>JAJREH010000023.1:0-699827 GCA_023065455.1 Cladonia rangiferina | reverse complement strand
CTTTCGCTGCTGCTGCTACTGATAGATCGAGATATGTATTCTCCGTCTTTAGGCTTTTGCTTTAGTCCTTGTTGTTCGGCGAAAGACTGATTCCCAATTCCTCGCTCAACTACTAGTCGCTTCGGGTCTTCACTGCTTTCGGTAGAGTGTTCTGAGGGTGTGTAACGCAGTGTATTATCGTGTAAGAAGGGTAGGGAAAGGGGAGGAGAGCGAGTGGACCCGAATTGACTTGGAGCCTATCAAGCATATTAGATAACATTCGGGGATCAATGGAAGGAGTCCTTCGAAAGATCTGGCATTGACTGACCTTGTCAGCTAATCCCCGCTCCTGGGTCTGTAAAGTCTGTGAGGAAGTAGAGGAGGTGGATGATGAGCGACGTAAACGCTTGCTCGGGCGATTGACCTCGAGGCCGGCTGGCAAACGAGATCTGGTCATATCATCTCAAAGCATTGAGAGGATACTATGTGATGTGCTAGAAATTGAAAATCTAGAAGGTTGGCGACAAAGTTGCAGGAAGGAAACAATAGGTAAGGAAAGCAACTTCCATTGATACATCCAGCTTTGCCAAGCATTTGGCGGAATTTGCTCCGCGCCTTCCTCGCCTAAAGTACCTTACAGCAAGTACCTAAGGCTCTGCGGGCCGCACCGTGGCTCTAGGGGGGGTCGGCCCGCAGATAACATCCTCGGGTGTCATCTCCAGGGGCGGTCCCCAGGGTCCTACCCCTAGGGTCCTATCTTTAGGGTCCTATCACCAAAGTTGGAGAGGCTTCCAGCTACTCGAGGCAAGGCACGTTCCATTCTTTATTCTTCTTCAATTACAACTCCAGAGCGTATAAGCGCCAATGGGCCACAGCGTTACAAAGGCTATTTGGGGAGCTTGAGAATAGTCACATAGACAGAGGTTCCGTATACTTAACTGTCACAGATATGGAAGACGAAGATCTATGGTAGATACGCTGCATTGCCTGAGGATCCAGGATCTATGGGAATCGTATGACCTATATATATGGGAATACGAGGAATTAGGGGTAGAAGACGCTAGAATGTTGATGTTGGAAGGAAATGAGTATGTAGGGGTTAATGGCTACTAGGCTGTATAGGGTTAATTAGATAGGATTTAACTAGGCTGGAATTATATATTGCGATATACCTCCCTAGCTTGAGCTGGTAATAGTTGAAGCTGAATTAGGAAATAACGAGGTCTAAAATATTGACTATATTGAGTAGGTTGAGGAAGGTTTGATGTTTTTAATTTAGTAGAGTCTTGGTTAGATTATTTACGAGTATCTTCGCGGTGGGTATCTAAACGGTGGTGATTCTTTTTACCTAGACTTCTTATCTTAGTTAACAGCTATGGATATTAATATATCTTAGATAAGTTAATAGCCTTAGGATTTTATTTTATATAAGGCTAAACGTTTGTATATTATTATAGTAGATATTTATAGATTATTTAATATTAAAATAAATATTTTTAAAAAATCTTTTCCATTATAGCGTCTGCCTTGTAGTTTTAGATAAGGCTAGAAGTTTTGCTTTAGTAAATAATATTATTATAGTAACCTACTTTAATACTTTCTAGTTAATAAGTCCTCTATACAGCTAAATAAGATAACTAAATAAGTTTTTATAAGTTTTTTAGTTATCTATAAACGCGGTATCTAAACTTAATAAAAAGATAAAGTTTATTTTTAACTTTAAAAATTTAATAGTAAGTCGTTTCGTATTATATAGATAAGAAAGAAGACGATTGGCTACGGTAAGATATATAGATAATAAATTAATTAGGAACTAAGTAAGCTTCGTAGTAAAAAATAAAATATTTAATTTAATAATAATAGCTATAAATATTAGTAATTCGATCCTCTGTTAATATATATAGATCTATGATATTATTACTTAACTATTATAGTTAATTAATAGATCTTAGAATAATAGCGTTTTTAAGTAAGAATTAATAATAATTATGTAGTATTTCTCTGCAATTTTATCAATATATAAGTTTTAGTATAGATAGAACTTATTATTACTATGAATAATATATATATTTAGGAATTAACTAAGATCGCCAAGACTTTAAATTTTATATGAGGTAAGTAAGATAAATTTAAATTCTAGAAATCATTACTCGTTCTCTACTTAATAGAGTAATATAAAGTTATTAATATAGAAGAAAAGGATAAGCTATTAATTAATAAATAAATAATTAACTTCTGATATCGAGTTAACTTTTAAGTTGAGTAATATTAATAAGACTTTTTAAAGTTATAGTAGAGGAGACTACTTAAGTTTATATAAAGCCTTAAGTAAAAGGAAATATAAATTTTTAAAATTTATTAGAATCTTTATATTCTTTAAGTAGTTAATAAAGAGTTTCTTATTTATAGTATTATTAATAAAGATATTAACTACGTTATATTATTTAGCTTTAAGTTTAAAGCTAGTGGTAATAGATATAAGAGCTCTAAAGACCTAAATAGTAAAAGTAGCTACTATAGTATCTTAGTTAATCTTTTAAAGATCGTTATAAATGTAAAGACGAGCTTTATATTTAATTAAATATCTAGTATTATCAAATTTATACTTAAATACCTAGATAAAAGGGAGTATATTCTTTTATATAGGCTTAATAATTAATTTAAAGATTCCTCTTTTCTATAAATATTTAAACTCTTTATTTATTACTTAAATAAATTATTAACTATAAGGATGTTTTAATATTTATTTCCAATTTTTTGGCTCCTTAGATAGTTTATCGCGGTAGAGTTAAAGCTTAGGAATAAAATTTATAACGAAGACAGTATAATATTTTATTTATTGATTAAGATTCTAAATAATAATAGTATAGGCTTGTTAATAATTACGTATTTTATTAAATATAATATTATTATTATTAAGATTTGTAGATATTATAGATAATCTTAAAGTTGAAGCTCCTACTATTTAATATTTCTATAGTCTTTCTCTACCTGTTTCTCCAACGTTTTCTCTGATATTTTCTTTAGTATTCGCCGTAGAAGATTTATTTAGAGATATTAATAATAGTAATTCTATAGTATCTTTCGTTATAATAAGTAGTAATAATAGATATAATTAATTCTAATTAGATATAATCTTATCCACTTGCTTATTAATAGTTAGTTGATTTGTTATGCCGGCATGGTGATGCTAGGATGTCATGTGATCCGCATGCGTCATCCATGCGATACGTCACCTTGCCCCATGCGGGGCTATCCGGTCGTCCGGAATATGAATGCCCTCAGCAGGCATCTCCTTTCTTTTCTCCTTAAGAATTAGCTATATTATATAATCCGCAATATATGCTCGATCTCACATCGATATCAAAATCCCATAACAGTTCTAATTCTTCTACCTTCAAAAGGGATATCGATCCGTGATCAGCATGCCTGCAAACGTCAGCTTGCGTCCAGGAAGTCGTCGCGCTGCCGAACCGCAGGCTGATAGCGGGCAAAGCGGATCAACTCTGCAAGGGGATCAAAACTCTCGAGAAGAGGATCAAACCCCTGCAGATCAAGATGTTGCTGACGAGCTAGGTCAACCAGCTATCCCAACGATTGACGAACGCTTGCAAAACGCTCGCCGTGCAAGGGATGAGTTGTTGAAGCGGAAGCAGCTCGAGCAACTTGAGCATGAAATCACCGATCTCAGACGAGAGCTATCAACAGCGGCCGCAGGGAATTCCTCGGAGCGTGCGGAACGCAACGAAGACGAATCCTCCTCGCGTCCTACTCGTCGAGACACCGAGTCTATTCGTACGGAGACGGTACGAGATCCGTCGGAGGAGTCTATCCCTCGCCTACCTCCCGCCATCGATATCGTGGGCGGAAAGCGTCCTATGCGCGATGCCGACGAAGTGGGCCCGTACAGAAAGACTATGAAGCCGTCGGTCCTTGAGAAATACGAAGGGAAGACGCTAAGAGAACATCGGGATTGGGTCCGAGACGCTGAGACGTGTTTTCGTCTGACGCCTTGGAACTTTCCAAACGATCTATCAAAGATCTTATATGTTATGCAATACCTAAAAGGGGATGCAAAAGAGTTCTGGTATAATTATGAGCGGGATCATCCTGACTCTAATTTTACATGGGATGAATTCAAGACCTTTTTATTGAACCTCATTGAAGATCCGGTGAATCGCACGCTAGACGTCGCCCAATCGATGGCCGACGCGGAGCAGAGACCGAATCAAACGGTTCGACAATTTGAGGCTTACTTAAGCAGTCTTGAAGCCCAATTACCTCCCTTGAGTGAAGAACACCGACGTATGAACCTTTATACAAAGTTGCGTCCGAGTCTTCGCATAGCTATTACGAATGTTCAGCAAGTTCCTATCACTCGAAGCGAACTTGTGGTGCTGGCTTCTCGCCTGGAAAGCAACCAGAAGAAAGCCACCTCTACTGCTCATAAAGTCGCAGGCAGTACCCCGGCGAAGGAGAATAAGGGTAATGGCAAGCCTCGGAAGAATAAATCCGAAGGTGGCTCCAAAGACACGTCGTCTAAAAGCAAGGATAACAACGGCTCCACGCACCCGAAACGGGATCTGAAGGACGTGGACTGTTACACTTGCGGTAAAAAGGGGCATTATTCTACCACCTGTCCTAAGAATAAGGATAATAATCCCAACAAGACGCCGGTGGGAAATCTCGGCAACCACTCAGTTGAAGAGCAGGGAAAAGACAAAACCTCGTCCAAGCCGTCCTCCAAGGGGCGAGGGAAAAAGAAGAACTCAACACAGTCCCAGGATTAAAATATCCTGGAACAGTGTTGCTGAAAGGAGGATCACGTGAAGTGAAGGCGGAGGTCCAGCTTGACAGCGGGGCCGAAGTCAATGTGATTAGCCAGCGTTTCGCGGTCGAAGAAGGGTTGAAACCCATCAAGGACGCGAAGCTACCTCGTCCGACGTGGATGGATGGCAACTCCGTGTATTGCTATGGTGCCCATCGCATTAGGTTACACCTTTGTGATAGCTGGGGCCAAGCAAAGGAGATAGAAGCTGTCTTCTATGCGATTGACAAGGAGGGCCCACCTTTGTTGTTAGGTATGCCAGGGTTGGCTCAAGAGGAGATCATTATCGATTCGGGAGCGAGAACCTGGCGTTTCAAAATCGAGAAGCACACCTTGGAATTGGTCAAGGCTCATAAGTTTGCCAAATCCTTGTTGAAACAGCCAGAAGTGTACGCGCTGATGGTTGCTGATACACCCCCTCCGTCACCTGATCCTACGATCGGGGCCGTCGGGACGCAGTCGGGTTCAGAATCCACTGCGGCTCCTATGGTATTACCTGAGGAGCTAGAGGGATATCAGGATGTCTTCTCGACGGAGGAAGCAGGTCGCTTGCCGTCTCATGAGGGCAATGATCACGCTATTGAAACGACGGCTGATCCACCCTATGGTCCTCTCTACAATCTTTCGACAAAGGAGCTTGAAGTTTTGCGGACCTACCTTGACGATGCGCTGGCAAAGGGATGGATTCAGCATTCCACCAGTCCTGCGGGTGCCCCCATCCTATTTGTTCCAAAGAAGGATGGAGGGTTGCGCTTATGCGTCGATTACCGTGGATTAAACAAGGTAACGGTAAAGAACCGTCACCCCTTGCCTCTGATTAGCGAAACCCTGGATCGTCTGAATGGCGCCAAGGTCTTCACTAAATTGGATCTTAAAGATGCCTACCATCGTATCCGAATCAAGAAAGGAGACGAGTGGAAGACTGCGTTTCGTACGCGTTATGGGCACTTTGAGTATATGGTAATGCCGTTTGGGCTAACCAACGCCCCGGCGACATTCCAAGCTTATATCAACAAGGCCCTTGCCGGCCTGTTGGATGAGTTCTGCGTCGTCTATCTAGACGACATCCTTATCTTTTCGGAATCAGAAGAAAAGCATTTGGATCATATTAAGCAAGTTCTTGATCGGCTGAGGCAGTTCAAGCTCTATGCGAACCCGAAGAAATGTCAATTCCTCACAAAGGAAGTTGAATTTCTGGGATTCATCGTATCCACCGAAGGTGTAACGATGGATAAGAGCAGGATAGACACCATCCAGGAGTGGCCGAGGCCAAAGACGTACCATGAAGTCCAAGTATTTCTAGGTTTTGTCAACTTCTTCCGGAGGTTCATCCGACACTACTCGCGCCTGGCAGCACCCTTGACAGGGCTATTGCAGGGGAGTGTGCAAGGAAGAAAAAGCGGACCCCTAGAGTGGGGAGAGCGCGAAGAGCATGCGTTTCAACAGCTCCGCGATGCCTTCACAGAAGTGCCGATTTTGAGGCACTTCGATCCTCATAAAAAGACGAGGATCGAGACGGATGCATCGGACTACGCGGTAGCCGGTATCCTGTCCCAGTTGCAGGAGGATGGCCAATGGCATCCGGTTGCATTCTGGTCAAGAAAGATGATCGCTGCGGAAAGAAATTATGAAACCCATGACCAGGAGCTATTAGCTATCGTTATGGCGTTTAAACAGTGGCGACATTATTGCGAAGGGAGCTTCTACCCCATTGAAGTCCTGACAGACCATAACAACCTCAAAGCGTTTATGGGTCTGAAGGAACTGAATCGGAGGCAGGCCCGGTGGGCTATGAAATTGTCAATGTTCGACTTTACCATCTCACATAGAGCGGGCAAGACAAACCCAGCCGATGCGCCGTCGAGACGCCCCGATTACGAACGCGAGAAAGCGTCGATGGATAGGCTGCTACCCACGTTGCAGCAAAAGCTTGCAAACCTGGGGGAGCTATCCAACCCATTCTGGACTGCGGTCAGAAAGGGAGTCTCCCAGATTATGGAAGACACGGGAGAGAAGCAGTTAGACCAGCAGGAAGGACAAAAGTCCATGCTAGGCCTAATCAATACTGCTTTACGGGAGAATATGATTCACCCGACGAGGCTTAGGGACCCTCACACTGCGAGAGCAGGGAGCGCGGGCGAGACGCCGGCTCAACATTGTTGCAACGTAGCTGAGGAGCAGCTTAACCCTGTTGCTGGAACTGTTGGTTGCAAACAATTCGTTCCACGTTCTGTCGCCAATGTGATGGCTTCGAACGAAACGGCATATGATGGCCATAGCGGATTGATCACTGAGTTGATCAAATCTCTGCAGTCGTACGATGCGATAGTAGAGAAAGTCAAGAACAAAGAAACTCTTGATAAACGCATGGTTAAAGCCGGTGAATGGCATTTTGACGAACATGGTCTGCTAAGGTGCGGCCAAAGGATTTATGTTCCTAGTCAAAGCGCAGTGATACAAGAACTGCTAAAACGCCATCATGACGATCCATTGGCAGGCCATTTCGGCGTCGACAAGACGACGGAATTGCTGAATAGGAAATTCTATTGGCCTACCATGAATCAGGATATCAAAGAGTATGTAGACTCTTGTGATATATGCCAAAGGATTAAGACGAAACGCCATCGTCCCTACGGCGAGCTGCGGGCGTTACCTATGCCTAGTGGCCCGTGGCAAGAGCTCAGTATGGATTTCATTACTGATCTCCCCCCAAGCAGGTTTCGAAACTGCGTCTATGATGCGATCCTAGTGGTAGTAGACAGGTATACGAAAATGGTTCGATACATACCAACCACAAAGAAAGTCAATGCTGTCGAATTGACAGACTTGTTCTTTACTGAAATAGCCCTCAAGTACGGTAACCCGAAGGGTATCGTAACTGATAGAGGAAGTGTCTTCACTAGTGCTTTCTGGTCCGACGTGTGCTATAACTTGCAAGTGAAACGCAGGCTAAGCACAGCGTTCCACCCTCAAACGGACGGACAAACAGAAAGGCAGAATCAGTCGCTGGAGCAGTACCTGCGAATCTACTGCGATGAGCAGCAGAGCAATTGGGCAGGACTCCTGCCCCTAGCCGAGTTCGCGTACCATCAAGTTAAGCAAGCCACAATAGGCTGCAGCCCTTTCAAGATGATGTACGGTTATGACCCCGAGATCCTAATAAGCATCGAGGACGATGCCCCAAGGGAGAGGGTACCCGCTGCAGAAGAAAGGGTTAAGAAATTGCATAAACTTCGCGAAGAGCTAGCGAAACGTTGGCAAGACGCAATGGAATCGTCTGCCAAATATTATAACAAGGCACACAAGCCGATCAGCTTCAATAAAGGCGATCTGGTAATGTTGTCGGCAAAAAATCTTAAGCAAAGACGACCAAATAGGAAGCTTTCGCATAAGTATATTGGCCCCTTTCGAGTGGAGGTACCGGTAGGGAGTCAAGCCTATCGCCTCACACTACCAACTACCTACAGGATTTACCCTGTTTTCCACGTATCCTTGTTGGAGCCATACAAGCGCAGGGATGACGGCGGCGATATGCCAGAGTACATACCGCCGGAGCTCATAGATGATAGTTCGGATTACGAGGTAGAGGAAATCCTAGACAGGACTAAGTCAAAGGGTCAGTATTTTTACAAAGTCCGGTGGAAGGATTGGTCACCAGAGTATGATCAATGGATCCACGAAGAGGGCATGACAGGATCAAAGAGGATGGTAGAAGCCTACGATAAGCAGCACAAACGCAGGAGAAGAGCTTGAGAATAGCAAGTGATTCATATGCGTGTTAGACTGTCATACATAACTGGTGGGTCAAATTAATGACCACTCAAAGAGCGTCCAGAAGACAACTCTTTCGCCCAAAGGGCGCACACCAGGAACAGAAAAGGAAAAAGCATCACAACTCAGTTTCTTCCACGCCACTAGTACTGTCATCGCCCCCAGGAGGCAGCCCAAACGCAGTCGAATCGACAGACTCGTTGTTACTATCAGGAACAGCACCCTCTTCGTCCGATTCAACAAAAAGACCTCAGGAGTTCGTGCGAGCTTGCTCCGAGGAGTATTACCTTTGGGTGCAGCCTTCGGCTGACGCTTGCGAGTAGCTGCGGGCGTGGCCTCTTTTCTGAGCTTGGCTACCGCAGCAGGAGCAGGTATCGTGACAGATTTAGCCTTGTCAGTCTTCGGCTTGGCCGGCGTTGTAGCCTTGGGCTTAGCGGGAGTGGTAGCCTTTGACTTTGCGGGAGTGGCAGCCTTGGTCGACGCCTTGGTCGCCGCCTTCGTGCCTGCCCGCGTTGAAGTTTTGGCGGTCTTCGCGGGTGCCTCGGAGATATCTTCCTCTGCGGGACGCTTGCGTCGAGAGCGCGTGGAAGGTGCGGCTGGGGTAGGAGAGCCATGCGTGGCGCCTGCCTGTTGCTTCGCGGGAGCACGACGAGGAGCCTGCTTTTTCGCGGGAGCACGACGAGAAGTCCGGGCACTGGAAATTGTAGGCTCAAAATACTCCCCTCCCCCAGAGGATTCAGAGGATCCTGGGACGAGAGGGTAGGAAGGCACTGCTGGCGCCCCAGCCTTAAACCAATGTCAGCATGACGCACCTCTAAAACGCGTGCGAAGAGCATGCATACCATATTCCTCAAGACGTCGACAATTTGGCTCATCGACTCGTTCATGTGTCGGAATTCCCGGATCATGAGCATTCCGAGTTCTTGCTCATTGGGCGTATGTGTAAGCCCCAAACGACCCTCCGTCCTCATAACCGCTGTCATCATGGCGTTGAACGCATCGTGGTGGTATTGAAGCCTCTCATTATGGTGATCAGCGCGTGCGGCGTCATTGAATTCCTCCGCGTAAGTGCGCTTGCGTAGGTGGGTGATCATACGGTTGGCGAATTCTATGCACTCATACGGGACCTGGCATGCGTTAGCCCTGCGCAATACATGCGAGAAGTTGCCCTCACAGGGTAACATTGATGGTGTTTTCGAATACAATGAACACACTTCCTCAGATTGTAGGGATTACGAGGAGGCCCCGTGAAGATACCGCCCTGACCTATCCAATTGTCAGTTCAGCATGCGGCTATCATGAGTGCCGACTCACATAAGATTTCGGGTTGATTAGGATTTGTACTTCCAAGGCTGCGAATACAGCGACCACACATATTGCGGTTTAAGAGCAAGTGGTGGTCGGCCTCAATAACGGTGTTCATTTGAGGTGAAGCCGGGAGCGGAGCAGAGACTGGCGGTGTCTGTGGCGAGGGGTCTTGCAGCGCGCGAAGCCTGCTAGTTGCCTGTGATATGGGTGTGTTGACACCCGTCGCCGCCGTTGGATCGCGCGGAGGTTGAGTGGGAGAAGCGACCGTCATCCGACGACTGGTGTTCGGCGGCGACTGAGGGGACTCTTTCGAGCTCCCACTACTATGGATACCTGGAAGTCTTGTGGCCATAGTTCTGAAGTTCCGTACACGAGTGTCAGCATTATAGGCCTCGTCGAAGGCTGCTAAGTCTTGCTGCGCTATCACTTGGCTGATAGCTGGAAGTGGGACAGTAACGTCAACTGATCTAGATGATGAGTCCACTATTGCCGCAGGCTCAGTGGCGAGAACTTCCTCAGGATTCCGTTCGGTCATCTCAGCCTCCATGTTTAGCTGGTCCGATGGACTATGCATAAGCGAATGTCTTGATAGTAGAATGATGAGAAGATGCGAAAAGCATGCGATTCTCCTGCGGGAAGCAAGTGGTGGAGGTGTTGTTGACAAAACAAAGTCAGGATTTGTTGATGTTTTGAAGCAATGCCAAGGCCCACCAAACTGCGCCATGGTATACAGTGAATGCGCATAACAACCGCATTCTATGGCCATATTCCACTACATTCTATTGTCTACTATTGCCGTGCTACGGTATGGGCTCTATGGAGTCCAATTGCGGATAAGAGAGCTCTTTTCCTTGTGTCCCCACAGGGGTTTGAAGGTTTTTAATGAGTCTCTGGGAGAACGCTGGCAGGTCGTCAAGCGTATGGATTTCGAGGACGAAACCACTGAAAGGGGGAGGCAATTGTTATGCCGGCATGGTGATGCTAGGATGTCATGTGATCCGCATGCGTCATCCATGCGATACGTCACCTTGCCCCATGCGGGGCTATCCGGTCGTCCGGAATATGAATGCCCTCAGCAGGCATCTCCTTTCTTTTCTCCTTAAGAATTAGCTATATTATATAATCCGCAATATATGCTCGATCTCACATCGATATCAAAATCCCATAACAGTTAACTTCTATACTAATAAATATTAAAATAGCGTTGATTAAATAGTTTTATATATACTTTATAATACTAGCGAATTCTAAATACGCGGTATTAAGAGGTTTTAAATAGATAATATTAAGTACTAGTATTATTCTAATTAGAGAGATTTTATTTATATAAATATTTAGACCTTTTAAATAATTATTATTATTTTTTAATTTTTTAGTAAGTACTTTCTCGTTTAAAATTATATAATAATAGTAAGTATTAAGAATAATATTAAATAAGAGATTTTCTTTTTATTTTTTTTATAATATAATACTTACTATACCCTTAATTTATTAATATACTTTTAAATTTTAAATTATTTAATTACTATTTTATATCTCTAATAAATATTATAGTATAGATATATAATAAAGTTATTTAATTATTAATAATTACTAAGTAATTTTTATTAAGTTATAATAATTTAGACTTTAAAATTTTAATAATATTTTTAAATTAACTTATATAGAGATCTAGAGCTAAAGTAAAAATATTAATTTATTATTTTTATTCACGCTAGAAAAGACCGGCTATTATATAATAAACACTTAATATAGCTTAATATATATTATAATAAAGACTAAAAACGTTAATAAAAGTAAGTAAGAATATAAATATATAGAATAAAATTTAAAAGAAAGTAATAAATTCTTTTTAATTATAGAATATTATTTCTAGCTTAATATAAAATAAAATAGAAAGTTATAAAACTTGCGTTAGCTTAATTTTAAAGTCCTAGATATTTTATATAATAAATTAATATATATAAATAGTTAATCTTTTATCTAAGTTAAGCCCCTTATATTTATAGTTATAGAGAATATTCTTTTTTTAAGATATAATTTAATTTTAGCTAAGTTATAAGAAGTCTTTATTATATAAAAATAACTTAATAATAACTAAGCTTCTTAATAAATAAATTTTAAAATTATTATTTTTAAATATAAGCTAAGATTTCATTTTAAGTAAATTTATAATAAAATAAATAGTACTAAATATAATAGTTATACTAATAAAAAAATTTTTAATAGTAAAAACCCTTCTTAAATAAAATTTAATAGTATTTACTAGAGTATAGTAATATTTCTATATTTTATAATAATAGTATATACTATTTAATAGAAATATAATACTTAAATTATTTAAGTTATATATATAATCTTTAGAGTATAATTTAATTAATATAATCTAAATATTTAAATAATATAGTTTTAAAAAGTAGTTAATAAAATAAATTATTTCTATATAAATTTTAGCTCGTAGAGACTAAGATAAAAGTATAGTAATAAATAAATATACTAGGTTAAAGAAATATATTAATTTTAAAAATTTTCTCTTTATTTTATTTATATCTTAAATAGGTATTTTAATAGCTATAATTAAAATATCTTATTTTTATAATTTTAAAAGCGGTAGTTATATATATATTTATTTTTTAATTATAAAAATTATATATAATAAGGTTTTAAGTATTTTAAAATTATTTAAAAAATTAAATACCTTTAAAAGATTAATATAATATTAATAGAATATATTAATAACTTAATATTATAATTTAAGAACTATAATAAATAGAGATAGTTTTAATTTTATATATTAATATAATACTTTCTTAAATAAGTTAATAACTAAAGAGCGTCGCGATAATAAGTATATATTTAAGATATTATTTCTCTATTATTAAGTATTATTCTTTTTTTATTTTAAAATAAGTTTATTAAAATTATTAATAAAATTATTTATAGAAGATTTAATTAAAGAAGGAGTAATAAATAAAATAAAAGAAAATAAGATATTATATTATATATTATAATCTAAAAACTTAAAAATAGGATTATTATTTAAAGTAGTCTTAATTATATTAAATAATATATATAAGACTTTAATAATATCTTAAAGAATTAATAATCGCTGTATTATTAAAGTTATATATATATTAATTTTCTTTCTTTAGTAATTATATTAAGAGCTAGAGAATACTCTTTTTCTAAATATCTCCGCCTAAATATTTAAGATATTTTTTTTTATAATTCTCTCTCTTAGGCTTATTATTTATAAAATTATTATTTTTAAATTTTCTTTTTATAGTTTATTCTTTAAGTCTTATTTTCTTATTTCTTTAATAAATTCAGAAAGTACTAGTTTAAGAATATTATAATTTAATATAAATTATTAAAATATTAATAAATATAGTAAATCTAAAGTTTAAATCTTAACTATAAGGTATTATTACTATATAATTATTATAATAAAGAATTTAATATTTAAATAAATTTTTATAATACTAAGGGCCTTTAAGATAGAATAGTAATAAGTAAATAAATATAATTAATAATAATAAGTTAAATTAATATATTAAAAGCGGTATATATATAAATATATAAACTACTATTAAACTTAAAGAGAATAAAGTTTTAAAATAGTATAAATTATATAAGAGTTTTAAATATACTAATAGTTAAGATTAAAGAAGTTAAGAATAATAAAATAGTATTAAATATATATAGAGTTCTAAGTATACTAATAATTAAGATTAAGAAAGTTAAGAATAATAAAATAATATTAGGTATATATAGAGCTCTAGCTATACTTATTAATAAAGAAAAATATCGGAATAGTTATATATATATAAATATTTATTTTTATACTAGAAGTTATAAAATTATAAAGTTAAGTATAAAAGTAATTATTATATATTAGTAAATATCTCTAGCTAATAATATTAAAATAATTAAAAAAAAGGTTTATTATTATTACTCTTTAATAATTTATATTTTATAGTTTATATTATACTATTATTTTTAATTTTAATATAATTAAATACTTTATTAAAGATAATAACTAAAGTAGTAAATATTCTAAAAATAATTAATTTTAAAGTTTTAATTATTTCTAGATTTATTTACCTTAGAACTTTATTTTTATATAGAGTTAAAGAATAGTTTCTTTCTTTTACTTAAATAATATAAAATAATAACTATATAATAGAATAAAAGATTTTAAAAAATTATATTTAAAAAAAAGTTATGGGTTAGCTATATAGAAGTAGTTTTAAAGATATTAAGATTAATTTAACTAGTTTAAAGAGGTACTTTATTATAATATAATATCTAATATACTTTCTTAATTAATAATAATATAGGATTAGGCTTAGTATCTATATAACTAAATATAATAAATAGCTTAGAATAAATAATCTTTACTATATTTATAAAATACTATAGAACTCCTATATTATATAATAATATAGTAGTAATGGCTATATAATTCTTATAGATATTATTCCTTATCTATAAATATTATTAGTTATTAGCTTGCGTATAAGTATTAATTACTTTATAATATTATAATCTTCTATTAATTCCGTTTATACTCTTATTATAATTTAATAATCTACGGTCTATACTTTATAGAGTCTTAATATCTAGATTAATAAATTATAAGCTATAAAATTATAAAAAAATAAATCTATACTTTAATAGACTTTATATAGGTTTATTCTTATTTTACTTTTAATTAGTAATATATCGTTAAATTTATTAAGGAAGGAATTAGTCTTGTATATTTCTTAAATTATAGATATAGAAGTTACCTCTTACTTTTTATTAAGAAAAATTTTTTTTTTTTATTTACTTTTACTTTTTTCTTTATTATTATTTCTACGTCTTATAAATCTTACTATGATTACTTGACTTCTTTTATTAAAACTTATATTTTTTTAAAGTATTATCTTTAGATATTATTAATTTAAGCTCTATATTTTTTTACTAATTACTTGACTTATTATTATTATTATCTTAATTTTAAATCTAGTAAGTATTACGGTCTGGCTATTTATTACTTACTTACTTATTTATTAACCTAATATAGCGCTATACTTATTTAGCTTAGTACTCGTAGTTATCGCTACCGTATATTAATATTAATCTCTTATATATTTTATAGATTCCTTCCTTAACTTTATTCTATTAATTATATTATACTCTTATTAATCTACTCTAGGCCGGCCCTTAATAGTAGAATAAAGCTTATTATTACCTTTACTCTTATAAGTATACTAGCGAGATTAAATAAACGATATAATAATTATTAGTGTTTAATACTATAAAAAAGTAATAAAGAAACTAACTTTTAAGATATAATAATATATCTAATAATTAATATTAAACCGCTATTAAATAAAGACTATTTAAAGTAATATATTAATAAGATAAGATTTTAAGAAGAGTTTATAAGCTAAGAATAATATCCATCTTAAAATAATATAAATATTAATATTAAAATAAAAAACTTAAAATCCTTATATAAATTTATAATTATTTATAATAATTTAAAGCTATATTAATAATATCTTTATTAATATAGATTAAGTCTATAAGAAGATCCTTTAAAAGATAAGTTATTATTATATTAATTTTCTATTAAAAGATATAACTACCAACCTTAAAAACGCTAGAATTTTATAGGATATCTAAAATACTAGTTAATTATAATATTAAATAAAAACTAACCTAGTTAAGTTATTATAAATACTAGATAAATTCTATTAAAAGCGAGATACCACCCTTTCTTATATAAAAAAATAGAACTCTTTAGTAAATAAGATAGATATAGTTTATATTATAGCTTTATTAACTTAATACCTTAAAAAGATAATCTAAGAGAAAGTAAGGAACTTAAAAATAAAAAAAGTCTATTAAAAATATTATATAAAAGAGTTAAAAGAAGAAATTATAAACTTATAAATAATTAAATATATATTATCTAAATAAATTACTTCTAGTTCTATAATTTTAAGTATAAAGTGTTTATAGAAGGTCTTTAACTTATTACTATTTATTAAAATAAATAATAAGATATTTCTAGAGAATTAAATTTAACGCGTTTAAAATAAACTTATTATTAACTAGAATTATTATATAGATAATAATATAAAAGCTATCTATATAATCTTATATATTAAAGGTATTATAGCTTAATATATCTAGACCTATTATATTAATAATCTAAGCTACTTTATTAACCTAGAAAATATAATTTAAACCCTAAATAATATTATAGATAATTCTTATAAAAAGAATAATATATATTATAGCTTTAAGAACTTAAAATAAAAAAATAATAATTTCTTTATTATCTTTTACTCTAATTTCTATATATTTACTAACTATTTAAAGCTGGATAAAGAAATTATAATTAATAAATTAAAAAATAAAATTAACTTCTAACTATAGAAGACCATCGCTATTATACTTATAAAATTTAATATATTAAAGTAGCTAGTAAATCTTTACTAGAAAATTAATTACTAGTAATAAGTAATAAATAAGTATAAAAACCGCGCTTTAATAGTAATAAATTATCCTACTATTTATATAGCTTTTAACGTTATAATTATAATTTAGGTATAAAAAATTATTTATATTATTATCTTTACTTATATTATCTCTATAAAGTATTCTTTTATTAAATTATTAATATCTTTATAATTTTATTATTCTTAATTACCCTATAAGGATATCTTACCTAGAATAAAGGAGTTAATAAAGTGTTATAACTATAGTAAGAAAGGATATTTCTAGATAATATATCTTAAATATTATTATAAGGTAATTAAGGAGATTAATAATAAGAAAAAAAAAAAGAAAGACTTTAATAAAATAATTAAGAATTTATTAAATTTAGAAAACTAGCCGTTTTTAGAGAAATTATTTTTAAGAACCTTTTATTTTTATTATTAATAAATTTATATAATTTTTTTAACAAACATTTATTTATATACCCTATTATATTATTAATTTAAGAAAAGAAATATTAATTTAAAGTTTTTATTAATATTAATACTATTATTTATTTATTTATTAATAAAAAGGAAGTATAAATCTTATTTAATATTTTTAATATTTTATTTTTACTCTTATTAAAACCCCGCTATCTCTATAGTTATAATAATAAAATAAAAAAAAATCTATTATCTATATTATATACCCTTTTATAAAAGTAGATAATTATTAGGAATCTATTATACTTATATTAATTACTAACCTTAATAACTAGTATATTATCCTAGAGAAACCCTAGATAAATAAGTATAAGATTATATTAAATATAGCTAATAATTATATTATCTTTATTCTAGGATAATATAATTATAAAAATATTTTATAAGTTAAACCTCTTACTTCTAATATAGTTATTAAAGTTAAATTTAATATAGCAAAGCCGCTTAAATTAATATTAAGGAAATTCTTAAAGAAGTTTACCTTAGATATTAAATCTAAGCTAAATTAATTTTAAATAAATAATTAAATATCTATACCCCTCTTATCTAAAGAAAATAAATTATTAAATATTTACTAAATTAATATAACCGTCTTTAATATATTAGTTTATAATTTAAAAAAATATTAAATTTAATACTTTTTTATAATTATTATAGAGATTAACTAAGTATTGAAGTAAAGTATCTTTATAGAGACTATATATAAAACTATAATATACTTAAAAAATACTATTAGGAGAAAGCTTTTTAAGGAATATTATAATCTTATTAATATATTTAATAGAAATAAGGTAAA
Source organism: Cladonia rangiferina (assembly GCA_023065455.1). NCBI lineage: Eukaryota > Fungi > Ascomycota > Lecanoromycetes > Lecanorales > Cladoniaceae > Cladonia > Cladonia rangiferina. The sequence goes on along the minus strand of JAJREH010000023.1, from coordinate 682,165 downwards.
AAAGCTTCTTCTATATTAACTCTATAACTATAAGATTAAGCTGGAGCTAGATAAGAAGTTGTTATAAAGTTAACTCTACTCTATATTTAATTTTAAACTATAGAAGATTAAAGAATATTTAAAGGAAAATTTATAAAAGAGTTTTATATTATTAAGTATTATACTCTTTACGTTCTCTATATTATTTATTTAGAAATATAATAATAGCCTAAGATTTTATATTAACTATTAGAAATTTAATATTATTATAATTTAGAATTATTATTTAATTCTATTTATAGAGGAGATATTAGCCTAGGTAGTAGATTATAAATATTTAATAAAACTTAATATTATTATTATATTTAATAAGCTTTATATATATTTAGATAATAAGGACTTTACTATTTTTATTATTTTCTTTAAAATATTTAAATATTATATATTATTCTTTAGACTTACTAGAAAACTTATCTTATATTAATAATATATAAATAATAATTTATTTAAATATTTAAATAACTTTTACTAGGTATACTTAAATAATATTTTAATCTATAATAAAATAAAAAAAGAATATTAAGAATATATTAAGAAGATCCTATTATAACTATATAAGATAAAGCTATAGGTTAATATAGATAAGTATAAATTCTATATATAAAAGACGAAGTTTTTAGATTTTTTAGTATTTATTATTAGTCTAAAAATAGATTTAAATAAAGTCGCAATAGTTACTATATAGAAGGTTCTTATATATTTTAAAAAAATATAGTCCTTTATAAAATTCTATAACTTTTATTATTATTTTATAAAAGACTTTTTAAAGATAGTAAAGCCCCTAGTAATCTTAATAAAGAAAGACTATTTATTTTTATAATTAAAAGCCTATTAAGCCGCGTTTAAAAAAATAAAGTATCTAGTTACTAGTACTCTAGTTCTTTAATATTATAAGAGATCTTATTTTATAGTATTAGAGACAGACTTTTCAGATTATATTAATAATAAAGTCCTATTATAAGTAGATAATAAGGGAGTACTTTATTTAATAGTTTTTTATAATAAGAATATAGTACCGGCTAAATATAATTATAAAATCTATAATAAAAAACTTCTAGTAATAATCTATTACTTAAAATACTAGTATTTTAAGCTAGAGTTAATTAATATTTCTATATAGATCTTTACTAACTATAAGAGCTTAGAGTATTTTATATAGATAAAGAAACTAATACGTTATTAAGTAAGATAGATTAAAAAATTAGTTAAATATAACTTTAAAATTATATATTAGATAGGAAAGTTAAATAAAAAAGTAAATATATTAATCTAAATACTTAATTTAATTTTAATAGATAAGGAAGATAAATGTTTTAAATATTAATATAAAGCTCTACTCTTATTAAAATACTTTTAGAGTTATAACTATACCCTCTTAGTAGACTAAGAGGCTGAGAGAGGAGATAAAGCTATAAATAAATAGATTAACATAATAATAAATAAAGAGTTATTACTATATACTAGGATTATATTGGCGAATTAGGATAATAAGAAATATAGTTAAATATAAAACGTGATAGAAAAGGATTTAACTTAGATATTTAAGGATATTAATCTATAATATTATTTATAGTAATATTATACCTTATTTTATAAGAACTATCTTTAGATTTCTATATTACCTAAGCTATATTTAGATATTATAAGAGAAGATTATAGTCTATAACCAGCCCGTAAGCAATTATCTAGAAAGAGATTAAATATTAGAAATATTAAAGCACTAATTTTATTAATTTAGTATAAAGGAAAAAGTAGCTTAATATATCTATAACTATTATACCTACTAAAAAAGTAAAGTTCTAAGAGATAAGTATAATAGATTACTATAACTACTATCTATACCTAAGTAATATTAATAGAATATCTTAATAGATTTTATTATCAATCTCTTTATCTTTAAAGATTAAAATATAATTTATATATTAATAGATTATTTTTTTAAGAAAAAATATTATACTCTCTATATTATAGTTAATAAGAGAATTTTTATTAAAGCTATAATAAATATTTTACTTAATTATATCTTTAGGATCTATAGCCTCTTAAATTTAATTATATCTAATTAAGAACTCTAATTTATATTTTTAGTCTAGAAGACTTTATATAATTAATTATAAATTATAGTTAATTTATCTATAGCTTTTTACCCGGAAACTAATAAATAAATAGAAAAAATAAATTAGAATATTAAATAGTAACTAAGGACCTATTATTTATATATATAGAATAATTAAATATATTAGCTATTTATAACTAAATTTGTTAATAATAATATAGTTATTAATATTACTAGTATATTTCTTTTTTTTACTAATAAAGGTTTCTATCTCTATATATTCTTTTTATTACTAGTTAACTCTAGCCTATTAGTTTATAAGAGGATCCAAGCCGCTAAAGCTAATAATATCGCGAATAAGATAAGGAATATTCTAGAATTTATAAAGAAGTAATTTATTTTTAGTTAAAAATATATAATAAAGTAAATAAATTACTAGTAATCTAAAATCGTTTATAAGGTAGAAGACTTAATATTTTTATTAAGTAAAAATATTATTATAGCGTGTCCTAGTAAGAAGCTAGATAATAAGATATTAAGGCTATTTAAAATTATTATTAAAATAAAGTCTTCCTACTATTTAGAGTTCTTAATAAGTATATAAATTTATAATATATTCTATTTAAGTCTTCTATATAAAGCTGTAATTAATTTTTTATCTAGATAATACGTCATCTTCCTAGAACCTATAATTATTAATAAGAAAGAGAAATAGAAGTTGAATAATATTTTAGATATTTAATAAATAAATAGAAATCGTTGCTTATAATTCTATATATATTAAAAGGATAAGGAATAGCCGAATTGATAGTAGTATAATATAGATAGTAATAAATTTAAAAACGCTATAGATTTAGTTACTAACTTTTATTAATAATATCTTAAGAAGTTTAGTAAGCCTAATAGACTATAAACTCTCTATTTTAAGTATTAGAATTAATACTTATTTAAAGGGGGAGGTAAATATTATAGTCTAGCTATTTATTATTTACTTACTTATTTATTGACTTGATATAGTGTTATATTTATTTAGCTTAGTACCCGTAGTTATCGCTGTTATATATTAATATTAATTTCTTACGCGCTCTATAGATTCTTTCCTTAGTTTTATTCTATTAATTATATTATATCTCTATTAATCTACTCTAGACCGGCCCTTAATAGTAAGTTATAAAACTATAGTCCTTATTTTTTATCTTAATAAATTTATTAGATTAGAATATATATACGCGGATAATATTAATAAGAAGATTTAATAAATTATTTATTATATTATCTTAATAAACTTTAGACTACTAATAATAAGTAGAGACGTATTTAAAGAAAGTAATATTTTAAAATTTAATCCTTATTTATATAGATCTAATTTAATTAAGTCTTTATTATTTTTATAGAATTAGACTATTAATTAATTAATTTTATAATTTATTTTAAATAACTTTAAAACTATTATATAAGTCTTAAGACCTAAAGCTATAATCTTTACTTTTAATATACTATCCTTAACTTTTTTAGATCTCGCTTCTTCTTTAGACCTCGCTTTTATAAATAATATATTTCCTATTTCTAAAAAAATCTTTATTAAAATTATTTTAGTAAATAAAATAATCTTTAATTACTTTATTAATTTAATAAATAATAATAATATAGTTTCTATAAGTAATAGATTTAATCCTAGACTTAATTTTAATATAAATAATTTAAATAATAATAATTAGCAAGACTTTGGCTTTAATAAGAAATAATACTAGTATCTAGAATATTTATTAAGTAGATAATTTAGGGGATCTTAAGACTTTTCTTTTTTAAATAATTCTCTCTCTTTAAACGGTTTTTTTCTAGAGGGTAATAATAATATTATAATAAATTATACTTAACTATAAAATATAAAAGAGTTAGGATTCTTTAATAATAACTATAGTAATAAAACTATATATATTAGAGGCGTCGTAATTAAGTATATTAATAATAAAGCTATTTTTTAAGATATTTATCTTTTTTTAAAATAAGCTAAAGATCTCGCTGCTATAAAAAATACTATTATTAGAGAGAATCTTAAGATATTACTTTTAAATAATATAATAAACTAGTAACTTAATAAGTTATTTTTTATAGAGAAGCGCCTTATTAAGTATAAAGCTTTTAATTTTAATTTAAGTAAATAATTAAGACTCTTTCTAAATTATTTTAGTATACTTCTAAATATAGTTATTAATATTATTTTAAAGGAACGCTATATCTTTTAGAATATTACTATATAATAAGAGTTAAGAGAATACACTTAGAGAATTTTTAAATTAATAAAGAATATTAGATTAATAAATATTTAAAATCTTATTAATATAATATATAATAGTATTAACCTAGAATTATAAAAAAATATTAGTAAATTTAATAATATTATAATAATTAATTCTTTTCTTAAAAGTATTAACTCTTATAAGTATAAATAGTAGAAGTATATAATAAGGTATTTTAAAAATATATTTTTAAGTATTAATACTTTTAATAGAGTATTTTAGAGTAGTTAATAAGATTAACTTTAAAATAATAAAGATAACTATAATTAATTTTAACTCTATTATAATTAAGGATATAATTAATAAAGCTATTAATCTTTTAATTATAATTAATAATCTTAATTTAGTAGTATTAGTTATACTCTTACTTTTTAATATTAGTTTTATATTTTAAATACTTATTTTAATTCGCTATAAATATATAGTTAATATAATTAATAATTAGAACTTTAATAATAAGTTTTTATACTATTTACTTTTTATTAACTTCTATAAATTAAGGCTTTATTAAATATATTTAATTTAACTTTATAGCTACCTTTTATAGGGAATTAAAATTATTTCTAATAAAATAATTAAAAATTTCTAGGAAATAGAAATAGGTGATAGTAAAGTAGTAATTTTTATTAAAAAACTCTAGTATATTAAGCTATAATTAAAGATATTAAAGAGGAATCTTATTCTTTAGAAGAAAGAGATACTACTTATTATATATAAAAGAAGGAATATATATATAATAAATAAAATAATTATAAAAATAAGTTCTTTTATTCTAGGTAGGATAAAATTTTAAAGAAGTAATTTATAAAATTTATTAATATTAATATATTCTATTATAATTATAGCGAGTTATTTATATCTAAAAATAAATTATATAAGTATCTTAAAGAAAAGTATAGTAAAGGCTTATTATATAAAATAGATTTTAATATAAATACTCTAAAATTATAAAATAGAGAGTATCCTTAAAAAAATAATAATAAATTTTTAAAAATTAATTATAATTATATAATAAATACTTTAAAAATATAAAATAAGAAATATTCTTAAGAAAATAATAGTAAATCTTTAAAAGTTAATTATAGTTATATTATAAATACTTTAAAAGTATAAAGCGAGGAGTATTCTTAAGAAAATAGTAATAAATTTTTAAAAATTAATTATAATTATATCGCGATTACTTTAAGAATATATAATAAACTATTAAATAAATACTTATAAACTAACTTAAGTAATAATTTAATAATTACTTAAACTTTTATTATTAATATTTTATATATATATAATAAGCTTCTAGATAAGTATATTTAACTTAATTATAATAAATCTATAAAAGTTAAACGCTATATAGAGACTAATATTATTAATTTATATAATATAAAGATATATAATATAGTTATATATTTAATAATTTTTAATACTTCGCTTACTATTACCCTTTTTATATTAAATAGTAATTCTTCTACTACTTATTCTATATTATTATAAAATATTATTAAGTTTTTATTCTTTATAAAGAATCTTAATAATAGCTTTATTTTCTAAAGTTAAACTTATATTAAGATCTTAATAAGATTTCTACTTAATTTTAAAGATATTAAAGTCTATATTAACTTAAGTTATAAAGTTTTACTTATAAATAGAGCTTAGTTACTTTTATTTCTTTTAAAAATTAAAATTCTAAAAATAACTTCTCCTCTTAAGATCTGGGGCTTAGGTATTTCTAAATATAAGATCTTAAAATATATTATAAGCCTCTTATATCTTCCGGTAATTAAAAAGAATATAGATAAAAAGATATTTATATATATTTATAGAGAATTCTATATTATAAATAACTTAAAAGCTAAAATACTTATTAAGAATAATATTTTAGGTTCTAAAAAAATAATTATTAATATTTTAGAATAGAAAGTATATATTAGTAATTATAATATTTACTCTTTAGTTATAATATATTAGCGTGGATTATTCTTATAAAAGTATATATATATATAGAAGACTACTATTATTTTATTCTATAATAAGATAATAATATCTATAAGACTATTAATATTATTTAAAGATAAAAACTTCTTATTTAAGCCCTTTATATAAAGGAACCTTATATTATATATTTATCTTATAAATTATAGAATATCTAACATCCTTATAAGAAATAATTTAAATTTATTTATATAGATTTTAGATAAGACTCGTCTTAAGAATATTATAGAAATAAATTATAATAATTACTTTTAAATTAATATTAAAACTAACTTTATAATTATTCTATTATAATTCTTAATAAGAGCGCCGCTTCTCTTAATCTCTAATATTAATCTAGCTCCGCGAACTTATATATATAAATATAAGAAAAATAATAACAACGACATTATTTATATATATAATAATAATATTAATAATAATAATACTATTTATATATATAATAATAATATTTAAATACTTAATAGTAATATTATTTTTCTATATATTTATAACGATAATATCGTTTATATATATATATTTAAGAAAATATATTATTCTAATAATATTATACTCTTTAATAATAATAATATTATTTAGGTATTATAGAACCTTATTAATACTTTCCTTATACTTTAAGTTAATAGTAGTTTTATATATATATTAAAAAAAAAGTAGATAAGAATTTCTTTATAATATAATTAGTAGATAAAAGTTTTTAGGAAAGTTAAGATTTACCCTTTTAATATATAGAATTATAAAGTAGTTAATAAGATATTTAATAAAATATATTAATAAAATAAACTTAATTAAATAAAAAAGTAAACTCCTTTTTTATATTCTATTTTTATTATTTAAAAAACTCTAATAGATAGTAATAGGAAGGGTTATATAATAATTAATATTTAAAATCTTAATAATTTAATTATTTCTAACACCTACTCTATACTTCTATAGACGGAGATTATTAGTAGTTTTATAAAATATTTCTATATCTTTATTCTTAATATATTATCTTTTTTTTATTAGTAAAGGGTTTATTTAAAGGACTAATATATACTTATTATTATAACTTATTATAGCTAGGAAATATTTAATATTCTAATTATAAAATATATAAATAATATTATATATATTTAAAGATAAATTAATAAAATTCTTTACTCTATAAAGTATATATAGATATATATTAATAATATTATTATAAAGACTATATCTTTTTAATAATACTTAAAGAATTTTTATAAACTCTTCTAACTTTTTATAAACTATAATATTTTTATCTCGCCTATAAAAATATATCTAGGATATTTTAATATTAATCTTCTAAAATAATATATTAACTTTTTAGGACTAACTTCCTTTAAAGAAAAACTTTAAATAATAAGTTAATTTTAATATTTTAGAATACTAAGCGTTTTAGAATACTACCTTAATTTAACTAGATATTTATAATAATATATTTACTTCTATACTTAATTAGTAAAGCTTTTATAAGAGTTAAAAATAATATTTTTAAAGAAGTCTCCAAACATCGTTAGTAGATTAAGGAAGAAGTATTTATTTATAAAACTTCTTCTTTTATTAGTCCTAGCGGAGTTAACGTTATTTAAGGAACTTTAAAAGATAATATTATAATTATTAATACTTATATACTTTAATACCGTTAAAATACTATAAATTAATTTAAATATTTTTAAAGAATTTAAATTCGATATAGTAGTTTTTTATATAAAAAATAAAAATATATAAGAGGATAAATAGCTAATTTAAAATATAATATAGTTAATATTTTTTTTATTATATCTCTTTATCTTAGCTGAATAAAATTATTAATTAATTAAACTTAAAATTATAAGCTTTATCTAGGTTATTAAGAAAGTTAGGTATATAGTAGAGTCTTTAAAAAATTTAATTAAAATATAGATAAACTATTTTATAATTCTTAATATTTTTAAATAAAGTTATATTATATTAATGATTTTTATAATATAAATAAATATCCATCTTATTTATATATTATAATTCTTATAATAATTCTATCTTAAGGTAATATATAAGCTTAGAAAAGAATATATTTTATTTAATATATTTTCTAGACTCGCTAACTACTATTTATTATTATTTTTTAATAATTATTTTAAATTAAATACCCTTTTCGCTATAAGTTTTATTAATATAAATAAAGAATTCTATAGTAAATTACTTAAGGGCTATTAAGAGGATAACTTTTAAAAGTATATTATTATATAAATTAATAATAATTATACCCTTGGTAAAAATATTATACTTTTACTCTTTATAAGAGGAAAGTATTTTTTAATATATAAAATAAATCTCTATTTTAGACTCTATACTAGCGCGAATATAAAAAAAAATAATAATAATTATAAGTAGTAATAAGATATTAAAATATATAGTAGGGAGTAGTAAGAAGAGATAAAAAGTTATTAGTAATAATAAATAGTTAATATTTATAATAGAGAGTATATTAAAATATTAAATATTAATAATAAAGTTTTAAAGAGTATATAATAGTAAGGCTTAGAAATTATATATTTATTTTTATTCTTTTTATTATCTTTATATAGAATTCTATTAATAAACCTTAAAAATATAATATTAAGTAGTATATAATAATAAGGCTTAAAGATTATAAATTTACTTATACTTTTTCTACTATTCTTATATAGGATTCTATTAATAAACCTTAAAAATAAAGTATTAAGTAATATATAAGAATAAAACTTAAAAGTTATAGCTTTACTTATACCTACTCTACTCTCTATATATAATAATATATTGGTAAACTTTAAAATTAAAGCGTTAAAGAATAACTAATAATAGAACTTAATTATCCTAGATTTATATATAAGGCCTAGACTACTTTTTTATATTAATTAATTAATAAATCTTTAATACTTATATATATTAATAAGCTTAGTTAAGAAAATCTTAAGTTTTATATATAGAAATAAATACTCTAGCTTTTAAAGATATTATTAAATTATTATTTTATCTTAGTATATATATAGTCTTATTAAGTATTTATATAAATTTATCTAGTATTATTTAAAGTACTTAATCTTATAAATATAATATTATATATTTTATAAAAGTTTTAATTTAATCTTTTCTCTACTAATACCCTTTTATATTATAATAATTAATTTTATCCTAGTTTTTTTATTGTTTAATAGAGACTTTAACGTTGTTATATTTATAATAGATAAGTTTATAAAGCGCGTAATTTTTACTATTAAGAAAATAACTTAGTCTATAAAAGATTAGATAGGAACTTTATTAAATAAACTTAATATTATAAACTAAGAATTATTAAAGATTATAATTTTAAATAGAAATAGAAAATTCTTTTTTAAATTCTAAATAATAATTTTTTATAAGCTTAATATATTACTTTTATATTTTATAATGTATTATCCTTAAATAAATAGTACTTCTAAGTAGATTAATTAAATAATAAAGATTACTTTAAGATTTTATATATATAGACTTAATAAGTTATTTAAGTAGCCTAAGGTTTTATTTTATATATAAGTTTTCTTTAATAACTTATTTATATCTAGATTTATTTTAAATAAAGTTATATATAGGTTTATATTAAATAAGTTATTAAATCTTCTTATAATATTATTATTTAATAATTATTTTCTAGCTAGAATAATAGTTACTAATATAATTATCTTTATATAAATATTTAATAAGTTTTATTATAATAGGAAATATTAGTCTATATTTTTAAAAGTAGAAAACTAAGCGTTATTATATTTATATAAGGATTATTCTATTCTATTTATTCTTAAAGTAACTATGAAATTAGTATAATAATATATTAATCTATTTAAAGTTATTAAATAAATAAAGTAATTAGTATATTATTTAAAAGTATTTAATAATTAAAAAGTTTACCTTATATTTATAATTATATAATTAGAGTTTATACTAGCTTTATTTAATAATTTATATAATTACTCTAAGTTTATCTATTTATAGATAGTTTCTATAAATAGATAAGAATATAATATAGAATAATTACTAAATAAAAGGATTATATAAAAAGGGAGAGACCTTACTATAAAATACTTATTAAGATAGAAAGGCTATAGACCTAAGTTTAATAAATAATATAATATTAAAAACTTATAAAATATTCTAAAGCTTATAGAGGAATATAAGGCTAAAATATAACATATAAATTATAACTTAAAACTTATTATATCAATACCTCTATAGTTATCTCCGTGAAAGCGCGATTATTCTAGGAAGAATAATAGTATCTAAAAGCTTCACGTTTAAATAGAATTATTATAAGTATTTTTAATATTATATTTTAAACTTATACCTCTATATATCTAGCTAATATAGACTCGCCGTGAAAGACGGCTATTTTTATAATTATAGAGAGATTATTATAATATAGTACCTAGTATATCTTCTTAGCTAGTAATAATATAGAATTAGACTTAATATCTATATAACTAGATATAATAAATAACTTAGAATAAATAATCTTTATTATATTTATAAAATACTATAGAACTTCTATATTATATAATATACTTCTATATATATATATACTCTATATAATAACTAGGAATATAATATTATAATATACTTATTATAAGTTATATTTAAAAAATATTATTTAAAGTAAGAATTTTTAATATTTTAATATTTTATACTATTTATTTTAGTATAAATTAACTTTATACTTATAATTTCCTTTATTAAATTCTTCTTTTTTTTTTATTAAATTTTACTTTATTAAGTTCTTCTTTTTAATAAACTCTTATCTTTAGAAGTCTAATTATATTCTAGTTATTATTAATTCTTTTAGTATTATTAAAGCTTTATAATAGAACTAGTTTTTTAAAAATTTATTAATACTTTTTATTCTTAGCTAACGTTTTTTATTAAAGTTAAATTAAATAAATATAAGCCTATTAATTTATAGCCTATTAGTTTATAGTCTTTAAGAAAAAAGTAAAAAATTAATATTATTAACCTTAATATATAACCTTCTATCTTAGTAAAGATTAGTTTAACTTTATTAAAAACTATTTTAAGAAAAGAATATAAAGATAAAGACTTTAAGTTTAAGAATAATAAAAATAATCTTTTTATTAATAATAATAGGAATAATAATAGTAATAATAATAATATTAAAGATAAAGTAAATATTTTTATTATTTAAAGTAATTTATAGTTTATTAATACTAGGTACTTTAATATACCGCGAATTCCTTTAATAAATAAATAAATAATATTAAAGAAGAGGAACTACTTAATAATAAAACTATTATATTAATTTAAACTATTAAAAATAAATTAAAGAAAAAGAAGAGTTATAAATAAAATAATAATAATAAGGATATACTTATTATATCTATAGCGAGAGTACTTAATAATAATAAGGTATAAAAATACTATTAATTATAAATTATATATTAAGTTAATTATTTTTAATATTTTAACTTATTACCTTATAAGAGAATAATCTACAAGGTTTAAGATAATATAAATAAATTAAACTTTTATTAAAATTAAATTAAAATATATTTAAATAATTATAATAGGAACTAGAAACGTTAACTAATACTTTATATAATAATAAGTAATTTTTTTATTTTTTATTACTATTACCTTTCATTACTATAAAGTTAATAGTAATAGAGAAAAATTAAATAATATTAAATATATAACGCTAACTTTACTATATATAAAGATAAAATTAAATTAACTTAAATACTTATAAAATTTTATTTATTATTATTATTTTTATTTATATTTAAGTTTCTAAATAGCTATATTAATATTATAGAGATAAATACTTAATTAAAAAAATAGTATTTTTATTTTAAAAATAATTCTTTATATTTTTAGTTTTTATTATTATTAACTTTATTCTTAGATATTTATTACGTCTTTAATATAAAAATAAAGTTCTATCTTAATTAAAACTTAAATTCTAAAAAAAAGCTTAATAATAAGAAAAGTTATATAAACCTTTTAATATAGTATATTATTATATTAAAGTTAAATAAATATAAAGATCTTCTAATCTTAGAGCTAGTATTTATAAATAGTAAAAACTTAATAAAAAGAATATATTAATAAAAAATTCTTCTATTAAATAATAATCTTAATTATATTTATATAAATATACCTCCTAATAGCCTTTATTATAATAATACTTAATATAATTTTTATATTTCTCTCTTTATCTTAAAGCGTACCCTAGTTAATAAAATATTATAATAGTATATTTTTACTTTAAAGTTAAAGTCTTAATATATTCTTATTATATAGATTAGTTCTTAAAAAACGTTTTGAATACTTAAGGATAATTAGTAAGAAGAAGTTAATAAAATATTTTTAAAATAAATAAAAAAATAGATTTAAATATATTTACTTAAAAGATTTTACTTAGGTTAAAATATTTACTAAATATATTACTTAAAAGTTTTTACTTAGAAGCTTTTACTTAAAAGCTTTTACTTAGATTAAAATCTTTACTAGATATTTTACTTAATATACTACTAAATATAATATATAGGATAATTACTAGAAATATTAAACTTAAGATATTTATTTTACTTTTATTATTTATAATATCTAGTTTACTTTTACTACCTATAATAGTTATATTATATATATAGAAGCTTAATATATAAACTAAGATATATAAAATTTAAACTCTTTAATACTTTTTTAAATAATTATATATACTTTAATTTATAGTTTATATTTTTATATATAATATTTAAATATAATTCTTCTTCTATTTTAAAGAATAATACTTCTCTTTAAATTTATTTAAAGCTAAGAGCTATATTATTAAGTAATATAATAATTAGAAAATTATAAGTATAAAATATTAATAAATTCTAAGCTTATTAAAGAATTCTTTTTATATTACTAATATTTTTCCTTTAAGTTTTAGATATATAAATATAATTATATTTTAAATAAATTAACTCTTTTCTATTTATAATTTAATTATAATTATATTTCTTATTATTAATTTTTTAATATTAAAGCTTATTAACTTAAATACTTTAATTATTATAACTTTAAACTTCTTATATATAGTAACTTTTTAATAAGTTTATATAATAATATTCTTCTATATTAACTACTATACTCTAAGAAAGTTATTTCTAGTTTATAAATATTTATTTAAGGTTTAATATATTATTATCTCCCTTACTTATAATTAATACTAATAATTCTCTAAATATTAGTATTTATATAACTATAGTTTTTATCTCTCTCTTTAAACTTTTATTTAAGCCTAAGATATTAAGCTATAAGAGGTAATAATAAGTAAAGAATAAAAAAAAAATTTATAATACTTTATAAAGAGGATAGAGAAACTTAGAGTTTAAGATTACTATATATATAATAAAGCTTAAGCGAGTTATTAAATACTTAAATTTAGAGTTACTATATATATATTAAAACTCTTTTAACTTAAACAAGTATTATTAGATATTATACTTAATAAATAATAATATTAATAACTCGCCGCGCAGTCTTACCGTTATAATTTAAAAAAATAGTAAATTAAATAGTCTTAGAACTATTACTAATAGCCTCGTTACTTTATTCTAAATAAATATACATCCAGTCTCGCTATTCTATTCTAAATAAATAATAATATTAAAAGTCTTACCTCTTATTCTAAGAATAATAATACTTAAGTAATCTTACTATTATTATTAATAGTCTCGTTATTATATACTTAATACTCTATTATTATATCTTTAATAAATAGTAAGCTAGCGACCTTATTATTATATTTTAATTAAGTTATATTATAACTATTATATATATATTATTCTATATATTTAAAGAAAATAGAAACTATAGACGTATTAATATATAATATATAATATAAAATAAATATAATACTATCTTTCTTTTAAATACTATATTATAGTAAAGCTTAATATATATAAGTATATATACTTACTAGCTTAAATACTATATTATAATAAAGCTTAATATATATAAATATATATATTTACTAGTTTAAATACTATATTATAGTAAAGCTTAGAATATATAGATAATTCTTCTCTAAATATTATATTATAGTAAAGCTTAGAATATATAAATATATATACTATTATCTTAAATACTATATTATAATAAAGCTTATATATATAAGTAAAATATTATATTATAGTAAAGTTTAATATATATAAATATATATACTATTATTTTAAATACTATATTATAATAAAACTTAGAATATATAGATAAAATATTATATTATAGTAAAGCTTAGTATATATAGATATATATACTATTATTTTAGATATTATATTATAGTAAAGCTTAGAATATATAAGTAAAATACTATATTATAATAAAGCTTAATATATATAAGTATATATACTATTGTTTTAAATATTATATTATAATAAAGCTTAGAATATATAATAAGTATATCTTTACTAGTTTCTTTACTAGCTTCTTTATTAATATCTCTACTAACTTTATTAGTTTCTTTATTAACTTCTTTACTAACTTCTTTACTAGCTTCTTTATTAACTTCTCTACTAATTTCTTTAATAATACCTCCGCTAGCTTTACTAGTTTCTCTATTAATTTTATCTCTACCTACTATATTAGTATAGAACCCCTATAAAATAATTAAAAACTAAAAAAAAAAACTATACTTAATATAATAATTAATTATTTTAATAAGCTTTCGCGTAACTATAAAGGATAGTAAATAGTAATAAATAAAAAATAATTAAAAATTTTTTTTACTTAGCTAAGCGTTAGTAGACTATTAACTAAGTATAATAAGTATTAATAAACTATTAATTAAGTATAATAAGTATTAATAAATTATTAACTAAATATAGTAAATAATTAATAAAACTTAATAAATTATTAACTAAACTAGATAAACTATTAACTAAATCTAGTAAATATTAATATATTATTAAATAAGTAGAGTAGTTTATTTACTAGATATTAATATACTATAATATTTTAATATTTAGTAAATTAACGATTAATATATAATTAAGTTACTTAAGTATTTCTTTAAAATAAAATAGAATACTAATTATTATATAATTTAATATATCTATTTTAATCCTTATTTTTTTATAAGAATTAAAATATCTTAAAATTAATACTTTTATAAAAGTATTATAAAGTTATTAAAATATATATTCTTTATACTTTTTTTATTTTAAGAGTTTATTTTTTTTTTATATACTTCTTTATAATAATCTTATTAAGAGTACTATTAAATATAAATAATATTAAATAAATCTTTAAAAAAAATTAATAAAACTTAAAAATATTTAAACTTTATAATATATTTTTAGTCTTAATTATTTTTAAATAATATTTATTTTATTTTTATTTATTATTATATTTTTAATAAATATAATAAATCCTAAAAATTTAATTTCCTTTATAAGGAATTAATATTTTTTTAAGTTTATATAAAACTTAAACTACTTTAATTAATTAAGAATTTATTTAATATAATTTAAATACTTTTCTTTTAATTCTAAAAAGATAAGGATATTATTTAAATAAATAATATAAAATTTATTTAATAGACTAGTAAAAGTCTTATTAATATAAATTTAAAATATTATTAAAATATTAATTAACCTAAATAATATTATTATATATTTAAAATATTTATAATATATATAAAATATAATCTTTTACTTATTTCCTTTCTTAATTTAGATATAATAGTAAATATCTTTAAAATTTAATTTAATAAAAACTTTAGTATTATTTAAATAATTTAAAATTTTATTAATTAAAAATAAGAAGTAATAGTTCTTTATTATTATCTTATTTAATTTATAATAATTAATATATAAGTATAACCTTTTATCCTTTTTTAAAATAAATAAAATAAGAGTATTTATAAAATTAATAAAATACTAAATCTATCTCTTTACTAATATATTATTAAGATAAGTTTATAAAACTTTAAGCTTCTTTATTAAAAGATTATAAAAAGAATTATAAAATAAATTAATTATTATTTTAATAATATAATTATTATTTTTATAAGATAGTAAATAACTTATTTTTTTTATTAAAAAAATATCTTAATATCTCTTTAATTTTTTAAGTAATATTATAAGAATTATAATAAATTTTAAATTTAATTATATTCTAATAACTTTAATTATAGAATTAAATAATAATAAAAATATATTAATAATTATTAACGCGTATATTTCTAGCTATTTTAATAAGAATATAATAAATTTATAAGTTTTAATTAATTTTAAAATATACTTCTTAATTTTAAAATACTAGATTTTTATTTTTAAATTAATAATAATCTTTTCTTAAGCTAATTTTAATATATTTAATAATAAAGATAAGCTCTTTTTATTAATTATATAAAAAATAGCTTTTATTTTTTTTATTTAACTTTAATTATTATAAAGGTATAACCTAATATAATAAATATTATAATAATATATAAAATTATTATTTATTTATATTAAATAAAGTAGCTTTATATTTTTAATAGATTTTAATTTTTCTTTAATTATAAAATACTAGTTAATTATATTAATTTTAATTTTATTATTAAATTAAATTTTTATTTTTACCTTATATAATCCTTCTTTTAATAATATTATTTTAAGATATTTTAATTTTAAAATTATATTAAGTTCTTCTTTTTCTCTTATCTTTTAAAAAATAATTTAAATAAGATTTTATCTTTTTCTTATTTTTTAACTAAGTAATTACTAAGATTTCCTATTAATATTTTATTAGGATTATTATCCTTATTTTTAGAATAAATAGTAGAATAATACTTATTATAGGATTTTAATATTAATATAAGATTAAGTATATATTATAGATTATATAATATAGTTAATTTTTAAGAAGAAAAGAAAGAAGATACTTATTAAGAGTATTTATATTTTAGATAATTAAATAGCCCTATATAGAGTAAAGTAATATATTATATAAATAATATATATAGATTATATAATATCTTAGTATTATTATACTAGTATAATAATTACCTTTTTTTTTTAATAATTTTATTTTTAAAATTTATATATTTAATAACCTATTAATATTCTTCTAAAGATTTATTAAAAACCTTTAAATTTTTATAAAAATATAAGAAAAAGAGTTTTCTTATTTATAATTAAACTCTATAAAATCTATATTATAGTATAGTAATAATAAATAATAGAATATAATAGAATAAAGTTATAGAATATAATTATTAAATATATTTATTATATATTATAATATAATTTAGTAGACCTTAGTATTACTTAAAAATATTAATAAATTTTAATTTTATTTTATTAATAATATCTTTATTACTTATTTTTTATAGGAGAATTATATACTTTTTATATCTTCTTATTATTTTATTATTAAGATATTTATTTATATATAGTTTATTAAACTAGCTAAATATAAAGACTAAAATAATTAAATAAATTTTTAAAAAAGTTCTTATTATTAAGTTTATAGCTAGAGTAAATTTATTACTTAAACTAATTAATATTATTATCTTATTTTTAATTATTAGCTAAGTTATAATATAATAAAACTTAACAGCCTTTAATAAAGTCTATAATATTAATATTTATATATAAAATTTTAGAACTATAATTATAAAACTTTTAAGTATTTATAATAATAAAAGTTTAAAAAAGTTTTTTTACTTATTATTAAATATTAATTATTAAATAATAGTTACTTTTTTTATTTAATCTTTACGCGATTTAATAGCGGTGATAAATATTAATATATTTATATTATAAATAACTAATAGGCTCCGTACGTTATAAAACTTTTTATTATAAATATTACTAATTTTTACTCCGCTCCTAGCTTTACTTTAAATTAATATTATTATTAAAATAAATTATTATTTACTCTTAAATTATAATATATATAATTATTATATTTATAGTTTTAAAAATATAAATTTTAATTAATTTAAAATTTTATATAAGTTAATATTTATAATAGCCGTATATTAAATTAATAATTAAATAAATTAAAATAATATTTTTATAAGACCTTTTTATAATCCTTATAATTTAAGGAAGTATATTTATTATATTTAAAAATATTATTAATATTATTCTATAAGGGTAATTTTTTATATATATTATATAGAATTAATATATACTAAATTTTATATAAATATATAAAATTTATTAATTATATAATTACTTATTTATATAAATATATTTATATAAAGGAATTTAATAATACTATATATATTAATTATTATAATAAAAAACTTTAATATTATTATAATATATTTAATATTATAATAATAATAATTATAAGAATAGAGAATTATTTAAAGTTTATATATATATTTAATAAATAAAAATTTAAAATACTTATAATCTATAAATTTTAATATATAAATAAATTAATAAGCTAAATTATTAATATTTTAAAAAATATAATATATATACTTTTTATATATATTTTAAAGATATATTATATTAATATTAATTTAAAATTAAAATATTAATAATATTTTTTTATCTTTTTATTCTAAAATCCTTTAAATTCTTTAAGAGAGAGAAATATTTTAAGCTTATAATTTTTAATACTTAAATTTTTTATTATATTTTTATAAAAAAATAGACTTCTTATTATATTTTTATAAAGTAATAAATAAATATTATATATAATTTTTCTATTCTAATTATACTTTCTACGCGCTCTTAACGTAAGCGCTTTATAGAGAAAAATATTTTTAAAATATTTATAAAAACTATTAAAACTTTAATATAAGTAGGTATAAAGACTATAATTAAGATATTAATTAAAATTATTACTTCTATAAAATTAAAGACTATAACGCTAACTAAGTTAAAAATTATTAAAATTAAATTTATTATAATATCTACTCCTACTATAGTAGTTAAGCTTAAAAAAAAGGCTATATTTATAACTATTTATAAATATTAATTAAAGGCTATATTTAAAGATAATATTTTTTAAAATAAGTTTATATAAACTTCTAAGATCTTTTATATTAAATTAAATAAAAAAAATATTATTCCTAATAATAATAATAAATCTATTAATTTAACTATATTTAAGCTATCTTTTAAGAGTAATAATAATATTAATAGTATAAAAAAAATTAAATTATAATATTTTTTTTTTCTATTCCTAATATACGCCTTTTAGATAAAAAAATTATTTTTTAAATATTTTTTAAATAGTTATTAATTTAATTTACTAGTTATATATAATAATCTAATATATATATAAATTATTTATTATTTTTAAGCTCTTCTTTTATATTTATATTATTTATTATAAACTTCTATTATCTTCTTTAATTTTATTATACTTTTTTTATAAATTTATTAATTATATTTTAGTAATTAATTCTTTTATTAGACTTTATAAAAATATAAATTTTTTAATTTAATTCTATCTAGGATTTCCTTTACTTTATAATTTAAATTATTATTTATAAATTTTAATAATATATATTTTAATATATTATTATTATTATTCTTATATTTATATAGCTTTAATAAGGATATATAAAAAATAGAATAAATTCTATAAATAATTAATAATATAAGGTAATAAGTTTAACTCTTTATTAATATCTTTATTTAAAAGAAGTTAATATATTTATATAAAAGCTTCTTATTTAGTTATTTTTATTTAAAAATTTTTATTAATAATATTATTAAATTATTTTTATTAAAGCTAATTAATTTATATACTTTATTATAATATTTAATAAATAATTTTATTATATTTTATTAATATTTTATTAGTTTTTTATAAAATTTATATAATTTCTTAACCCTTTTTTCTATAATAAGTATTCTTTTTTTTAGAGTATTATCCTTAATATTTATTAAAATCTTAAGATTATAATTATATATTATTTTAAAAAGGCTGTAGCTTATTATAATTTATTTAATTTAATAATATATAAATTTAATTAGGAGTAGAAGTTCTATCTAATTATTTTATTACTTATTATAATAGATTTATAAATATTATTTTAATAACTAATTCTACTTTTTTATTTATTTATTTATTTAAGGATAGAATATTATATTTAATTTATATTTTATTTATAAATTATAATATATATTAAATTAGAAAGTATTAATAAAAATATTTTTTTTATTAATTATAATATCCTTTAAGTTACTATACTTAAGGGTTATTTTAATAAAAAATAAATTTATTAATTTAATAATATTAACTTTTTTTATAGTTAATATATATTAAACTATTTTTATATATTTATTTATTATTATTAGAATTATATTATAGATATAGTTTTAAAACTTATTTAAAAAAAAATTAATAATAAAATTTATATTAAGCTCTTATTATAGGCTACTAAATATAAATAATATTTATAATTTATTATAAAGATAATAATATTTTATTTTAATTTTTTAATATATATTATAAAAGTTTATATACTCTTTAATATTCTAATTTATAATAGATTAATAAAAAATTTTATTTAATAATTTTATTATTTTATTAATATTAAAATAGTTTACTAATAAATTATTATAATAATATTTTAATAGTTTTTATATTATTATACTTTAATTAAAAATATAAATCCTTTAATTATATTTTAATAAATTATATTTATTAAAATATTATTTATTAGCTTTAACTATATATTTATTTAAAAAAAATTTATTTTTAATTTTTTTTATTATTATATTATATAACTATAGAGATTTAATTAATTTAGTAATTAATCTATTATAATTATTATATATTATTTTATTTAAAGCTATTATATTAGTAATAAAATATAGAATAAATTATTTATAATTAATAGTTTTAATAATAAAGTTAAGTTATTCCTTAACTATATTATAATAATATTAAATTAATATTTTACTTATATTTTCTATTCTTATAATATAAGGGTCTTTAAGTTTTATTAAATAAATTATATTTTTTTATAAAATAGTATTAATTAAGCCTAATATAAACTTTTATTTTTTTTATTAATTTAATTACTTTTCTTCTATATTTTTTATAATTTAGGAGACTTCTTTTTTAATTATAATTTAAAATAAATTAAATAGCTTCTTTAGATTTATAAGTTTTTATTATAATATAAATAATAATTTATTTATTAATATTTTCTTATATTTATAATTAGAATATCTTAATAATATATTAATTAGATTTATTTTACTTATTTTATATAAAATAGTAAAGTTAAATATTAATAATTTTATAATTTATTAAGTTTATCTTTAATTTAGTTTCTTTAAATTTATAAATATTTTAAAATTATTATAGTTTATTAAAACTTTAATAAAATAAAAGCTCTTTTTATAATAATATTATTATTATTTAAATATTATAATAATAGCTAATAGCTTCTAGTTATAAATTTTATAATTTTTTTTTATAATAATTATTTTTTTTAATTAAAATATAATTAAATATTATTAATTATTCTTTTATAATTAGAATAGAATACTAGTTATTATATAATTTAATATATTTATTTTAATTTTTATCTTTTTATAAGGATTAAAGTATCTTAAAATTAATACTTTTATAAAAATATTATAAAATTATTAAAATATATATTCTTTATATTCTTTTTACTTTAAAGATTTATTTTTTTTTTTATATATTTTTTTATAATAACTTTATTAAGAGTACTACTAGACGTAAATAATATTAAATAAATTTTTAAAAAAAATTAATAAACTTTAAAAATATTTAAACTTTATAATATATTTTTAGTCTTAATTATTTTTAAATAATATTTATTCTACTCTTATTTATTATTATATTTTTAATAAATATAATAAATCCTAGAAATTTAACTTTCTTTATAAAGAATTAATATTTCTTTAAATTTATATAAAACTTAAAATATTTTAATTAATTAAGAATTTATTTAATATAATCTAAATACTTTTCTTTTAATTTTAAAAAGATAAGGATATTATTTAAATAAATAATATAAAATTTATTTAATAAGTTAATAAAAACCTTATTAATATAAGTTTAAAATATTATTAAAATATTAATTAACCTAAATAATATTACTATATATTTAAAGTATTTATAATATATATAAAATATAATTTTTCACTTATCTTCTTTCTTAATTTAGATATAATAGTAAATATTTTTAAAATTTAATTTAATAAAGATCTTAATACTATTTAAATAATCTAGAATTTTATTAATTAAAAATAAGAAATAATAATTTTTTATTATTATTTTATTTAATTTATAATAATTAATATATAAATATAACCCTTTATTCTTTTTTAAAATAAATAAAATAAGAGTATTTATAGAATTAATAAAATATTAAATTTATCTCTTTATTAATATATTATTAAGATAGATTTATAAAATTTTAAGCTCCTTTATTAAAAAATTATAAAGAGGATTATAGAATAAATTAATTATTATTTTAATAATATAATTATTACCCTTATAAAATAATAAATAATTTATTTTTTTTATTAAAAAAATATCCTAATATTTCTCTAGCTCTTTAAGTAATATTATAAAAATTATAATAAATTCTAAACTTAACTATATTTTAATAATCTTAATTATAGAATTAAATAATAATAAAGATATATTAATAATTATTAATATATATACTTCTAACTATTTTAATAAGAATTTAATAAATTTATAAGTTTTAATTAATTTTAAAATACTAGATTCTTATTTTTAAATTAATAATAATCTCTTTTTAAGTTAACTTTAATATATTTAATAATAAAAATAAGCCCTTTTTATTAATTATATAAAAAATAGTTTTTATTTTCTTTATTTAGCTTTAATTATTATAAAGGTATAATCTAATATAATAAATATTATAATAATATATAAAATTACTATCTATTTATATTAAATAAAATAACTTTATATTTTTAATAAATTTTAACTTTTCTTTAATTATAAAATATTAACTAATTATATTAACTTTAGCTTTATTATTAAGCTAAATTTTTATTTTTACTTTATATAATCCTTCTTTTAATAATATTATTTTAAAATATTTTAATTTTAAAATTATATTAAGTTCTTCTTTTTCTCTCACCCTCTAAAGGATAACTTAGATAAGATTTTTTTTTTTTTTTACTTTTTAATTAAGTAGTTACTAAGATTTCTTATTAATATCTTATTAAGATTATTATCCTTATTCTTAGAATAAATAATAGAATAATATTCTTTTTTATTATAAATATAATAATCTATATCTTTTAGATTCTATTTTAAGTATATAAAGTTATTATTATTTTTACTTTTAAATAATATATTTTTAAAGCTATCTTTAAATTTATTTTTTTAAAGTTTATTATTACCTTTATTCTTCTTTATTAAAATACTACTTATAATTTTATAAATAATAAAAATAGCTTTCTTCTAATTATTTTTTAAGTAAAAAGCTAGTACTATAAATTTACTTTAAATAATAAAAACTTATTAAATATTTATAATAACTATATAAAGACTTAAATATAACTTTATATAAAGATTTATATATTAATATTCTTTATTTAAAGAAGATAATTAGGCTTTAAGACTATTTAAATAAATTTTAAATTATTAAATTATTTAATTTAATTTTTATTTTATATTAATTATTAATTAAATAATATCTAGTATATAATTTACTAAATCTTTAATAAAATTTAATAAAAAGATTTTAAATTTATTTTATATAAAATTAAAATTAGGATAATTCTATTTATAATTATATTAAAATTCTTTTATATTCTCTTTTAGATATTATATAATATATAGAATTTTTAATAAATTATTTAAAAAGTTTTAAAATATTAAATAAAAATATATTTTAATATCTTAAACCTAATTTTAATATTCTTTTAATATTTTCCCTTTATATTTTTTAAGGACTAATAGTTTTATAGTCTTTCTATATAAATCTATTTTATTAATATTATATATAAAACACTTTCTATCTATAATATTAATAATAAGAGGTAAATAAGAGATAGACTTTTTTAATAAATCTTATACTATCTTTATATAAATAAACTTAATATCTTAATAAGTAGAACGCGAGGAGGATTTATCTTTATTATATTTTATATATTTTAAGGAATTCTCTACAGCCGCTATTAATAGCTCTTATTTAAAATTAATAATTTTATATTTAAATTATTTAAGCTACTTTTACTTTAATAGCTTATCCTTTATATAATAAATATTTTATAAGCGCTTATTAATTATTAAAATAGCTAGTTAACCTAACTTATTAATAATATTTTAATTTATAAGAGTTTAATCCTTTTTTTAAGAGTTTTAATTTTTTTATAAAGTTAATTTACTTTATTTACTATCAACTTATAGTTTAATAATATAATAACTTTTTAAATATAAACTAATATTTATAAGTATATTAATTATAGATTAATATCCTTTTTAAAGATAAAAAAATTAGAACTATTATAGAATTTTAATATTAATATAAAATTAAGTATATATTATAAATTATATAATATAGTTAATTTTTAAAAAAAAAAGAAAAAAGATATCTATTAAAAGTATTTATATTCTAAATAACTGAATAGCTCTATATAGAGCAAGGTAATATATTATATAAATAATATATATAGATTATATAATATCTTAATATTATTATATTAATATAATAATACTTCTTTTTATTATAAATATAATAGTCTATATCTTTTAGATCTTATTTTAAATATATAGAGTTATTATTATCCTTATTTTTAAATAATATATTTTTAAAGCTATTTTTAAATTTATTTTTTTAAAATTTATTATTATTCTTATTCTTTTTTACTAGAGTATTATCTATAACTTTATAAATAATAGAAATAACTTTCTTCTAATTATTTTTTAAGTAAAAAGCTAGTACTATAAATTTACTTTAAATAATAAAAACTTATTAAATATTTATAATAACTATATAAAGACTTAGATATAACTTTATATAAAGATTTATATATTAATATTCTTTACTTAAGAGAGATAATTAGGCTTTAAGATTACTTAAATATACTTTAAATTATTAAATTATTTAATTTAATTTCTATTCCGCGTTGGTTATTAATTAGGTGATATTTAATATATAATTTATTAAATTTTTAATAAAATTTAATAAAAAGGTCTTGAATTTATTCTATATAAAATTAGAATTAAAATAATTTTATTTATAATTATACTAGAACTTTTTTATATCCTCTTTTAAATATTATATAATATATAAAATCTTTAATAAATTATTTAGAAAGTTTTAAGATATTAGATAAAAATATATTTTAATATTTTAAATTTAATTTTAATATTTTTTTAATATCTTTCTTTTATATTTCTTAAGGATTAATAGTTTTATAGTCTTTTTATATAAGCCTATTTTATTAGTATTATATATAGGACACTTTCCATCTATAATATTAATAATAGGAGGTAGATAAAAAATAGATTCCTCTAATAGATTTTATATTATTTTTATATAAATAGACTTAATATCTTAATAAGTAAAATATAAGAAGGATTTATTTTTATTATATTCTATATATTTTAAAGAATTTTTTATAACTATTATTAATAGCTCTTGTTTAAAATTAGTAATTTTATATTTAAATTATTTAAGTTATTTTTATTTTAATAGCTTATTCTTTATATAGCGAGCGTTTTATAAGCGCTTATTAATTATTAGGATAGTTAGTTAATTTAGTTTATTAATAATATCTTAATCTATAAGGGTTTAATCCTCTTCTTAAAAATTTTAATTTTTTTATAGAGTTAATCTACTTTATTTATTATTAATTTATAGTTTAATAATATAATAACTTTCTAAATATAAGTTAACGTTTATAGATATATTAATTATAAATTAATATCCCTTTTAAAAATAGAAGAATTAGAATTATTATAGAATTTTAATATTAATATAAGATTAAGTATATATTATAAATTATATAATATAGCTAATTCTTAAGAAGAAAAGAAAGGAGATATTTATTAAGGGTATTTATATTCTGAATAATCGAATAGCCCCGTATAGGGTAAGGTAATATATTATATAGATAACGCATATGGATTATATAATATCCTAGTATTACTATATCAATATAATACTTAGATTAATATTAAGCTAAGCGCTTAGATTTTCTACGTATAATACTCTATCTTTTCTTTTTTCTTTATCAATTAATTTATATATAAAAATTAATTTATCTTTATTTTATCTATTACTATATATAAGGCATGTTTATATTTCTTAATAAATAATATTAATAATAATTAAAATTAATAGTATATTAAAAAAAAGAAGAATTAAATAAGAGCTAGTATTTATTAACTATTTAATTAAGAATCTTTATAAAAACTATTTTATTAATTCTTTATTAATTAATTCTTAAGATAAGGACCTTGCTTTAAAGCTTTTAAATAATAAAATCTATTTATTAAGTAGATTTTATTTTTTAGGAGGTTATTTAATATATATAATATTATAATAATTAATAGTTAATAGTTTAATAGTTAATATATTTATTAATAAGTTAAAATATTACGTTTTAAGTATAAGGAGTATTTAATATATATAAGATTAATTAAATAATATTATTTATTATTTAAAATTATTTTAATCTTATAAAATATATTTATAAATTTAAGCTTATAATTTATTAAAATACTATAAAAGTATTTATTAAATTATTAAGTTTAAAGTATCTTACTATAAAATATCTTAGCGTACTTAATTAATAATAACTAAGTATTAACTAAGTTACTAACTAAGTATTTTATTCTAACTACTATATAGTTTTTATTTAATAGATTATAAATCTAGATTATATTAAATCTAATTAATTATTTTATTTATTTTATTTATCTTTTTAATAATTAAATTATCTAAATTAATAACTCTTAATATATTATTGTCGAAATCCGGAGGCAAGACGGAGCTTAGCGAGCGGAGCGAGCTAAGCGAGGTCTTGGCATCTGAATGAGATCTCGCTTACCGAGTAGGCTTCTTCCTTACTTAATTAATCAACTTATACTCTACCTTTTAACAGGTTATGAGCCTAGCTTGCACCATAAGCTATTACTATATTATCTACCTATCTATGCGTAATCCTCCAGCGCTCAAAATAGCTTATTAACAAGCTATTTAAGAGCGTTATTAATCATCTATCTATGATTATAATACGCAGAAAATTCGGTGGTTGGGAGTTATTAAGGCCTTCGTCGCGGCCTCTCCCGCCGCTAAACTAAATTAAATAAGTACCTTAACTAAGTTGTGGGCAGAGTTTATTAATCCCCTATATAAATATCTATTAATCTAGGGATTACTATCCCCTATTAGGGTAATCAATCCCTAGGTAAGTAAGATCATACTAAATCATCATATCAAATTATTAAATAATTAAATCATCAAATAATTAAATCATCAAACAATTAAATCATTAAATAAATAATTTCCCAGCTACCAATCAATAGCGGGAAATATCAACATGGCGGGAAATATCAACATAGCTAGTAATAATAAGGGGTTTAACAGAGAGCCTTTTAAAGAAGATATAAACTTCAAAGATTCCATTAAATAATAGTAATATATATAATATCTTGCTACTCTACTCTAGGTTCGCCGTTCAAAGCGACTTCAATTAAAATATTGTATTAATAAAACCAATATTAACTGCCTAGCAAACAATTTATTACTAGTATAATCTAGGTCTAAACCACCTCCTCATCTTATCCCTAAATAAATATAAGCTCGATAAAGACTCTAGGCGAGAACCTTCACCTATACACATTAGATAATTAATAGGATCGTTGAGAAATACGCGGTAAATCCTATCTACTAAAAGAATATTAACCCTAAAAACAATCCTAAAAACCTTCTACTAGAAAATAATCCATTAAAGAATTATCTATACTAATCACCATCACAATCACCCTCAACCGCTACTAGCAAGCTATCACAGATGTTTTCATTATCAAGTACCCCTAGTTCAGCCAATATCTACAAGCTACAGGTACGCTCTATTAGCTCTACTCCATCACTACCTTCCATATCTTTAAAGCCTTTATCCACTAAATCTAAATACTATCTATCTAATCCAAGTATTATCTTACTATATCCGACAGACTCTCATTAACATTTAAAGATATTAAGAAGCTTTAGAATCCTAATAGGTACTTTAAATAGTCTAGAAATATTAAAAACAGCCTAATAATACATAGTTTTTAAGAGTATATTAATAAAAAGGATCCCCTATTTATAAAACTAGTTATTAATAATACGGATCTATCTAACTAGCGTAAGAAGAATAAGTCTATTATTAACTATATTTGTAAGTATATTTCTATACCTCTTTAAAACCAATATGAAGATGTTATTACTGTTAAAGATCTTTAAAAAAAGCTCGCTAATAATTAGACTCCTAAAGGGGTTGACTTTATTTATAATACTTTAATTAAATTTAAATCCCTTAGCCTTACCTAGTATAGCGATCTAAACAACTATTATAAGTAGTTTATAAAGCTTTACAATAAAATTATATAATTTAGTCTTAAGCTTAAAATAAACAATCTACTACTAATTATCTTTTTTTATAATAGCTTAGACCCTATATATAAATTCTATATCACCTAATTTAATAAGCTTTATTAGGAAGCGTTAAAGAATAATAAGAAGATTAAATATACTATTAATTATACTATATAACGCTTAAAGAACTCTAAGGTAATACTAGGCTATAGCTTTATAATAGTCTTTAACGCGTAGCTAATAATAAACTATTAATTATCTATTTAATCTATTAACCCTAGCTCCCCCCGACGCGTTTAAGTATAGTATAATTATAAGTTAGGGTATACTATTAAGGTCCTAAAGCTAATAAGATACTATAATAAAGTAAATTATTATTAACCAGTCGGCTATAATTATACTAATCATATCAATAACTATGAAACTTGTAATAATAAATAACATAATAATAATAATAGTAGGAGCTCTAATCTTAATAAGAAGTCTAGAAAGGATAAAAATAATAAAGATAATAAATCTAAAAATAAAATCTATACTATTAATAATAATAACTCTAATAATATAACTATTAATATCGCTATTACTAAGCTTAATATTTTAGCTTACTTTATAAACTTACTATTTAGCTCTAGGCCCTAAATACTTAATACTAGAACTAGTTACTATATTATTAATAATATATTAGTATTTATATCTACGCAAAATCTACTCACTCCAATCTTAATTATTAATATAACTAGTAATAACGGCGCAATAATAATAAACACTATTAAGCTACTATATAGAACAGTTAATAGTTTTATAAATCTTATTATTAACAATATTCTCTACCTACTAATAGCTAGCGCTAACCTTATATTTACCTTAAAGCTCTAATAAGCTGACTATCCCCTTAAGTTTATAAATAAAGGAATTTCTATTAGTTAAAATAAAATACTTATAGAGCTATATATTAACAACCTCTATTATATTAATATCGTTGAGACGACGGTATTCTATATTTAAGTGGTTATTATAGTAGCCGTGATAGCCTATAATAAAGAAGTTGTTAACTATTAATATTAACTAACAGGCTATTTAGGTAAGTAAAATATATTAAAGCTCCTCTAAATTATTAACAACGTTGATTTGAATTATTTACTAAATAATAATAATTATTACTGCGTTATCTATACTGAAACGCGAATAAAAAATCTATCTTATTAAGGCTATATTAAACCTAATTAGTATAAGAATAAGTTGATTTATATTAATATCTTTAGCCTAATTAATAATACTTCTCTATATACTTAATATCTATATCTACTAATAGAAGATACTACTAAGGTATATATAGACTATCTAATACTAGATAAATTAGTCTTATTAGTTCTATCTAGCTTTAATATATATTATAGGGCGATTAAATAGTCTAACTAGCCTATCTATTATTTATATACTGATGAAGACAGTAACTATAAGTCTAATAAATTTAATAACTATCGCTATAAATATAATATTGTCTGGGAGCTATCTATCCTTATTAATCCGTAGATAAATAGGGTAGCTAAGCGTTAGGAATAAACTATTATAATTATAGCCTATTTCCTCCTACGAGAAAGCGGCCTGCCTTATAAACTTATTTTAGAAATAATTAATACGGCTATCTGACTTAAAAACCGTATGATCGAAGTTAAAGATAGTAAGATACTATATAAACTTATAGGTAAAGAATACCCTAATCTAAGTCTTCTAAAACAACTTGATTACTATAATATATACTAAAAACATAATCCTCTAGGCTAAAACTAGCCTAAATTTCAACCCCGCTTTAAAAAAGGTTGTCTAGTTAATTTTAATAGTAACTATTTCTATTAAATACTAATACTATCTAGTTATGTTCTACGCTTTAATTATATTAATTAGCTATCTAAGCAACCTTCTAAGCAGTCTATCTTATCTACCCTATTACCTATAAAACAATCAGTGCCTTATATAGGGGGAGAGTTAAGATTTAATACCTTAAAACAGGCCCAAGTTACTAATATATCGTAGTTAATAGATATTAATCATCTGCTCGACTCTATCCTCTATTTAAAATCAAAACTATTGTTTAACAAGTCTTAGTTAGGTAATTCTAACTTAGAAGACTTCCCAGAATCCTTTAATATAATAGAGATAAACACCCTAAATAAATTAAGCAATACCTTAGAAAATAATTAGTCAAACCTTTAAGATATCCTAAACCAATACTTCTACCTATGTAAATTAATTAAGTCATTAGATCCTATCGCTCTAGCTATCACCTAAGCTATTAAGAATAAAAACGGCGATGATGGGGGATTAACTTAGATTATAATTAATCTATTAATAAGAAATCCGACTGACTATAATAAACTTTGGATATATAAAGAAGCTATAACTAATCACTATTATAAGATGGACTAGTAACTAGGTATATAAGATAAGATTAACTTACTAATAGAGAATAATACCTAGACGCTTATTATACCCCTAAGTAAAGCTAATATCCTTAATAGGAAATAGGTCTATAAGTATAAAAAAAAAGCTAATAATATAATAATCCAATATAAGACTAGATAGATTATACGCGGTTTTTAATAATAAAAAGAGATCGACTTCTATAAAATATTTATTATAATGGTTAAATTAATAAGTTATAAAGCTCTCTTTATTATTATAACAGCTTATAACTTAAAAATTAAGTAGATAGATATTAAAATAACATTCCTTTATAATAATATAAATACTAATATCTATATCTATTAATCTACTAGATTTAATAATGGATCTAGATGGGTATATAAGCTTAATAAAGCCTTATATAGCCTAAAATAGTCTTTATATATTTAGTATCGCTATCTACTTAATTACCTTACTATTCTAGGCTATTAATCTCTTACTAAAAATTATAACATCTTTCTATACCTTAATCTGTATATAATTATCACTATTTATATAGATAACTTACTAATTATTAAGCTAAACTCTAATAATATTACTTAGCTTAAGATCTAGCTATTTAATAAATTTTAAATATCTAATCTAGGACCCTATTAGTACTACTTAGGTATAGTTATTACCTAGGATTAATTAAATCATACTTTATATTTAAGCTAAAAGAGTTATATCCGTAATATCCTTACTAACTATAGTATATTAGAATATAAGGCTAAGGATTGAGGTAAGAACTTATCTATATATACTCTAATAAAAATCACTTACCTACAGCCACCCGCTGAGGACTTCGTCACCCTTAAGTAATTATATAAATAATATTAATCTGTTATCAAATCACTAATATATACTATAATGGGTACTAGGCTTGATATTATATATACTATCTTAGTTATCAGCCGCTATATATCTAATCCAGATAATAACTATTAAATAGTAGTAAAACAAATCTTTTACTATTTATAAAGCACTCTATAGTTTAAACTCACCTATAAAGGACCGCTACAGCTGCTTACTAAATACTTAGATTCTAACTATACCAGCGATTTAGTTATTTAATGTTTAATATTAGGCTACGTCTTTAATCTAGGGAGTATAGCTATTAGCTAGTTATCTAAGTATTAATTTACTATTACTTTATTAATATACAAGGCCGAATATATAAGGTAGGTTAATACTATTAAAGAAACTATCTAACTTAAGCGGCTACTTAAAAAGCTTATTTAGATTACTTCTAATCCTACCATCGCCCTATATATAGATTCTAAAGATGTTTTATAAGACCATACGCTTATAGCAATTTAAATAGTTAAAATTAACATTATACACACCATCACACTCATCACCGTTATCTTCTACAACAACTAGGAAGCTATTACACTAACTAAAAACTCTACCAATCATAATAAGACCAAGTATATATATATTAAATATATATTTCTTCAGGAATATATTAATAACCAATAAGTCAAGCTTTAGTACTGTCCTATAGGGGATATAGTGGCGGATAAACTTACTAAACCTCTTCCACGTAATATCTTTAAGCGGTTTTATCAGTATTTAAGTCTACAATAACATAGCTATGCTGGGGGGAGCTTACTTAATATTTTAATTTAAACTTTTAATCTAATTTAATATTCTAGTGGGAGCTTATTTACGCTACCTACCCAGCGTTAAGCTATATATTAATATTAATCCTATAGGAGCTTACTAATCCTATAGGAGCTTAATTCAATAGGAGCTTATTAACATCCCTATCCAATACCTACTATGTATAATAGATTAGCTAGTTAGTAGCCTTGTAGCTCTGTAGCTCAAGTGGGAGTATCGAAATCCGGAGACAAGACGGAGCTTAGCGAGCGGAGCGAGCTAAGCGAGGTCTTGGCATCTAAATAAGATCTCGCTTGCCAAGCAGACTTCTTTCTTACTCAATCAATCAACTTACACTCTACCTTTTAACAATTATTCTAAATTAAATATAATTATTAAATACTTATAAAAAATTATATTCTACTTATTATATAGTTATTTTTTAAAAAAATTTTAATTTTAATTCTTATAATTTAATCTAATTTAGAAAGATTATATTAAAAAATAAAACTATTAAGATTCTTAAGCTAATTAGCTTTAATAATTATAAATTATAAATTATTTATATTAAAATAATACTAATTATCAAAAATTTATTTAATATTTATAAATAATTAGTAGAACTAAATATTAAGAGTTTAAAAGATAATATTAAACTATTAAACTATATTTAACTAGTTTATATAGATAGATTACTTTTATATATTTTAATTTTTAATAAAATATTTAATATATAGAATTATTTAAGCCGTTTATATATATTTTATAATTTTTTCTAAAAAAAAAATTTATTTGAAAAAATCTTTAAAACTACTCTATTCTCTTTAAAAATAATTAATTTTTTTTAATTACCTTATTATTAAGTATATCTTTACTAACTTAAAAATAAAAGATTTAGAATTATTAGATAAACTTATTATAACTTAATTTCTATATAATTTAAGCTTTAAATATAAAGTCTTTATTATCTTTACTACTTAATTTTATAAGATTAAATTTATTATATTTAATTAAAATAATTTTATTTATAAACCTTATAAGTAAATTCTATTATTTATAAAATAAAAATAAAAATATATTAATTGTTAAAAGTAGAGATCTGAACATATTAATTTTATTAATTAAAGAAGAAGAAGTAAAGTTATAGAGCTATAGATTAATATCCGAATTATTAAAACCTCGCTAAGTTAGCTCCGCTAACTTAACTTAGTCTTAATATTAAATTCTAATACTTTTACTTAATCTACAAGCTCCTACAAGCTCTAGTTATACTATATATAAAAAATTTTCTTCTTCCGTTTATATAAAGCTTTATTACTTATATAAAGTTAATATGAAGATAATATAATATAAAGATAATATAATATTAAAATATAATAATATTAAATATAATATTAAATAATTATCTTATATTTATATCTTATAATTATATATTACTTCACAGCTATTTTTTAGTATAGTATATTTAATAAATCGTCTTATAGCTATTTAAATAACTATTTACTAGCTAGATTTTACGCTTATATACTCTTTAAAATATTAATAAGTACTTCTCTATACTATATTATTAAAATTAGTATTCTAAATATTATTTCTAGGTATAAATTCAATATATAATCTATATATACTATTTTTTATTTAATAGATAATTAGATAATATATAAAGTAAATATATTAAAAAACTTAATATTATAGTTCTATAAAAGCTTCTAGAGACTTTATAAATTATTTTAAGTATTAAATCTAGAATATTTATTTTTATAAAGATCTTACTTCTCTAGATTATATCTTATTTATAGTTAGAGTTATATATTTAAGACCTAAAATATTTTAAAAGTTAATGAATTTATTTCTTAGTAAAGATTTAATTAACTTATCTATTACTTAATACTTAATTAAGGTATATTTTAAATCTATTATATTTTTAATAAATTTCTTATAAATATAATAATAGTATATATTAATATACTTATTATAAATATAAAACTCTAGGTTTTTATAAGAATAATAGCTCTCTAATTATTATTAAAGATAATAATAATTTTTACTACTAATTCCTTATTTTTAGATTTAAGCTTTTATAGAAGATTTTAAAGCTAAATAACTTCTTTAACTATTTATATTTATCTAATATATTTAGCTTTATATATAGATAGGATAATAATTAATTATTATTTAAATTACTAGTTAAGAAATTTATTATTAATATAAAAGATAAAGCTAGAAATTAACTAGCGTATATTATAGTCTTCTATTTAATTAGAATTAATATAGCTTATTAATAATTTAAAACTATTCTAGAATATTAATTAATAATCTAGTATAGTTTATAGATATTAAATAATCTATTTAATAATACTTTAATAAATTTAAATAGGATTTAATATATAGCTATTAATTATTAAGATAAAGAATATAATATTAGACTATATATTTAATATAATATATATAAGAAATCTAATAACTTATTAATATAACTATTTATTAAGAGTATTAGCCTAGTAATTATTAAGGGTCTTTTTTAAATAAAAATTAGCTTTTATAAAAATAGTTATAGATTTATATTTTTACTAGTTAAAATTTTAAATAACTTTTTTAATATATACCCTTTACCTTAAGTAAAGGATTTATTATTAATAATTTTAAGTAATTAATATATTTAGTTAATAGTAATATAGCCTAAGATTAGTTATATAAAAATATAAGTTAAAAATATCTTTAAACTATTAAATATCTTATTTATTAGGATTTATAATTAGTAAATTATTTATATATAAAATTATTATTATATTTAATAAAATATTAATAAATATACTTAAGTTAATATTTAAAGCTTTAAAATTTAAAATTTTAATAAAGCTAGTAAAGATATTATATTATACTTAAAATAATTATTTTAATTTATATAAAGCTTTATTTAAATAATAAACCTTATCTTTTTTATTTTTATTATAATTTTATAATAATTTTATATAAATTTCTTCCTCTACTTATTTATAAAGGAAGATAGTTTTAATATTTATTTATTTAAGATTCTAGTTTATTATTATTATAATAACTACCTAGAATAGTCTTATAGTTTATAAGTTTAATTATTAAAATAAAATTTTTATTATAGTTAAGATTTTTATATTATTTAAATTCTTAAATAATCTAGCGTGTTTTATAATAAATAACTTTTTTATCTAGCTTTTATTTTAATATATAAATCTATTTACCTTTAAGAGTTATTCTTCTTTAGAGTAATATTATTATAGTCTAAATTTTATTATTTATTAATAATTTATATTTATTATTTATAGCTAGCTCTTACTATATTTATTATATACTTCTTAATATAATTTTATTATAAGTTTTTAGTTTATATAATTTAATTATATTTATATAAAAAAGTATAGTAGTAATAGAATAATTAAAGAATAATAAATTTAATAAGAATTCTCTTATATTCTTTATTTTATATAGTAAGTATATTAGATTTAAGTAATTATTAAGGATTTATTAAAGTTATATTATAAAGGCCTTATTAATATAAAGAAGTTTATTAGATAGTATATTTATTAATTATTTAGAAATTAATTTAATATAAATTAAATTAATATCTTAGCTATAAATTAAATTAATATTTTAGTTATAAATTTTTTACTTTTATATATTCTTTTTTTCTAGAGCGGAGGTTTATAGCTACTTAGTTAATAAAAATATAAATAAAACTAATTATAATAAGTTTATTAGAAATAAAAAAAGTAAAATAAATAAAATAATATTATTAATAAAAATAAACTTTCATTCCTTAAAATATATATTAAAAGTTTAAATAATTTTCCTTTTATAAAAATAATATAATTAATAAATATAATTATTATTTTTATAATCTATAAAAAAATAGTATTTATCTTTATTAATTTATTTTTTTTAAATTTAATTTCTAGCTTAAGTAAAGGAGTCTAAAGTTTATATATAATTAAAAAAAGAATAGTTATTATATTAAATTTTATAAATTAACTTATTTTTTATCTTAGCTATAGAAGCGTGTATTATAATATAGTTAATTATTTTTAAAAGTTTAAGCTATAGATTTTTATT
This sequence comes from Cladonia rangiferina, assembly GCA_023065455.1. Classification (NCBI taxonomy): domain Eukaryota; kingdom Fungi; phylum Ascomycota; class Lecanoromycetes; order Lecanorales; family Cladoniaceae; genus Cladonia; species Cladonia rangiferina. The sequence goes on along the minus strand of JAJREH010000023.1, from coordinate 645,084 downwards.
AAGCTTTAAGCTTAATAATAAAAAATATATTTTAATTATTAATATTTAATCTAATTATTCTAATTTATTATTTTATTAAAAATTTCTAGGTATTATCTACTTATAAATAATATCTTTATTTTTAAAAAATAATTAAAACTCGCGGTTTATATATTTACTTTTATTATTAATTTAAAAGTATTAAATATAATAACTTTCCTATTTCTATTTAAATTTAAAATATTAAAAATATTAGAAGATTATAGCCTTATTCTTAATGTAAAAGACTTTAGAAAAAATTAGTATAATTATATTTAAAGATAATAAAATACTAACTTCTATTAAAATTAGTAGGTATAATAAGGCTATATATATTATTATAAATAAACTTTATAAAATATAAACTAGATATAATAATATTTTTATAAAAAATAAACTTTTAATAACCTTATATATAGTATTTATAAATTAATTTATTTTTAATTTTTTTAGAAAAGTTAACTTTAGTTAATATCTAAAATAATAAAATAATACTTTATTACTTTAAATATCCTATATAAGTATATTAAAGTTATTAAATAAAATTATTTAAAATATTATATATATTAAACTCTAAAGAAGTTATTTTTAATTTAAAAATAAAATTTTTATAATAGTATTTAGCTTTAATCCTATTAAAAAAATTATATTTTAAAATATAAAAGTTTTTACTAAAGATAAAATTAATTTTATTATTAAATAATTAAGTAGTTAATAGAAAATTAATTTTAATATTTAATATATATAAAATATTTTAAAGGTGAATAGTTCTATTTAATAATAATAAATATTTAATAAACTTTATTAAAAACTATAAAAAATTAATAGTATAGATAAGATTCTAATAAAATAATATTTATATATAAAAACTTTAGCTTACTATTAATCTTTTAAAATTTTTAAATATATTTAATAATATTTTTTAAGCTTTTAAGTATTAGGTTATATAATTAATAATTAATTTAATATAAATATTTATTTCTTCTAACTTATACTTTCTTTTAATTATATTAAGAATTATTTATATATTATTTTTATCTTAAACTATTATATAAATATTAAGTCCTAGTTAATTTTTAATTAAAATAATTATCTTAAATATAGAAATAGTAATAAATAATTTAAAATTTTTAAAAATTAATTAATTCTTTATCTTTTAAATTTATTTAATATATTTAGACTTTTCCTTAAGCTTTTTAATTATAATAAAGAGATAAAACTCTCTACTTTATAGTTATATTATTTAATTAATTATTTTAACTTTTTAATATAGTAATCGCGCTAGTAGATAATAATATAAAAATATTTATAAATAAAAATAATTTAGTAGAGAATATAACTATAAGTTATTAATATTATTTTTAAGTTAAAGTAAAAGATAATAATAATAAAAATATTTAAAAATATTTAATAATAAAGTTAAAGATATTAATATTATTTATTTTTAAAAGAGTTAATTCGCTAGTTTTAAAGCTTATATTATAAGATAAAGATAAGTATAATAAGAACTAATAATTATTACTTTTAATATTTTTATTTATTCTTTTTTCTATTATTATATAACTTTTTTAATAAAATAAGAAAAATACTTTTATTTAGTATAATAATATATAATAATAAGTAGATTATTATACTAGTAAGGAAAAGCGTTGATTTTAAATAATAATTATAAATTTTATAAAGAAATAAATAGCTACTTAGATAAACTCTTATTAAAAGACTTAGTAGTATCTTTATATCTATTATTTATATTACCTCTATTTAATTAATAAAAAATAAAAAAGTAGTGACTAGCTACTAAAGAAAATTAAATATATTTAGAAATAATTAACTTTAATAGTTTTAATCTTACTTAATAAGATAATACTATTAATTAGTAGATAAAAAAACTAATAATTAATAATTAACTCTCTTTAGCTATTTAATTAAATAATAATTAACTAAGAATTTAATAAATATAAATAATATTTAATAAGATTTATAAAGTTTTTATAAAGTTTTTTATATTTATTTAAACTAGAAGTTATATAAATATCTAATAATAATAATCTTAATAAAAATAAAAATAAATTTATAAGTTTAAGTAATAAAATAACTTACTTTAGATATTTTATAAATAGAATTTTCTTATTTATTTATATATTAGTATTTAAACTAGGAAGTAATATTATTTAGTAAAGAGTTATTTAATAATATAATTTAAAAGCTCGCTTATATTAAGACCGCGTTAAAGTAATTACTAGTAATAAATAAATAATATTACTATTAATACCCCCTAATTTAACTAAGTTATTAATATTATATTTTTTAGATATAGTAGATAATAATCTTTAACAATAAATTAATTATTTAGTTGATAAGTATATTTAGAATTTAGAAAATTAACAGCTTTATAATAGTTTTACGGATATAAATATAGAATATTTAGATATAAAAAAGTATTAATAGATATCTAGATTATAGTTAACAATACTTATAAATTCAAGCTTATAATTTATTAAAAGTAGAGGTCTAAATATATTGATTTTATTAATTAAAAAAGAAGAAGTAGAGCTATAAAGCTATAGGTTAATATCTAAACTATTAAAATCTTAATAAGTTAGCTCCGTTAACTTAGCTTAGTCTTAACATTAAATTTTAATATTAATAACTAAAGACTATAGAAAATTTATAATTAAATATAATAAATATAATAAGATTAGCTATAAAAAGAAAATATATTATAAACTTTATTTAAAATTATATTTAAAATAAGATAATAATTTATATAAATAGTATTAATAATATATCTATAAATATATAAAAATTAAAAATAAAAGAAATAAGTATTTCTAATATTTTTATTATTATTAATTAATTAGTCTTATTAATAAAATATTTTACTAATAATTAAATTAATTAAGTACTATACCTTTTAAATATAATAGATAATAATCTTAAATAGTAGATTAATTATTCTATTAATAAGTATACTTAGGATTTAGAAGATTAATAGCTTTATTAATATAATTATTAATATAAATAGTATTTAAATATAGAAAGAAGTAAAGAAAGTAGATAGATATTTAAATTATAATTAGTAATATCTATAAATCTAGGCTTATAATCTATTAAAAGTAGAGGTCTAAATATATTAATTTTATTAATTAAAGAGAAAGAAATAAAGTTATAAGAGTTATAGATTAATATTTAAATTACTAAGACCTTATTAAGTTAACTCCGCTAACTTAACTTAGTCTTAATATTAGATTTTAATAATAAAAATACTATAAAGTATATTATATTAATATTAATAAATTAAAAATATATATAATTAATTCAGTGTTAAATTTCTATATAAAGATATATTAATAACTATTTATTTATTTATTATATATACTATTTATTTATCTATCTATTTATCTATTTATCTATCTATTTATTTATTTATTTATCGCGTATATTATTTATTTATTTATTTATCTATTTATCTATTTATTACGTATATTGTTTATTTACTTATTTATTCATTTATCGCGTATACTATTATATATATTATTACGTATCGTATTATATATTACGTATTACTATTACGTATTATATTACGTATTGAATAACTAATATATAAAATAATTTTTAATAATTTTTAATAATTTTCAGAAGATTTTTAGAAGATTTTAATATTTTTAAGTAAAGATATAAGTTTATTTTACTAATTTAATTATTTTTAACTAAAAAGTACTTTAAGTAATAAAAGCCGGCTAAAAAAACTATAAATATAAATATTAATTACTTATTTAGTTTTTATTACTCTAATTATATAGAGTTATTTTATAATTCTATAAATATATTTAATAACCTTTATAGCTAAATATAATAAATAGTTTTTTACTTTAATTAATTTATATAATTAACTATATAGAAGTTTTTTAAATTAGAAGTAATATATTTAAGAACTTATATTATATTATTATATTAAGCTATATATTTATAAAGTAATTTTATAGTATATAATATTACTACTAAGCTTTATAATATTAATTTTTATTACTATATTATTAAAATATTTTCTATATATATACTCCGACTATTTATTAATTTAAATATAATAAATATAAATTACTTATTAGAGAAAATTTATTTTATATATAAAACGTTTAAAAATAAAATATTAATATTATAAAAGTAAATATTAAAAAATTTATTATAAAATAAAAATTCGTTATAAAGTAATCTTAGTATTATTTATTTCTATTATTTATATTTATTAACTATATAGTATAATAGAAAGCTAAGTAATATAATATAATAAAAAACTAAATAATATAATATAATAGAAAGTAAAGTAAAGTAAGTAATTTAAAGCTAATTAAGATAATATTATAATCTTATAAATAAATAAAATATTAAATTAAATATTAAATAACTACCTAGAGTAAAATAAATATAAATAATTTAAAAAGAAAGTTAATTGAAAATTATAATAATTAAATACTTATTATTATTACTTTATATTTTTAAATAATTCTTAATAATCAATAATATAGTATTAGTAATATATAAATAATATAGTATTAATAATATATAAATAATATATATTATAAACTTATTCATATAAATTATTAATATAGATATAAAGTTATTTTAAATAATATATTAAAAATATATATTTTAATAACTAGTTTTATTTATAACTAAAAGAAAGATTTAAACTTTTAATAAATAATTTTTAATTATAATAATAATTTATTTTAATATATATTTTTAAACTTTTATTTAAAATTTTATATTATAAATAAAATAATATATTAATTTTAATATAATTAATTTTTATCTAAAAATATAATAGATAAAAATTAATTATTATTATAAACTATTAATTATAAATAATTTATAGAATTATAATATACTTATTTATTAAAATTATTAATATTTACTTAAATTAATTTATTATATTAAATATAAAAATACTTATCTAAATATATATATTATTAAAAAAAGAAAATAAAATAAAAAATAATTTAATAATATATTTTTTATAATTATAACTTTATATAATATTAATAATTAAATATTAATATATTTATTAATATAAATAATTTATTATTAAATAAAATATTAATAAATATAACTTTATATTAAAGAATTAATACTTAGAAAAGAAGATAATTATAATAATTAATTATTATTAAAACTATTTAATATTATTATAAAATTATCTAAATATATTATTAATATAATATTTATATTATAATAATTAAATATATATTAAATTATTCTTTAGAATTCTTAATAATTAGTTTTATTAATAAATTAAATATTTATTATTATTACTTTATATCTTTAAATAATCCTTAGTATTCTACCGCGCAGCGCTAGCGCTACGTAGAAAGCATATATTACATTATTATCGATGTTATACATCGTCGACTGAGACGAATTGTGTTTCGAGAAGATTAGTGAATAAGGTACTTATTGCATGATATCTCGAGAGCTCCTGGGATCCATTCATGAGGCATGAAGAAGCTGTAGATGGAGAATAACATTTCCTGGGCCTGCGCAGGCTTGTGCCTTATTAGAATCGGCAACCAATCGGGCCGCGACCAGGTTGGCGGCTAAAGGATCGATGAAGAGTAAGAGCGTCCGCTTAAGAGAACAGAGATTGTCATACAATAGCGCGAATAGCATGTCTATCAGGAGGTGGGTGACTGTCTAGCAGTAGGGTTCGGCTCTGCGTTCTTGGTAAGCTGAAGTGCTAGTCTCAGGGGCTAGCTATCCTACTCTAGGAGGGCTAACTACTTTCCAACTATGGACCTCGCAATGCTGAATTCCCTCCGTGTCAATAGGCGTCGAGCGGTATTAGAATTCAAACTCCTGAGTAGGGTAAGGTAGGAACATCTTCACGTTCGCCTAATTCAGTAGATACTGCGCGTAGAATGACTAGAAGGTGGCATGCTTGACTGTCCATCTATGTGGAGGCTATCTACAGTAAGCTTAAGCCTGCTACAGTGTAGCTCACTTCCATCCATAGCAGAGCGGCTTACCATAGCGGATGGTGTTCGTTGTCACTAGGCGCACTCTCATACTCGTAAAGCTTCTATACATGCTCTAGATCTCGGTCTGATATATGCCTCTCGGTCTGGGCAATCTGCTCCGAATCCACAGCATTCTTGTCTCGCCAGCGAAGTGAAGCGTCAAAATCTCGATATCTCCTGTTAATGAAGAAGTCTGGAATGGGCGCTCCTGAGTTTCAAGCTAGGTTATGATTATCATGGAAGTGTTAGCATTGCACATAAGAGCCTGCACAATGATATCGGTGCATTGTCAGAGGTGGAACAAATAGACATTTGTGTGGAGTAGGTGAGGAAGTCCAGACTCTGGACTATACCCCTCTATGTGATAACTTTCACTGTCCTAGAAATAGTCTTTAAAAGCCTCCTGCTGGATAGTGTTGACGCAATGGAGCTGGTAGAAGATGTCCAACCCAGCCATGCAAGCTTCTACGGCGAGCCCGAACAACTCATTTAGATATTTGACAGACTTGTCAGGGTCTTTACCTACTGCGAGATCTTGCTTGTATTTTAGGACGAAGGATGTTCAGACCTCGTATTTTCGCCAAACCTCGCCAGTAGTGGGGTCAGGTTCACGCCGACAGACTAGTGGACTACCAGAAGGGAAGAGATCTCCTTGTACTTGTTCCCCAGTAAGAGGAACATCTATATAGTCGAGGACCGAGCTAAAACAATGTACCCTTATCAGTGATCTGCACTGACCAGTGCTACAATCCGGGCGGGACATACCGGACAGAGAGGCCTGCTTGAGAGCGTGGTTGAGTCATCTGATCTCCAAAACGTGAATTTCGGAAAGTGAGGAGCGACATCGCAAAGATGGCGATGATGATGAAATCGGACTGTCTTGGTGATATGGTCGCTTCGAAAAAGGGGACAAAACCCTTGAATAGTGTCTTCTCTTTGTCAGGAGCCGAAGTCGGGATCAGAAGATCTGTACTTGCATTGTGTGGAAGCAGTTATGGCTCGACATTAGTTATCGCGCTTTCGTTCTCATTTGCCTTAAGACGATGATGGCTGGCAATAGATCCTTGTCCAAGCATTTGGCGTGATACACTCCTCATGGGAAGACGAGATCAAAGGAAAGGCAAAGGTACAAATCGTCGACGGATAAGCAAGGATCTCTAGCAAAGTAATTGTGACAAAGGGAGGTCAACTACTGGATCGCATTTGGGGACTTTGACAGGAAGATGAACCTCGCCTTGACGTAATGTCTAGCTAGAGGTACTCAGTGAGGAGACTAGCGGCAAGGCCGGACCAAAAGAGCAGGCGGCTGATCAGGTTGTCTCCTGGACGGGTTTATAGTCCATCATTAATCTGTCATCGTCGATATCATCTCTAGAAGGCCCAATTTCCCAGCCTCATCATCCGTTACGACGTTCGGGTAAGAAACCCTCGGGATTTGGCTTACCATAGCGATAGTCCCTTGCCGAATGCCGGAAAAACAGTGATCAGCATCGTACAGGAGGACTTCTGAGAGTATGAGAGCGTAGCTGGCTATGGAGTTATTCAGGCAATGTGTGAATTAAAGGTACACAGGGTCCGCATCGAAAGGAATGCGACAAGACCTGTGCTAAGGTATGCCATGGCACGTGTCTCTGGCGTGGGAGAATCAGGCGGAGTCAGGGACTTTCATTGATTCCATCATAACTACGTCATTGTACAGAACGACTTTCAAGACGGCTGTGAGTAGGGAAACGTTACTCACTGGGTTTGTTCTAGTTAAGGTATGAATTTTCTAAAATTTAAAAATTATTCCAGTTTATTTGCAAATGAACTGGTTTATTCGTAAATATGCAGTTCATTTATAAATGGACTGCATATTCATAAATGGACTAAAATAGTAGCTCAACTGCATGAAAAGTCTCTTATAGAATAATGGGGTCCGCTGTTTATTACCATCGCCTATTACCATCACCTATCATTGTCGCCTATTACCGCTGCCTATCACCGTCGCCTATTACCGTTGCCTATCGCTATCGTCTATCGCTGTTGCCTACTAATCCGCACTATGGCCTACTAGTAGTAGCGATGGGTGATATTAATAAGTGGTGGTGGTAGGCAGTGGTAATAGGCGGCGGTGGTGATAGGCGGCGGTGGTGATGGGCGGCGGTGGTAATAGGCGGCGGCGGCGATGGGCGATAGTAAGGTAGATGACTATTTTATAGATAACTAACCGTGCCTCTTATCTAATTATATGAGGAATTTATATATGGACTAGTCGATTCATAAATGGACTGGTCTATATATAAAGTCAGTCCATATGCCATCTCGACCAGTTGATTTACAAATGGACCAAACTCATCCCTCGACTAGAACAGGGTTGTCCATGTGACCCTTCCAGAGGCGAGTGGCTGGAGTAGACCGAGGGCAAGTGATACCAAAAGGGATAGCATGTATGGTCTTCAAGCATGGTGCGATCTTGCCCTGGTGATCCCTTATTTATACCCTCAACAGAAAAAACCAATTGACTATCAAAAGAATTGAGCAGGGTAAAGCGCACACACGGGAAGGCTCACTACTTTCCTGTTCGACTTCATAACGCATTGCTGTGCAAGAATTCGTTGGTGGATATGTTAGGTCTTGAAAAGCCGAAACCCAATAGGACATAAGAAATAGGACTCTTTGCGCTTTCGACCGCAATGTGTCCTTACCTCTTCGAGACTAGAAGCTGCCCAACTAATTCCATGATCCAGGCTACCGGAAAGCGCCCGTTTCCGTCACTGTACAACTACTACGTGGGTAAGCGACAGGAGCCATAACCAGCCTTACGATGTGGTACATCAATCATCGCTTCGGATCCCTATTGGATAGCTCTTGCAATTGAGCCATAAGCTCTTTGAGGGGCCGGACCGCAAGACTTAGCTCTAAAATCTATGTGTCGCTGCTAAGAACTGGACCGCGTGTGAACGCATGATCCTGGATTCACAAGATGCTAGTGCAGACCCCCGGCTGCAGGGTGGCATATCGTGTCGAAGCTGGTAAGACAAATCACACTATGAGCCCGGGTCTTGAACTTTGAGTTTCGCCTTGTATGCAAGCAAAAGAGCGTTAGCCGAAATGTATCTATCACATGAAAGGATATGACTTTAAGGATGCGAAAAGATACTGACCAAAGACAAGATTTACTCGTCTCAAAAACTAGCCGGCCTCTGAAAATAGTAAAGGACAGCCATGATGCCTGGCCCCAATTGTCTGATTCCCTAAGCTGCCATACGGTATCCGAAACATCTTTCTCCCATCTTTCTACCGTTTACTAATCGAACCTCACTTTAGGTCTTGAATAATGTTGCCAACTAACCTCTTCACCTCCCTCGTAGCCATGATGTCGTAGCTATTGCTGTCCTGACGGAAGATCTATCAAGGTGCGTCTTTTTGTATCGTCGAAAGGATCCCAGAAAGTCAACTGAACAGCCGTGGAAGGTTACGCGTAAGGGACTCTATGATGGGCCTGGCCTTGACAGAAATTGGGCTCAGGATGATATCAGGGACATGCGCGAAGAGATTTATGACCGACCAGACTTGGGTAAGATTTGGGTTAATGGCGACGTTGCCACTTTGTCTAAGCGAGCCCCTGAGCGCCGTCATTAAGTTTAGTGTATCCGTATATGAATAATGAGGTAAGAGAATGCATCATAAGTCATGCATATAGGCGGGCGAGAATTTTGAAAAATTCTAAGTCCTACTGTGGTAAAAAAACAAGTTTTACGGCGTACATAGCAACATACCCTCAATATAACTCCTCCCTATATGCATGACTTATGATGCATTCTCTTACATCCGCTTTTCTCACTTATGGGGAGCTGTTGCTCTGGCGATATTAGGAGCGTGGACATGAGTGGAAGTAATACAGCCATCAACAATCAAGCCAGCTTTAAGCGTCTCCTCGCATAATAGTCGTAGCAATTCTCTCTTCGTTCGATTTTGTAGACTGGTCGAGCACGATCATGATTGCTTGAGCACAACTATCTCCGTAAAGTGGTACGGAGCGTTCAAACTTATTCATTTTCGGAAAAGGCGTATGCTTATACCTGACGAGCGCTTCAAATTCTTGGAGTCATGCTTGTATAGCATCTGATGAAGAGCTCCGGGTCATAGCTAGATCGCCAATGCTGGGACTGCATCGGTGAAGTAGGAAAAAGTAACTCAGTCAGACTCTGGTGGCTGGCGTTTCGAAAGTAACAAGATTGTAACCACAAGAAGAAGGTTGATGCGTGAAAGATCCAGCGAATATTGTAGCGGCCCCAAGGGTGATAGGTAAAGCTGTCCTCTAATGATTCGCTCGTAGGAAGGAAAGACTGGAACTGCATTAAACGATTGACGCAAATAGTATACCGGTCATCACATATTTCTTCCGTTTGAAAGCAGAGACACTCCGACTAAAATCAAATGACGGTAATGGCTCGAAGCATTGGCTATCTGGTTTAGTGATGAAATAAGCATGTCACCTTGAAAGTAGTTATACGCGTAAGGGATGAATAAATAGCGCAACAATCCATAAGTGACTGTCACCGGCAAGGTGGCCTCGACATTATGTCATACCAGTGAATGGACAACGCGGAAATCAGATAGCTTTTGGGCTTTCGTGACTGTTGGGGTTCTATGTCAGAATTGGGATCCATTCGAACCCGTTGGCGTAAGCTGATGACATGCATCCGTAAGAGTTGACGAATACTAATGTTGTAAGGTTACTTTAAGCCAATCGTGATATTACGCATTAAGTACGGGATCGAAAGTACATGTCCGAATATTTAAGCTTGTGGATTATTTTCTGAAAGCCTTCACTTCCCGCCTCCTTTGCAAGTGTTAGCAAATTCATTGTGAACGGGCTCCATGGAAGCCTTACCACCAAGCCGTGAAGTCCTGCGTCCGCACGTCGATCCCAATATCTCTCAATGCCCGAGTCGATAGGTGGGTATCATATGGTCTCTGGACACTGGCTTTCGGATCGCTACCCTCCTTATCTGCAGTCATTCCATCCAGCGCCAAGCCCATAATTTCTCCGAACAGCTGACAGACCTTGTACTTGGTCATCCTATCCTCGGAGGAGAATTGTAGTATCTTTGGTCCTGAACCACGTACGTTGCCATCATCAAGGTACTTCCGAGCAATATCCAAGCACACCCGAGCTACGTCTTCGGTATTTGTAGGGTATCGCTGCGCCCAATCATCCATCTTGACGTGGGCATCTTTCTCTTGTGACTTCCACAACGCGTCCATTAGGACGTTAATGGCGCTCTCTTTATTCTCCTCTACCTTGCCATAAAGTACGGGTACCCGTAGGATAATGCCCAGACCAGTCTCTTCTGTACCTTTCAGTATTGCCACTTCTCCATCGAGCTTCAGTTGTCCGTAAACATTGGTGGGGTCCGGTGTTGCATCAGCTTCGTAGGGTGCTTCCCCTGGCTTGCCAGAAAAGACATAGTCAGTAGAAATATAGATGAGGAGTACGTTGTGTTTGGAACTGGCTTGGGCCAGTCGCTGGGAAGCCTCGACATTGATGGCTTTAGCTTCCTTTGGATCCTCATTGCACTTGTCGGGAAAACGATTCGCTGCGCCTGTGGCGAAGAGTAAGCAAAGCTCCTCGTGGATATTAGAAATGGAGGACTCACAGTGTATAACGACATCCGGTCTTCGAGCTTAGAGCGTTAGTGCAGGATCATCGTCTGAGCTGCTGACAAGATCGAGTTTTCATTCATGGTGGGAGAGCCTACTTGACCTCTTGTAGCACAGTGGAGAGCTCAACCGGATCAGTGAGATTGACCTTCAGGATAGCTGGAGGATGGGCGCGTGTTAGACCAGTCCCTACGGTGTTCCATCCTGCAGACCTGAAAGCATGAACAACTTGACGCCCAAGCAAGCCAGTAGCGCCAGTGACCAGTACTGTCCTGGTCATTTGTACGGTATCGGTGGGTGTTCAATCTACGCGGCAAACCAAGTATAGTATTGAATGGGGTTTAGGCATTCGGCGAACAGCTTTACGGCTTAGGCGAACAGCAGGCACAACCCTACATGAATTGGTACTACCTGGCTATGGCGCTTTACATACTACTAGACCTTGTAGGTGTGCTCGTGGCGTAATCGTTCCTGCCAATGGAAAATCCCTTCTTCACACCCATCCATAGAGGACAAGCCGCAATGAAAAGATGAGTCGCTTGAGACTGGTGTTTTCAAAAATTCCCATACGATCCGTAGACCATATAGAGTGGTCATAGTATAGTTTTCAACTAGCAAAAACGCGATCTCGGACGAATCCTCACTGATACGCGTAAAGCCCTTGCACTCAGATGAAGAGAGTCAAAAAGGGAGCGGGAAAGCTGGAGATTAAATATCCACTAGCTTCAAAGCCGGGTAGCCACTGTGAATGCCAAATGGGTAAGTTAGGCGAGAGGTTTGACTCATCTTTCTTGGCGAGCTTAGTATAAAACCACTTTTTGCCAGCTCCCGTTGATGATAAACTTACATTAGGCTATGTTTACTAAGTTATCGCTGAACTAGTTTTAAAGGTGAATACCCCAGAGACGCAGCTAAGGCGGAATTCTCGATTAATGATACCGACCCCTTGCTTCGAAGTCAACGGGCACTTACCGTCCACGCACGCGAGTTAGAAGAAGCCGGACAGTTGCACTGTGAATCCAGCAGACCAGACTCTATATCCGCTAGGAGAACAGCTAGGGTGATTGGTTTATTTCAAATTACCCCTCGACAGAAAGATGAATGGCGGCGTCAATTCCACTTTCAATTGAATACTTGCTACCAGTAAGATGCTTTCAGTGTCAGCTTCGTGGGCGATGGCTTGAAGTTCAATCGTGGGCACTTCGTTGCAGTAATGTGTCCAAAACACAGAATCACCAGTCCTAGCTTTCATTCGTTTGCAACGTCCCTGTTCTGTGCAATTCTTCGCTGAAAGGTATGCTGCGCTTTCCTTGAGCAGGTCATAGAGTTAGCCTTCAACCCAAACTCTCTATCCAATCTGCCATTACTCGTACCATCAAAGGCTGAAGGCTGACGACCTGGGACTATCTCGTAGTGAGTAATACCTGGTTCAACATTTTCGAGTCCTTAATTGCTTCTAGTCCAGCGTCTGCTCCTTGACGCACAATATCACTCCGTCCTCGCCCAGCACCAGGGTCGAAGTTCTTAAATAATAGAGAATGCCGAGAATACCACCAAGTAAGGCTAGAGTCACCAAATTGTGGAAGCTGTCCTTGGCGCAGAGCTCCAGAGCCAAGAGGTGAAAGGCATCTTCTTCAATCTTGCAGTAGCAATTTCAGTGTGGCCTCTCCCATCAATTTGCGCACGCGAGGAGTTCGAGATGTTTCCATGGAAGACAGACCCATCCCACCAGTATACCACCGCGGCTAAGGATCTTGCTGACCCTGCCCGAGCACTCTGACGCGAGATTGATACAGTGAGGTATGCATAAAAGTCAGCGATTGGATCGAAACAATGCCAGGTGAACAGCGGCAAAGGATACCCGCAGTATGTTCGAAGGTCGTTCGATAATGTCATTCCTTTTCGCCGCAATAGTGTCTGATCGGACTTGAACCGTCAATGGCCCATGTATTCAATAACGTACAGCTCTGGCAACTCCTTTGTCGACCTATCAAAACTCTGATATATGGCAGCGCTTGCTAATTCGATAATATAATTGTGCAGCGAGTAAGCTTGAGACCTATTATCAGGTATGCTAGTGCGCTAAATTAGCAAGTACTCGACAGATCGCCAAATTGTTTTCACTGTGCAACGTGGCTATCGGATTGGATAGAGCAAACTCCTCGGATGCCCAGTTGTCTTGATCTCTCTAGGAGAATCGTTGGTGAGCCGAGAGCGGCTCTGTACTTCTGTCAGTTTGTGTACGAAGCATGGGATGTGCTAATTATTCAAGAGGATAAAGCCCCTGGTCCCTTGTTGCTCTTCTGTTCAATGATTGAAGGAGGCGCTTCCATCAGGATATAGAGCAAAATTCACGCACGAAAAGAGTATATAATGCCATACAACTCAAATTTGACAGTATTTTTGGGTAGCAAATGCACGGATGAAAGACTTAACTTCTAAGTAGAATTAGTCTTTCCGACAATTAACAAGCGCTGGAACCTCTGCATCAAGGGTATCCACCCCTCAAAGCGTATTATGGGAAGATCTTGAAGTCCGGTTTTACCGGATTCTGGCTTCCTACAAATCAATTTGTTCCCAAGTTTCCTTAGGATTGAAGACAACCTTTTCCAGGATCCTGACATCGGACTTGGCCTCGTTGTATGATTCGATGGCACAATAACATCTTTTGCTACCGCAAAAAGGGAGAGAAAGAATCATTCCCGGGCTTGATTCTGGAGGATTCAGGGGCAAGTGTAGACAATGCGAAAGAGTGAAGGTCTCAATCGGCCTGGTTGATATTCTCTTTCAATCATACTTAAGGCAACACAATGTATCGTTCTAGATGGGGTGGTATAGCACGTAATAGGTTCTTCTCTGACAGCCATTTCCTCGAGAAGAGCCTGTCTGCATATCTGTACGCGCCGTCGCAGAGTATTGTCACCACTGTTTTTCCTGGGCCTATCTTCTCGGCCACCTCCTTCGCGGCCACCACGTTCAAACAAGAGCTTGCTCCTAGATAAAGCCCCTCTTCATCTAGACAGCGATATACCATCTCTATGCTTTTCTCATCGCTTATGTGTAATGCGCCGTCTACTAAATCGATGTCTTGCTTCAAATTATCTGTGACTCGGCCTTGGCCAATACCCTCAGTAATACTTGAGCCCGTCCGCTCATTCAATACACCACCGCTGGTAATGTAGGAGTGTAATACACTGCCCGGGGGGTCTGCCAAGAATGTCTTTACCCGGCCGTCGGAAGCATCTTTAAGATATCGAGTGACACCTGCCAATGTGCCTCCGGTGCCTGTAGAGCAGGTGAATGCGTCAATTTTGCCATCCGTTTGATGCCATATCTCCGGTCCGGTAGTCTCTATATGTGCTCTCCTATTCGCGATGTTGTCGAATTGATTCGTCCATACTGCATTGTCCTCGCGCTCTGCATGTCGCTTGGCTTGATGATTGTAGTTGTCCGGATTTTCGTATGCCACCGCAGGTACAGGATACACTTCTGCTCCTAATAACCGTAGTAGGTCGACCTTTCCTTGAGATTGCGTATTTGGCATGTATATCACTAATTGATAGCCCTTAGACCGGCAGACATGGGCAAGCCCAATACCAGTATTTCCAGCTGTGCCTTCGACAACCGTTCCCCCGGGCCGCAGCTGACCTTTCTCTTCAGCATCTTTGATCACGTACAGCGCAGCACGATCTTTCACACTACCACCGGGGTTTTGGAATTCTGCTTTCCCTAGGATTTCGCAGCCGGTCTCTTCTGACAATCGTTTGAGGCGGATGAGGGGAGTGTTACCAATCGCTGCAGGGGGATTAGGGAATACGAGTCAGATTTTGCGAAGTGCTTCCATACCTCCGACGAAACCATCAACAGATCCCTGTGCTTTGGCCACTCGCACACCATATTGATTCGCCATATCGATTTTAGTTGCTAGCTGTGCAGCTCTGTAAGCTGTGTAGGTGAACCGGCGCAAAGACTGTTTTAACATCCTCCAATACACATCAGAAAAGAAAATTACCTAGCCTGATTGCCAATGTGACCGGTGGGACAATTTACTATTCCCATGCTGCATTCAAATTATGACGCAGATAATTGCCAAGGAAATCGCGCTTCAACTGCCGCTCGGCTATTTTGTTTATTTACTTCCTAGCTTTAAGTCTACATATCTACGCCTTAGATTCTTAAAGACTTCAAACCCGATACAAAATGCCAGGCAGGGTATCAACGCGTACATCTACTGTAGCGCACATCTCGCGCAAATCGTCCACACAAACATTAGCTTCACGAAGATCCACAACCTCTCCGACAGTCAATATCCCCGAAGAAGGACCTGAATCTTCACTTCGCACCCAAATATGCAGTATATGTAATGACGCACAAAGAACTGCGGCCGGTCACCGGAAGCTAGTCGTCAGCTTGAGGAAAATTCAAGAGTCTTGTTGTTACGAGCCTACCAAACCTGGCAAGAGTCAAGAAGGATTCGATGAGGATGACTTCAACGTGGAAATTGCACGATGCGTTATTCGATTGATGGGAGTAAAAAAGAGTGAAGGCGTGGGCGACCGGATGGTCCGCTTTCTAGGCTTCTTCTTGCGATACGCGAGTGAGAAAGGTACCGAATAAGTCCCCAGAAATAAAACTGGCGAAGTAGCTAAAATTACGTAGACGCGGCATTGGTCTCCGGTTCTGAGATCGGTGAAAGCGAATCATTTCCTGAGACTGCGAGCACAAGATTGACATCACACGTTCTTTCCATGTTATTACAATTCCTAACTTCCAAGGAGAAGACTGTTCGATACCGTTCGACTCAGCTCGTTGCACACATCATCAACTCCCTCGACTCAATCGATGATGAATACTACCACTTATTGAAGATGGGACTCTTGAAACGGATAAGGGACAAAGAGCCTATGATTCGAGTCCAGGCTGTCCTCGGTCTAGGAAGATTGGCAGGCAATGAGGACAATGGGAATCAGGAGAATGGCGACAGCGAGGATGATGATGATGTGGGCGGACTATTAGGAAAGCTGTTGGACGTCCTTCAGAACGATCCGAGTGCGGATGTTCGGCGTTCGCTGTTACTCAACCTCCCTTTGATGCCTGGCACTCTGCCATACCTGCTCGAACGTGCTCGAGATCTAGACCCTGCGACAAGGCGTGCCTTGTATTCCCGTTTGCTTCCTGCGCTAGGAGACTTTCGCCATTTATCTTTATCAATGAGAGAGAAGTTACTTCGCTGGGGACTCCGTGACCGCGACGAAAATGTGCGCAAGGCTACTGCTAGATTATTTCGAGAGCGTTGGATTGAAGACTGTGCAGGGGCGCCACAAACCGGCGAGGTTGGACCTGTTGCAGAAGCTGCCTCTCCTAACATTGACGGCTTACTCGAGCTCCTTGAACGTATTGATATCGTGAATTCTGGCGTAGAGGAAGGGATAGCTTCAGAGGCCATGCAAGAGTTTTGGGACGGGCGACCGGACTACCAGGAAGCTGTCAGCTTCAATGACCCGTTCTGGGACCACCTCAGTCCAGAGAGTGCATTTATGGCTAGGTCGCTCAACGATTATTGTCGTCAGCAAGCCAATAAAAAGTACGAGATGTCGGTTGAGGAAAAAATGCCTGAACTCACGAAGCTCGCATTCTTCTTGCAAAGGTATACCAACACTCTAATAGACATTCTACGTCGGAATTCTACGAGGGGTGATGGAGATGATGAAGAAGACACAGTAGAGTGGGAATTCATTGTCGAACAGTTGCTGCACATTGCCAAGACGCTGGATTACACCGACGAGGTTGGCAGGAGAAAGATGTTCGCATTATTGAGAGAGACTCTAGCCATTGCTGAGCTACCAGACGAGATCACCAAGCTCGTCGTCGGTGTACTCCGTAACGTCTGCGGTGCGGAGGCCGCGGGCGAGCGTGAATTCTGCGGAGTTGTACTCGAGGCAGTGGCTGAAGTTCATGACGCTATCATTGTCGATGAGCCCATGCTTGACAACGAAGACGAAAGCTTTCATTCTGCGCGCTCAGAGATCAGTGATACTACTCCCACCAAAGCAAAAGGAACCCATAGGACTGGCAGCAGTAGCGAAGAGGAAGACGAAGCCAGAGCCATCAAGGAGATAATGATCAATATGAAATGTCTGCACATAGCTCAATGCATGCTCCAGAACGTGGAGAGTAGCCTACAGCAAAACGTACATTTGGTTACAATGCTAAACAATCTTGTCGTACCAGCGGTCAGAAGCCACGAAGCGCCCATTAGGGAGAAAGGTCTCCTTTGCTTAGGATTGTGCTGTCTCCTAGACAAGGTATACACCTTTCCTCCGTAGAATTTTATATTGGCTGACGTGGTTCATGATAGACTCTTGCTGAGGAAAATTTGACCCTCTTCCTTCATTGCTTTAGTAAAGGTCATGATGCCTTACAGGTCACTGCCGTCCACATAGTTACGGATATACTAACAAGCCATCCGAGTATACTGAATATGCAAAACAGCGAGAATATCGACGTAACCCTAAACAAATCGGTCTTCAAAATTTTCTCCAAGGGCATGAAAGCAGAGCATACGCCTGACGTTCAGTCGGCCACGACAATCGCGCTTTGCAAGCTGATGCTCACTCTGGTAATTCAAGATGATGACCTCTTCAAACAAGCTGTAATTTGCTATTTTGACCCAGTAACAAAGGACAATGCTGGCGTAAGGCAAACCCTGAGCTATTTCCTCCCCGTATACTGTCACAGTCGGAGGGAGAACATGGAACGAATGGCACGTGTAGCGGGTGGAGTCATGCATACAATTGTGGACATGAGTGAGGAGCTTGCTGAGGGAGAGGAAATGGTTGGAATCAGCCAGGTGGGAAATATGCTTTTGGACTGGACCGATGCTCGGAAGTTGGTAGTCCAAGACGAAGCCATGGTTAGCTGGGATGAGGCTGGGAGGAGAGTGGTCAAGGCTGTAAATGGAGATATTCACCTGGACCTCGCAGTCAGCCTTCTCGAGAGAGCAGTGAATAGCGGGTGTTCAAGTAAGTCGGCCCCTGCGAGGCAGCGCTTGCTTTACTAATAGCTACTACAGAGGAGGACAAGAAAGCGCTATGCACCATGCTGGGGAAGCTGTACATCACGGCGAACTCAAGCGCTGAAAAACTTCGAATCACATCGGAGCTCGTCACTGAAGCCATCGACGGCAACATTGCGACCGATGCAGCGTCCCGCAATGCTCTCAACAAGCTACATCTGGCTCTGAGCAAAGCAATGGGCGAAGCTGGAAAATCTATGAGAACTACCGATGAGATGCCTGCACCTATGTATCAAGATGGCTTGACAGTCGTGCAGGATCAAGCGGAGGATTCGATCTTGGCTACTAAAGATGTGTTGAAGGTGGAGAGCGTAGTCGATCATAGTATCGCAGACGCGAATGATTCGCTGATGGATGAGCTGCTGACCGACGAGGAATGCTGATTTACCGATGCTGTACGAATTCTACATTGGTGCAACGTATATGTATTAGGCGTGAACAACAAAATTAAATGGGCGTGTGATTGCAACGCATCGAAGCATCTTATATCACAGAGAATTGTGTGTAATCAGAGATACCAAACGGCGCAGGCTCCTGCCTATAATTTTTCCGTTGTGTCTCCGTTCAGCGTGCCTTGGTCGCCCCGGTATTACGTCGCACTCAACATTCTTGGAATATTGGCGATCCGACAGGAAGCTTCTAACCCAAAGCTCTGGATACGTGGTGGTAGCGGCATGCAGGCTACCACCTTTTTATTCGTTCTACAGTACCAGCCAGGAGATTGCAATGTCTATCTTGCTGTTGCATCCACTAGAGATTAACCACAAAGCTTCAAAAATGCTTATATATGTTAATTCTCTAATTCAAGGTTTAAGTCTGATATTAAAGCTTATCATTATAATAAAGACGTAATGTTTTAACACATATCTATATTTTTTATTTGATTATTGAAACCTTTTATAATACAACTAAATTTTTATTCCTATATAAAATTATATATAGCTAAACTATCAGGTGGATTGGCATTGCAATATACAGTTTTTGGGTTTTTGGAGTTTCTAGGGGGTTTAGGGTCATGGTCGTTTGCCATTACTGGCGCGCCATATCCAGGCAGCCAGTGCTGACTTCATGGATGATGCAGGAAAGCCATTGTTCTTGTCGATCGCAGCAGGGGTTAGACAGGCGCGGAAATGGCTTAGGAATCACGCCGGCAATACGGTCAGCTTGAAGTAGAAGAAGCGGATTGTCATTACTAAGACTTTTGACAATCTTGGGGGTGACAGCATCAGATTTGCAAGATTGGATAGTATTAGGACTAACATTCCTCGAATCCGCCAGCAGTCTGTCTGCAACGAAGACTTCAGGTGAGTTGGGAAGGAAATCAATAGGACAATGACGGTGACGCATTTGAATGACTACTTTTATGGAAATAATGTTTACTGTGAACATTGATAGAGCAATTCTTCCTTGCTATGACAGCGAAAGCACAATAAATTGGTTCGACGACTTCGTAATATCTGCGTCAGTCAAAATCAATATGTTTGCATAGGCTCTGCGTGTAGGAAATTCACTCATGAACCCATCCACCGGTGCAAATGAATTTCCCATCCATTGCGCCCTGCGGGTTATACGTGCATACACAAAGTCCCCGAAGGGTCTCATAAAAAGACGTGAGTCCATTAGACTGATTCGGAGAGCATTCGATCAATCTTCTCCCTAGTGGCCCCACACGAGGACCTTCTGCAAAGAACCAACCAAGTGTATTCTCAGTGCTAGTGTAGTCAGGCACTTTGGTATCCAAACAGGCGCCGGACAGGACATTACATCTTTCATATGCCTTTGTTTGGCTACGAGATGCAAAACCTTGTAGCCTACAACCCTCAAAAGCACTATGACCAAGCTGCCGCTGCGCTTAAGACAGATACCACCTACTATGTGGTACTTGCAAAGTAAGTTCAGGGCCGTGTACTCCAGTCAACATCCAGGTTTGACTCAATAAAAAGGTTTCAAACTTTCAGTTCGTTTGATCGTCACTCGTTCTGTATCGTTCCTTCGCGGGACCTCAATCTTGGACCGTCAGCCAATCCAGCCATCAATCGCCCGAGTCCTCGCCGAGCGTGACCCGAATGACGAGTAGTTCTCTCCCAGACGCTGTTTGTTTCGCTTTCTTTGTCTCCATGATCCTGACCTGAGGCTGTTGCAGTGCTGGCTGATACTACAGCTGAGGTTGCTCCTGCAGTTGGTGTCCGGCTTGCCAGAGGGTGGCCGATTGGCTCAATATTGCTGAGGTTGGAAGCCCGTCTCTGTATTCTTCGCGCTGCATCTTCATCTTCCTTTTTGTGCAACGAGTCACTGGGTAATAGAATTGCACGGTCGAGCTCGTATGGGAGCCCACGATGACGGCCACGGATCTGCATACCAACGATCACAAGTTTAGAGATCACGTTGAACTCAGCAGAGAACGATGCGTCGATATTTGGGTATCCAAGAGACAGTCCAACAGTTCCGTATGCTGAGACGATCTCAAAAAGAACAGAGAATAGCGTAAACGCATACTCATTGGTGTTTGCGAGTCGATCTCCCTCGGCAATAGCGATGACGAACAGACCCAGGAAAATGTACCACAGATCGAAGCTCAATTGACGCCGCAAGTGAGCACCGAGATAGCTAGGTTCTTTCTCATCCTCGGTCTCATCCTTTGTCGTACCATATATTCCGAGACTCTTCTCCTCGTAAACGTTTGTACGTCGCATCGAGATAGCGATGGGAAAGACGGAAATGTACATCATGATCATATACGAGACTTGGATAGCTGGATGGAGGTCCGCTAGATTGACAGAGGCGAATCCTGCAGTACGTGTACTAGCAGCTTGAAATAAGCCATTCAGTACTCGGAAGCCTGGAGGACCAATACTCGTAACGACTGAATCGTTGAGCTAATTTGATATTAGCCGAAGGAGAATGAACAGCCTGTAATTTGGATACTTACATCAAGTGTGATAAAAAAGATGATATCAAGCCCGTTCAGGACGACGAGAACCCAGAAAAGCCACCAGGTCGCCGTGGTGGGGAAAAGAAGCGTAAAGCAGCGCCGTGGGTGATCTAATAGGAACTTGAATTCTTCCCATACACCACTGTCACGAGGTACTATGTGTGAGAGGACATAAATTACGAATCGAAGCATACAGGGAAATCCAGTATTGCCGATGATGATGAGGAAAGATCCAAATAAAAGCGGTAAGACAGCCTGTTCGAAGGATATCATGGAGTCAGGTGTAAGTGTGAAGCCAAGGTCGTTGAATAATGAGGCAGATGTAAAGATGCCCCTAATCCGTGTCAGTACATTTTCCCACTGGTTGCGAGATTGAAGTTCATACCACCAGACTCTAGATTGTCCGTCATTGTCCACTACGCTTCCCCATGTGTCTGTACGAACGATCCATGGGAGTAGAACAACCACACCAAGGATGTGGAATATTAGAAAGTAAGCTGCGCAAAGATACTCAGTAAAAGGTATGTCAAGTGCCCAAGTTCTAGATAAACTTACAAACAAGGACGAGAGCTAGAGTCTTGAGAGAACGGTACTCAATACCCCCAAGTTCTTCCCTCTGTTCTTCTGTCAGATCTATGAAAGCCGAATTTCTCCCTATTGTTGGCTGCCAGCTTAGATAAGGCGCTGGTGCGTGCACGTTTTCTTTCGAGCCCCACCCTCTAAGGCTCGAAAAGGTCCCAGTTCGAGTCTTCAAAGGTGCCGAAGCAGGCTCTCTATCGTCTGTCGCGACTCTCTCCATGTTGTCCAAGGTACCACTCTTTCGGGTAGATAAATTGGGAAGGGCTTCCGTGTTTGTCCGGAGGCGGGGATGTTCGGGCGCATCGATGGTCACATTACGCACCATGGCTGTACCGTTTGTCGTTCCTTTTCCTTCCCTTCCTTCTATGGGGCTTGTAACCTGGTGACTTAAGCCCCCACCATCATCTTCTTCGTTCAATTGCTCGGGCACTTTTCCAAGCTCGAAGTCGCGCGGACCAGGAATTCGAAGCGCCCCTTTGTCTTTCGGATTCCTCTGGTTCTCTAGAAATGCAATATGCTCTTCTGGACTCAAACGCCGTGGCAGCCTTGCTGGGGCAGAGTCATCGGCATCAGGGCTTTGGACTTCGTCGGCGAAGGTGATTTCACGACGAAATGTAGGCGTCTGGGCGGCTGGAGGGCCGTTATCATGATTTCCAGACTCCGATTTCTCCCTTTGACTTGTGGATGAGTCGGTGCGTGACTCGCTTGTCAAATCATCGGCTGGATCAGCCTTCTCGGTCTTGCTATTTCCCGTCAGATGGACTTCGTCTCTATTGCGCATAACCACAATACTGCGACCACGAACACCCTTTTCAACGACACCAAGATCGGGATCATCCCGGGGTTCTGTCCTGGACCGAGACCTAGTCCGTCGTGAAATCCGGGCCTCACGCACAATGTGTTGAAAGCGGCGCTCAAACCAATATAAACGGACGAAGACCACGAAAGTATGGATGAAAATAGGGTTTGCGACCATGGCTATGAAATAGAAAACGACCTGCATCATGAATTAGGTTCTGCAAAACTCGAAATGATGAATTGAATGACCTCCCTGTTGGTATGTACAAAGATCATTGATGTTTACGCTGCTTGAATATTAGCAACTGAAGGCTAGGATACGGACACGTGAGCGCACGTATTGAGACCACTCTGCGTGGCAACACCGCTCGCAAAGAAGATAGCATCGATGTATGCGAGGCCACCTGCGGGATACAATAGGATGGACCCGATTATTGTAAGACTTAGTATGTACAGATCTGTGACGACCTCATCAGTACAGTATCCTTCGATATCGAAAAGCAGTAATGTTACAGTGAATAGTGATGAAACTGAGCCGACGCTTCTTGAAGGGTGAGCCTGGGTTGTGGGCCTTTACCCATTCCCAGGACTCCATTATTGGGCCGGACATGGCGAGGGCTCTGAGCTCGCCTCTGCAATCTCCCCTGGATTATGGCAGTTGCAGAGGTCGATTGAGCCGTAGTACGACTTAGGTGCCGAGTAGGAAACGAGACGTGGGGACAGAGAGGACTTGAGAGGGCAGCTGGAGGGTAGCCGGAGGGTGGCAATGATTATTGTCGTAACTCCAATTTCATCCGACTGGCGATTGCATCTAGCCACTCCAATGTGTGGTTGAGAAGCAAAGCCATTGTCGCAGTCAAAGGAATAATCGATGCATGGAGGAGGAAGTGTACGACACTTTAAGAGTCCTGTCAAGTCAAAAGTCAAAAAGCTGGTCTCCTCTTTTTCCGGCTTTCCGCACCATCGGCCGATAGCGCTAATTAGATAAGATCCCCTGGGCGTCAAGGGCGTCACCCTTATCCCCCAACATGACTTCTAAAATACTAAAGTATGTGGGGAGAAGCTTGATTTAACCTAATCTTTTAAAATCATTAACCTAACAAATTCATCATCTAGAAATCAATACGTCCATTTCTGTTCTATTTTATTGTGTATCAAAGCTGTGAACTGTAGATTGGTACGGTGGATAGTCCGAACCGTTCTTGTCATCCGCGACCTCGTTCATTTTCATGCCAAAAGCCTGCAAGCCTGCTCCTTGGCCCTGTACGAAATGAATTGGATGCAGTATGTTACAGACCTCGAGGACCCACGATACCCTGCAATCGCGCAAGCATATAAGTGACGCCCCCAGAGTATGTCAATGTCACATGAGTTGGCTGGTCATGCAACTGGACAAAGAAGACGATGTCATGTCAGTGCATTTTTTTGCTTCCAAAATAGATAAAGCGTAGCTCGACTTCCCACAAGCAGTGGCCTTGCATCAGCCGACTAAAATACTCGTATCAAAGCGTTGACTGTTAACTTGAGCTGTGCACAACTATCCTACGCGCATTATGTTAGCGCACTTTATGGACGGAGTGCTCCCTTCTCCTGCGAGCCACCTGGCGCCTTCAACCATTTACTTGGGCTTCGATTTTGCCAAATCAAAGTCTTAGCAACAGCATCTGCTTAATATCTGTCTTACGTTGCAATTGATTCAATTTCCCGCCTTTCCAGCGCTGTCCCGCGTTTCTCATATCATGTGCAGAGTCAGATTTGGGCTGACTGATATCCACTTCGAAGAGTGTCGACCGAGTCTTCCACGAGAATCCTACTATCGGCCGCTGGTTGCTGCTATACCTTCCATTGTAGAGAAAAGACAGGAAAAATCGGTGTCGAGCTCGATTGCTAAGGGTGTAACAGACAAGAACGATGTCGTGGGAGCAACACCGAACGTCTGTATGGCAAAATTGTACTGCTGGCCTGAAGAGATGAAGAGAAGCCAGAACTCCGGCGTCAAAGCTTTTGACGGTTCGGCCCGCTCATCATCACGGTCGTCATTGCTGCGCAATGAGGATGGACCCAATTGCACAGGAACACGCGTGAAGCTGGAAGCACCAATCACCGGAATCAAACGCCCAAGAACGTCATCCTCATCATCATCATCCTTGTCAGATGAAAATTGTCCTCGCAAGCCAAACAAAAACACTACTAAACAATCAGCTACAACACCCGCCCTCCTTCCTAAGCTAGCATCGCCCACAAAAACCAAGTGCAACATCAAATGCACCAAGGCTTCAGCACTCAAGTCCTCTAAAAAGTCAGGAGAAGCTCCACCTACTAAGAAGGTCAGATTCGTGATGGATACGGGAGACGCGATGATATCGAACCATCATGTAAGCGATACCTCCAGCTCGCATTCCTCGGACGACTCGTACACCGACCCCCATCCCCAGTCGAGCCGTACGACGCGTTCTCCGGCTACTACCGCGCTCCAGGCGCCTCTAGAACTCATGAAGACAAATATGATACAGCAAGCTTGTTGGCACGGTGGCAACAGGAGGAAGCATTCGGCACTGATTGGTTGTTCGACAGCGGAGAAGGCAGCGAAGTCGATGTTCAGGACCTTCCAGTCAAGAACACTCCCCTAAAAATCACACACTATAATGGGATACGTCTTCAGTCCGATCGAATGCATCCTAATACATCACTAACCCCCTCAAAAAGACTGGGCAGAGGCCCCCAAGGCTTAGCGTGGGATTTGGAGGGCGAGATAGGTATTAGGCGGGATTGCGCTGGATTGCACCCAATGGAGTCCCGTTCACAGCGAAGAAAATCTGCCATGCCCCGTCATCCGGATGAGGGACCAAAGCGGTCCGGCAAGAACTTTCTTGAGCCTGCCTCCGCCAGATCCAAATCCTACACCGAAAGAGAGCACAACCGAAAGCTCATCCCCGAATGGCATCAAGCATCCGAGAAGGCCAAGAGAAAGGCTAAGACGTAGCAGCCTTCACTAGCAATCACCGAGGACATTGAACATGATCGTCAGTGGAATACACACTAGGCAGTGGGCTTCCGAGACTTCTCCATCTTTCGAGCTGTGTTTCTCCTTCATCCACGAAGGCAAGCTCCTTCGACTCATCGGTCTGCTTTCTCAATAGTCTAATGATGATCTAGGTGTTTTCAAACGACCCCCACGGCCACCTTCATCACCTCTTTGCTCCTTATGTGGACATTCCCATTTTTCATGGCCCTTCTCACCACACTGAAAACACTCCCTGTTACCTTTTGAACTAGATTTGCCTGCACTACCCACCGATATGGAAGATAACCTGTTTAGATTCACTCCTTTACTCCTGCGCTTCTCGGCGAGGCGGGCCATTTCGGCCTGTTCAGCTTTTCGCTGCTGTTTGCGTTCTAGCCGTTCAGCCTTCCGTTTAGCGACACGAATCAGCTCGCCTGTACCAGCTGGATCGTCGCTCTCTTGACTCTCTTGGCTCTCTTGGCTATTTTCGTCGCCACTTGTGGAACTTTCATCGCTGGTTGAGGAATCGCGGTCGCCAGTACCGTTTCGGCGCTTCTAGAGTTGCAAAATGCTTGTTAGAATCAAAGACTTGCCACAGTCCGTTCACCTAGTGCATCCCAAAATGGAGCATTGAAACAGAACCCACCTCCAGCTCTCGATTGAACTTCCCAAAACTCTTCCTCCCTTGCATGGCGGGTTTCAAAGCATCCTGATCGATATCAGAGTATCCCGCCACAGCTACCCGCAGACCCTTCACGCCGCCTTCTGTGTCTCCACTGACTGTACTCAAAACCCACTTCGTCTCCCCCGCTTCCTCAGCCAATCTTTCAATAGCCTCTTCCCTTTTCGCTGCAGCCTCGTCCAGGGCGGATTTTATAAGTTGTGATTCCGAAGGCGTCGTAGTTACAGACGGATTTCCGCTCGAGAGCTTTTGGCGTTTCAAGGGTGGCGTACTGGCGGGTTGAGATTGTGATTGAGGCGTAGATGGTGGAATAGAAGCAGCCGCACGTTGCATAAACTACAAACTTCAGCTCTATAAGTCTTCTTTGGTGAACCTACTGAGCAATGCGAGTTATGGAGTACCTTCATTGTCATTAGACGGGAAGACATGGCTTTGGGAGGCCGTGCTTGTGGAGGTGTGGTTTGAGACATCCCGGGTGCCGATAGTTGGAGCACAAGTGTTTGGAGATACTGTGTGTTACCGAAAGCGTTGTAGGAACCAAAGTACGCCGGCAGATCCTATATGCTGTTGTTTGTACAGGATTCTAAACAAGAGCTGGAGGACGAATATTATAAGTGCGGAATTCGGCCGCAAATGAAGCCCCGACCTGGAGCGACGACAACCTGTCTCTCAATCGTACAGCATTTCACTGTACCCACCACAATCATGCTCGCTCCACTCCGCATCCGAGTATCCATGCTCGCGCCCATCTGCCAACCTTACATCGTGTCCCACCGTCAATACGCTACGCGTGAGAGAAACTCAGACCGCATACCTACCAACGATCCATCACCCCCGGAGCCCGTCCAGAACGTCTCCGACTCCAATGCCGTTCCCATATCACCGCAAGGTATGCGGGATTCGAGTCTTCCACTACAGGAAATGCCAGAAGATAGCGAGCGACAGCGGGTGATGCAAGCACCAAATCGAAAGGAGCCGTGGAGTAGAAGTCAACAGCCGAGGGAGAAAGCGATGAGCGGACCGAGATTTGAGCAGACGATTATGGAATATCAGGTAGGTTGCAGGGCTGATGTGGCTCTTCAGAAGAGAGTTTCACCGGGCTAATATGACCAACCCAATCGCTAACATTTTCATGACTAGCCACAACCTGAAGCTGCCATTGAACTCATCCACAAGCAGCCCGTGAGGTGGACGAAGAACAGAGTTGTCTCGTGTGACGGGGGTGGAGGGCCATTGGGACACCCGAGAATTTTTATCAATGTCGATAAGCCACAGATCTGTTGGTGTACCTATTGCGGACTTCCTTTCGTGAGCAACCTTCCACCATTATCCCGAATTGTACGCTAACCTCTGTTTGTCAGGCAAATGAGCATCATCGGAAGCTGCTGCAGAGTTTGCCATCAACAACGTATCCATTAGAGCCGCTCGGCAATCCAGCTGAGGTCCCGGAATCTCAGAGAGTTACTGATGAGCCTTTCGGCCAGCGATGATATCGCTATCATTGAACGTGTACATAAGTCACCCAATTTTATCCTCTGTGTATTGCAGATTGCATCTTTCACTGACCGCTGGATTATTGGAATGTTTATAGACGTTCATCTATAATTAAAGTACCGGCCTATCACGCTCCAACCAATTCATCCACGCTTCAGCGTACTCCTCCCCCTTCGCCGCGTCCGCTCTTCTTCTCAACCTCCTCTCTTGCTTCTCTAGCAACTCACTTCTTTCCCTCCTCCACACTTGAATCCTTTGCTCAAATTGTTCCCGCTTCCCAAACACAGTCAACGCCGATTCCTGAACATCCTCTCTCGTAGCCCCTTGGGTCCTCTCAACACTCATCTCCACAAATTGCCTGTTCTTAGGCAACCACTCATCCACGAACCGCCTGTACAACTCCCTCTGAGCCATCCTCTTTCGGTCATTCGCCTTCAACTCAGCTCTCACGTACGTCTCACTACTGAACCATCTACAACCAAGAACAAATTGATACAACGCCTCCACGCTCTCAAATGGCCTCTCATACTTATTCCTATCCAACCCCAAGAAATCTAAAACCTGATCCGGCTCCCTCGTCAAAAACAGCATGCCTCGCTTCCGATTCACCTCCTCGATCTCCGGAACCCTCACATGCAATCCCACATCATTAGCCGTAAGCCCAACAGGCCTAATAGTAGTCCCCAACAGATTCCACAAATCGCCATGGGATTGATGAAAGAGTTGCCACTCAAACAAACCGGGCGGACACACATGGACATCAAGTTGGACATAAGTGTCCTGGAGGCTTGGATACGGTACAGCAAAAGAGGCAGTCGGAGAGCCAGGAGTGCTGAGACTTCTCACAGCACCTAGGGCTTTAGCTAGCGTGTTTGTGTTGATGGAGATGCATTTGGGTTGGGAAACAAGGACGTCGATGTCGCCGTAGGAAGTCTTGCATGGCGCTTCAATTGGAGTTGCGGCTTGCGTGTAGTAGATTGATAGAAGGGAGACGTAGTGGTCTCGTAGGCTGTAATAGAGCTCCGGGGGCATTCGGGGCGTAAAAAGTGGGGCGGGTCCGGAAGTAAAGGCTTTGCCGCCCATGCTGACCTTGATGTTGCACTTGGAGACCTACGGCATCGGTTTACGACTGTGGCGAAAAATAACTTATGAGAGCAATTATTAAGGTAGTGTGCTCTTTGCTATATTTGCATTGTCTGGGAGAAGAAAGTGTGATGCCGGAGCTTTCAGCCCTGTGCTATCCGTGACTCACCACACGCTCTGTTACACAGAGTCAACTATTCCGAACTTTTCCAATTTCCAATCAAACGACTAAACTCCTGGAAGCTCTTTGATCATGCCTCGCAATTGCATTTGAAATGTTTGCGCAGATCTCTAGTTAGTCACCTTTGTCCCTCATCGTCCTCCAAAAGCGTCTAAGTAAGATTTCAGTGTCTACATCCGAATCAAGCTAGCCACCATTCATGCTTACCAGCAAGCCCGATTCCCAGTCAATCATGAGAAACGATGCATATCTCCAGCCAGCTGAGACTTCTACGCACAGTTCTCATTGTAATGTGTCTTTGTGCACCTTTTATGGTGTGGTCCTGATATCAGTAAATATCGACCTGCTGAGAATCTTGTTGTTCACAGGAATATCAGTACTTGGTGCGATGAACCGTTATCAGTGCAACTTAAAGTGCGAATCCATATTCTTGGCTCCAAATCTTCTCTGTCATCTTGCAACTTCGACTGGTCCATGTGCTGAACTGGTGCACAGGCTATCGTTACGTACAACCACCGCATTCACCCAGGCGAGATCCATATCGAAGTTAGCGTCGATCTGAAGGACTGCTGCACCGTCCCACGATCGAGGGCGGCAGCTATACCAAGTACAGCGGAGATTTTTAACCAGTGCGCATGTCAGACTGGCACTCCCCACAGGCGGCTGCCACTGCCGTCAAGGTTGGTAGCCGACAAGCTTATGCAAGTTCGCCGCTCTGACAAGCTCAACTTCTGGGCATGCAACTCCACGTGTGCTTACTAGACCTAATTACTGCATATGCAGAAGCCGGATATCCATGGTTCAAAATTGTCTGAAACTGTTTCCTTACGGCTGGTTGGGTGGGAAAGGACTTCATTAAGCATGCCTCTCACTAAACTAGTCCAGAAGGCGAAACATGGAACCAAACTCGGACTTGGGCAGCTGCATAGCTGGGACAGCTATTGCCAAAAAGAGAAAATAGGTGAGGCGCGGTACATGGCAAGCTTTGACCACTTCCTGGCAGGGTTAGCCTTGGCTGTTGCACGACAGACAGCTTCGATCATAGTGACAGCGCCGAGCGCGTCTCAAGTTGTAGGTCTGGTATAGTGAAGCTATGCATGAATTGATGTATGAGTTGGCATATACATGCATGTCGAATGATGGCATTCTTGGTTCACATGATCATCTATGATTTTACCAGCTCCTCAAGTCACAATTGCTTTACAGGTATCTTACTGACTCTCGTGGGGAGTCTGCTTGCGCTCAAGGACGCGAAGACGAGGCGCAAATGCCTTGGACCACCGGTCCGATAACTAAAAGTCAAAGCACTATGTGGAACTACCCGTGTGCTGCTGGTCGTGTGAAGAAAGCCTAGGCTGCTTCTGATTCGACCGGAGGAGGTACCTGAATGAGTTATGAGAGCTGCGTGCGTGTGCAGGATTTGACAGCCCCCCTTGCGCTAGATGATGCAGCAACCCGAATGGTTAAAGAGCTTAAGGGTTGTGTTTCGAGGTCGGTCAGAGTGCTTCTGTACGTCTGCAGCGATAGGAGCGGCTAGCGTATGCTACCATTCTGACTGCAGCGGCAAGAGTGTTAAACTGCGTGCACTGATGTAAAATGGATGCAATGATCTGCTGCGCATTGATTCGGGGTATAGCACGCAACCTTAAGCACTCGCTACCACACTTTGAACCTACTGGCGGGCACGAAATCTCCGTGATGCAGTTGTACGACACCTTTCAAACAGAATCACACAGAATCAAACCTGGACCATACCTGGATCATATGCTAGGCATGGCACATTCGAGTTTTAGGTTCCGCTCTCGGCATGCACCGAAGGCGATCGTTGGTTTGCTTGCTTTGCTGGTAACGCTACTGAGCAAGTTGTTGGGATGCAACGTCAAGCCGTCCCATCCAAAGTCTAGTGAAGCGCTCCCTTTAATTCTCAAGCCCACTGACCTCCTCGGCGAGCACACTGTACAATTGGACCAGCGAACGGCATCTGCAAGTGCAATTGCGGGTGCGCTAATACCCAGAAGACGACGATTCGGCCAGCAGAATTGGAAAAGAGCCCCGATGACGCAAAGGGTCACGGGTGTGGGGTGCATGGTTAGGAAAAGATTAGCACCCGATGCTAGTGACAGAAAAGATACGTAATAGGGCGAGGATATGGTAAGAAAGTTCAGAACGTGCACAGACGTAGCTAACATACCCCAATGCACACCCAGATGAAACAGAACATTTTGCGGCGCGGCGAGGATGATTCCGAACGCTTAGAGCCAGTCGAATGTGGAGGTATTTGGGATGTGCACTAAACTTCGTAGCAGTGAGGCAGCGTTAGCATGCACAGCAATATGGTTAGGATACAACCTCGCAATAGAAGCGCGCCCGTCCCACATGACTGCGTGAGGTAGGAGATTGACAAGCATGTTGATAGGCGAGTTGGTATGTGGGTGTGATACTTTTGTGGTGGAATAAAATACGTCGAGATACGAGAGCGAGCGGAGTGGCTTCTGCTAAGCTGGAATGATGGTTAGTGCGAAGATCATGCTATCTGAATCACTTGACAAAGCGCATGAAAAGCAGGAGGGTGGAGATAAGCGAGACACGGCAAGTGGGAGATCTGGAAGAAGCCAGCGTGATTGACGCGCACAAAAGCACACATTCCAAGAGGCACCAATTGCGGATACCTTGGGGTCGGAGTGATAAACAAGACAACTAAGATAGGCACATAGTATGGGGTTCGCGTATGGAAGAGCCAATGAAGGCTGTGTTTTTGGATGGCTATTTGCGCCCTGACGCTTGTTGTTCGTCTCCCGCTTTCAGGCAGAGAAGGAGTTGGTGGGAGATGAATGTGACTGGCCGGGTGCCAAGAGAAGATTGGTTGAGTGTGGCAGACGGGCAGACGGGCAGACGGGTGGTCTTCCTCTTCCTGACATGTCATGTAGAGATACATGCAGTAAGCACTGAGATGGATGGAAAAGAGTGGGGACAACAAGCATTCCGTCAAGCAGTATTGAAGGAAGGGAAAATGGGAAAGAAAGAATGCTTGGCGATAGGTACCCCACGATTTCCAGGTAAAAAGCAAGACTAAGAATGGTGGATCTGCTGTTAGGCAGTGTTTAGCGGGCTTGCTAATACCAAAGAAACCCCAAGCGGTCTTTTGGGGGGGGGCAAGAGGGGGGGGGCGCGGGGCCGAGGGGGTCGCCCTCGAAAGGTACTTTACTCAGAGTACGCTAGCGCCTCCATGTTGTGCCCCAGAGGCTTTCGGATTAGCTCGACCTCAGTATGGTGGACTAAAGTAAAGTAGGGAATCAGCCACTGTTCAGAACTCCCGACGCCGATCCATTTAGTGTGCCGCGGAGGGCTGTTTAGTGGTGACGACGTTGGGGGGTGTCAGATTTTCATTTTCAGATCCTGCACCTCCCTCACCTGCCCTGCCCGTCGATACCAGTCGATTAATATTACCGCTTGCGTCAAAACCCACTTAATACCACCTCTCGTGCATTGCTCTTCGCATCAACGTCCCTTATTGGCTCGACTGACTTATCTGTGAAACACCACATAGCCTTCTTGCCTACTCCAATTTGAGACATATGGTACATGGTACATGTGCAGAACTTGCTGCTGCGCAGATCAAAGTAGGAAAGTAGTAAGGGCTGGAAACGCCGAAGGCACCTGCGACTGACGCGAGAAAGGGAAAGGATGCCGCACTAAGGTGATTGTGGCACTGGCCTGAAAAGCCTGACTCTCGCGAAAAATTGCAGGTGCAAATCTTTGCTGGCTACCGATGCTGCATGATTTAGTTCTCCTGCGAGTCACCAAAAGCTATGCAACATGATACCCGGCTTACTGGTACCTTGCACGGGGATTTTGCAACGGCTTGACCATTCCAATGTGTCGCTCCTGACTCCTTTCTCCAGTAGCACCACCATATCTCTCTTCAGCACTCTTGTCTTGCACCTGGTTGCTCGCTCTGCTTTGGCAAGCCGATCTCTGATAGGCCGTTGACCACGGCTGTTTCCTTTGGTGGCAACATCCTTTTCAATAGTCGCGGGCTCCAATCTTCCCCCCAAATCTGGGGTTTCTCCTTTTAGACCACTGGGGTTAGAGGCTAGCAGTTGTTGCAAGGCTTCGATGCTAGCTTAGCAGACCCTGTCACCGATTTAGTTCCACGAAGGAAAGATCTGACGGGGTGCACTACCTTCAATGGCTCGAGTGCCAGCACTATTCAGCTCCCGCTCGACTTGACGATCACTCGGCTGTAAGCCAGCTGGCCGTCCAATCATTGGGGACGCATGTTCCCAGCTTCACAAGCGGACGGTCTGGCGTGGTCATTGACTAAGCAGCGGCATATCTTTGCTTTAATTATTGCTGTTGTTCCAATGAACCTATGTCACGAACTTACATCGGACCATTTGGTAGAATTCTACCGGTCCCGGAAGATAGCGAACCTGAACGGCTGCAATTGCCAATCGACGAGACACGAACCAACATGACCACATATCAGCTTCCTCCACCTGAGCGATTGCAGTTTGGCAGTGATACTACTACCCCAGGCTTTACAGAGCCTTTGAGATACAACACCATTAGCCAGTCGCGGAGGACGCTCGAATCAGATAATACCATGTACAGTAAGCGACAAGGGCCATCACACAGAGAACATCTTCCACCGCTCAGCCAGTTGCTTACGCCCGCCTCTCAATCGAGTGTTCCGCCCTCATCCTATTCACAAGAGCCTGGCCCAAACACTCCAGAATGGGCGCCCAGCGTTACTCCGGGCCAGCGAGTTTCAATGCCGGCTCAAAATTCCCATAATCTCACCTATCACTATCCACCGACGAGCCACCCCCAGTCGCAACAGCTTCCAGTACAGGGTCAGCCCATGATGAATGCCAACACTCGGTGGGACGACTACCAGACTAGCCCGTCAGCGCAGCACTTTCCTTCGTCGTATCCTTCTCATCAAGGCCAGGCCGTTCCGCTTTACTCACCGTATTCGGAATCAGCGCACCACCCACTGTACCCTCGACAGGCCCAACACATCTCGCCGCCTAGTTTGACTCAGTCACAACCGATATCTCCTTCGAATATCGCCCCAGCTCCGCAGAACATCTCAGTCAACACGCCTCAGTCACAAACAATGCTCCAAGGCAATGCTCCGAGCCAGTACTACCAAGACTACCCGACCAATGCAAACTTGGCTTCGAGCACTCTGTTGGACTCGGAAGAAGGCGGACGATCTCCCGTCAACAATGTGAAACCGCTACCTCGCCTCATTGGAGAGAGGGATGTTCCTGGTGAGGGGCCAAGCTGGTTCTACGAGGATGGTACCACTTGCAGGAAGGTCATTGATGGGGAACCGGTTAATGCGCAATGGGGCGTAACGAAGGCTGGAAAGCCTCGCAAACGGCTTGCAATTGCCTGTACGACATGCCGAGAGAAGAAGATCAAATGTGATCCGGCTGAACCCAAATGTGTGCAATGTGAGAAGTTTGGAAGGGAGTGCAGGTTCACAACAGCGTAAGCATTGGTACCTTCGGATCGCGCATGCCTCTTCGTCCTCCTAATGATATTCCTGCACAAGATGAGTTTATACACACGAGCACTCCCTGTTCTTCTTCCCTTCATTTGTTGTGCTGATTGAGTTGTGGCTTTCGCAATTTAATTAGCTGTTATCAAAGTCGTGTTCTTACGAATCCCAGGCGCGCACTCCACCCGCAATGACCATGTCCGAAACATCCAGCCGCACCGGTCTGCGTTCCTCACGGATCTCTGTGTGCGTAGAAGATCCGACAACTCTTGGATTGCGACTCCATTCGCTGGATTGCGGCCTGTTGAAGGTTTTCCGATGACCTTGTACAAATCGGAACAGGGCAGCAACCAAGTGCACCAGAGTCAACGCTACCGAAGCCGGAACGCATGCCGTACCCTGCAAATGCTCATAGTAGAATTGCATTATCATGCTATACCACAATTCTGCCTTCCGGGCAATCACTTGTCTATTTGGAGCAATGATCTTCACCAAAAGTAATACCGAGGTTAGCTGCTAACCCAACACTTATAATATATCGAGAGACAAGTCAGCCTCGAACCACTTTTTCATATGCAGTCTGCTTACAACTTTCAATACACCAAACGCGTCGCTCTTTGTGATGACCCAGTGGATGCACACCCATTTCAACTGCACGGTCCACACGCCTCAACTTCTCGGCCCAAGGGGGTCTCTGAAGGCCCTTTGTTCCCCGCAATTATGGCACCTGTTGCCAAAGGCTCGCAAGATTTCTTGCTCTCTAGGTTACTCGGCGCCGGATGGTGCTAGCTTTGTACTGCCTCTCGCTGAATGACACATAGATCAAGTGAGACTCCTCTGTCAGTGCCATCTGAGCTCTGCTTGGATCACGACTCATGCTGCACGGAGCCTCCAAGACTCTAGGACTGGCGGCGTACTTGAGTCGACAATAAGCAAATATGCTCCTGTGGAAGTTCATCCGAAGGCCGTGTGCATGGCACCCACGACCGAGGTAAGCCTTCCTCTATGTTGTGCTTACCAGATCCATGGCCCGCTCACAGCGCCTCCGCAGCTTCTGTATCGAAATTCTTCATGATGATCATTGTAAATACCTCTTTTCGCCTTCCTTGCAACGATATGACCTCCAAATACCCAGACTCTGGTGACTTGGATGCCCACTGATTGACAGCGTAACACGTCCAGCCAGAGATACAGCTTACATCAGTACGGTTGGAGTCGTGACCTATGCCTGCCGCCCGTCTTTCCTGCTTTGGTTGATCTCGCCGACTTGATTTTCTTCCACAGCTGAAGTCGAGAAACTATGATTCGCAGCATGGAGCCTGCTACCTACTTTACAGCTTTGGGAATGTATGCCAGCATCTCCAGGTCTAGCCTTGGGAGTCCTTTTAGCTTGAAATATGTGTGCTGCTGTGTATCGCCACGGCCTCGGGATGAGCCATTGCATGCACATTGGTTGACTTGCTTTTTATTTTTGCCATATCAACAGAACCACTAGTAGTACTTGATGGCTTCTCCATGTTGTTCAGAACATGCCTTAGCCACGAAGAACCAACCCTCGTCACCACCCACAAAGCCCGATTCATCCGCTCAAGCCCGCTCGATCATCGACTACGATGTCTTCGAAAATGTCATCATTCTCGTCATAGGCGAGCACATCAGCTTCGATACGGAACCACTGCCAGCTTCGATACGGAACCACTGCCATCTTCGATACGGAACCACTGCCAGCTTCGATACGGAACCACTGCCATCTTCGATACGGAACCACTGCCATCTTCGATACGGAACCACTGCCATCTTCGATACGGAACCACTGCCATCTTCGATACGGGACCAAAACGCTTGGGCGTAAGAGAATATATACGCAGGAAACCTCCTTCACAAGACTTCAAGGTCTCAGGATCTCCGAGGATCTTTGCTTCTTAAGTGTTTGGCGCCGAGAATCCGAGAGGATCAATGCTTGTTTTGACGCGGAATAAGTAAGCTCATGGTGTGGAATACAAATAGTGAGACGAAGAGCATTCAGACAGAAATACTTGTACTCTAGACCCGGTATAATCTCACTGCGTGTGAGATCTGTACAACGTGCATTGACGGCGTTCAAAAGTTTGTACGAGAGGCGGCGTTTTGTAAATATATTTAGCAGGAAAAAGCAATGGGTACCGTGTTAAGGAGCCAGGTAGCCACGACAATTGAATGGTATATTCGAGTAAATTGATAGATTCGGAAGACTCTTGCCGTTCTACATAGCTGGTCCAGAACGTGGACTGGATGTACAAAGATAGCTTAGGATTAGCCCTGCCATGTAAGAGCTAGAGAGTCCTATACCGCAGCTTTGCGGTTCCATTATGCAAATATCCATTTTTGCTTCCATAGGGCCTAATCTCGGCTCTATCCATCTCTGTATAGATACCGCATACCAGCTACAATCTAGAATACATAGCAGCAGGTAGCAGTATCAGGCATGAGGTGTATCAATCATATCCTGCCACCAATTGCCCCCATCCATCGTGTATTGCATCGCATACCATGTACTCTTCCGAGCTGGCCCCCCAACCCCAACCCCCCCTAAACTCCAAAGACTGACGGACACCAGCAGCTATGCTTCGCTTCGAACGTGTAGAGACCAAAGAAAGCAATCTATGCTGAATCGTTGTAGGAGATTAGATACATAAAAAGAGAAGATGATTGACGCCTCGAGTGGTGGCGAAGGGGATTGCGATTATCGGATGAATATCGAGTCGCCTTTGCCGGCGAGCGCCTTGGATCTATTTACATGGTCGAGGCCGAGCAGGTCGTCTTGTTGCGCCATATTGTAGAGTATGTCATCTGGTAATGGTATAAGCTTTTGTTGTGTAGCAAAAGGGAGCTCGCTTGGTGGATTATTTCAAGGCTTACCGTCTTCGAGATATGATGGTTTTGCGTAAGGAATCTTTTGAACGAGGGCGAATTTAATCTTTTCGAAGGCCTTGCCTTTGATGCCCGTTCTTTTCGATAACCTTACTTTGGTGTCTCTGAATATTTCACCCTTTCGGGTCTTCAGCAACAATTCACGCATCTATCTTTGTGAAGTTGTACTCACAGGCTTGTTGACGAATTTGAAAGGAACGCCATGGCATTTATTAGCCTCTTTGTCGAAGTGAAAGCAGTAGATTGCACGGTCTGCCACTCCAGCATTCCGCTCTTCTTCTGGTATTACTTCGGCGTACAGCGTCAGGAAGTCGCTCATGGTCGTGACGAGATAATCTTCACGCAGCTCTTTGTAGAATTTCCCACCATGGGCTTCGTATATCCGAACATTTTGCATGGTTTCCTCATCAATATTCGCTTTCTTCTGGAGTCCGATAAGAAGATCATGTATAGTGCCGGATCTGGGGACAAGAATGTCGAACGTCTCCTGGTCTCGTCGTTAGCCCGTCATGTATCGCTCTGTATATCGCCTATATCCATACCTCTTTCGATACGCCCTCGGTGACCCATGTGACCTTGAGATTCTTCTTTGTGTCGTACTCACTTAAACTCATGTCTAGAATCTCATAGAAAAGGTGATCATCCCGTTGATTGCTGCTGCTGGACGAGCCAAATTGGGGAAACAGAATTTGGTACAGATTTTGATTTGCGTTTCGTTTGATCGCCGTTCTGACCTTTCCGGTGGTTGAATTGACTGTCCAAAATCGGAGATGCGTGGGGTCGACTTTTAAATATTCTCCCACTTTGGCTGAGAATTGCTCGTATGACATCTTTCGGCTCAAATCCATCTTGAATTCTGTTGCTTCTTCGTCTCCCCCACCACCTTTTTGTGTAAAAGTGACGGTCTTGCGATTCAATAGATAATCATAGAAGTCTCTGGCATCGGTGTAGCCCCCAGCTTGTGATATTGCTAAGGCTTCTTTCTCCGTCAAGATTCTCTGAAAACATACGATATCACCATCTTGGATCTCTGATTGTTGCAACGTCGACTTTGGCTTCATTGGCTCAATCATTGAGTGCTTGATTTCTTCATACAATGCGAACTGGGGTGGAGGAGCATTGCCATTGGTGAAACCGTTTGTGAGCATGGACGCGCCATGGGACCAACCCATAAGCTGTTGTATCATCGGATACATGTCTGCAACCTTAGAGTGCTTCTTGATGTAAATATGGCCAACACCTTTCAGGGATTGTGATTCAGCATCGAAATATTTGAGAAAGACCAACAGTGGCTGATTATTGCCGTTTTGTATCGAGGCCTCGGGCCACACGGGTCTACCATTTTCAAATTCTGAAGCTTTCTCGACCCACAATCGGAATGTTTTATCTCGACTACCGTACTTGGCGTATGCCTCATCCACGGTGATGTCCAACTCGGGAATAGGCTGGTCTGGACGAGTCGTCTTGTTTTGCCGATTTACCATGACCCAAAGTCGAAGATTTTCTGGCGGAGCTTGCTCGCTCTCCGCCAGAATTTTGATAAAGTCTGCTAACGTAGACGTTCTGAGAACGCGGTATATTTTGGGTGCACATTCAAGCCCTACTTCCAAATCCCAGGTAGTAAGATCGAATCCCTGGTAGGCTTTGAAGTTCTCCTCCGTAACGACGCCAACAGATAGATAAAGGTGTTGTTCTTCGCGCTCTTTTCTCTTACGTTCAGTAGCCGCCTTCTCTTCATTTAGTTGCTTGGCTACTATTCATTAGCGCAAGCCGAACAATGCATTTAAAAGAGACCTACCAAGATGTGTAGGCGTGTCTTCCTCGGTGACGGGTTCTAAAATACTCTTTACTCGGCTTTGCCGAATATATACCAGCATGTAGGCGCTCATTGAGCGTTTTGTGGAGATGGTTCTGGTGTAGGGATTGCGCACTCCGTTCATGTTTGCGTAATCGCCGCCGAAGTTCTCTTCTAAAGCCTCCTTCATCGTTGCTCGCGTTACTCGATCGTCGTCGAATTTGTAGAATTGGCCATCCGCAGTAGGCCTTAAGAAAGCGTAGTAATGGCCGGCATTGAAATCTCCACTATGCACAAGAACGCCATGTAGCTGATAGATGTAGGGCTCTGATTTATCTGCGCTTTCCGAAAGGTATGGAGAGGCGTCGAATATCTCAGGAAATTCGTAGCGATCATTTACTTTCATCATAGCGTCTCTGTTAATATCGTACTCGAAGCGCTTGAGTTGTAGATGGAGAACTTGAGGGAAACTCTCAAAGATCACACCCTTCTTTGCATCTTGCAATCCATAGCCTTCTGCAAAGTACTTGTTTTCGCCTTCCATAGTTTCCACCTGGATGTAGTCCTTGAAGCTGTCGTCAAGATTCTTGTTGCCGCTTACATTGAGCTGGATATCCCAGAAGTCTTCTATTCTTGATGATTCGTAGTCGACATTAATGCAAGATATGTATGTTTTCATCTTGCCAACAAACATCTTGGCTAATGCATTTTCAGCGGCAGTGCCTTTCATTCGCTCCTCCATCCGTTCCATTAGGATACGTGACAGCTCCTGAACATCCTGTTGCTCAAAAATGTGCTTGGTCTCCCAGCCGAAAGAGCCAGTGAGCTCTTGTGTCGAGACTGCGTCATCATTGCTCTGTAAAGAATAGAATAATCTTTGCAATGCCCA
This sequence comes from Cladonia rangiferina, assembly GCA_023065455.1. NCBI lineage: Eukaryota > Fungi > Ascomycota > Lecanoromycetes > Lecanorales > Cladoniaceae > Cladonia > Cladonia rangiferina. Next base: position 604,469 of record JAJREH010000023.1, on the reverse strand, counting down.
AGCGCTGTTGGCTGTCTTCCTGTCGGACTCCTTTTCCGTGGGTATTTGGTATACCGCCTGTACATGTTCATTGATATCCTCGTTTCTCAAGATAGACAACTTACTTTTCGGAATGCGTTTGTAAAGTATAACGATTGAAGCAGTGAGTTGAGGTAGCAAGTCGCGCCTTGATTCTTAAGCCCCACCATACCAGTCTCCTTTTTTGAATTGTAACTTTACAGTATCAGCATGGACGCATGCGATTCGTTGAGGTTGCTTACTTTATGAAATTATGCCACAAAACTCCAGTCGGATCCTTATATATGCGAACATATGCGGTAACGTTGACTGCATCATTCTCCACCATGGGTCGTCCTTTGTCTTCCCACTGAGGGGCGAACAGCTTTCGTATCTCTGCAAATCGCGTGAAGCCCCAGTCGCTTTCCTCGGCGTTGAATCGATGGTTTGCAGCTAGTAGCACACATCAGCTAGGGTGTATAGCCAAGCTTTGGATCCATCTCCTACTATGGTATGTGTATATTGTCGGGTCATGCTTGTTCCACAAGATGAGGGTAAACTGTGCGCACGCGTACCAGCCCTCCACCGGCTTCACGCCTCCCTCCTCATAGCCTTGCTCTAGATAGAAAGAGGCAAAGTCGACATTATTCCCGTATGGGAACAGCAGTATCCTCCTAACATGTCATCAACGGTCTTATCCTTTCACGTTCAAGAGCGTCTTCGCTAATCCCCATCACGAGCCAACGTACCAAGGATGTCCACCACATTGGAATATTGGACCCCGCGCTTTCCGAGGCAGATTCCTCCAGCCTTCTATTTCCCACGTATGTACCGTCTCACTGTCTGTTTCCAGGTCTTGTATTTCGGGGAGAAATCGTGCTTTCATGGCATCATCTGCTGATGAATTAGCGAGAAGCTTTGAATGATCGCAGCAGGAGTCTTTGGGAGGCTATACAGTCATCGGCTTGTGGTTCGGGATCTCGCTCTTCTGAGGACTCGTCTGGGGTGATGATGGCCACATCAGGTTTCTCGTCGACAGGGTCATATTCGTCAATGAGCATTTCACCACCTCCACCAATCTGTAGATGACCCAGTTGGGTCTTCAAGTCAGCCACCGGATCACTTCCATCCTCGAAATCCATGGTTGTGTTGTCGAGGTCGGTGGCAGTGCTTACTGGGTCCATCTTGGAGGAAAATATAGAAGTACTAGGGAGAGTCGGAAGAAGAGAGAGGCCGGCAGGTTCTTTGTCATGCGGAATGTGACACTCCAACACAGCCCCAGTATAGGGAAGTGGGAGTCTTTTTTGGAGTTTGCGATTTCACTGGTGTTTGTAATTTAGGTATTGTTGTTTCGCCTTGAGACTCCCAGCTAAAAGTGAGCGGGTGATGACGAAGTGATCCAGTTTTGGGTATGGGTGAGCAAGCTGTGCAGACGACCAACGTTCTACGCGTACACTTAATTGCGCTCTACCATTACACATACAGCTTCGTAGCTATCTCAGGCCGATCTGCAACAACATGAAAGCTCCTGTGCAGCTTAATCTCCGGTTCACGACAACTGCGCTTCCCTGCAGCAGAATTCTCTAGTTGGAGTACCTACTTTTGGTGGCAAGGGTGGGGCTCGCTTCCGAGGCTACGGCGCGCCATTAGTTACAAATGGCCATAACCTAAAAACCCTAAAACTCTAAAAACCGAAAAACCGTAATACCGTGTATATACGATTGGACACTATAGAATATAAAAATAGATAGTATTATAAATACTTAACTAAATAATTATTAAGCTTATATTCCTTTATATATATTAATTAAATAACTTTTATATTTATTAAAGAATACTTATTATATTTATATTTAAGATTAAGTACTTTTCTAATAAGCTAATATTACTTGCTATTACTAGAATAAGGGTAGAAAATTTATAATTAAAGACTAGATTAATAATTATAACTAATATATATATAGTTAAAGAATAGTATAATTTATAAAAATTATTCTACTATTATAAATCTTTTTAAAGATAATATTAAGTTATAAAGAGTTAATTTATTTAATACCTTTAATTATAAAGATTATAAAGTTATTAAAAGCCTATTTATCTAGTTATAGTAAGTTTAAATATATAGTTTTATTTTTTTAATTAATTCTTAGCAGCGGCTAAAAGAATAAACTATAATATAATAAATATTAATATAGATTAGGACCTTTCTTAGTAAATACTCTTTTTCCTTTATTAAAGCTTTATAGATCTAGTAGTTAAAATATAAATATATTAATTATAGAGTAGGAATATTATTTACTTAAAAAAATTATTATTTAGAATATAAAAAGGGTCTATGGAAATTATATAAGAAAAGAAAAAAAATAAGAATATTTAACTAGTATAAATTATATAAAAGATAATATTTTATTAAAAAAGATATATTTAAATATTAGTAAGTTAGAGCCTATAGAGAAGGTGGAGAAGAAAGATAATTTTTTAAAAAATTTTTTAAATATTATAAATAATCTATTTAAGTATTCCTTATTAAATAAATCTTCTAGTATAGAATAATTAAAATATTTTTAATCTTTATATTAACTAGTTATTCTATATATTTAGATTATAATTTATTTATTAACTTACTACTAAATATCTCTTTACTTATTAATAAGTATATAAAATTTTAAATTTAGTATTATTATTAAACTAGAGAAAATTACTAGGAATAATAAATAAAAATTTTATTTATTTATTAATCTTATAGATTTCCTCTCCTCTTATCTATTAATTATTTATTTTATTATATTTAGACTATAAATAACAGCTGTATATATTATAATATAGTATTTAATAACTTAAGATTTAAAGAAGAATTATATTAATTAAAAATCTTTAATAATAATATAAGTCTTCTTTAAAAAAGAAGTATAGTAGAATAATTAATATTAATAAGTATATAGTTTAAAAAATACTTAATCTACTCTAATTATTATAAGATTATTGATAGTAATTATAGTAGAGATATTAAGCTTTAAAATATAGAAGTAATAAATTATTAAAGTAATAAAATAGATTAAATATTAATTAAATTACTTCTTATTTAATCTTAGTATATTTATATATATAGTTTCGTCTTAATAATAAAAACTATATATAGTTTATTAACTTTTTATAATAGAATTAAAAATAAGTAATACTATAGTTATTATATTTAATAATATAGAATTTTCTAGGTAAATATTCTCTTTCCTTTACTAGAGCTTTATAAACCTAGTAGTTAAAATATAGACGCGTTAATTATAAAGTAGAAATATTATTTACTTAAGAAATAATAGGATAGAATATATAAAAATTATAAATAAATAAGTAATAGTATAGTTTATTTACTTAATAAGAAAGTAATAATATTAAGTAAGGAATTAAATAAAGATATATTTAAGGATTAACGCCCTAACGCTAATAGAGAGCTAGGTAAAAGAAAGATTATTTTATATAAATTATTTAAATTAATAAGTAATAATTAGAGAAAGAAAAAAAAGATATAATTTATAATAATAAAAATATTTAAGAACTTTCTATTATATAATATTTCTATATATTTAAACTATAATCTATTTATCTACTTACTATTATATATTTATTATTAGCTGAAAAAAATTTTTTTTTAAAGTATATTAAAGCCTACTTATCTTTCTTTATATTATAATTTATTATTTTAATATTTAGTAGTATTATTTATTTATTAACCCTTATTATACTCTAAATAAATTAATTTATTTAATATATATAGGTAATAATTATATTAGCTATATTATATTTATAAGCGAATAATCTATATAAGATATTATAGGTTATAGATAATTATAAATTTTATATTTAAAAATTTAAGATTTCTAAGTATTACGCAAGTGAAATTATTATTAAGTAGAAAATACTAAAACGACTTTTAACTAATAAAATTATTAGGAATTAATATTTTTTATATCTTTTTATTTGTGTATAGAGGATAAAGGATAACTTTTTAATACTAGTTAATTAATAATAATTAAGAGAAAAAATAGATAATAATTATATAAATTCTCTAGGCTTAGAAGTTATTATATATTAATATTAAGCGCGGGTTTAAACTCTATAAAGATTAGGAGATATAATAGAGAAGACTATTAATTATTAAAGAAAGATCTAAATTTAATAAAGTTAAGATAAAAATATTAATATTTAATTAAGTTAAGAAGGAGGTATTAATACTTAATTAAGTTAAAGTATTAATATTAATAATAATATTTACGGCGGTAAGATTATTAATTGTTAGAAAAAGGCCTAAGTTTAATAAGGTTAAAATAAAGGTATTAATACTTAACTAGATTAAAATAAAGATATTAATACTTAATAAGATTTAAGGGTGGGTATTAATAGTATTATTTATAATAATATTATTAGTTATTAAGAAGCGGTTAGGACTTAATAAGGCTAGAGTAATAGTATTAATAATAATATTAATAGTAATCCTATTAACTTATTTATAAATAAAGTTAGGTTAGAGATAAGTACTAGAGTTTTCTATTATTAATAATTAATATAATATTTTAGTTAAGGACTATATATATTATTTATTATAAAGTAGTAATTAATTTCTATAATAATATTTTCTTAATAATAGTAATTAATACCCCTTTAGGTATTTATATCTATAGTATTTTAATTTTAGATTCTAATTTAATTCTTAATAAGAATACTTTAAACTCTTATTAAGATAATAGTTTTTTTAATATATATAATATATTTTTTTTAATTAGCTAATAACTTTTATTCTTATCTTTAGTAAAAGATATAGAAAGATCTTCTTTAATAATAATCTAATTAATAGAAATAATTATATTATATATAGTTATAATTTTTTAAGAAGAGAAAGTTAGTATTTATATAAATAATTCTATACGTCCACTTCAGCTTCGCTATAGTAAGGATATATAAACTTAAAAAATAAAAGGAGAGTATTAGAAAAAAGGTTAGAAAATAATTTATTATTTCGGCCTTTTTTTAATTTATATTAATATTAACTAACTACTAGCTCTTTTTACCTATACTTTTAATACTAAGAGTAAGGCTATAAATATAAGTATAAATATAAGAATTCTGCTTCTATTAAATTATTTAAGACAGTATATAGTTTAATATAAACTTATATATATTAGGAATATATATATTCTATTTAATATATATACTATTAATATCTATATTATCTTTAATTAAATAGAATAGTTAGTAGGAATATAATATATATAGAGTATAAAGAAAAGATAAAGATTATTAAGTTTTTCCTTATTTATTTACTCTCTAAGATATAATTTATCTTATATATTAATTTATTTATATCGATATTTATATATAACTATATTAATAAATAGGCCGTTGAAATCTATTTTTTCTTACTTTTTCTTCTTTTTTATCTTAGTTATTATAGTTATAGTTAATATATTAGAGATCTTAATATTATAAGGATAATTATTATAATAAAAGAGTTATTCCTATTAAATTCGTTTCTAGAATACTTTAGTATAAACTCTTTAAACTATAGCTTTATTTATTACTATTTTAAGTAAATAGTCTCTTTATTATAAATATACTAACGGTTATAAATATATAAAATCTTAAGGTCTTAATATTAGTACTGGACTATTAAATATCTTAAGTATTATGAAGACTAGAGCTAAAGATATAAGTCTAGATCTAGAGAATTTAGAAGAATTATTTTAATTAAGCTTAATATTAGGCTTTTTTAAACTTTTATACTATTATAAACGTTAACGTTATAGTAGATATATAGAATTTTTAGATTTTATATCTAATATTTTACTAGGCATTTTAAATACTAGGCGGGTGAAATAAGATTATAAAGATTTAGAAATAACTCTAGAAATAACTTTAAGGGAATTAATTAGATTAATAATTTTAGGTTCTTAAAATTAAGTATAGCTTCTATTAGTCGGATAAGTATAATAAGAGTTAAGAGTATTATAATTAAAATAGTTAGCCTTATTATTATATAAGAGCATTTAATACTTAAAGAAAGAAGAATTATAAGAATTAGCTAGATAAAACCTTTATTATACTTTAATTAAGAAACTTATAGCTTTTTAATATATCTAAGGTATATTAATAAAGAAAAGATATAGAAATAAGTAGTTAAGATATATTAAATAAAATTAAAAAATAAGATTATTAAGCTCTTAACTTATTAATATTTATTTAAGCTTATAATAATTTAGAGAATAAATAGATTATTAACTTTTTTTATAAATATAAGAAATATTAAGTTCTATTAAAAGCTTAGAGCCTGTTTCTTTATTAGATAAAGATAATAAAAGGATTTATTAATTATAGCTATTAATCCTAATTTTAATCCTCTTATTACCTTAAGAAAATATACTTAAAACTATAGATTTTATTAATTATATTAACTAGATATATAGAAGATTATAATAATTATATATTTATTAAATATTTAGTTTAATCTATAAGTTCGCTCTACTAAGCTATATAATTAATAGGTATTAGAATAATATTATAAAATCTACTTAATAAGTATTAACTAGTTTAATATAGACTATAAATATATTAAAATTATAGAGTAATATTCTTAATTTAGTATTTTATATAGTTTAAGTTTTCTTACCAACTTTATAATTAGTTATTAATTAATAGAAGATAAAGTTTATACTTAATATAATAAAATCTATTCTATATATATTGGTTAACCTAAAGTAAATTCTATATATATTGAAAATAAGAATTTTTTAAGCTAGGAATATATATTATTTAGTCTAGATATCTTTATTATAGCTATTATTATATAGTTAATAAAGAGTAAAGCCTCGGAATATTATAATAATATTTATTATAAGTTTATAAATTAGTTTTTTATAGAATCGTATATATTAAATATTAAGTATTATTATTTCTTAGACTATATTTTACTTAATTTAAAATCTTCTATCTTTTATATATTAACTATATATAAGAGTCGGCTATAGAATATCTTAGATATATATTTTCTTCTATATAAAATTATAGTTTATATATATTAGAAGCGGCTTTAAATCTTCTTTATATTAAGCTAATTATTAATTAAGCGTTTACTTAAACTCTCTTATAAATAATTAATAACTAGGAAAAAGTAAAGTTTAGAATAATATAATAAATTTATATTAATACATAAGCTAGTTAAGTATAGTTTACGGCGAGGTATAGTTTATATATATATTATAAATATAATTATATTCTTCTTAATATAATATTTTACTTAATTTAGAAATATTTATTATACTAGGTATCTACTAGCTAGTCTATACTAGATATAAATAAATTAAATTATATTTAGCTTCGGCGTAAGATTATATTCTAGATATATTAAAATTACTTAATATATTAAATTTATATCGTTATAAGATTACTATTATTAGTTGAATATTTATTCGCTACTAAATCGCTGATATTATTAATACTCTTAACGCCAAGGCTATAATATCTATTAAGAGGATATATTAACGTAATTATTATATATATTTTATAGGAATAGTTTTTAAAGCTAAACGTATTATTATCTATATATATTAGAAAAGTATTATTAAGAGTTAAGTTAAAGATTTAATAAACTTAACTAGCTTTAATCTAAACTTATATTTTAATTAAAGTTGAATATTATTATTTCTTTATTTAAACTTTTTTCTAGTATTTTAGCCCTCTATATCTTATATAGGATTTTAAAAGTTTTTATTATTTTATAATTAACTTACCACCTCTATACTCTATATAATATTATATTTAATAATAATTAGACTAGATTAATATCCGCTTTCTATATTACTTAATATTCGCTTATCGTTTTTTAAAGATTAAGATAAGTATAAGTATATATATACTTATCTATATTATCTAGGATTAGATCTTTAATATAGAAGCGAGATAGATTATAATTAAGCTTTAATAACTTTATATTATACTATTTCTAGATAACCTTAGGTAAATATTTATTAATATCTGAATTAAGTAGTTAATACTTTATATTTAGCTTAGTTAAGAGTTATTTATTTTAACTAGTTACTTTATCTCTTATTTCTTCTATATATATTAAGTTTATGAGTATATTGTATTAAATACCCTCTAATAATTAAGGATAATTATAGAGTATAATAAGCTTATTAATAATAATATTAGGCCGCTTATATTAATTTTAAATAATATAAGTATTCTATAGATTTACGTAATATTAGACCTCTTTATAAATAAGTAAAATATAAATAGTATTAAACGCGATTATATTAATTCTTAATTTCTTATTAAAATATCTATATTTAATTAGGTTTTTAAAGTATATCTATAATTATTAATATCTATATATATAGAATTAAAAGAGAATTCTTAATATATTAAAGCTATTAATATACTTTTTATATACTTAGTTAGCCTTTAGTTAATTAATTTTATTAAATTTTAATCTATTAATTAATAATACTAGTCCTAAATAGAAAGTAATTAATAAATTATAAAAACTTTTCCTTATTTATATATAGGCTTTCTAAGATCTTAAAATAAATATTTATAAGTATTATTATCTTATTCTTATAATTAATTCGCAGCGCTTTAGGGACTAGAACGCCTTTATATAAAATATTAAGATATTACTATTTAACGCTTACTCTAGTATATTTACTAATACTAATATAGATCTAAAGAATTATACGCGAATAAGTATTAATAGCGATATAGATCTAAATCTCTACTAATTCTAGTTTATAATAATTATTTAGTAATTATATTTAATTAAGTCTAAGGACTTTATAGCTATTTCTTTTATAATTAATATTATTTATATATAAGGTAATTCTCTCTAAATTTATAATTTTTATAGCTTCCTAAAATTAATAACTAGAAATAAAAAATAATATTAAATTACCTCTTTCTTTTCTTAAATAATATAAATAATGAAAAAGTTTATATACTAAGTAATAAGATATTAGCTCTATTAAAAATATATATATAAAAAGTTCTTTCTATAATTATATAATATACCTTTATAGTATTTTTATTCTACTATAATTATTAACTCTTTTTAATTAATATTATAATTATTAGTTTATATTCTTTATTTAATTTTAAGCTTTCGTCTTAAATAGCTAATGTTTAATTAATTAATACTTATATTTTTTATACTTAATATAAAGGTAATAGTACTATTATTAAAAACTATTTAATAGAAAAATATTAGAAATTAAGAGATTAATTTAAAAGTATACTTTATTTATATTTATTTTTTATAATCCTATTCTTTTAGCCGTCTTTATAGTATATAGATTATTATATTAATATTATATTTATTAATAAGAATCTGAATAATCTTTTTTATAGTTTTATATTTATAATAATATTAGTTCTTAATCTATTACTATATCTTTAATAGGATAGAGATAGTGAGATAAAGTATAATAATATTTATACTTTTAATAAAGTTCCCCTTATTAATAGATAGATTTATAATATATTTAATATTATATATATATCTAAATTATACTAATTACAGCTATTAATATATATTATGAGGATAGATAAATAATAAGTAATTTATTATTATTAGTATATTTTGGGGATTTTAGGATCTACGGTTTTCAGGTTTTTAGAGTTTTAGGGTTTTTAGGTTATGGCCATTTGTAACTAATGGCGCGCCGTAGAGGCAATCTTCACCGCCGTCTCCGCATGCAGTTGGAGAAAGACAGAACCTCTAGCACCAGCAACACTTCTCTTTTTGGCCGTGGTTTGATGAAGTGCTAATCGTACGAAATGACCGAACCATAGCTTCGTCTGCGCTACATGGCAGCCTTACAATGCCTCATCTTAGACCATGGGGTCTCAAGAAAACACCTGCAATCAGAAAGTCCATTCCACCCGCTCTAAGGCGGATTGCTTCTGCAACAGCGCCGTGGCGACCTGCAGCCGCCCTTGACGAGTGAGCTAGTTTCTCTGCGAGCTGTTTTCATGGACTCTATGCTGACATGTTATTCCAAGATGGGTTCAAAAAGAAGCTAGACCCATCAGCCTCCGTCAACTGACCTTCTTTGGCCGTACATTGACAGAGAATCGGCTTCTTAGCTCAGCTAATTATGTCCGGACTGAGCTGCCCACCAGGCTCGCGCACCGCCTGCGCGACATGCAAACATTACCTTTTGTCGTAGTAACAAATCCTCACATGTCCCATGTGTACGAGCTATACTACAAGGCTTTTGAGAGACTGAGGAGGGTACGAGAGATCAAATCAGTCGAGGATAACGAGAAGTACTGCAAGGTCATCAGTGAGACCCTTCAAGAACACTTGACTGTGATTCCAAGGCTTGCTATGGGGGTCCTTGAGTGCCAGGGTCTGATGCGGCCCCAAGAGATGGACCGATTCATGAATACACTGCTCCGATCCGTATGACTAAGCCCGAGGATAGTACAGTACAGCGCTGACCTCAACGCAGCGTATATCCCGTCGAGTCATTGCCGAACAGCACCTTGCGCTAACAGAGACCTTCAATGCGCCCTGGCACTTTCCAAACGCAAAGGCTCCCCCAGACCCTAATGCCGAGTTTGTGGGAGAGGTTTTCCTCCGATGTAACGCACGCGAAGTAGTGGATGACTGTTGGACTCGTGCTAAGAGTCTGGCTGAAGAAGCTTATGGTCGGGGATGCGCTCTGCCAGATATCAAAGTCGAGGGGCATCTCGACGCCACCTTTCCCTACATCTTGACCCATCTGCAATATGTTATTGGAGAACTTCTTCGCAATTCAATCCAGGCTGTTGTCGAACGACGGTCGAACCCAGCCGAGAGCCCTCCACCCATTGAGGTGCTTGTTTGCGAAGCACCGCAACATGTAATAATAAGGATATCTGATCAAGGTGGCGGTATTGACACAGGTATCATGCCAGAATTATGGTCTTTCAGCAAAGGCTCCAGGATTCAAGCACATTTAAGGAATCTTTCACAGGTGCCAAAGATGGCTGCGACAATGCAAGAGCTAAAGCTTCCAAACCCGAGCTCCGAGGCTTTGAAAGACCTCGAGATGGCGAACAAACGCCCAACTGATGGCTCGCTTAGTTCACTAACGTCAAGGCCACCTAATTTGAGGCTTGGTATGGGCTTGCCTATGAGCAGAGTATACGCGGAGTATGTTGGCAGCCCCCTTTGCTCACACTATGCGAAATTCCAACATGACTAATCCCTGCTATAGATACTGGGCAGGTAGTCTGGAAATACATAATCTCGAAGGGTATGGTGTTGATGCATTCTTTCAAATCTCTAAACTGGGCAACAAAAACGAGCAACTGAGTACTAGAGCGAGTATGGACGCAGTTTGAAAAAGAATTATTCAATTGACTCCCCTGGTATCAAACGTCAACGATATAAGCAGTAGAGGATAGTGAGACACTGTATACGCCTCAGGGGCAATGCTCCCTCCTGGGTTGCACTTGCCATCCAGTCACGATGGCATTGACAGGGCAACAACTCTTAACCTATTTTCACCATCTCATGCCCTCGTATCTCTTTAAAATTTCAAGGCTACCAGCTTGCCAAGCTTCAAACTCCATCTAGAAGTATCGCTACTATGTTCTAGGTGCAGTTTTCAGCTCCAATTATCACTCCTCAATACTCGTTTCGCTAGAAGTGTCCGCTTTAGTATGGCTGCGTCAACACCCGATTTGGAACATAGGTCAGTACACGGGTTGTTGATTATATACCTCTTAGTGAGTTGGCTGACCATGTCTCTAGCACCTCACAAAGAGCTCTTCAGATCCTATCAAATAGCCGAACACCGGTAAATCAATGCTCTCCCCGCGAGGTCTTAGACCTCCCATATAAAACAACCCCAACTGGATCAGTTTCCCGGCCTAACGGTGGTCTAAATATCTCTGTGACGAGCACTTGCCCCCTTAGCCGCCGCCAGCTTTCGAAGTCCCATGGTGACCTTTCGCATTTGAGACCGAAATCACCGCCACTATACAGTATGGCTGGAGACGGGCAGTATGCCAACATTCCGTCTGGTGAATACGTCGAAGGCAGACGTGATTGCTGCCCACCAAGCTACGGTCGTCAAAGCCGTCAGGCAATATCCAGTGGTTCGGAAGCTGGCCGGCCTGGTTCTGCCCCGTCAATCGACAAAGATTCGAAGAGTTCTGCTGGTCCTTTCCCGGAAGCTCAAGCCAAAGGAATAACGCCTTCGGCAATCAGAATCGAAGGGCTCACTCCCCCTCTTCTCCAACCTCTAGACTTTTGCACGCCATACGTCCGATCTCACCCCAGTTATCTGAACCAAGATAAAAAGTCTGGATATGGCCCCATTGTTGAGCATCTCGATGTTTCAACCACTTGGAATGGCCTGCAATGGGCAGAAGCAGAGGAAATGTTACGGATCCACCAGGCTTTCATTGGAACACTCGAGCACATGCTTGCCAAAGAGCTGTGGCAAATATACTGCCAATCCCATTACGAAGCAAGTGGTGCTATTGGCATCTTCCACCCCTTGTATACGACTGGGGTACTACGGGGGATAAGCTTCTGCCGTAATCAGTTGGTTAGTGAAATGGCTGACGGATTATACTCGTCGGAGCACGACATGGCTAAAGCGCGGATGGGGCTCTTCTCCCTCTATCTTGCGGCTAATGAATGCTTGGTCAGATACAACATGGATGAATCTAGGGATACTTCCATTACGTTGCGTGTATATTGTGATCCAAGCCCCTTAACTCCTAGCCCCATTGTGGAAGCCGCATGGGTTCCAGACACCATACACTTTGAGAATCTCAGCGAGTCACTCTACGAGGGCGAGGAATTCTCTATTGTGCCTCAGTATCAGAGCAATGCGGCATTCGGAGCGGCTTGCTCCGCTAAGAACGTTCGATACATCGTTTCTTCTGCACATCATCAACTCTCTTGGCTCAATTGGAGTAACGAAATTGCTGGGTTCAAGGGCGTTGTGCCCATATTTTCTGAGATGCCTCAAAATAAAGGACAGACGGAAAGCCGGCGCAGGGATTCCATGCAAACTTTCCCTGGAATACCTCTCCCACGCAACGAAGAAATTCCGGACAATGTTGTCAGGAACGACAACGGGAACCAATACACAGCTGTCGACACGCTTCAAATCGAGGTCAAAGCCATTTTCGTGGACGATAATGGCTCTGTCGTGCGTTACGAACGAGTTGTGCGTGCACGTATTACTTTCAAGATTATCCCGTATTATGCAATACATGGTAGTGCTCGTAGGCCCAGGGTTGTATCAATTCCATCCTGTGTTTACAAATATACAGAGTCGGCTGCGGGTTATATGCCGGTCGACATTTTGAACGCAGAGTATCCTTCAAGGCATGACAATATCTCTCAGGCTCTTGTACCACCCATTCTAGGTGCCCAGCCCATCAGTCAGCTTGCCGCGGAGCCCTTTGTCGCCCCGTTCTCAGTCACGAAGCCCTTTTTTGACGCGACCAAGATTTCCAACCTAGCCCAAAAGCACGCTGATCTAGCCGCTGAATATAGGGATCTCGCTCAGCGACATGCGGATGCCGCGAAGCACGTCGGACTTCTGAGCGATCCTAGTGGCTTTGGTCGAGCACAAGAGCTAGATCTGCCAACTCGCTCTGCTAGAGGCACAGGATATCCTGTACATTCGCGATCTGTAGGTTCATCTTCAGTAAGCTCGCACGACTCTGCGTATACCGCGAGGCCAATCGTTGGACCTCCCTCCCCCATACACTGTCCGAACGACCAGATACTTGAACAGACTGCAAAATTTTCGAGTCTGCCTCCACCAGCAAATCTAATACCCTCACAGGAATTTGACCCAAAAACTCAGACGTGGAATCGGGTGCGTACACCGGAAGGCACCGTTATCGACCAAACCCGAAATTCCGTGACACCTGCGACAGAAATTCATAGCGAAACCAACGATTCAATTTCCGAGCGAGGGAGCCGCAAACGACGTGCTAGATCAAGCTTTAGCCGATCATCACAGGCTACACCATCAAAGCGAGCTCGAGACGACGGGATAAATGCCACTCAGGCTCTTGTGGCATCAACCATTATCATGGCAGAAGATGGGGAGTTTACAGTCGGTGGAAGTCATGTCGATCCGGTCTATAACCCGGAAAGTTCTGAAGCGCTCGCCAACCGATCTCGTGCATCGTCCGAGATACCGGCTGATACGCATAGCGTACCCCGCTCTACCTCTAATGGAGTGGAAATTGTTGTAGAGAAGGAGCCGCAGGAGGGCAAAATCAGTCGTAAACAACAGGCAGCATTGTGGGCTTCCTCTTCATCTCTAGGGAGCCAACCAGCAAGGCAGGGAACGGCCTCTACTCAGTCTCCTGAGGCAAGGATATTGGATTGGAATTCAACCTTTCGCTGGAGGTCACTGGCTGAACCCGGTCAAACACAAGTTAGCAGCCAGCAGTACTGCGAACAGAATAACGCCGGGCCCCAACCAGAGTCTAGCGACAAGGCAGACGGAACTCCAGCGAAAGTCGAAGAACCGAAGCTGAGTCTAGAGGAACAACAGGCCATGGACGAGGCTATTGCGAGGAGCTTTGACGATATTACGGGGAGGTTTGAGGACGTATTTTTGGACGAGGATGCTGAATCTTCCTCAGATACAGATTCCGAGGATCATGACGAGCAAGTCCTTGAAGGTGAAGACGTATAGAAAGATTGCAAGCAGACAGCAGGAGATTGTTACACTCGAACACTTCAGCATCAGCAGAGCACTTCGGCCTAAGGTCGAAGACTTTGGGATTGTGGGTTTCGAGGCACGGTCACTAGTGCAATAGAACGTATCAGTATGCTTTATGTGCCTTAGCAGGTAATAGTGTAATAGGAACAGAGCATGGGATATGCACAGAGAAGGCCTACCGCCCAAATACTGTAGATGTCGATGAGGTTTCTAAGCGTAAATTATAGATGTCTCTTAAGGGCCCTTTCTGGCGCGTATCAAGTAGCAATTGGGTACATTCCTAGCGGTCTGAAGCAGCAAAGTGGTACCTCAGATACGTGCCGTCTCTAGCTCCGCAGCTGATTGGCGAATAAATTACCATACGAACAGGGCCGATCTAGCTCCCACCCCAGCCCCTCGCACAATTCCCGCATCTGACCTTCCATCCAAGTCTCCGCCAAAGAACATCACACCGCTGGGCCACATATTGCCAACTGCTAACCCTTCAAATCGACCTCCTAAACTCTTTGTAACGATACAGGTAGCCCTTCTTCGATGACTACCTTACGCAGCGTGTAAATATGTCGACACCTGAGAAATGGAGCATACTGATGCGCTTCGGTCTGTTGCTAATAAGCACACCATCAGATGGAAGGAGACGGCTTACATATACGGGGTCATTAGAGCCTGAAGATCATTGTCTCATAGTCTAGCATCCAGTATAGAAGCGGCATTTGTGAGGGGGAAGTCTGAGGCCACGCCAAAGCCTACAGTCGATGATTTCTGGACTACACAACAGGCACAGCGTTGACGTTGGGACTTTGTGAGATTAGTCTCGACGGTGCTGATGGCTATACCGACTCTTACGCGGCATGGGTACACATCATGAGGAGGGATAGTAGCACCGCGATTTTGGGCTTCAACATCTGTTCTGTGTGGACGTGGTCATGTTCTTGTTATCTTGAAGCTCACTCTGGACGCATAGTCTACTTGCTCAGCGTTGGGAGTGGGCAATAATGATCATGCGACCGCAGGACGGCAGAGCAGGGTGCTACAAAGGTCTCATCAACCCAGTCCGCTGAGGGATAAACGTCCTGCGACCAATTTCAATCGACATCTATTACACAATGTCTATCTAACGCAATTCGAAGGGAGTCAGATTTGGAGATCATAGCCCGGATTCTCCAGGAGTAGAGGTCTTCAAGAACAGTGAAAGGAAATGGGCGGGGAAAGGGGCGGTTATTTCTACAGATTTTGGGTTCTTTTCTGCCTATCTTTGTTGTCATTTCACGGCGTTCTCGTAGATAGCCATGCCCGTGAGATTCGAGATGCCTTGGCACTAGCCATGGGAAGACCGTTGCGGAAGTGCTCTAGTCTGGCTGGACCTGGTCGCAGTACGACAA
The DNA here is from genome assembly GCA_023065455.1 of Cladonia rangiferina. Lineage (NCBI taxonomy): Eukaryota > Fungi > Ascomycota > Lecanoromycetes > Lecanorales > Cladoniaceae > Cladonia > Cladonia rangiferina. Next base: position 588,352 of record JAJREH010000023.1, on the reverse strand, counting down.
CCGTAGATTGAAGAGCTCCGGCAGATATGTGACAGCCATGATGCTTGGACGGGATACTTACAGTTGAGGACGAATGAAGGCAAGCAATAGAGGCAAGAGCTTATCAGGTAAGCACTCCATCGTCGTCTGAAAGTCGCTAAATTCTTGACACTTTAAATTACGAGCGGCTAATTCTACCCGATCCAGCACTAAGGTAACTTTGAACAGGAACCATGAACACACCACTACTGACCAGATGAACGCAGCGATTACATGGCTGCGTCGCGACGGAGCCCATTGATGAGAGATCAGTGGAGAGCCGAAGACGACTACAGGGATTCATATCGTCCCAGAGACAGAGGCTCCAGTCACCGTCGCCAGGCTTCGCCCGCAGCCCCACAGCGGCAGAGAGATACAGACGTTGAGTTGAAGATCAAGGGCAGAGCTAGGGCTGACTCAGTAACCCGGACCCCATCGAGGAACAAAAACCTCGATAGACTGAGAAGTCCGAAGGAGGACGTTCTACGGAGATCAAGTCGCTCGCCACAGAGGCGAAGGCCTAGAGACGAGGAGCGCATCAAACGTCCTCGTGATCCCAGTGAGGATCGACGTCCAGACAGACACAGACACCGAGACGGCCCAAGTACAATCAGCAAACGGAGGAGGACTCGGAGCAGATCTCCCGCTCGTGAGATATTCGACTTCAGGGAGGAGCGCAGAAGACCTCGTAGCCCGATCTATTCCGGCCAAATTGACAGTTTTCGCCCAAGCAGCAGACGGCGTGAGCGTCCTCATTCTCCTCTGCGATCAAGCCGAGGTGATCATTATTCGTCTTCTTTTTCTGAGGTCGGAGGCCTAGCTGGCCGTTTCGGAGACTCGTACGTTCCGGGATCAAGAAGACGCCCTAGTCCACCTGCCACCCAAGACAACAAGCACATTCCACGTCGAAGGCGCTCCCGATCTAGTGATAGATATCCAAAACCCACAGGCACATCTCCAGTACACCACAAACGCACTTTATCATCAGATCGTTCGTCGAGAAGGGCAAAGGACGCAACGTCCAATCACCGCCAAGTGCCCCGTGCTGAAAATTCGCCGAGCCGGCGTGAAGGTATTGCCAGACGTCAAAAATCCCCACTACCGTCAACCCGTGAGGATAAAAAGAGACCGAACAGAGCACAGAGATCTCCAACACCTAAGGGGCAGGAAGGAGCACGGAGTGGTCGCACAAAAATGCAATCGTCCACACGTCCTATACAATCCATCTTAGATGATGGCTCACGACAACCTTCTCCACCGCGCCCCATTCCAAGTTTCGACTCTGTGCCCCAGAATCCTGCCGCGATAAGTGAAGCCTTCCCCTTGCATGGTATGAAAGCCAGTGAAGTACACGGAGCACATGGCACACATCGACCAAACCGCCCACCACATCTCAACACTCAACATTCGTATTCCACGTCTCCCCAGTGGACACCAAGTTCATCACACCATGGCTCTCCTCACTCAGGGTCCCCGTTCAATCAGACTCGAGGGGGGTGGGGAGCCCAACAGCAGCAGTATCAAGGTCAACCAAGGTATGTGCTACTTTAACACGCTACGTCCATTCACTGATGCTATGAAAGCATGCACTCCTACTCTCCTCCGTACCGGCAGGGGAGTTATCCACCTCAACAAAGTCCACAAGGACAGTACTACCCCAATGGCCAACAGAGCCCGTACGGCGGGCCCCAGCAAATGCAAGCCGGTTATCAAAACCAATCTTTTCGCGGAGGTCATTCCGGCTACCGAGGCGGTCATTACGGCCAGGCCCCAGACAGACGCTTCTCCGGTTCAGGTCCGCCACCCCAATCCTACGGTCCTACTCCCACAAGAGGTAGGGGTGGTCACTTCCAAAACCTACAATGGACAGCAAACGGTGCCAGCCGCGGCCGTGGTGATCAGGGAGCATCCGCGCCACAAATGCAGACTTCGCCCCAGAGCGAATCAGCTGCCCAAGCTGATGACGATAACCCGTTCCGTCCTTCCAAGGACCTCCAGGTCGAGGATCAATTGGAAAAGGAGGCAAGTATGCCTCCTCCTCGCCAAAACTCAGACTCTTCGTCAAAAGAAGGCTCCAAATTCAGTTTTGCCTTCAAAGCCAAACCTGCTGCTCCCGCGCCGTTAAAACCCCCTTCGGACTTAACACAGAAGTTGAAAGAGGCCCCCAAGAAAGAGAACTTGTTGAATCATCTCAACACTAAACCCAGTCCACGTCCCAGCGAATCCCATCCTGGGCGTGAGAAACGAGATGACCGAAGAGACCGGGACTATCGAGACGAGCGTCGTGACACGCGTGACTACCGTGATCATCGAAGAGGAGACTACCGTGATGACCGGCGGCCAGTACGCGACCATAAACGAGATCGCATCCGTGAGCGCTCACCAGAGATTATCAAGGAGAAGAAGATCATGAAACGGATGAAGCCACGGCCCACTTTACCTTCCGAATTCAGAGAATCAGCCTCGGTGTATTACCGAAAACCCGGGAACGAATCTGTGGTGGGCTCAGGGACATATGGAAAGGTCTTCAAAGCCATCCATGTATATACCAAGAATCTCGCAGCTCTGAAGAAGATCCGAATGGATGGGGAAAAGGACGGCTTCCCTGTTACTGCTGTTCGAGAGATTAAGCTTCTACAATCTTTGAAACATGACAATGTTGTTGCCCTGCAGGAAGTGATGGTTGAGCAGAACGATTGTTTCATGGTCTTTGAATACCTGTCACACGATCTCACTGGTCTTCTGAACCATCCAACATTCAAATTGGAGCATGCACACAAGAAGCATCTTGGGAAACAGCTCTTCGAAGGGCTTAACTACCTCCATCGTCGGGGCGTGCTCCATCGAGATATCAAAGCCGCCAATATCCTTGTTAGCACTACCGGACAACTCAAACTAGCTGATTTTGGCCTCGCTCGATTCTTCGCCAAGCATGGTAAGCCTGATTACACCAATCGAGTCATCACTATTTGGTATCGACCACCTGAGTTACTCTTGGGGGAGACGCAATATGGTCCTGCTGTTGACATATGGAGTGCAGCGTGTGTCATGGTGGAAATCTTCACACGACATGCCATCTTCCCTGGCGATGGTGGGGAGATAAACCAGCTCGACAAGATCTACAATATCCTTGGTACACCTACAAGATCTGACTGGCCTGGCTTGGTGGACATGACCTGGTTCGAACTGCTTAGACCCACCGAGCGAAAGCCAAATACGTTCGCAGACAAGTATCAAGACAGGCTAACGCCTGACGCCTTTGAACTACTCCAGGCCATGTTCATGTACGACCCCACCAAGCGCCCGACGGCTGAAGACGTGTTGGAGCATCCGTACTTCACGACAGAGGAGCCGGCTCCCCGGCAGGCAATTGAGTAGGTCCAAAAGGTCTTTCCACTGTATAGTGATCATTTTCTGACTGCGAATTAGACTCAAAGATCTTGAAGGCGACTGGCATGAGTTTGAATCCAAGGCTCTCCGGAAAGAGAACGAGCGCAAAAACCAAGAAGCCAGGAGGGCTGTACGACTGGAAGAACATGAAAAAGAGAAGGCAAAGAGACGAGCGAGCGGCTCCACGACCGCTGAGAGAGAGTCTAAGAGGCCTAGGCCAAGCTCGAGTCACGGTAAAATGGGCTCGTAAAGGTCAGACCACTGAAGGGATCTTTTGCGCATCTTCGTGCAAATTTTAACAAAGCACTTGATCACTCGCGCATGCATAGCGACGGAGTCAGATCTAGAGGCGTGAACGGCATGGGAACATTTTGATACATGTATACATTTGATTGGCATGCCATGTCATTAGGCTAGTGCTTTGTATATTTCATATACTTTTGGGCGGCGAGACCATTGTAGATATCTTCACAACTTAAACATAATGCACGCCTCAAGCACAGCATTATGCGTGAGTATCAAATAAAGTGAGAATGATTGTACCATTTATACTGTGCGGTGTTCCTTGATGTCAGAACCGCTAGCTAAAATTACCCCTAAATACCGACAGTACAGAAATAATACCCGCTCTCGCGGATTGCAACGTGTTGCTCTTCCATCTGTCTCTCCGTTCAACAGACAAGATGCACTCCACTTTGGTCAGGGTGCAGAATGTATTTGGATTCTTCACGACTGTTGCATTCTGTACCGCACTGTTAACAGCGCTCTCAGTGCTTGTCATCCCCCAGCATCCGCAAGCCAACATTGAATTGCGCAACGTCCAAGTGTAAGTTACATGTTTTAGGAGCACATCATTATGTCTTTGCTAATATTATTTGCAGAGTGAAAGGCAGGCCGCACTACTATTCTCCAAAAAAGGAGGAATACGCGCACATAAAGTTCGACCTTGACGCTGGTAAGCGTCTCCATTTTAGAACTGAGCATTCCATGACTGATTCGGGACAGACTTCACCTCCCTCTTCAATTGGAACACTAAACAGATCTTTGTCTGGGTTACCGCTACGTATCCCTCCTCTAAGACCTCTTCTAGCGCTCCTCCGTCTCAGGCCATCATTTGGGACACGATCATAAATTCTCGCAGCCAGTCTTATCCTTTCAATCCTTTACAATTGATCAAGAGCGCAACGACTCCTACGAAGAAGTCAAGCAAAGCGAAATCGTCTACAAAAAAAAAAGACCCAGAGCTGGAGCCAGGAATCATCCGCCTCAAGAACAGCAAGCCGAAGTACCAGATAACAGATATTAGTGGTATCCTATCAGAGCGAACGAATGTTACATTAGAAGTTGGGTGGAATGTTCAGCCGTGGGTTGGAGCCTTGACTTGGACACTTCCGGAGGGTATGGAGATTGGCCGATGGAAGGGAATCAAGGGAGGGAAAAGCGAGGTTTTCAATATGCCTGCGTTGAAGGGAAAGACTGCAAGCTCGGAAACTGTCGTGGCATCGGGAGGAACACCAAAAGCTGCTGAGGCCTCAGCGGTCATATGACGGGACTTGGACCGGAAAGTGCATAGATGCGGCGCTCGGGGCGGCTTCGGTAAGATCATGGAGTGCACGAAGGCTTCAGGCGAAGTTTCAATACAATTTAGGTCTGTACGATGGGAAAACTCATTCACCAGGCAATGGGTTCTCAATTCCGTTACCTTTCTCTAGAGGGCCATGAAACTCCCGTCGGATAATCGTCGGCTAGATCTTGCTGATCAAGCAAGCCTCGGGCATGATCTCACATTGCGCTTCAACATTTTCCTTTCCTTACAAAAAATGAACTTCTGTCACATCTGTTGATGAATATTGACTGGGCGAACGAGAGGTCTTTACTATGCCGCCACCTTCAATTCCAGAACCCGCCCACGCTGAAGTGGACTCAATGTTATCTCGGAAGTTCGGAAAAGAGATAGCTAACTATTTTGCTGGTGCGCTTTCTAACATCGCAGCCAGGTTTGGGACTAGCTGACCTGTTTAGGGTCTCCACTGAACCGAGTTTCATTCCTACGCACAGATAATTTCTTCCTCTCTGCTGCTCTGAAGCACCCATCTACGTCTTTCCTGCTCTTTAACAACCTAGCGCCTCTAGCGAAAGACCCTACCCAGCTGGAGTATGCAAACTTTGAGGACGTCCGACCGTTGATCGGTGATGATCCATACTCCAAAAGCGAAGACCAAATGATAGAAGAATACAATTCCACTGTCACAATACCACAACTCCTCTTCCTTGGTCTCGATGAAGATAAGAAGTCTGGGTTTGAATGGAAGAGCACATACTATGGCTCGCCCTATTTCGCCCTCGATGTCACTCCTAAAGGCAGTGTCATCTCTGCGGCTGAGAAACTTATTGAGACTGTGAAATCTCGTAGTCTTCAATTCATGGAAGGCCGAACGCACATGTCTCTGCCTGCCCCACAAGCCGCTATTTACGCTCAAGCGCGCGCTCTGCTGGATTGGAATGCTCGGAACCCATTCTGTGCTGGATGCGGTCAGCCTACGCTCTCCATCAATGCAGGTATGAAACGCACTTGTCCACCTAAGGACATGGCTTGGGTTACCGAACAGTCCTCCATTGGATCGACCACCGACGCAAAGCCTGCCAAAGACCGCCCGGATTGCGTGACAAGGAAAGGCATATCGAACCTGTGCTTTCCCCGAACCGATCCTACTGTGATAATGGCAGTTATTTCCGCGGATGGTGAGCGAGTGCTTCTTGGTCGCCAGAAGCGTTGGCCACCTTACTGGTATTCTACACTTGCAGGCTTCGTGGAACCGGCTGAAAGCGTTGAAGAAGCCGTTCGTCGAGAAGTGTGGGAAGAGAGTGGTGTTAGGCTTGGCCGGGTAGTTATACATTCAACACAACCCTGGCCCTACCCTGCAAATCTCATGATAGGAGCAATAGGGCAGTGCGTGCCCGGGGGAGAAGAGATCATGCTGAAGCATGATCCAGAGCTAGAGAACGCAAAATGGGTCAATATGGCGGAAGTGAAAGAAGCACTTGAGGTGGGAACCAGTGGGTTGGGAGAGGAGCCAGAGCCTGGATATAAAGAAGGTGGGTTGAGGTTGCCACCTCGTACAGCAATTGCGAATCAATTGCTCAGCGCTGTCACTGGAGGGTTTTTAGATGGAGTTGTTACAGCTCCTAGAATATAGAAACGCCCGGTAGAATAGATTGGTTGTTCGTCCGAATGACATGACGTCTGGTGACGTTGCGGCTACGTACCCCAATGATATTGAGGTTTGCTTTGTAGAATAGGATCACAAAGGAAGACATCAGTCGAATCGCACCGAAGCATATCCATACTCCCCTCACTCAATCACTAATTAGTAAGGACAGGACGTACCGCAGTAATCAAAACAACCTGCGCCAAGGCCACAAACCTTGTTCTAAGCCCGAACGCCGACTGCTGTATTGGCTGAATTAAGTAAAGAAGCAATTCCTACATAGAAGCAATGGACAACTCACCTATTGCTAAGAAGCCCAAATCTGCTTTACCTTCTCACCTCTCTAATGGGACGAATCGTAATTCTCGCGGAGGCTCTCCTCTCGCGCGAACGTCTGTTAATGCCAAAGAACGTGACAAACTCACCGCTTCGATTCGATCGTCAAACAATCGACGAGTCCCAATAGACCTGGAGTCTGTAGATCAACCAGTGTCGAATGGAGTTGGATATTATTCTGCAAACGGTGTTTCAAGTGAACCCTCGGCAAATTCCACAGAGCTCGACGTTTCCCCTCGTGATCCTCGAGACGAGCCACCAGAACCTACGCCTTCCGCCGCAAGTCGTCCAGCAAGTCCATACACTTTGAACCCTCCGATTGACTTCGATGGCCTAAGCTGGCCAAGTGAGTCTTCGGATAGACACTAGATGATGGGCTATAGCTGAAGACTGCCATAGGTCTCGGGACGAGAGAGCGAAGGGAAGCCACCCCAGAAAAAGCCGAAGAGCGTCTACAAAAGCTTGAAGGGGCTGTAAGGACTATACTAGAATGCATTGGCGAGGATCCAGAAAGAGAAGGCCTTCGAGGTACACCGGAGCGATATGCAAAAGCTATGCTGTTCTTCACAAAAGGCTACGAGGAGAATGTGAGGGATTTGGTCAACGGGGCTGTATTTCACGAAGATCATGATGAATTGGTTATTGTGAAAGACATAGAGGTTTTCTCACTCTGTGAGCACCATATGGTCCCTTTTACTGGGAAGGTAAGCTTTCCTAGTCTTCTCACCGCACGCTCGGTAGGAAGATGCTGACTCTCACGGCAGATGCACATTGGATATATTCCAAATCGTACGTAATCGAATATAGAGATACTATATGCTTATGCTGATGCATCTTAGGACGGGTACTAGGCCTCTCGAAATTGGCACGTCTTGCAGAAATGTTTTCCCGTCGACTACAGGTCCAGGAACGGCTAACAAAGCAAGTCGCGCTGGCGATCACTGAAGTCTTGAAACCCCAAGGCGTTGCCGTTGTCATGGAGTCAAGTCATTTGTGTATGGTCATGAGGGGAGTGGAAAAGACGACAGCTACGACCATGACGAGCTGTATGTTGGGTTGCATGCGGTCGAGCGCTAAGACGAGAGAGGAGTTTCTTAACCTCTTGAATCGAAGGTAACAATAGAGGTGATTTGCAGAAAATTCGGTAATGCATGGCGTTTAAAATATTTTGGACAGAGTAGCATTTGTATGGTGTTGACAGTGCTCATCCACTACGTCAAAACCAAGTGCTGGGTTGACGTTTGCATAGGGGGGATTTTTGCATCGGCTGGCTGGCACATGTGCCGTTCAACAGGCATATGTTTGGTTATCTATCGATCATTTTCATTGCATGCATTATCCTTCAGAAATATGGGTTTGAGATCACTCATTCAGACACCAATTGATTCTGAGTAGATCATATTGCACAAGTCAATGTTTGCGCTGACTCGAGAGTGAATTGAAGTTGAATGACAATCTCACATACCGGTTGCTATGGAGCTGTGTTGACAGTTCACTATGGTGGCGAACATCTTCCTATTGTTCTTCACCAACCAATAACAATTGTCTAATTCTCAAAATCACAACATACATCGCCCTCTTTACCATGGTTTTCGCTCAAGTTCTTGAAGATGAAATAGCAACGATCCACTACTAAAGCGCATTTCGCATTCATTACTTGTGTTCGGTCTGGAGACACTGTAAGATTAGGTCATTTCTAATCATACCAACAATCGCCACATTCGAGTGATACAGCCAGAGATGGATTTGAGGTTCATCCTCAACCCTGCCGACGACACCCCTGGTCCAGTGAGCAACGATGATACGCACTCAGAAGAATCTACAGAAGTCGAAGACAACATTACTCAAGACATCAATACCCCACCAAAACACCATCAACACGGCCTCACCCCACCAAGTACTTCATCCAGAAGACCTTCCCCAGCCAAACGCCCACGCCGACTTCCTCCCGAGATCCTCTCACCAACCAACAGCCCTCTCCACGCGCGCCATGACCCAGCTCTCCTTCCCCCAGTCACACCATTCGGCCGTCTCAATTTCGAAGAACACCAACAACCAACAACACCCACCCCACCAGAAAAACCCCCTTTCAACATCTTCACCTCACTCCTCCACCACCCGGAAATAACCCTCGAATTCGCCCGCCTCCTCCCCTCCCCTCCCTCATCTCCCTCTACTCCATCTCCAAACCCTTCCACCTCCTCATCTCCACGCGCTTCACCTCCCTCCTCGTCCCCCTCGCCCGCACCCACGCCCCCGAATCCGCCAGCACCTTCATCTGGCGCTGCTACAAATCCCTCTGCATCCAAGACCCCGCTCTGCGGCCCAACGAGTCGCGACCTCATCATCCGGGGAACTTACGTTGGATACCGAGCTTTAAGTGGTTGAAGATGGTTTATTATAGGGAGGAGGTGGTGGATGATATATTGAGGATGATGGCAAGGGAGGGACATCGGTTTCCAAGACGGATGAGTTGGGTGTTGAAGAAGGTGTGGTTTACGATGGATATTAGTGATAATGGGCGGAGGATTGGACTGATTCATAATGAGGGGTTTTGGGGGAATAAGGATTTGTTTCTTGCGACGATGTTTTTTTTGAAATTGGATATGCGGATGACGTGTCCGGTGACGGGGAATGGGGAGGTTGGGATGCGGAAAATGATATTGGGGATGCGGAGTTTGAGTTTTTTGAGGAGGGTGTTGAGGAGAGAGGAGTTGAGGAATTCGTTGGATGTGTTGAGGATGATTGTGAGGTATGAGGGGAAGACGCCGGAGGGGGAGGCGGAGGGGGAGAGTGTGCTTGGGGTGCCGGCGGAGGAGGTGGGAATGTTGCAGTATGAGGGTTGGGGGGTGGGGGGGAGTCGGAAGAAGTTGATGGGGGTTTGTGATTTGGTTATGAGGGAGGCGTTCAAGCGCAAGTTGGGGTTGCAGAGGTTTTACGTGGATATGATGGTCTATGGGTATATTAATAAAAAGACTTTCGAGGATATCATCAGAAAGCCTCCGCCACCCGTGGAAGATCAGGAGGAGACCGAGGAGGGCGATAACGAGACGGAGGCGGATGCGGAGGAGGAAGGGTCCCTTGGGGATGATATGAAGGATGACGAGGATGAGGATGAGGACGAGGATGTGGTGATGGGAGATGAGCCGACTACTGTGGAACCTCCGCCACGATTCGTATTCCGTGGTGGCCAAAGGCCGCAGCTGCGTCCAAGGCAGCCATGATTGTTGAAGTGATCAAGTGGTTAGATGACACGACATCCGATGCGCAGATTGTTACTCTATTCTCATAGACACTTCGAAATGCAGATCCAAACACGTTTTGCTAGCACAAGAAATACGATACTTGTGAAGTATGCTGAGAGCCTAGGCTCTCGAACAGCAGAGCTGGGAAACCAGATATTCTTGGGTGGAAAGTAGCAGACCCTTAATTTTCTCTGAATCGGTCCTCTTTGCTACGGCACCGGGAATTGCATACAGCTTTCAGCAGCGAAAAGGTCTCCCATTGATTTATTTGTGCAACCAGCGAATTGAGCAGGTAGAGGGGAGCCACAGCCCAGATATTTTGGGTTTTCATAAGGTCCCCTGGGCTGGCAGTGCTCATCTACCTATGCACGATTCGTGGTCTATTCTCCTTATGTATAAGTTTTCATGTACCAGCCTCGCTACTGCCGTGGAGTCAGGATTGACAGCTTGACACCTCGAAACCAGCAATATTTGGCTGGAGATGTTTTGCACTGTAGTCACACCGACATGCATAGGACGATGGTAGCAGTGAGTCGGTGGATTTCAGGATCAAATGCGTTGAGTTTCTGGCTTCCCTAGGCAATGCCTTTTGGCTGGACAAGGCCAACCCAGGGTCTTGATGTCGTGTGCGCGAAGCTAATATCGCCGTCTCCAGTCTACAACTTGGCGGTGGAGATAAGACATACGGTATGTCAGCCGGTCTGCAGATGCGGCGTCATGAGTGGTGAGCGTTACGCCTTGTGGCTGGGCAGCTCCTGCCTTCAACATTGCACTATGTACTTCAGTAATACTTTAGTATGGAACCAACTTTCAACGTGATACGAGTAAACTAGGCATGACAAAGCAGCGGGTTCCAGTCACGACATCCACCATCCAGGTCAAAGCTTTGATCGGAACGTAATTGAGTGGAAGGCAAGTAACGATGACTGGGACGTACAAAGGAGTTCAACTTAGTGACAACGCATGTATGGATATATTCTGAGAACATGAGTCAACCATCTGGGGCCAAGAAGGATACGACAAGGTTGACAGCGGAATTCAATCTTTTGGGGGTTCTTGAAAGATTACTACATTCGTCAGAGCTATGCGGCACAATGGTGAGCAAAGGCTGTGGCAAGCAAAGATGGGGAAGGGAAAGCTCGAAGGACCATAACGCTATGAGAACTTCCAACATCAGAATTAATGAATATGAAGTATATGACCGTTGTTAGAGCATTAGCGAGCAGTAGCAACAGCCTTGGTCCAGATCGCAGAGAGTCTGCTACCCTCCAAGAGCTTCATCGGTACTGTCCTAACTTTGCGATGAGATTGGGAGGAACTTCCCAGTCATTCAATCTTGGCCTGATGGGCTTGTCTTTGGAGATGGAGTTCAGTGGGCAGTGGTAAAGCATTACGATTCCCAATGCGAGAGCAAGTGGGAACGAGTCAATACGACATATTAGCCCATTTGTTCTCTGATGTAACTACCACCTCGCTCCGTTCAGCGTTTTGTGGCATGAAGGATATCATAGCGGTTGGGGAGGGAACGAAATAGTGGGTGGAATGGCTAGACGAGATACCGCTAGAGAGGAGGCTTTCCGTGGGGGAGTAAAAAAGCCAGTCAGCCCAGCTAGTTCTAAGGTAGATCCACCACTGGCGAATGGCTACAGGGGTCGGTCAGTCAACGCTTTCCGCCAACATTTGGTCCTCGTGAAGTTCAAGTCAATCGTGGCGCTGAGGTCCATCGAGGGTTTGAGACACAAGGGCTTTCTCACTTCATTTCCATGGTACGAGGCTGATCTGGATGGCAGCTAGAGCATGTCAACATACCTTGTACCGATTACCAAGCTTGCGGACAGGAGTGAAAAGTCTAGGAGTGTGGGAGTCAGCTCCGGCAAAAAGGAGCGAGGTGGTGGAAATTACGGTGGGGGCTTGGGGGGCCTAAGCTTGCCGTGACGACCTGAAGCCTGCCCCGAGGCTGCGGTAGGTTCCTTTACACCTCCCTGGAAGTTCCTTGTGTTGCTCGCTCCACAATTCGATCTTTAATTTCCTTTACCCACTTTCCTGATGATTTCGTCATCACGCAATAGCGACACGCTGGCCATCGCCAGTGCAACGTGCCTGATCAGCTGAGCTCAGGCAAGCAACAATCTAATAACAATGAAGCGCCGTTCAACCTCTTCAGGGCCGGCCAGCCGCCCAGAGTGGCTCAGAGTGCCAGCGCTTCCCTTGTTTCTGGACTTAGGAGGATTATCGAATTCTTCCTGAAGCCGATACGAGGAAGTATGGCCGTGACGTTGAAGAACGCTCGCTGGGCAGGAGAATTCTGATTATCGTTTTCAGGGAATTCGATGTGTTTTGAAGGTTTCCCGTCTACTATGATAGCACTATCGGTATCTGCATTCGACGGCTACTACACTTAGATGGCGGCCGCTGAGTATTGGCCAGGCTCCCAACCATCTCGCGCGATGTTAACAAGTCGGTACTAGTCAAAGGGCAGATATGGAATAGGGGCATGATGATGCAGGTGAAGGGGGCAAAACCGTGTGCTGCCAATCTCGAACACGATAGGCTAGCACGTCTAAGAGATTTTCAGGTACGAGGCCGACGGTAAAAATAGAGACAGGTAGCGCGTGCCTGTCCGCTTCTTCCTGCTTTCTTTCCGGATCTGGCTGTCTAAGGTGCAAGCTTCCCATTGCTCTGGGGCCAAAAAGGGCCAAACACTGGGATTGTTTACCCCTGAACCCAACAATATGCTTGCACACTACGGTAGTGCAGACGCCACTCCCGCGAGTCTACTATAGTACCTTAGTTCGACTTTGCTTTTGCTGGGACTGACTCGGACCGTTCAGCAACGACAGTCCCCATCATCCATGCCATCCACCGCTCCTGACGGATCCTTGAGTGGCTCCCGGCTCAGCGGCCACATGCAGGTTGCATCGGAGTATGGCAATGCGGGAAACAACCGGTAACATATCACACATCCAAGCAAATCTCAACCCTTTCCAATGAGACAAGACTCATCCAATCCTGGAGTCTTCATACGCTGCACTCGCCCAGCCCTACCTTGCTGACAGCCAAACACGAGGAGAGTGCGTGCACCCATGTACTTGTACGTCGACTAGTGGAGCCCGCAGGAATCCTGAGGGTGTTCATGCTTGGGCTCGCTACTGAGATTTAATTTCGGGCTTTTCCTCCGCCCGTATCTTACTAAAGACTTTGCACTCCCTAAAGCAGTACTCGCTACCGCCAGCTACACGACCCATCCTCCAATCAGTCTAGATAGTTCGCGCTTGCGGGACGTCAATCGTGCCCTGACATGGGTCAAGTTCGCAAGGCTGGGCGGAATCCACTACCATGTCAGCTCGGTCATAGCGCTAAGATTAGTGCTTGTTTCCTGGACATCCTAATCTACCAAGACTTTGATATGTGGAGTGCAACGTCCTCCTCCTCCCTTTCGATTTTACTTTTCCATAATCTTCACAGCAGTCGCTGAAGCCACTCGTTTGTCCTCTTCATAATTGTTGTTTTTGGCCTTTGTGCCCTCACCTGTCATTTTTGAAAAGTCATTCGCTCTATATATTAATTGATACTTATAATACTTCAATCCTTAATTGCAACAACACAATCCAAGCAGTCGGCATCTCTCAAGATGCTTGTTAAAAATTTCGGCCGTACAGGCCTCATATTCGCAGCAACCGCGGTAGCTCTAGAGACCAGGACATCATGCCCTTCAAACAGCTGTATGGCTGCTCTCAACTCGAGCCCAGCTGCCGCGGCAGCCCTCTGCGAGAAATACGCAAGTCACACTTCGGCTCCATCGAGCAGCCACACTCCCTCTTCTCCTGGCAGCTGCACATGCGTTGAGTCCTGCGTCCCATCAGTATTCCCATATCCAGAATTCGCCGCCCCATGTTTCGAATCCTCAAATTTCGCCTCGACACTCACAGAAGCTTGCAGCTGCCTCACAACGTCAATTCCAGGATTGGGAGCACCAGCAGGAGCATCCGGCTCACCTTCACCCAGTACGTCACCCGAGACTGGCAGTGGTGCTCCAGGAAGCAGTGGAAGTGGACCTGAACATAGCGGTGCTCCGGGTAGCGGTGCTCCAGGCAGTGGTGCCCCAGGCAGTGGTGCCCCAGGCAGTGGACACACAAGCGCTCCTGTCACCGTTTACGTCACAATCACTGTCGGCCCAAGCGGGACAGTTACAGGTACTCCCGAGACCAGCACCCCCGAGACTATTGGCGCAGGTCAAAGCATCCCAGTCGGGAGCCAGAGTTCTCCAGCTGGAGTCTACAGCTCCCCAGCTGGCCACGGAGTCACGAGTGGCGTCGAATCACAGACACCAGTTACCACTGCTCCTGGGAAGACTGGTCCTAAGCCTGGATCACCAGTGCACTACACTACACCAGGAGGCTCAGTCGCCTCACCATTCGCCTCGGGCTCTGGTGTATCATACAGTGTCAGCGGGGCACCTGTCTCCCAGCCTCCAGTCTCAACAGGCACTGGGTTCCCCTCTGTTTCTGCCAGCGGTAGTGGAATCTTTCCGTCCGTCTCTGCTTCAGGCTCGGGTATCTTCCCCACTGGGGTCATTCCATCTGGCTCAGGGGTCTTCCCAACTGGAGTTGTTCCATCTGGTTCGGGCATTTTCCCTACCGGTGTGATACCCTCTGGGTCAGGGATCTTCCCAACTGGCGTTGTTCCGTCTGGCTCCGGCATTTTCCCTACCGGAGTCGTCCCCTCCGGCTCAGGCGTCTTCCCTACAGGGGTGATCCCATCAGGCAGTGGCATCTTCCCGACTGGTGTCGTACCGTCAGGGAGTGGCATCTTTCCTACTGGCGTCGTACCGTCAGGGAGCGGAATTTTCCCTACTGGCGTCGTCCCCTCCGGTTCAGGTATCTTCCCTACTGGCGTCGTACCTTCAGGTAGTGGGATCTTCCCTACAGGGGTGATCCCTTCAGGTAGTGGCGTCTTCCCTACTGGTGTCGTGCCTTCAGGTAGTGGAATCTTCCCCACTGGTGTCGTGCCATCAGGCAGTGGAATCTTCCCCACTGGTGTCGTGCCATCAGGCAGTGGAATCTTCCCCACTGGAGTTGTACCGTCAGGTAGTGGAGTATTCCCTACCGGCGTTATCCCATCTGGCAGTGGTATCTATCCTACGGGAGTTGTACCGTCAGGCAGTGGAATCTATCCCACCGGAGTCATACCCTCGGGTTCTGGTATCTCTTACCCATCTTACCCATCTGGTACCGGCAGCCCAAGTACTGGTGGTTACTATCCCTCCGGTACTGGTAGTCCATCTAGCTCTGGCACTGGTAGCTACTATCCCTCCGGGACTGGTAGTCCATCTAGCTCTGGCACTGGTGTCTACCCATCTAGCTCTGGCACCGGAGTCTACCCATCCAGTATTCCCTCATCTGGGGCCGCTCTCCCAACCGGGCTCTACCCACCCGGCCGTTTCCGATATCAGAAGAGATAATCGTGAGGGACGTGTTCATGGGAGGAATGCTTTTGCCATGCAGTACATAGATAGGAACAGGCGTCTATCAGCGCATAGACATGGGAAGATATTAACGATAATTGGGGTTCTGGGCACCTTTAATTCTTTCTGACACATTTCACACCAAGAGTTCATATAGTTGGCAGCATGAACAGTCGCAGACGACTAGCTATAACTCTATATTAATTGTTAATATGTACTTGAGACATACAACATCATTTAAATCACATTCGCTTCTTGATGGTTCTTATTGCCTTGACTGAGATGAGATAGGTTTACGAATAAGAACAGGGTTACTCATGAGATTGGCCTGTTCGGCCCCCAGAAATTACAGACGCGCTGTGACGCGACACATGAACCATTACAGAGGTAGATCATGAGCACCGCCACACATTAGCCACCGCGATCATCATATCAAAATAAAGTGCAAGGAAGCTTCCTTGGCAGCCGTTATTATTTGAAGCTGTCAAAACCTGTACTCCTACCCATTCAGCTCTTTCTCTCATCTAACATACCACATCACCACATACGATACCATACGATACCAGAGCATCACAAACAAACAACAACAGCAAAACATCACCAAAACAACGTCATAACCATAGAATACAATCACCATGGTCCTCTCCGCTATCCTGGTGGTCATCATCACAATCTTCAGTACGCACCGCTCCCCTCCATATTAACTAAGACAGCCGCACTAATACCGACCTCACAGTCCCACCCCTCGGCGTCTTCCTCATCGCAGGCTGCGGCGCCGATCTCCTCATTAATATCTGTCTGACCCTCCTCGGGTGAGTCCATCCCCCTCCCTCCACCATCCTCCCCCTCCCCCCCAACCAAAATCATTTCTCGCTAACGCTCGCAGTTATTTCCCCGGCCACATCCACGCCTTCTATCTCGAGTACGTATACTACGACCGGCGCGACAAAGCGCGCTTAGGCGGTACTGTTGCTCCGAAGCGTGCGCCAGGGGTTTATAGTGAGAATATACAGACGGGAGGGAGGACGGATTATGGGACTGTGGATGTGGGGCCGGGGGCTTGAAATTGTGTGGGGGGAAGGGATTGGGGAAAGGGGGGAAGGAAGGAAAGAAGGGGGGGGGAATGCGGTATACCCGGGATAGTTTTTTGTTTTGATCGGTGGTTAGGGCCGGTTGGTAATGGGAGGGTGGATTTGAGGTTTTGTGTTTAGGTGAATGGGATTGATAGATACCCCTGGGGGCCTTTGAAAAAGCTAAGCATAGGAGGGATAAGTTTGGTGCAAATAACATGCTTTTGGAAGTGACTGGGACTTTCTATGTAGGATCCTTCGCTGGATGACTCTGAGCTTTACCTAGCGAGGATCTGTAATATGCTAGCGAAGTAGAGAAATGCCTCTACATATATCTGAGAGCCGGGACCCGACATCACCCATTGGGACATGCGTGTCTAAAATATAGAAAGAAGTAGTAGTAATCAGCTTTTGCGGGGGTCCGATGGGTCAGCCCCTTCATTTTATTGAGCATAGTGATGTACATATCAAAGCATTGACAGACATGAATGAAGAATAAGCCCCACAGATGCCAGTTCTCGCATGTATGACGCCCTCGCTATGCAAGTGATCACTGCTCCGATTGCGGAACAACAACAGCGGTTGCTTTACCTCTAGGCACCCCTCTTCCTCTAGGAACCACTCCCCGAGATGGAGTACCCCCTCTTGAACCACGGCCCCGTCCTCGTCCTCCCGTGTCTAAACTTGCAGGCGGCGGAGCGTTGTTATACGACTTGGGTTGGAAGCCAGGGTTGCCCTCTACTACTCCCTCATTATCACCCGCGTCCAGCTTTGTGTACCCTTGGCGAGTCAGCTGGGGCTGACCGGCACCACCTCTGCCCCGGGTAGGTGTGCCATTCGGCTGTCCACCTCTTCCGCGGAAGCCGTTGGTTTGTGGTGATTGTTGGTTGCGTATTGGCAATGTTTGCCCGTTCTGCTCAGGAACGTATCCTAGGCCACCCCTCCCCTAGGGCTACCACTGCCACGCCCCCCATTCATTTGTCCAGATACAGCGCCACGGAAGGATCCACGAAGAGGTCCTGGCGCTTGGGCTGGGACCAGTTGGCCACGACCATTTGGTCCTATTGGCGAGCCATAGCCAGGTACGGTCAACGGCTGCGGCTGCGTCTGAGTGCGATGATTTGCGCCTGCGCGAGACCCTGCTATTATCTGTCTATCGGTAAGATTAAGGACTGAATGTATCGGTACAGTAGAGCCACGGAAGAGCGAGCATCGATCTTCTAATGAAGTGCCACTCATGAAGGTGACATCAAAAACCACATCGAGAAGCGTCGTTCTTGATGTCCGAGTCTTACCAACAACAGTTCCTCGTGTAGCTATAGGTACTCTTCCTGAATCTTGGACATACACTACTCGGTCTCCTAGAGCGAAACATTGGTGACTCAGCCGTTGTTCTGCATCTGAGGGTTTTAATAGTGCGTTTCGAGGCACGCCATTGATCTTCTTGTTGACTCCTTTGCCGGGAGGATCAATCTTGAAAGCTTCGTTGGCAGCTTCCTCTACCTTGCTAACCACTTCAGAATCCAACTGCTCTGCATCCAAAGGTACCTTCTGAAAGCTCTTGGCCTCCACAGACTTTAGCCAGGCTTGGATCTCTTTGATCTTATCTTTCGCTTCTGAAGCCGGGTAAAAGTCTGTAGCTTCGTAGATGTTGGCTTGAGTATTGCGCTGAATACCAGCAATGAACTCAGGAAACGTGATCATATACTGCTGGATAAGTTGGATTGCTTTCTGGCTGAACTCCCAGCCAGTTGCACCTCGTCGCGAGTAGCCAAGAACCTTCAACTTCTTGGCCTCAAATTTGAGGTTTAAACCTAGATTGACACGACTGTCCTCAAGAGACACTTGGAACGACGAAGTAATCTTGCTCAGCACTAGGGGGTTCAATCCTAGCATCTTCGCTACTGCATAAGACGGCGTATAGGGCGAGAGGCGATCCGCTTCTATGACGATTCGTCGGCCGAACTCTGGGACCTTGGCTGCAACGGTGGAGACCCAGACATCAGCTTTGTTATTTGTATGTCCAACGACCTCGAGGGGTCTTCCATAGTTGAACTCTCCAAGGAAGAAAGCCCGTGAGCCCACAGGGAATTCCTCCTCAACAGGTAATGCAGCCTGTTCCAGAAATCGTGGGTCTTCGTTGGCAACTTCCTCGACCACCATTTGCGCAGCATAGTCGGTCTCAATGCCTTCTATGTGGGCATACTCTTTGACAGTGGCCCCGTCGTCGGTCTTTTTCAAACCTTTTAGTGTTTCCACATGAACTAGCGATTGAACTTCGCCAATGATCATTCCTAATCTCTTGCTATAGACTGACTCTATGCGCTCAGCCTTTCTGTGCCACATATCGATTTCTTGGGGTCCATGCGGAATCGCGACTGGAGCACCCGTGGAATCCTGGGACAGACTGTAGTTGAACAACTCGTCTGAGACAGAAATGACTTTGGCTTCAGAAAGAAAAGGATAGCCAACATGAATTCTGCGACCAAGGAGCGCTTTTGCCGAATCCACCTTAGCCCGCGACTCCCCTTCAAGCATAGTGACGACCATGCTCTCATTTCTGCTGTCCTGCTGAAAGACATTGACACCGTGGAAGCCAAGATTGCCAGCGTGAGGAAGGGTTTTCAAACTCGGGAAACCAGCCAGAGCATACTCTCCAAGCTTGACCCCACGCATCAATCCCACATGGTAGTCCAGCCCCTCCATCGTCGGTAAATCGAAGATGTTTTCCACACAATGACAATACTGTATGTCCGGAAATATACCGACCATGGAAGAAGGATAGGTAAAGGTAGTGTCAGGCGAATAGACGAATTTCAAGGAGACGCCAAATTCGTTTCTATCTTTTTCTTCTTGGGACAATGAATGCTCTTTAGTCTTCATTGCTGGCAGCAGCCGGCTCTCGTCGATGAACGGGATCACTACCACAGCTTCCCACTCCATCTTCTTGCCATTCATATCCAATTCAAAGTCGCGCGGATAGAAGTCGATGATGGGGGAATCAGGATTGGACATAAGGTCGTGATACGCAGTCGGTACGATGACTTTGCTTCGATCAGGTAGGACACCCATTAATTGTTGATATGGCCGAAACGGCTGGCCCAATCTAAAATTCATGTCCGCTTTCAGACCTTTCTTGACGTCTGTGACAAGTCAGAACTCGAATAGCACGTATGAAAATGAGCACACAAACCTGAGATCATTGGAGAATAGTGGTAGCCATAGAACCAAGGCCATGATGCAACCCCACGGTAGTAATAGTACAGCACCCACTGCAACCCCTGCACATAATTTTCCGTCAACTTGCGCATCTCTTCTTCATTCTCAAGACCCCAATCAAATTTGCTACTGTAGTACTTGTTTTTCCAAACCTGAAACTTTTCCTCATACTTTTTGTCCATTTGCTCTTGTACCTCTTCGGCCGTGACATCTTCAATTTTTGCGTTATCGTAGCGTTTGAGGACGCGGTTTACGGCAATTGATGCCTCCTCCTCCACATCATTATCTTCGTCGCCCTCAAGCTTTTTGGGGAAATCAAGTCGTAAATGTCTGTCACCCATATCATCGGCAACAGTCCTCCACTCCAGATGGAGCTCCTCAGCCAGCTCTTGAACGAACTTTCTGTCACTTGCGTTCAAGCTCACGGGAAGGTCAAACGAAGGATTTGGAGCCACGGGATCAGTGGATCGGCTGTTGACAAACTTCTTGACTTCCTTGAATATAGCCTTCTGGGGGGAGGTCATCGATAACGGTCCTTTCTTCCGTGTCTTTGCACCCTTGTCTTTCTCCATGACGTCCACCCTGCCCATCTGTTTACCTTTGAACCAGCTCTCGTCTGCGCTCTCAGCCTCGAAAAAGCGATATTCCACGCTAGAAAGATCCTCTAAAAGCAAAGCTAATCGCTCCAAATTGATGACGCCGCGTTCATTGATGTAACCGCCAGCTTTTGGTAAGACTGATTTGTACACTTTAAACATGAGCGCTAAAGCTCCCTCGTTTATATGCAAGTTTGGAAGATTCGGCAAGAAGTCGTTACCCACAAAGAAAGCCATAAGAATAAAGTCGTCTATTACTCGTTCCAAGTCATAGGGGAATCCCAAAGCTTCCGGATCCTTCAGTTCCTGGAATTCCAACTCCAGGTATTCGCGTACAATACATAAATGCATCAAATAGAAATTCTGATGTTCAAGCTCTTTTGATTTCTTTTGGCTTGATCGGCCGAAAGTGACCTCCTCTCGCAACAGGGAAAAATGAGGGTCGTGGCTGAGCAGTCCCAACATAATCAAGTCCGCGTCCAGACCGTATAGACAATGTCTGATATTGGCGTCGTAATCCGGCTGGGCTTTCGCCAGTCTAATGTATTCCATGATCTTGTGTTCTCCCTCTCCAGGCACCTCATGTCCTGAAAGCACAATCTCTACACCTTGCCAATCTATATCCTCGGATATTTTCTTGTTGATGAAATACTTGAGCTGCTTAGTTAATTTCGCCATGAACTCGGTTCCTATATCGATAAGCGCTCACGCATCGTGTCATCAAAGCCCAGATCTAATTTACCAGGAGTTATGCAATTGGAATCGAAGGCCGCCTCTTTCGGCATTTCGACACCTTCTCTCAGTGCCTTCTCTTTTGCCTTTTCAGCGTCCAAAGCAGTTCTAAACCGCCGAGCTCTCTGCTGGTTCATCTTGGCGCGGGGAGCAACGCCATCTATAGCCATGAAGAACAGCTTCTTAGGTTGTATTTTGCCGAAGAGATGTTCAATGTAGTTGAATATCGCAATAAACATCTTGTCTTCGGTCATTCGAAAGGTAGGTGAATCGGAGTCACTGTGAGTACAATTGTGTATGATACCATTCATGTCCAGATCTGGCAAAATTGGTCAGAGCCGTCGTCCAAAGCGCAGCATGTGGCACAATGCTTGAGCTCACAAAGATTGTCAAACTCGGGTATTCGATTCTCAGCTATGAGCTGAGATATTGCAGGGTACCTCTCACTCATCCTACCTTGTGTCAGCCTTTCATACAGCACATCATATTGGTGTGGGCTCAACCATCTAAAGAATTTTGGGACACCCATCTTGACGTCCTTGCAACCCTGTTAGACAAACTTGTAACGTAGCGGCAATGCTGGAGATTGTGTTAAGGTAGTGCTGTGAAAGAACGGTTTCGTACTGCTGTAAGAGAGGTGGCAGGTGGTCAGAATGCAAGTAACCCTTGGTAAGCAAAAGAATGACTGTGCATTCACTGCCTCATCCGCTGCTTTGCTAAAATATGAGTGAAATGAGGGACGCTGGATGCGATCGATGATGTATAGGTATATCATCACCAAGCAATGGGTCGAGCACAAAGCATTTGCCCGCACTAAGGTATCTAGCCTTGTAGGGTATTCCAGGGTCTCCAACGCGGTGCGCGTAAACTCTCAAGACAAATTAAAGCT
The DNA here is from genome assembly GCA_023065455.1 of Cladonia rangiferina. Taxonomy (NCBI): domain Eukaryota; kingdom Fungi; phylum Ascomycota; class Lecanoromycetes; order Lecanorales; family Cladoniaceae; genus Cladonia; species Cladonia rangiferina. Next base: position 566,184 of record JAJREH010000023.1, on the reverse strand, counting down.
GCTGAACAGCTTCACTCTCCAAGTAATGCTTCTTTTAATCTGGTACACTGCTCGCATTACTTATGTGAAAGCAAACTTAAGCTTAGCGACATAAGAAATTTGAGTGAATAACACATAGTCTTCAACGTTTATAAGTACCAGGTTCCTCCGCGATGGAGAATGGAGGGGGCTACGAACTTGGCAGTACGCCGTCACATCACTTATCATGTCTTCAATGCTTACGGTGCCTCTTGCAGTGACTATGGAGGAGGAGCGCGAGGAAGAGCAGATGGAAGAGAAGATCATCAATGAAGAATACAAGACCTGGAAAAAGAATGCGCCTTTCCTTTACGACATGATGCTGAGCACCGCGCTGGAATGGCCTACACTTACGACACAATGGCTGCCAGATAAACAAGAGTACGGCGACTGTATTGCCCTTGTCTTCGCGCAATGTTGACGATTGCAGGGTTCCTGACAAAGATCATGCTACCCACCGACTTCTAATCGGAACACACACCTCGAACGAACAACAAAATTACCTACAAATAGCGCAGGTGCAACTCCCAAAGCCTGTTACGCCCGACTCTGTAGACTATGACGAGGACCGGGAAGAAATTGGCGGGTACGGGGGAGGAGCATCAAAGAAAACGCCGGTTATGGAGGTAAAATTCAACATCATACAAAAGATAGACCATAAAGGGGAGGTCAACAAAGCCAGATATCAGCCGCAGAATCCCAATATAATCGCCACCATGTGCACCGATGGAAGGGTCATGATCTGGGACAGGACAAAGCATCCTCTACAGCCCACAGGGCACGTTAATCCACAGATGGAACTTCACGGCCACGAATCAGAAGGCTTTGGTCTAAGCTGGAGCCCACACCAAGCTGGTCACCTAGCAACAGGAAGTGAGGACCAGACAGTACGATTATGGTGAGCAGGGACCTTCTTCCACCCTCTGAAGTCCGTTCCTCACCTGTTAGGGACATAACGAAATTCACCACCACTAACAAAATCCTCCATGCCACACGAACCTACACCCATCATACAGCGATCGTGAACGATGTACAACACCATCCTCTACATGCCTCCCTAATCGGCACCGTTTCCGATGACCTAACTCTCCAAATCCTCGACACCCGATCACCCAGCACCACAACCGCAGCAACGCAAGCTATAGAAGGCCACGAAGACGCCATCAATGCTCTCGCTTTCAATCCTGCCTCCGAGTACATTGTAGCCACCGGATCTGCGGATAAATCAATAGGAATTTGGGATTTACGGAATCTAAAGTCAAAACTACATGCATTAGTAGGCCATACAGACTCCGTCACGTCACTCGCATGGCATCCTTTCGAGGAGGCTATTCTTGGCTCTGCAAGTTACGATCGACGGATATGTTTCTGGGATCTCAGCCGCGTGGGAGAGGAGCAGACACCAGACGATGCGGAGGATGGACCTCCTGAGTTGTCAGTTTCCCCTCAAATACCCAACAATACGAAACCCTGTGCTCACAATATACCAGACTCTTCATGCACGGCGGCCACACGAACCGCATATCAGATTTTAGCTGGAATTTGAACGATCCATGGGTGCTCTGTAGCGCGGCAGAGGATAACCTGATACAGGTTTGGAAAGTAGCGAATGCAATTGTTGGGAAGGACGCTGATGATGTGCCGATCGAGGAGTTGGAGCAATAGAGGGGATATAGTTGAACATGACAAAAATTTTTCTTGGGACATAAGGGGGCAAATATCCAATTATGGGTGATATTGGCCCCGAAAATACGTCTACCTCTGGTAAAAGGAGGCAATACGCTTAGAAATACCGCGGACATCTTCATGTCCTTGAGCATCATATCTATGTGCTTTCAAGACATTTTCCTTACGGTAATTGAGTGAGCAGAGTCAAAATGTGAATTATCTACTAATAAGCACAGGCTGTGTAAGCTATGATCTGTACAATCTTATGAGAACCAATGGAGTGGAACGTTGCATCATCGCTGTACGAAACCTCCACGGCAGCGAGAACTCCACGCCTTCATAATGCGTTATATTTCCAGTGACCTCCCCATCCAAAATGACCAGGCGCCCATCCAGAATTGCACTATGCTCACTTTCGACCCTACGACCAAAACCAACCTCTCGACTTCTTGTCCTTGCCCTCTTGCTCTCTTTCACTATTGCCATCATCCCTTTCCCGGCTCTTCGCCATTTGTAGAGTCTGCGCACTTCCCTGCGGGACAGGATTCTGCGTATGCACCGTCTCCGTACTCTCCTCCCTCCCATCGGAGAACTTCTTTTTCAGCACAACCTTCGTATGAACCGTCCCGTCTTGTAGCGTTGTCCGTTCGGTGGTAGTAAGCGTAGACAGGATGCTGGGTTTATTGTTTTCGGTTTCTGTTGGAGTGGAGTCGTGTTGTAGATGGGCGAAAGATCGAGATGCTGATTGGCCTAGAAGGGAGGAAATTGGATCTGGTTCTGTGGCTGTGTTGCCGAAGCCTAGGAATCTGTTATAGAGGTCTAACTCTGTGATCTCTTCGTCGTCGTCGTCATCATCATCATCATCATCATCATCGAACTCGCCATCCTCGTCGTCATCCTCATCCGCGTCGTTCTCGGGCTGTCTTGAGTCGGCGAAGCGATCTAAGAAACCCGGTTGCCTTCTGGCAGTCTCTGATGTCGAGCGTGTTGCTTGATGTCTCTCTTGCATATCTCTTCCATTTTCTCGCATGGCTATGCCTATCATGTCGCATAGCCAGTCCGAAGTGCTCATGCCTGGTCGATTCGAGGCCTCAGTCGAGATAGCCTGCCCGCTCTGTACTGCCAACAGATCTTCGAATGCTTGTCTCCACTGAATTCCACGCTCACCCAAAGCCTGCGATTGCTCAAGTCGGGCTGGGGAGTAAGGGCTGAAAATGAGATATGCTACAGAGATGGATGGTGTTTGCTGTCCCAGTAATGATGCAGCGAGGCATTCGCGCGGAAGGGTCATGCCAAAGGGAGGGAGTGGGGTGGTATAGCTCGCCACATGTCTATCGACCTCCGGGAACGGAAGTGGATGAGACTTCTTGGGCACCTCCTGCTCTATTGGCCTATAAGGGCATCTGAGAGGCTTATCTTCCTCAGAGGTCGGCTGTTGCATATAATCTTGTGTAGGACTGTGTTCTCGTTGCTCATTGTGAGCTCTTGTATAGATGTCCATGATTTTTTCCATCTCTTGAGCCTCGCGATCAAGGCGATCCCGCGAATCGCGAGCTTCTTGAAGCCATGCCTCGTAGTCTTTCATGGAGCGATCAGGAGACGACGAGCTAGAGCCAAAGGGAGTTTGTAGGCCGAAGACACTGTTGAAGAGTGTTGACATCTGCTCATCAGCGAAGCGGCGGAACGCAATGAATGGATTTGTCGGTTCATCCTGTGTTCTTTGATGATCAGGATCCTTATTAGACGGAGCCATGATAGAGATTAAGCTGTTACTGTGCAAGATCTGCCTGTTATAGCTTTAGAGAGATGGTGACGAGAGACTGAAGCATCTAGAAAGTGACTGATACAATATGGTTTTGGCGGGGTTTCAAGGCCGAAGCGCCAGCGCATTTGATTGGCTGCGTATGCTTGCTGCCTTTCAACGCGTCCGCTCCCATTACTGAACCGATTCGCAATGGGTAATTCATCATGTTCTTGGCTCAAAGCAGCTTATATATTCAGTGCTCATTTCTATGATGCATTAGAAAGACCCTTTCTATAAGAGATGGACCCCGTCCCAACAATACCCAGAGTATCATCCAGAACCGCAATCTGCATTGACACCGCGACGTATTTTTCGACAAATGAGACTATCCCGGTGAATGCGTGCGACAACATTACCCAAGTCATCTTATCTCCAGGATGTATTTTCATCTGAGCGGTCCCATACCACCATAATGGTCTCAACCTCGGCATGGGTCCGTCTCCTTTAGCAGCAACAATCGCCTCAATAATTGTTCCCTGAGCTTCGAAGCACATCCTGACAACGTCCTCAGACGATATTTTCCTGCTGTATTGAGAGAATATTATGTACGTTGTTGTGTGAGCCACGTGTAACTGGTATGGATCGGGAGGGAGGGCCGTGCTGTTTGTGTCATTGTTAGAGATTGTAGTCCATTCGGCCGTGAAGATTAACTCGCCGACTTACAGGCTCGTTGAGTTCTGGACGAACGTGTAATTTGCATCGGAAACATTGTATGCTAAATTCAGCCCAGAATTGTCATTGATAGCTATGGATGGTAGGCCCGCCAGTGCCAATGTGTAGGTCTTGAGCAAAATGGCAAAGGCATGTCTGCCAAAACATCTCATAGTGACCTCGAACGTGTTGCTGTTCCCACAACATCGACATTTGAGGACCCATCGTTATAAATCACTAATAGCACATTGCCCTGCCAGTCTTACTTTTATGATCTCGGTTTACAGATATCGGAAATTTACATATGCGACTCTGAAAGGCCCGAGAGCGTCGCTTCTTAAAACGGGCGACGCGCAGGAGTCTTCTCAGTTTTGCCACAGTCAAATTCGAAAACTTGGGGCTGAGTCCGTGGGGGAGAGGAGAGACACAAGAAGATTGGATCGGGAATATGGAGGCTTTAAGTCTTCCAAGGCATCTTTCATTTTTCGAAGACATTACCATCTTCTAGAGATGAGTGAACCAGGTCAACTTAACCGATGCTCGACATATGCGCACATGTCTCACTACTTTACCAAGGAAACAATCAGGTAAAGATAAGCTATCCTTAGAATTGCGCACGGGGACGATCCTCGAAACTATGTGTTACGATGCTTTAGCAGAATCCCATTGTCGAAGACAGCTGGGACTTACTCCTGCCACGCTTCGGGAAAGCCTGCTGAGCGTACCCAAGTTTTGCCTGAAAATTTCGGGGTTAGCCTCCGCTCCGTGACCTTGATGCTAGATTGGATCAAGGACACAATTCAATTTGAAGAAGCCTTGCAATCGCGAAACAGCGCTTGTGGCTTGGGTTGTGACACCATTTACAAGAGGACCACTGCGAAGATTTTGCTTACCAGGACTTTCTACGCTATCAATAGCTGGAGACGGAATCAGCCGGGTGTTTGAGGTTTAAATAGTACGGAACTTTTACCCATGTGCCCAAGCTGCAGCCACATACCATCTTTGATTCTGAACTTCGGGTCATTGTCGTCTGGTTTGCAGAGCGCTTCGCCATGTGCTAGAGCCCTCACAAGCTTACTAGCATGACCGTCGTCTGGGTGGTTTTGGACACGCTCAAATATCTTGTCCCACGAGCCCGGAATCTTAGGTTTGTAATTGACGATCTCGTCAATGAGCGGCTCTGGAGACCTTCGAGAAGTGTACATGCAAAGATCGATACGCCCTTTCCATTCCAGCAAACGTGCCTTGTTTTCGCTACTTATCCATGCCTGCTTAAGGAAAGCGTCAAAGAAGATCGAACAATTGACGCAATGCATGTAGTAAAAATCGTATCTAGAAGAGGAACTTAGAGTCAGTAACGCTACCGGTGACACAGCTTTATGTTCTAATCAATACCCAGTGACCGACTTTGCAGCGGATTGGACTTGCGAATGGGCAACATCGGTAGTCAAACTTACTTGATCAGCTTGGGAGGGTGCTGTGCTCCTCCTGTAAAGTAAACTGCATCAATTTTAGCAAATGGAATTCGCACCAAACTAGCACTACTTAACGACTTACCAACAGCATTGGTCATCTCCGCATTTGTCTTCATTAATTCACGTGGTGCAACCTTCCATTGGCTGGCATACTTGATCATCTCCTCAGGAGCGCGGACCATGATTCCATCTCGGATCTTGTTGTCATCTTCCCAACGCGCTGCTGTGCTAAGTTTCGTATCTGCCCGGATTTCATCGAGGAGGTCGACCATGTTCTTGCCTCTTCCAGTCGTCTGAGCGGCTTTTTCAGCGCTCAGCAAGAAGGAGCTTAGCCAGGAACCGTGGACAGCAGCCTGAGCTAATGCTTCAGCGATGATTGCAGGTTGTTTGAATTCTACACCGAAGCCTAGATGGATAATAGGGTGCAAGAAGCCCATGAACATCCGCACTAGCATGTCATTTGCACGCTCATCACCCTTCAAACAATACTCATTGATAACAGCCTCATAGCCCTTCTTGTTAATTTCGCGTTCGAAGAAGACAAGGAAATCATGATAATGCTTCTCGTTGCCAAGATACTCCTGGTATCTCTTGTAATCGTACATGTTATTCACGACAGCTTCATCGAAAGGTCCAATTGGCCGTTTGACGTGGTTATCGTACTGCTTCTGGAGCACTGAAGGAGGAGCTCCCAGAGCGAAGAGGGTGAGAAAATGATGGACTATGTGATCTAGAAAGAGCTATTAAATAAATGATGCAAGAGTTTGGCACGTGGCCTAGACCGGCAGTCTGAGACCTAGACGTAAGATACTATGAAACCCAGATTCGTAGAAGATATGGTTCTTGTCATGATTCTCTTGCAGCAATTCAGAGACTTGATCCGCGAAATCACTGTTTACACTTGGCGAATGAAAGACGCCAGGGTCATCCACAGAGAGCTTTATCTGGGAAGCAGACATTGTTTGTTCGACAGAGAGGAAGTTGAAATGTGAGACTGTGGAGCAAATAATTATTCTATTTCAGTAAAACTGGGTCCCACAGTAGAGAGATGTCTTGCAAAACGGAGAAGAGTTGTCGAAAGTTGGCGTGCAAGAGTAAGAGAAGAGAAGACACAAAGAAACGGAAGCGAGAACATAAACTTATAAGCATTGCTCTACATCATACGCATCCTCTATGACGGTCTTCAAGCTACGAAAGAACTGACTGGCCTGTCAGGTAGGCCGTTCTGTCCCAGTAGTTCACAGTGACAGTTGCTTACGAAATCTGATGGTGTTCGGTGCGGAGTCGTTGCCACCGACGCCATAGCTAGTAGCTCTCGCTTTGTCATCGTTCTGGCCTGAATAGGTCTTCCAGTATGCATATAAGCGTCAGCCAAGAATAATGTTTTGATTTGATCTCATTGACATGGCGTGTTCTCAAGGCCGAGAAGGCCGAAGCTGCGTCTATTTCTAATATATGTACAATGCGTTGTCGACCTTTCCACCGCAATCATGAGACTAAGTACTAATCCTTCCAGCTTAAACGCCGTCGCTATGCGATGCGCATCAAGCTTCTCTAGTCGTCTCGGTGCGTCAAGCTATATCTCAAGCCGTTGTTGTTTCCGCTTCTGCTCGTCCCTTGCCAATTTTTTGAAGAATGGATTATGTTTGCCCTTCAGCTCCTTGTTTCGACTCTTGTTGTACTCTATGTACGCCATGTCTTTGGCTCCACTTAAGTCACTCAGCATTCCGGCATTCCGTTTCACTCCTTTCTTGTTCATGCCGCCACTCCGCCCCTTACTACCACCAGAACGGGCCGAGAACAGGTCATCATCGACCCTCTCCACGTCGGCAGATGTTTCGTTCTGTAGCATAACCTGCTGGAGAAGCTCCCTTCTCTCAGCCGGCGATGCGAATGCAAGATCTTTTGTATTTTCTATGCCTTGAAGATGAGTAATAACTTTGAAGGCGTAGCCTTGATCGACAAGAAAAGCTTGGCGCTTCGAAGAGTAGTACATTTCCTGCGTATCTTTGGATACCAAAGAATAGAAAAAGGCATTGAAGCCTTCATCATTTCTTCGCTTGGCACGCAAGATACGGCCTAGACGCTGAGCCTCCTGACGACGAGACCCGTAGTGAGAAGATATTTGGATTAGACAAGTTGCTTCTGGTAAGTCCAGAGACGTGTCCCCTATCTTGGACAGGAAGATTGTTTTGCACTCTGGGTGAGTTTGGAACTTCTCTAATATTTCCAAACGTTCCCTCTGGCCTGTACCGCCGAAGATAAAGTATTTTCTCAGCTTCTTAGCATAAGCTTCAAGGGCGAAGACGTTATCCGAGAAGACAATGATCTTGTCTCCGCGATTCTCGTGATAGTTGATGAGGAACTGGCAAGCCTGGAACTTGCGAGGGTTCATAATGTACAATAGGGCACGTTTTCGTGAAGTCTCGCGCAAATACTCCTGGTAGAATTCTGTGGTCATTGGACACCAGACCTCTGCACACTGGACTTTGGCAATATGCCCTTGATCTGCCAGTTCCATCCAATTCGCTTCGTAGAGCTTAGGGCCAATTAGGAAGTTTAAATCTGTGATTTTGTCATCTTCACGAAGCAGAGTGGCGGTAAGACCGAGTTTGGAGTGGGTGGCTATCGAATGTGTAACCTTCCGAAAGATGGAGGCAGGTACAACATGGACCTCATCAAGGATCATGAGTCCCCACTCCCTTCCCGTCATAAATTCCATCATCTTTGCTGCATCATGTGATCGTGCCCTCGTTTGTGTGACCATTGAATAGGTAGATACAATGATACCGGTATTACCCGAGAACTTTTCCTTATTATCAGAGGTGAATATAGCAATGTCATTAGGATTAATATTCGACCACTTTAGGAACTCGTTTTTCCATTGCACAACGGACATTGAGCTTGTGCATAGGATCACAATGCCTTTCCTGATGGTGCAGGCTGCTGTGATTCCAACCAGGGTTTTCCCTGCACCACAAGGTAAGACAATAATTCCACTTCGAGCTCGACCATTGCTGAACATTTTGCTCAAACTTTTCTCTTGATATGGACGAATGGTGGTGTTCGGTTTTAGATCGATATCTAGGTTCGCATTGACTTGATCATTATGGAAGTCGTATTCCTCGAGAACAGGATACCCAAGCTCAAGGCACCTTTTCTGGACCGGTTCGACGCCGTCCTTCGGTATCTCGACTGAGTGAATTTGTGTTGCATCATCGTCATCATCATCGTCATCTTCTCGTAGAGTCATGTATATATCGTCCTCTTTCGTTTTTCCAGCTTGGTCATCATTTGACGGTCGGTCCGCAGTGGCTGCTCCAGGTTGTTGTCTCGCACCCGCAGCATCCTTTGTACCAGGGATTACAAGCCCACCCAATTTTGGAGCCTTTTCAGTTATGATACCCGCAGTCTCTCCCGTGATCTGGGCGCTGATTATCTCATCTTGCATCAGCTTTTGTAGCACTTTGTTGTCCGGAGTTTCGAGGAAATAGCGGTTGTGCTTCAGCACCAGCTTGACTTTCCCAAATGCTTGTGTGCAATCGAGAATGAAATTCCTGATTTCATCGGGCAGAGGCGTCTTTGACAGTCGATCCAGAAAGTTGATGATGTCCTGCGGGACCAATCCCACGGACACAGCAGCGTATAGGCTATGCACGGTTAAGGCATACTCATGTAAGAATTCTGGTCGTGAAAGCGGCTCTGCGATAGTAGTCAAGAAATCCTGAGCCTGGTTGGCTAACGGAGAGAAGTGTTCCAAAGTAATTCTCGCCTTTCTCGCGTCGACCCATAGTGGACGATTCTCGTGATCAGGTTTCAGACTCAGATATGAGAGGTTACTGATGCCGTTGAGTTTGGCTTCGCGATCCAGGGTATGACTTTGTTCCTTTCTTCGACTCTTGAGCGAACCGGTGGAGAACGTATTGACCGCTCTGCTAAGATTCTCGGCTTCGCTTTCACTGGCTTCCGAGCCTTCTGCAGAGTACTCATCGCTGCTATCGATACTCTGAGGAGTTGCTGCACCTGAAGCAGCTCTCTTAGCAGGCCTGGTACTCGTCGAGCTCGTAGAAGCCTTTCTTTTAGACGCCATTTCTTTACGCGAACCACTGTAACCTCGGAGCATGGCCTGAAAAGTAGATGTGAACTTCAAGTTAATACCAGGCCAGAGAGCCCATGGATGCAAGCTGCTCTCTGCCCGTCGTCTAGGGACAGGTTGTAATTATCAAATATCACGTCTCGCTGAGTCATTGTCCTGGGGTCTACCGCCAAGCCCTTTTTTATTTGGAGCTAGCAAGCACTCTCCGACGACCGTGGTTATTCATTCCTATCCTTACCTCAATCCCTCCGTACCAGCAGTCCCACAACATAGACTTGGGCAAGGTCGCAAGATGAACACGGTACGTCAATAAATGTCAATATGACTTCACGTGCTAATGATTTAGATTCGATCAACCTGGTAGGTCTTCCACCCGGGTCAAAGCTGGGACTATAGCTAAGTTCCCCGTCAGGATCGGTTGGGGCACATTGATCGTTGGTACGAGAATCGTCAACACAAATTCCTGATCATGACTGATGTACTGCAGCCGGCGGAGGAGCATACGTTTTTGCCAAGCGCTCGGTCAATGCTGATAGACAGGCACGCCACGAGGAAGAGATGAAGCGGAGGCAATTGAGGCAGTCACTCGATGCCGAATACTCCGCGAAGCCTCCGGCGGCTAAAAAAAGCCAGCGAAAGACACACGACCACGCCAGCAGCCCAAGCACCGAAGCAAGCAATGACCCTGCGCCTACAGAACAATCTCTCGAAAATGGAGACAGAAAATCCGAGGATGTGAATACATATATTGCCACTAAGCCTTACCGATCGAAGAAGGGAGATCGATTGAGCTGAATGGCGATTGGGAAAGGAGCTGGACTACAGAGTGGACATAAGCATGCCACCATTTTGGATCGATGAAAGAGCGATTCCGAGATCTGGTTCTGCTAGCCGAAGCACAAGGGAGCTCAGCAGACCCGCGGCTGTAATGCACATGGAGAGATGATTGACATTGAATGATTGACTTATTGAATGTACAGGTCTTCTTCAAATCCTCAATATGCATACATCGCTCCTCAATTGGTAGCAGTCTGCAGGCGTCATCTTGAACCCGCGTCATTCTAGTCCTCCAGCTCCAGCTCCGAGAACCTTTCCCAAGTTGATGCGAGGGATCAAAAATACTTCCTGCCCAGAGTTCCATGCGAACAGTACGATTGATTGACCAACCTACGTCCATTAGCCTGTGCCAAGGAAAGAGCAGGGAATATCTCTGCGTACATTCCACGCCGTGGATACCCTGCTTTTCTCTCTTCATTGAGTACAATAGCTGCTGGCGTGAAGGCTACGAGATATAGGGATCCAACGAACGCTGTGCATCCAAATCTCTCCCAAAAGCTATTTGGGGGTGCTCCGCGATGTGAGAAGTGGCGCAGCGAGAGGACTTTGGAGAACTTCATGGCGATTGTGGATTATATTAGGGTAGGAAGGAGACCACCAGAGAGGTGCACTATCTGCCACTGCCTTTTATCCCAGTGGTTTGAGTTCAGAATCGAGTTGTAGCCGCAATGTTTGAACTGCGTTCTCGACCTTATCCAGCCTCCAACCGCTTGATTTCATAGAATTTGAATCTTTCCACCGTAGTCTTTTGAACGCCTACATAATCGAGTCGGTGAGAGTATCTATCATTGTGGGTTCTCGGCGCGTTGATCTTATATTAGCGCGACTTGCCGCCCCAAATCTGATTCGGCAGCCGAGTTCCAGTCCCCGTACTTCCTCACACTGCCAATGCGGTTCTCGAAGAACGAACGACCCGAGACACCTGCTCCCATTTCTCTAGCTTTTTGATTGATTGCTACCCTCGAATATGGCCTCTCATGGCCTTGCCATCGCCAAGGCTTCCCTGGCTGCCGGCATGATCCGACCAGATCCAACATCCATACCGCGCGCCGAGATTACGCACTTCCACGTTCTATTAGAGACGATGTTGAAGCAATGCTCTTCGAAGAATATCCAGGTTTGAAGGCTACATCTTGAATCGATGATGTGATGGCTAAATGGAACGCGAGGACAGCTGTGCAAAGAATGGCTACTGCAGAACATCATACCCTCTGCAGCTCGGACTGTTGCCGTAGGGAAATATCTCGTGGCGCTTTCTGACTCTTTTACAAAGACTATCGAAAGTGATGAGTCGAAGCCAAGCAAAGAACAAGGCCCATCCGGCCGCCGAAGGCAGCTGCACATTCTTTATCTTATGAATGATCTAGTACACCACGCCAGATACCACAGCGACTCATCCTCAACCTCCTCTACCTTTATAAGTGATCTCCAGTCGTATCTTACGGACCTGTTCAGATCTGCATCTACCTGTGATTCGGAGACGTACCCCAATCAGCATAGAAAGATCCAAGAGCTCCTTAACATCTGGGAGAACAATGGTTATTTTCAGTCGTCGTATATTGAGGAACTCCGTGTGACGGTGTCGAATGCCGCTAACCCGAGTGGCTTGGAGACGGGCCGTGGACCAAAGACCGCGAACGGCGTGCGGAATGAGGCTTTAGGAGAAGAGAACAAAGATACGCCTTTCATCATGCCAGCGTCACATGGCGACCCCTTGACACCATTCTATGATCTTCCGGCTGGCAATATGCTGCCCCATATTATGCCCAACTCCTCCACCCCGATAAATCCTCAGCTGGTGAAACCGTTACAATTCGCGTCTGGTCCAGCAGACGAAAGCTTGGTCACTATTGTCAAGGGGTTCCTGCAAAAGGTTGAGGCACTAGACGATTCTGGCGTCGGAGACGAGGGGATAGATGTGGACCTGGACGAGATGGGCCAGTGTGTACTACGGGATGAGATCACAGGGGACATTCTTGAGGGTGACGGGTATTACGGATGGTCTAGAGCATTTTGTGAAAAGATGAAGAGGAGGGGTGAAGGTGGTGAAGATTTTGCAAAGGCCATTGGACCTAATGATAGCCTGGACAGAAGCCTTAGTCCTCGCAAGAAAAGGAGGTATAGCGATTCTGGTAGGAGCCCGAGTACAGGCACTGGTCGATCCAGCTCCTTGGATTCAAGAGACGGCAGGAGGTACGGGCCACGGTCCCGTTCGAGGTCAAGGAGCGCATCTACGGAGCAAAGGCAGTATCGCCGCCTCCGTAGTCGTTCCCGCTCAAAGTCAAGATCGCCCTCATACTCCCCGCCTCAAATGATTTCGGCTTTCCAGCAACCATCTCTAGCTAACAATGCATCGCCTTCTTCCCAAGCTCATCTACAAGGAACGTCTCCACCCCCTCCACCGTTCCCTCATCCTTTTTCCCAGGGTTTTCCAATGGGTCCTGGTGGAGTACCTATTCCACCTCCTCCACCACCAAATTATCAGGGACAATGGCCACCGCCACCTCCACCAATGCCTAACTCTGCACCCACTGGACCTCCAATCTTTGTGCCGCCATCGCCTCAGCTAGTAAGGCCAAGGACGTATCATAAACAAAGGGGCGCTTCATTTATGCAAGGCCCTCAGTCGAGCGTCCAGGGCCAAACGCCGCCCCATTCCGGCAACTGGGAGCAGCAGTCTGGTTACGGTGGCGGCAATCTCCAAGGCGGTCTTGGTCGCGGGCCTCCAGCATACAATGGAAATGTACACAATGGCCGAGGCAACGGCTTTGGACGAGGAGGTTGGGTCAGACAGCGATAACTGGGCAACTATAATTCTGATACACTACTGATAGGGTGCAGGCTCCGAGACGCGTGCAAGGGTCGATTCATCCCGATGGTGTGGTGCAAACTCTTACCCTTGGCTGGCAACGTGGCATCGTTCCTTTGGGTGACTGATAGCTTCGTCCACAACCTTCGGCGTTGCTATAGATTTGAGGGGTGTTTTTCGGGGGTTCCTGTAGGCCATGACGTAGGTTGGATGGCTCGTCGCCTGGTGATTCTCGTTCCTGAAATGTCAGGGGTGATTGTAGATCTATTCTAGAATGCAAGCCTATAGATGAACACATCGGCTTCAAACGAACCACCTTCGTTTCCCAGTTTTTAGACAGTTGGGTATAAGCAAGTCAGCGGGAGTGAACTACTGCAGCTAAGAGGAGGGTTTTTGATTGGCGTTATGCACCCGGATTGGGAGTGTGTGGGGGGACGACCCCGGGGACGGGGGGGGGGGGGGGGGGTGAGGAGGGTTGGCTGCGCGGGGTGATGGCCTCGTGCATACCTTATGTTTTGCAGCTGGGCCGGTTGGTGTAGGCTGGGGTACCTTGGTCGGTTGATTGGCGTCATGGACCCTTGCTTCATCCGAAGTAGGACGGCACACCATGGCCACTTCCCACTGAACGAAAGTATCTTCTCCCACTTACTGAACAATTCCCCTCAATTACAACACACTACATAGTACACCGCGCGGCATGAGCTCCTCTTACGTCGTGCAAATGTTGTATGCTTTTACTTCCTCTTCCCTTTGACGTCTACCTGCCTTAGACCTGCCTCTGAAGCACTGTTCAAAGTACAGCCAATCGATCCCACGGCCACTGCCCAACATCCGCTAACCCTCCCACCGCTCGCATCCAGAGCACATGACTTGACTTATGCCGGTGGGGTGTCAAAGTTTCTGTCACCTCTCAAAATTACAATTAGGCCCACAGTGAGAAAATCATTCGGGCAAAGATAACCAATTCGCGTATCAACCTCAGCCACGGGCAACCTCTCTGCCTCTGTCCTGTCGATTCCTGCATTTCCAGGGACAAGAAGTCAACTCAGATTGCTGTCATCTTGCTTACTGCACCACAAGCACGGCTATGAAGGCACCGGTGATCCTACCTGCAGCAACAACACCTGGTAGTCGACCCATTTCCACGCTAGAAGCCGTCAGTCACACAGCCAATACAGCCAGAGGCACCCGGCCTTACCCCATTCTTCACCCACATACCCCACGCTCTTACCACAGCCTGCATCGACCTGCATTCGGCCACTAAGAAGAACAACCTGCTCTTGGTATTGCATCATGCTCAGCACGGACTCTGAGCGTCCTTAAGCCAAAGGTAAAGTACGAAATGATTCCTTTAGTATAAATGATTTATTATAGTTTTGATTCCATGTATACCGTGCGAGGACTCCTTTACGTGCTATAAATGTTGCAAGTGCTATGAGTCTGCATCTGCCACTTGCGGAAGCTTCAGCCGTGCCCACGTCCGCCTCATCCTTCAATAATATCTCATTGCCAATCTGCCTCTAGCACCCTTGACCGGCTTACTCAGAGCGTCTTCGAGTCTGAGCGCTGTTCAGCCGTACTCTTAACACTCCCGCTCCCAGCTGGTTCGTTGTCAAGCCTCCAAGCACGGATTAGGCTCTGTGCATGAACGGGATCGGCAATGTCCTATAAAATGCTAATGTTTTATCGTCCACCGACTGTGAATACTATTAGAAAAGCACACTTCATAATTTCAGGTTGACCTTGCTGTTGCCAAGCAAGCCACAAAGGCCCTGTTCACAACGACGCCTACCACTTTTATTTATTTTCAAAACCCTTCACATATGAAATGTCTTCGTCACCACACACATGCATCAAGTGCTGACCAGATACTTTCAACATGCAACAGTCCAGCCTTCTCATGTCGGCGAAGATCCACTTCATCGTAAGTCTGCTATCACAAAGGGCCCTCAGGAAAACTTATGGATTGCCACAAGCTCAGCCATTCTGCATGTGAAACTCCATAGGTGATTCGACGCTGTAGATTCAATCAGAATACTGATTCCAATGAATTAATCAGGAAGGCAACCTCAGTCTTATCCATATCCCTTTGGATAAATACGATTTCTATCTGCCCACGGTCCTCAAACTGCTATTTCCTTCATCCGCACCCGAGCATGACTTTAGCAACGACAACAGCCCCCCAGGATCCTTCTATGATGATAAGTCATGGGCCAATAAGCATGCTTTTCTCAATGTTTCGGTCACAGCTATCGAGTGCTCTATTGTCTGCGAGACTGAATTAGCCAAAGCCTTGTTCCGCCCGATCGTTGATCAGAGTCTCAATACCCTCAAATTCAATGGGCCAAGCGGTCTGAGCGACGATATCTGCAGCATCTCGGACGAAGCATTTGTTGCCATCTCTATAGAAGGTGCAGGTATGGAAGCTGGACAGCGAGTTTTGGAATTGACGACTCCTCTCGCTCTTGCTGGAATGTGAGTGATAGTCGCCGTTGGTTTCATGTACCGAGTCTGATAATAAACAGTTCACTATTCTTCATCACCACCTATTTCTCGGACTACATCTTGACACCTGCCAAAGCTAAAGGGAAGGTCGTTCGCGCCCTCGAAGACCGCGGTTTTACTTTCGAAAAAGCTTCCAAAACTTACGTCAACCCTGCTGCTCACCACCGTCACGTATCTTCGGGCTCTTCAGTCGGGTCCGGCTCTCCTACCACTCCCCCTCCCAAAAATCCAACGGAGCTTCAAGCACGTACTTTTAATCTACTCCATCGTCATGGTATTGTTCCGATAATACCTGGTGATATTCATCTGGTCCAATGCGCCGGCCGCAACGAAAATCCCGAGACTTTCGAGACTGACGAGCTGGCGCTGCAACATGGCCTCACTAAATGTCTCCTCCACAAACCGAACTTCCTGAGCCTTACGATGACAAAAGAAGAATCTGCTTCTCTTTTATTGGAGAATCGGCTCATGTCAAATTTCGACATGTCTGGCGCAGATAACGTCTTGCTCGGTGCTAAGGATGACATTCTGGTTCCCATCACTCTTGATCTCGCGTCACTTCCTTTCGAGGCAACAGGTATTGTCTGCGGGGTCGCTGGTAGACTAGTGGATGGTTCGGGCTTGATACGTCCTATTGATATGAATTACCTCTCAACGGCTTCGGCAGGCATAGTCATCGTCAATGAACACGACTTGGAGACCGCTATAGCAGCATTACGAGTCAATCCGAACGAGCAAGCCCATTAACCTTAGCCGTGAGGGACAAAAGCTATATCCGAACAAATAAGCATAACGGCATTAGTGGGTCATGACCGGAAGTGATGAATACCCGCAGCTATATTGAAGGAAATTGGAAAACGCCACAGCATCGTTGGGCACACTTGCATGTGCTTTGTATATTAGACTAACCAGCAAAATATTCTAGAACCCGAAGCCTTGTTCGGGAGCATCCTGATCGCCGGGAAAGAAGACATCTGCATACCTTATTTTCGACTTCTCCCTACTATGACGCTTTGGTATGATCTGTGCATAGGGAGGCATCATGGAGGTGCTTTGCTTCCCAAGTACTTCCTGCTGTTTTCATCTGGATTTATTCTGGCATGCCCCACACACAAACAGTGCCTAGCAAATGTCAATACACCCTCCATAGCCCAGCACCTGTAAAGCAACTTACCATCAACCCCAGCACTAACCCATTCCTTCTTCACCCCATTACAAGCAACAGCACTAGCCACCTTGCCCTCATGTGCCTCTATTGTCTCAATAACCTTCCCCTCCAACAGATCCCAAGCATATAACTTGCCATTCTCACTCCCACTAATCACCATTGAGTCTGCCATACCCAGCATTGATCTAATCCGATATTCTGTATTGGTATGCCCCTTGTAACTCTGCAGCAACTGTCCGTTCCCCTTATCCATAAGCCGAATCGTAGAATCCAGCGTCGAAACCAGAACAGCATTGCCATCGCGGGTCTGTCGGACAGAAGTGATAGGTTCTGCATGTAGCAAGTTGGTATCAGTAATCCTTTGCCAATAAACCAAAACTTCTCCCAAAAGAAGGAAACCACCCTGTACATACGCCCAATAACATCCACAAACATCATTCCCATCCTCAAGTCATAAACCCTTACCCTGCCATCCACACACCCCGTCACAATCTCGTGCCCGACCACGTGCAAACTACTCACACTATCCCTCGCCTCCTCAAGCACCTGTATCGGTTTCATGCTCGAGCTCTTACAATCCCAGATCCGAACCGTAGCGTCAAAACTCCCTACACAGACACCCACATAATCAGCCTCTCTTCACCCCAAAAACTTTCCTCTCCACCATACTGAAACCCTCTCCTTCCCCCTCCCCTCCCTATCCCCATCCATCACCCACTCACCAGAAACAACAACACCCCCCCCTCCCCCCCAAACCCCACAGCATTAACCCTCCCCCATGTCCCCCCACCTCCTCACCGTCCTCGCACTACCCACATCCCACAAAAAAACCTGCCTATCCCCCCAACGCTCGCGAATCGCGCGTTATCCTCACTGACCGCTATATCAAGGACTTCGTATCCGTGCGCGGAGTAGGTTTGGATGAGGCCTGATTTTGGGACGGAGGGGGAGGCTTTGGCGGGGTTGTAGAGGTGGATAGAGCGGTCGGAGGAGCCGGTGAGGATCTATGGGTGGGTGGAGGTTAGTGGTGTGGTGGGGGGAAAGAGGGAGGGGAAGGGAGGGGGGAGGGGGAAATACGTATTGCCCGGAGAGAGAGCTGTAGGTTACGCAGTGGACGGGGCCTGGGAGAGGGGTGTTGGTGAGTGGATTTTTGATAGGGGAGGTAGAAGCGGTTTACCAGTGTGGCCTGTGAGCTTTGTCACTAGGCGGTTGGGGAAGGTCATTACATGTTTGGGTGGTAGAGGTGAAGGGAAGATAAATTTGTGCGGAAAGCGTTCAGCTCTCGCTCTGGTGTTGCAGGAAAGGGATCATTACGGGAAAAAGTAATCCATGGTAGGGTTCGAGATATTGGCATTGAATTAATCGAGTGCTACATAAGGGGAAAGAGACCATGATTTTCGCTCAAGAGAGAAGCACCGTGGTGCAACTCGTAGGGGTAACCCGACACAAGGTGAATTGAATTATAGCTGCCCTCTCCATCCATCCAACCCATCCATGACTTTTGTTTCCAGCCTTTCGAAGGAGATAGCCTTGCACGTGCCTAACGACGTCCGTGGCTTCGCTGCACGCTGCCTTGCATCTGCTCCAGCTCCATCTCCAACTGCTTAATGCTGTGCGACAGATTAGCCATATTTTGCGATGTGGGGTATTTAGAGCTACGTACGCAGCATGTGTGCTCTCAAGATCTTTGTTCAAGCGATCACGTTCCGAGATTAATTTCTGCTCCCATGCTCTGAATCTATTCTCTTCGACCTTGACCTGCTCAGTGAATCTCTTGCGCAAGCTTTCTTCCTCTTCCTTAAACTTCGGGTTGTCGAGCTTCCTTGGTCGGGCTTCGCCGAACTTCCTCGTTTCCATCTGTTGCGCACGGTATGCCTCATAATGCATCTCTTCAGTAGTATGAATTAGATCCAGCATGTGGGTCCTAATCAAGATGGACCTGAGCTTCTTGAAGTCGCAGTGGTCCTCATTCTCAACTTCTGCAACACCCCACGAGTATTGACGGCCCTTCAAGACACGACCATCCTGTGTCTTTACATCTTTCTCGGACCCAATTACGGCAAAGGGCATTGCCTCAATGAGGGCTCTAGCGTGATGAGCTGCAGCCTCGTCATCTTCATCACTAGGGGGTTGGTAGATCTTGATGCCTTGCGCTTCAACGACCGCACGAATCTAAACAGCTCGTCAGTACAGGTGATCTGCTATCGAATGGCTTCTACCATACCCTAGACTTGAAGCGGGCAAGGTCTGCAGGACTCAGAGTATCAGCCTTAGCGACAACAGGTATCAGGTTCACCCTTGAGCTCAAGCGCTTCATGACTTCGATGTCCAGAGGCTTCAGAGTATGGCCGGTGGGTCTAATGAAGTAAAGGCAGGCATGAACCCGGAGATCAATCTTGTCTACTCGGCGTGGTTGCTGCTCTTGTAGCATATACGATTCATGCTGATCATCCAAGAACTCTATAATGGGCATCCAGGAGTCACGGTTGTTCACATAGTCACCAAATCCTGGTGTGTCAATAACCGTCAAGCGAACTGTCAAAGCACTTAGTCCGAGGTTTCAATGTCAATCTTGAATGATCACATACCCTTGAAGAATTTTTCTTCCAGCTCAGCCTTAGTGATCTCAATCTCAACAGTCTTGTCAACTTGCTTTGCATGGCGACGCCTGTGATCTGCGTAGTTCTTGATGGTAGTTGAAAATAAGGTATTGATGAAGGTGGTCTTTCCCAAGCCCGACTCGCCAGCAACCTAGGACACGTTAGACCATGTGCAACTGATATATGCAGCCATCTTGAAAAGTACCATTATAGTGAAGGCAGCTCCACGCTTGGCGACGATCTTGTGCCTAAAGTAAAGTCAGTAAACACCCGGATTTTGGTAAATCGAAGGTCGTGTAGAGTCTGTACCTCTGGTTCGGAAGCTATTCACACCCTGAGATTAGCACACCTCTTTACTGGAGCGTGTAGCCTGAGAATTCTTACATTGGCAATGCCAATTGGCGACGCTGCCTCAGATGTTGCTGGCGCCATGTTGTAGCTTTGCTTGAGGGGTTCAGAATCGATGTAGTGGTGAGGGAGAGAGGAGTTGACTGCTATCTGGGGTATGGTTCTACTCCGTGATATGTCGTTGAAAAGCAGCAGGTGTACTTCCTTTGGTTGACTGGGGCATCTCGCGAGTTTAACAGTTTTTGGCCGTTAAGGGGAAACGTCTTTTGGCGCTAGTGCGGGTAAATTTCTAGCGCGAGGATCCGAGCTTCAATTTATTGAAGGCGCACTGCGTTTGTGTGAATTATTATCCTTGAGCCATGCTTTCCAAGCCACGGTCACAGATATGCCTCCAGAATAGCTAGGATGAAGACAGAGTTCAAGGTGTGTTTTTCAATATCGCCCTATCGTCGACGTGAACTGAACAATCCTTGATAGTTTTCTAATCTGCTGGGAACAGTATATTGCAAAGGGAATCTTCTTTTCACCCCAGACGGAACATGTCTACTTTCGCCAGTAGGCAATCGCGTCACAGTTTTTGATCTGATCAAGTATATTTCCTCTCTTCAACGAAACGTCGCTAGCTTGCCCGCATTCAAGACTAACATTATTAGCAACAAGTCTTACACTCTTCCATACTCTCACCGCCGAAATATTGCCCGACTTGCCCTCAATCCGCAGGGAAACCTCCTCCTCTCAGTTGATGAAGATGGTCGATCTATCCTTGTTAATTTCCCTCGGCGACTTGCCCTGCATCACTTCTCCTTCAAGGCACCTATATCCGCGATAGCCTTTTCCCCCTCAGGCCGACACTTTGCGGTTGGGATTGGCAGATTAATAGAAGTATGGCACACACCATCGACGCCAGATGGCAATACAGAAGATGGTCTTGAGTTTGCACCATTTGTAAGACATAGAGTATATGCTGGACACTATGATACTGTTCAAGACATAGAATGGTCGGGCGATTCGCGCTTCTTTTTGAGCGCCGCCAAGGACTTGACAGCTCGCATATGGAGCTCTGACCCCGAGGGTGGTTTCGTACCCACAACGCTGGCAGGCCACAGAGAAGGTGTACTAGGAGTATGGTTTTCCAGTAACCAAGAAGAGGTACAGTGGGAATATGCCAATCCGGCCCTAGAAGCTTGCTAAATGAAAGCCAGATATATACTGTTAGCCAGGATGGGGCCCTATTTCAGTGGAACTATACGGAAAAGTCAACTACCAATGGGGATGCGGCATTGGTCGACGCTGGAGATGCACCATCTCAATGGAGAATTGTAAAACGGCATTATTTCATGCAGAATAACGCAAAGGTCAAATGTGCTGCTTTTCATGCGGAGTCGAATCTTCTTGTAGCAGGCTTCTCGAACGGCTTATTTGGCCTGTATGAACTCCCCGAGTTCAACATGATTCATACTTTGAGGTACAGTCTGTGGCTCCCAATTCTTGTCGTCTTCGTACTGATATTGGGGGTAACAGCATCTCACAGAACGAGATAGACTTTGTAACAATAAACAAGTCTGCTGAATGGCTAGCCTTTGGTGCCTCAAAGCTGGGTCAATTGCTTGTTTGGGAGTGGCAATCGGAGTCCTATATTCTTAAGCAACAAGGTCATTTCGATGCGATGAACGCGTTGGTGTATTCTCCGGACGGACAACGCATCATAACGACCGCAGATGATGGCAAAATCAAAGTATGGGATACACAATCTGGATTCTGTATAGTTACCTTTACCGAGCATTCTAGTGGCGTCACTGCCTGCGAGTTTTCTCGAAAGGGCAATGTGCTTTTCACTTCAAGTCTTGACGGGTCAGTGCGGGCTTGGGATCTGATAAGATATCGGAATTTTAGAACATTTACCGCCCCTACTCGATTGTCTTTCTCTTCTGTGGCTGTCGATCCCAGTGGTGAAATAATATGCGCAGGATCCCTCGATTCCTTTGATATACATATCTGGTCTGTCCAGACAGGCCAGCTCTTGGATCAATTGTCCGGCCACGAGGGACCTGTAGCATCTCTCGCCTTCGCACCCTCTGGCGACACCGTTGTAAGCGGCAGTTGGGACCGAACAGTACGGATATGGAGTATTTTTGGTCGGACTCAGACAAGTGAGCCTCTCCAGCTTCAGGCTGACGTACTTTATGTTGCCTTCCGCCCAGACTCCAAACAAATAGCGGTCTCCACCTTGGACGGTCAGCTGACGTTCTGGTCTGTATCTGAAGCCAGCCAAGAGGCTGGCGTCGACAGCCGCCGTGATGTCTCTGGTGGTCGAAAAGTCTCAGACAGACGGACTGCAGCTAATGTAGCAGGGACCAAATCGTTCAATTGCATAGCCTATAGTACAGACGGTTCATGCGTCATCGCTGGAGGCAACTCAAAATACATTTGTCTTTACGATGTCCGCTCTGGCACTCTTATAAAGAAATTCACAGTATCCGTCAATCTATCTTTAGATGGCACCCAGGAATTTCTTAACAGTCGCAACCTTACAGAAGCTGGCCCCAGAGGTCTGATTGATGAGCAAGGTGAAGCCTCAGACCTCGAAGATCGTATCGATCGCACATTACCTGGCGCCACACGCGGAGACTTATCTGCTAGGAAGACACGACCAGAAGTCCGAGTTCCGGCCGTTGCATTCTCCCCTACGGGACGAGCCTTCTGTGCTGCATCGACAGAGGGGCTCTTAGTTTATTCTCTGGATAATGCCTTACAATTCGACCCCTTCGACCTCGATCTAGATATAACTCCAACTACTACACTCGAAGCTGTGAAGGAAAAGGACTTTCTCCGCGCTCTCGTCATGGCTTTCAGACTCAGCGAACAACCTCTCATCCGGCGTGTCTACGAAGCTACTCCTGTCGATGACGTTTCCCTTGTTGTGAAGCAACTGCCTACTGTCTACCTTGCCCGCCTACTACGATTCGTTGCTCAAGCTACTGATGAAAGCCCTCACCTTGAGTTCAATCTGCAATGGATCGAGGCTTTGTTCAGGGCTCACGGTCCATACCTCAAAGATAATATGTCACTTTTCGCATCGGAGCTAAGAATTGTGCAGAAAGCCATAACAAAGATTCAGTCAGACCTTGCGAGACTGGCTGATGATAACGTCTATTCGCTTGATTATCTGCTTTCACAACCAATGCCTAAGGTAGAGATCAATGGGAGCAAGGAAATACCTCTGTTGGTCAATGGGAATGGCGCTGCACAAGATCAACTGGACGAGGAGATGGAGGGTGAATGGATTGGTATTGGCGACGAGGACGGCGAGGCTAAATATTGACGTCAGGATTGACTGACAGTGAAATGTTTGAAGAAGGCATGAATGCTCGCTTTCTTTAGGGCATACGAACCTCATGATGATCGTCATTTTCCTGCTGAGGCCCAAGCGAACCACGGCAGAACCCATGTGCGAGCAGTAACGCTGTTAGTGGCATTTGTCACGCCTGACTCGCTCCTTCCACAAGAATCAGGAAGCAAACTGGACTAAGCATGCTCCCTCTCCCATCTTCTTGACATCCACCTTGACCGACTTCTCCACAGCACTTTAAGAACTCCAGATATAGTTCAACTTCTCTGAATAAGCACCATAGTTTTCCGACGCAACGATTAATCAGCATGACGCCGCCAGGCAACAAGAGTTTTACCAGTTCAGGCAAGCTTTCCACTCTACGAAAGCTCTTCACCAAACGCAGAGCTCGACCTTCTTTGCCAATCCATTATCCGCAGGAGAAGTCGGAAAATAGTGCTATTAGTAATGTCCCGTATACGAAGTCCTCCTTGAACCAAGATCCAGAGCAGCGAAGCTCAGATCAGATTCGGAGAGACCCGAATCTTACTTTAAGGACCATCGAGTCAGTGCTCTTGGCGAGCGAGGAATTGGACACATTGACATCACATCGACAGGCACTGGACTCACTGGCAGCCAAATACAAAGAAGCTTTGGCGAAGGTGCAAAAACGCAAGGCCACCAACGACCACCAGGATATGACGGAAAAGGATGAGCAAACATTTTTTCGCGTTCTTAAGTCAATAACAGACGCCGAGCGACATGCGTACGACGTGACCTGGAAGCTTTTCTCACTTCTCCATAGGACGATAGGATTTGACGTTATGATGGATGCCGAGAGGGATCGCAAGAACGAGACTCGAAACCTCGTTTACCTCCTCCTCAAATTGAGACTCGACCAAGAATACAAATCCCCAGCATGTAACGCCCAGAAGCAGTTGTTCGAGAAAGTGGCGAAGCTTTGCACGCAATTCGTCAATAAGCGCAAGCCCGATGCGAAGGATGATGCTCCGAACGGCGTTACTCCCGAGGATGCTACAAAAGATGCAGCTCCTACCAAGGACACTGCTAAGAATGACGCTCCGAAGGATGACGCTCCAAAGGATGGCACTCCGAAGGATGACGCTCCAAAGCATGGCACTCCAAAGGATGATGCGCTAATGAATGATGCTCTAGACGGTGTTGCTCCAGACGGTGTTGCTCCAGACGGTGATGCCCCAGACGGTGATGCTCCAGACGGTAATGCTCCAGACGTTGATGCCCTAGACCGTGATGTTCTATACCATGACGCCCCAAAGCAGGCTGGGGAGAGTATCTTGATCGTGGCAGGCCGGTTTACATTGCTTGAGCTAGAGCCGCAGACAGCTGATGCTTTGGGCAACACAGAGAAGCAGATTCTCGCTGAAATCACAAAGCTTTGTAGCGACTTTCTCAACTTTGGCAACGACGGAGGAAAGGCGGAAATGGACGACTCTTACCTGGCGGTCGAGGAGATACGAGGCCTGGCGAAAAGCATCAACAAAAGATTAGGATACATTCTGGCGAAAGTTGAGATGAAGCCTGTAAACCAAAGACGGGAGCTCATTAATCTTGTGAATCTCAACCTCAACCGTTGGATTGATGAATGCAGAAAGGATGTGAAGAGCGTCGAGGAGAAAAAATCCACTGGGGCACCTCAGAGTAGGAAGGAGATTGGAACTCAGACACATGAGGTTGACAGGCAAGGCGAGAATAGTATAACCATAGGTCACTGATGCTTCTCCAAAGCTATCCATAGCTATCATCTAGCAATATCATCGACCCTTGCTCTTTTCGGCGTCCGGTCTTCGGACTCCTGCAACCCGTGCTTCTTGCTCCCACTCCCACTCCCGCCTGCCCCACCCGTAACATCCCTAATCATTTCATCAATATGAAATGGGTCCGCAGCATTGGTGGTGTCCTTTTCGAATTGCACGGGTCCATCTCGCACCTGTCCGTTACCAAAATTAGTATAGCATTTTGCGTATGGAAATGTGAGCATACTGACCTCAGCATCAGCAGCACCCTTGAACCCTTCCTTTGCCTTTCCCAATACCTCGAATCGATTACTCTTAGCAATCTTATCATACTCCTTCCCACCAGCCTCTTCATCGTCATCATCAACGTTTGCCCTAGGTCTGTATATACTGCTGATGGCATCCTGCGCTGCAAACAAGGGTTTGTCGTAAGCTTGGTCCTCATTAAAGCCAGTATCAAAGCCGCTTGTCTGGTTGAATAATCTCGAATCCCACATCGACTCTGATGACTGCGTAGGCTTCGCCAATCCCAGAGCCACCTTCTCGGAAATATCTCTGTTCTGTTCCCTCGCCAACATTTGAATTCGTCGCTCTGTGCCCATACGTGATTGCCGTAGTTGCTTTTCGTTTTCCTGCCGCCTCTCCCTCCTCATTCGTTCACGCTCTCTTGTTGCCTCCTCATCTTCGCTGTCGGACCGACTATATGAAGAGGCTGAGCGACTCCTGCTCCTGCTGTATGATCTAGCATGAGAAGCTCGTCTCCCCCCGCCTGAACGTTCCTCGCGAGCTTTTTGTGCTAACATCCGTAATTGCTCTTCTTTCTCTATCCTCTCCTTCTCAGCAAGCTTTTGCTGCATAGCAGCTCGTTGCTTGACTTCTTCTCTTGCGTGTCTGTCGGCTGTGAATAAGGCTTCGGCAAATTGGGCGAATTTGTCATTGATCGTTACATCTTGTAGACCTCGACCGTCGGCTGCTAAGCGCTTGTCTAGAGGTACGGTATAACCTTTCGGGTTCTTCCAATTTGAGACTGGTGGTGGGATTTTCCAGGCCTCTTGGTCTTCGGCGGTAAGTTTTCGTGGTGGTGAATGCATGACCGGGGGCGGTGGTGATGGCGGTCCTCGGGGGATCTTCTTGTGTTTAAATTTGGGAGGCTCTAATGGATCTTTCTGCCTCTCCATAATTTTCATGATCCTATCGTTCTTCCTTGTCACATCACCCATTTGATTTGCCGGCGTATAGCGGACGTAGGTGGCATCGCTCCTCGTAATTCCTTGAACGTTCTTGGGCTTTTGCGCAGCTACTGCTCCCGAAACCAACTTCTCCAAAGCTTCCTTTGTCTTCTGTGTCTGCTCAGCTACTTCCTCCTCTGACGGCCGATCCAATGATATTTCTCCCACATCTGCCCTTTGTCGAAGCGGAATCAAATCCTTAAAGGAAGCGTGTACGATACGTTTGTCATTGTGCCCCTGCCGAGCGATCGCATCGTATTTTACCTTTCCTTCTGCGTCTACTTGTACAGCTAGAGCATTTGAGGAAGAAGACGACTTCCGCCCCATATCAAGCGGATACTGAGCCACTGGAATCTCTGGAAACGCTCCTCCATCCCCGTAATCTTCGGCGGATCTCGGCCGCCATCCAGCTCTTTGCCGGTATGCTGGAGGTCCGGTTCGCTGTCTTAACATTAGTAGAGCCATAGAACCCAGTGCATAAAAAGTTTGTGAGCCCACCTTTAGGACTACCTGTGTCTCATCTAAAGCCCCAACGCCCAATATCCTCGGACCGCTTGATTGGGTGTGACTTGGTAGCTCCTCATGTTCGCCTGTGTATTTTGGCTTAGGCAAAGCCTTCGCTAACGAGGTTGCAACTGATGTCATTTTGGAAAATTTTATAGGAAAGAGGGCAGGGAAGTTGCGCCGGTGTATGTATGCGGATCCATTTGAAGTCTTGCAGACACCATGATTGTTCTGTATCAGATGCTCATAGGGCTGCATTGCTGAGTCACCACGCTAGCCTATCATCGCCGCGGCTTCACTTCACGCTAAACACATATTGAGCGTCGATTATCATCAGAATCCGTTTTGAACTCACCTTTAGAGGATACATAAATAAGGACAGCGCCTGGAAAAGCTGGGAGATGCGTCTAAAAACGTCCAATAGCAGGACATGTGCAAGTCGAACGAGAAGCTGTCATGAGGCTGCACGGTCTGGACTGTCTTCAATGGCATTTACATTGGGATCTCGGCCATTTTCATATTGCTCTTGGTGTTGTGAAAACCGTAGAGCATTTGCTCAAGCTTGATAGTAAAAGATAGGAGACTTAATCCGAGACCCAATACCAGCTTAAGCAGAACTCTCATCGGAACATTCTTAACCATTTTGTCACAATGGTGAGTCTACGATCTGCATTGTATAAACGCCTCCCCTATTCTCCTCTTACGCTTGACCCGTTCTAACGTGGCACGATCCTACGCGTCTCTGAAATTACGATGTTGAAAGTTTCCTTGTTGCATCGCAACCAGAAGATTTGCCAAAATGCAATTGAAAATTTCCAGCTGAGCAATATGTTCCATAGCCCATGCGAGAGTCATCCTTCAATCACCCTTATAACAGCAAATTAAGGATGTCCGATTCCTTTGTTTTGAAAGTGTTCGTAGAGGGCTCACCAGTGAACGAATCGCCAGGCGAAGAGTGTCAAGGAATTAATGTTCCAGATCCGAAGAAACAACTATTGTAAGCGATTGGAGCGTAAGTCGTGCATATGCAGGGGTTCTAGCGCGGAGGCTTTAACATCTAACATATCTTTCAGGCAGCAAATATATTCAAGTAGACTAGTTTTTTCAGCGCTTAACAGATATTGCAATTCCTTTTCTTTTGGGTTAATAACTCTTCAAAGCGGATTTTACATGTTCTTACATCTCAGATCTACCAGACTCTACTCTACATGCATGACTTTTGCCCTATTCTTTTACATGCATTTCGCCCTTGCGTGGCTTCCTGGCCAGACTTCAAGGAAAAGGTCCACCCTGGAGAAGTTTAGGTATGCCCCTACAGACCTAAAGGATGATTAAGGAGGTCGATACTGCTTGCATTAGGAGAGAAGACGGGGTACAGGCTGCCAGAAGATTTTGTCAACGCAGGTATATTTGAAGATCCAGCTATAAATAGCCTCATTGACGATGAGGTTGCGAGCATCAGGGTCACTAAGCATGTGCAGAATCATCTAGACGCCGTGAGACATATCGAGGAGGAGGAGGAAGAACGGACGAATGGCGGTTCTGTGACATACATTTGTAGAAAATGGCCAAGTAATTAGAGTTATTACTCAGGAACATGCTAACGTACTATTCTATCTCTTTTTTTTAGAAAAAAACAAAACATCCTATTCGGGTCGATTGCTTTCAGCAATCTCCAATATTTGAAATTAATTACCATAAGTGTCGTGGTCATAGGTTATATATCACAAATATACATGCTCATGCTGCCTTATATAAATTCTAATGCCACGTCATCATGTCATACTCTCATACTATCGTACACTCAATCACCCCCCTACCTCTCTCCTCTCTACCCTCACATCTTCTCCCCCTGTATCGTAGCTAGCACCTTCCTCCTCTGCTTCATATTCCTAAACTCCAAAAACCATATGCCCTGCCACGTCCCAGTAGCCAGATTGCCGTTCGATATCGGTATACTCACGCTCGCACCTATGAGTGAGGACTTGATATGTGCCTGTCCTGAATCAGCCAGCGGTCTTTTATCAGTGCTTTGAGACCCCGCGTCCACGTACGGGCATATCATCACTACCCTCTGCATCATGCCTATAGATCCCCTTCCCAGCTGTAAACACCAGTTGCATTAGCAACCCTCAACCCTCAACCCGTCAATGGCTCCCCAAACGCCCAACTTCCTCTTCTGCTCTCCACCCAGGATATAATTCACCTTTATCTTCAACCACGATCCGATCCAACGCATCCGACATATCAACTCTCACATCGTTGTCCCAATTCTCATTTAAACTCAATGCGCAGCTTGTATGCTGGACGAATAGATGTAACAGTCCGCATTTTATACCGCCAATTTGAGGGAGCGAGGAGACGATGAGATCGGTGACGAGATGGGAACCGCGGCCGTGGGAGGGGAGAGTGATGAGTTGTTGTGTCCAGGTGGTTGACATGGTTGCTCTTAGGATTTTTCTTAAGATGAACGGAGGTGGAGGTGGAGGTGGAAATAGGTCTGGGGTGGAGAAGGGATAGAACTTAGGTGGGGAGGATGTACCAATCAGCAAGCACAAATGAATGACCTTGAGGGGCTCGGTTAGCTTGAGGGCGTATTGTGAATCGAATTTGTTGATATTTGGGGATCCCTATGACGTCTGGTGGAGATAGAATATTTACGGTGGGCTAGAAATACGGAACTGCAGGGTACTTCATGGTCACAGGTGCATCGCTGAAGCGACTTAAATATTGATTTGTATTCAAGCTGACTTGATCCATGCTAGCTTGATAGTTGTACTGCCCAAGGAAAGTGCTCGCAATAGGTGAGCTGCTGCATGTCGAGGCTGTTCAATTTGCTTATTGTTTGGCATCAGATGGTTGCACCACTGAGTTTGACATGAACTTGCCCTAAAGCGTTTGAAAATTTCGCACCCACACGTAACATTCTCGTCCCTTTCTCTCCGCTCTTAAATTTGACTCTTCATCTCATTTGCTGTAAGGTATCCTCTCATGCACTAGCCCTTATCCTTGTAAATCGATGATAAAGTCAAGCTGATACGACAGACGCTCGCTTGTCTGAACTCTTTAGCATCGATTACTATCAAGTAACAGTTGCTCAGGACGGGAATCTCACTGGCATTAATCCTCAAGATTTTGCGTGGCGCACGAAGTATGGATACCCACTGGATCCGCGGGCCCACACGCCAGGCTGGAGAGACTGCATGATGGTGTTAACGGTGCGCAGCGTGTAGTGGCCGGTCAATTCGCGGCACCAAAACTGGTTATCGGGGCTGGCAGGTTGGGGGACCATTTGAATGTTGGAGTTGTACGCACCAACATGGTGGGCTTGAGCTTGATTATTGGCATTGACTTGTGCAGTCGTTTGGCCTTGATAGTAATTGGCACCCCCTGGTGATTGGACTTGCGCAGAGTAGAATTGAACCGGTGGGCTGGTGGGTGAGTTACTGGGGT
This sequence comes from Cladonia rangiferina, assembly GCA_023065455.1. Lineage (NCBI taxonomy): Eukaryota > Fungi > Ascomycota > Lecanoromycetes > Lecanorales > Cladoniaceae > Cladonia > Cladonia rangiferina. The sequence continues at coordinate 535,916 of JAJREH010000023.1, read as the reverse complement.
ATTGCATCGGCGGAAAGCCCTGTGAGAGAGTATCAGCTACTCTGTAACAGTAAGTCGCGATAGAAGAAAGTACGCATGCAATGACGGTGGGGTAAACCATTGGATAACAGCTAGGGTAGGGTGCCCATGCTTGAGGAGGGGTTTGATGATAGGCCCACGGATTGTTTGACGCTGGAGGCTGTTGCGCATTCTGGGTAACCGGGACGTAGACACGCTGATGGCTTTTATTCATAGCAGCAATAGCAGTAGGGTGCGTGGGATTCGTCCACGGATTATTGGACATGGTGACTGAGACTGAACTTAGGGTGCTAAGACTTCGGCGTTATGCTGTCAAGGTGTATGAGTTGTTGATTGATGGTTTTTGCGCAACTGTAATATTGCGACAATCCGTGGTGAATGAAAACTGGTGCAGATGCTCTAGAGGGGGTCTCAATCCATCGGTGATAAGTTGGCAACACGGCTGACTGCAGGTTCTCTGAGGTTGGAAGTTATGCAGTGCCCGAATATGGACCAATGCGTTGTAAAGTGAGGTGTTGATGGGAAAGGAAATGATGGCAGTGGCGGGTTGTGAAGAAAGATTGGGGGCACGGCAGAATGGTGCCAACTTACAAAGGGCTGGAGATTCAAGTGTTCGTCTGCAAGGATATAGTTCGGCTTTGGTTCTTCCTCCTTCCCCTTCTTCCCTTTCTTCTTCTTCTTCTCCTTCTTCTCCCCGTCCTTCTTCTTTTTCTTCTTCTTTGGCGGTGGATCCTCAAGGTACACTTTGCTTACTGGCCAAAGACACATTGTGAGTACTTCTCCGGTTGTATGTGTTGAGTTAAGTGGTGCTGATCACCCAATGCTCAACCAAAACAAAGCTCAGGGCGGGCTCATGAAACGCAGCTAGCAACCCGGGATTATTAGTTGGTATGCATCCATACTATGTCATCAGACGTCTTGTGACTGGCTGCAGTCGTATGTCACTTTCAATCGTCCGTTATCGTCAACTGCAGTGCAGCAGACTAGTGGGGCGCTAGCACTTCACTTCACTTCAATTGCGATCAGTCATTGAACGCGCAAATAAGTGGGTAGCAGTTGGGGACGCGGCTTTGGAACATAGGTTGAGCTATTTAGGGTCTTACCATAGTCGGAAGACCATTGAGCTATAAAGCGCTCCGTTATCACAGCCAGCTGCTAAAGATATGGACATTCAAGCAGCGTTGTGGCAATAATTCTAGGCATTCATCTTAATTGGTAGATGAGCCGTCGATTGCGGAATCTCTGAACACCATGTCAATTCAGCGAGACATCCGATGCTGCCGTGTATCATTCAGTCTGTAATTTCCGGGATTACTCGGATTGGCCGCCACGTATGTCGCACCACGAGTCTGAAAAGCAACACTCATCGTCAAACATGGAAGCAATGCTTCTGGTAGTCGTGCTCTCTGGAACAGCATGCTTTGATTTTCTCAGCAATTTCCACTGTGACGGAGTGAGTACCATTCATGTTGGAGAGCGGAACCGCCAGGATACGTACATGAGACACGATCAGGATCTTAGGCCTAAAATAGGAAGGTTTATGAGCAGGAAAGTTGATCGTCATACCTATACATATCCTATCCACTAATCCAATTTCTGATGTTGATGACCTTGAAAATTCCTCCTTCATTCCTTTCTCCGCCGACTCCTTGAACTGCGTTCTTGCTGGGCCTGATCATGATAGCGCTCCGCTTATACTTACGACGGCTGTAGTCCCAGCGCTTCTAATGACCTGGAAATCAGCATAGTTCCAATGGACTGCTTGTCAGCAGGTGGGAGCTTGAATGATGTCGCTCTTGGACTCAAGAGTAATTCGACAGAATAGATGACATCTATCGAGCTTTTCCCTTAGCGGTAGTGTGGAATTGAAGTGATGTACCCTTTCATTATGTTTCGACCCATGGATGAGTAGTTTCCTCCCAATTTGCATTCCGGTGTGTGATATCCGGATCAACCGTTAGCTGCGAATCGAGAGACATGTATAGCTCGGCATGGTTGGTGAACGTCATTTGTACAACGGCTATGTCCGCTGGCGAGAGAGAGCAGCACCAACTAGAGCCATCTTGAGGTGATCGCGGTAGTTCTGGGTGCTCTCGAGATATCTAGATATCCTGGAAGCGTGTGTACGAGCAGCATGTCCCAATCCCGGCGGGAACATCCTAAAACTTCCATCTGACCACTCGCGGCTTTTGCGGACTTTTGTTCTTAGTAGTCCTGATGGACTCATGGAGATCGTCACGCTGTGAGTTCAGGCGATTTGCTCCCATATTCTGCAGCGCTCTGATGCGAGAAAACTAAACGTGTCTGGGCTGATGAACCTTCGGCAGCTCAAAGGATCGTTAAGGCGGACCACATTAGAAGCATCATGCCATAGAAGGTATTCGAATTGCCACTTCAGACATGCCCACGATCTGGCAGACGATGTTTGAGGTATGTACCACGCGAACACAATAAGCCGCACCCTGTATGGCTGAACGCGTAATCAGGAATCTAGACAGTCGTACTGTGTGGGGAGAACGTTGTACTCATTCCGTACGTTGGTACTGGAACCTGAGCGGAAAGTATGCAACATTTATGTCTCACGACGCTAATGAGGAAGGATATCGGGGAAAAGGTTGATGAAAGAGGTTATTGGGCATATGTTAGCTTTTAACCACCTCCAGGTTCTGAAATGCCATGAAAGCTAAGACCGTTCATAGATAGGGCCAATCAAAGCTCAGCATACGCGTGTTATTCGTGATAGAATGGGGGGATAGGTGCAAGATAGCGTTGCCATCTCCTATCTAGCAACTTGAGGTCCAGCTTCCCTCTAGCTTTACTCTGAAGGAGCATTTGCAAGTTTAAAGCTCCAACAGGCAACGGGGAGGACAATCAAAGAACGTGGCTGCTTTCTGGATTCACGTATATAAAGCAATGTGGTGCTTTGAGCACTCGTAGGATTTTAAGATCGCACCCCATCATAGTTCAAGGAGCACAGGAGCACTCCTTAGCTGACTAAGCATGATTGTGCGATGGCATCTCAGACGTGCCCCGCCGCCTTGTGAGGCAAGTATCTGGGTTCATTCAGTCACTGGCCGATTGGCCGTGGTTATTGATTTGCAGGCTCCTTGTGTTGTACAATATGAGAAATTTGCTCGTGTTGCACTTGTGCTTGACTGAATACAAATGGAACCTCGACTGTGAAGTTGTCCAATGTAACATCCTCGTCGGCCATGGACTCACCAGATCTTCGACGACAGAGTGGGGCTGAGAGACGCTCAAGCGAAAGCCTGACATGGAACTCTCACGACGATACTGCTTACGATGACTTTGACATTCCAAAATACATAATAGATTTATCCCTGCCTCCAGTACGTCGCTATCAACACGTAGCAGCCGACTTCAAAGATCAGGCGGCCGCTTTACCTGTTCTCTTCGACGACATGGTACTAGGGTGGAAGCCGCACGCTCACGTTAACGGAATCAGGAAGCTGGCTCGGCTGATGCTGCGACGCCTTCACTATAAGGAAGAGGATGAAGAGCTTCGAGGTATATCTCAGACAACCGGTATCAAGATGTGGCTATTAGTCGCACTCAACGTCCTTCTGGATCTCTTTATGGGTTGTACAAGCGGCGCTGCAAGAGTCGGCGAGGAACAAGATGGCACCAGGATGTTACATTTTCGTACGTTGGATTGGGGAATGGATCCTCTTCGAAAATTAATCGTCCAACTTGACTTCATTGGAAAGCCGGGTGATAATATTATCGCCTCAAGTATCACATATGTCGGCTACGTAGGTGTTCTAACAGGAGTTAGGAAAGGGTTAAGCATGTCTCTGAATTTCCGCCCCAATCACGACCGAAGCGGCAGGCTGGCGAACTTTCGATTCTACTTCCACCATCTGCTCGTTCTACTGGGCTACCGTCCCTCCATATCCTCTATACTCAGGCAACAGCTTCTTCCTTCGCAGACTTCACCGCACCGTGCGAAAGTTACAACACCGACTTTAAAATCGATTGAACAGACTCTTCCGTCTACGAGTACGACCGCAGCCTACCTAATCTTCAGTGATGGTGACAGGACGATCACAATGGAAAAGGACCACCACACCGCTACGGTCCAATCTTCCGGTACTTTTATTGTCGCCCTCAACCACGATGAAGCACAAGAGGAGTCTGTTGAATCGTGCGTCCCTAATGAACAAGCTGTCTCTCAAACACTACAGGCGACTGGTGGGCAAGACCTTGGTGAGGATGGTGTTGAGAGCAAGAACATGGCCCTCAACGACAATGAAGCAGAAGAGAAGTCCTCTGAAATGGGTACCCCGAAGGAGCCGAATCTCTCTGGAACTCTCCAAGCGACTGGTATGCAAGATGTTATTGGCTACAGCCTTGAGCGCAAGAACATGGCCTTGAAGTTTTGGGAAGAGTCATCGAAAATGCCTGTGCAGGATGGATCTGAGTCAAATGTCGGGCATGTCACCAGAGACACCCTTGCAGATTGGCTTATCACTTATCCATTCACTAATGAGGAGACTCACTACGCTGCAATCATGGATGCCAAGGATGGGAAGGTGGTCTGGGCTGAGCGGTATCTTGAGCCTCTAGAGAGTTTCTCATCGGAAGAAACAGCTTCACAAGTCCCTGAGACGTCTGCAGAACGCGCCATATAAGTGTTAGATCTGGGAAAACTCAGAGCCTAGGTGACCTGATCATACTGACCTAAAGTCGGAAGAAATGAACGCTTGCAGAGACATGCAGACCAACAAGAGCTATACACTTTTCTGTTCATGTAAGACGCATATGCAGGCAACAAGACTAATGTTTATTACTTCTTCCTATTGCAGACCTGTCTCTCTGAGCAAACACAGTATGCGCTAGCGTGAAGGAATGTAGAGAAGTAGAATTGCGCAACAGCTAGAAATGAAAAGTACAATAGAAATCTAGCCTGTTATTGACCCTCCTATCGGTTACTCACATGGACCAACCGATACTAGCCGTATGGTCCAGACCTGCATCTGTCGGAGAGGCTCTCCGAAGGTTCTCAAAATCATGGTGGCAGAAAGAGCCAGTGAGGTGAGGCGAAGTAATCTTGCGCCACTCCACCGCCACACCGTAGCAATCCCTGCAGAGACCTGACTCCCTCGTCTTGAAGTCCCTACAGGCTAGGACATGCCGAAAAATCAGTTGACGTACATTACAACCATGGCTGAAGAATCCAGATATCGAAGTCATTTTCTAGCTTTGCCACCATACGCGGCCGCCGGCTGCCTGCCGTTCTTTGCTTACACTGGAACCATCAGCTTTCATCGTCCTCGTCAATCCAGCTTATCTCAATTCCTGAGGCTCATCAATTTAGGCTTCCATTTTGAGTGCTTCTGGTTGGGACGTAGCCTCGGTGACACCTTTCCTGTGTTGAGTCATTTATGCTGAGGGTGATCCTAAAATCTTCCATTCGCCTCACTCTATGGCTGGCTGCGTATCCAACCTGTTGATAAAAGTAAGCAGTTTTAGGCATCAAAGCTCACAATATTTCTGTGCAAAGATTGTCCATATTGAGCCAGAATTTGATCTCGAAGTCTTAAAATCTTGAACTCTTAACCACTTGACCTCAAGCCGCGAATCCTGACAAGCAAAGCCTGTCTACTAGAGAGGCTTAAGCAGCAATATTGCTAGAGCAAGGGCAACTGTAGCTCTGGACTGAAAATACAGAATCCTCGATCCGTACTTGGGCTCCATCGAATGGCCATCAACAGTGCTTTCCGCGCTCTAAAGCACGCGGATTTCGCTGAAAGCAACTCCACCACAAGCATTACCCAGCTGCCAGCCAATATCCTTGAGGCTTTCATCCCAGGATACTCTGTCATCTCGAAATACTTACTCGATGCCCTCGGTTTTGACATCACCCTGCTTGTGTCTGTCTGCTTTCTGGTCTTTGGTTTGGCCACGTCCCTTACCTTTGCCTGGAAACACTTGTATCGGCAGTTCGAGGAGTATTGCATGAGCTTTATTCGCATCGACTCTGATGATGACATCCACGATCATGTCATGGAATGGCTTGCCAGCCAAAAGATCTCCAAAACGTCTCGAAAGTTGATGGCAAAGACTGGTCGCGAGAACGCTTGGGACATGTTAGACGAGACTGTTGCCGAACCTGAGTTGGATCCATCCAATCTGATGAACTTCAACAACTGGGATGCCAAGGTCCCACCGCGGTTCCAACCGTCCTTCGGGAGCCATTTCTTCTTCCACAGAGGCCACTTCTTCCAATTCAAAAGGGAACAGAAGCAGGTCATGACTGGAGGGTGGCCTATGGTACGAGATGATGAGAACATCACTTTGACTTGTATTGGACGTTCTACCGAGCCAATCAAAGAACTGATCAAAGAAGCCCGCGACTTCTATCTCGATAAGCAGAAGTCCTGTACCGTCGTTCGAAGACCGTGTCCTAAGGAGCACAGGGGCCGAGGACGCAGTGTATGGATGAAGGTTGCTACTAGACCGTCTAGGCCCATGCATACCGTAATCTTGGAACATGAACAGAAGAACAGGCTCCTTGCGGACATCAATGAGTATCTACACCCTTCAACGCCCCGTTGGTACGCAAACCGAGGAATTCCCTACCGAAGAGGGTACCTATTTTATGGCAACCCTGGAACCGGCAAAAGTTCCCTCGCATGGGCTATTGCCGGAGTTTTCGGTCTAGACATATTCTGCATATCGTTAGTGGATCCCACCTTGACTGAAGAGGATCTCGGCATGATGTTCACAAGCCTTCCGCGACGTTGTGTGATTCTCTTAGAAGATATCGATGCCGCAGGTTTGAACAAGCGTCAAGAAGATGAGAAAGTACAGGAAACGAAAGATGAAGATCCAACCGCAAAAATAGGTGCAGAGATCACCAGAGCCTTCAAGTCCGTTCAGAAGAATGACAAGGATAAACAAGGCATCACCCTATCCGGACTTCTCAATGCCATCGATGGTGTTGCTTCTCACGAGGGTAGAGTATTGGTCATGACGACCAACTTTCCTGACAAGTTAGACGATGCCCTTATCCGTCCAGGTAGGATTGACATGAAAGTCGAATTCACCAATGCGACTCACGCCCAGATATACGAACTGTTCCTCCGGATGTACACTCCAGATGGCTCTATCAAAATAGATCCAGCAAAGATTAAGGTCGACCAGGGGCAGGTCAGCAAACCTACGCAAAACGGACAAGCTTTGCAATCCAAACTGCTCGGTATCAATGAGATATTGACGCCGCCAGATACGCCTACACAGGTAAAAATTCCAGCAAATGACCAACTGAATACCATCGAGGACATAGCGGCTGCTTTCGCCGATCGTCTGCCAGCAAATGCTTTCACCCCTGCTGAAATACAAGGGTTCCTTCTCACAAGGAAAAAGGAGCCGCAGAAGGCGCTCAAGGAGGTTACGACTTGGTCAAAGAGTATGCTGGAAACTAAGGAGAAGAAGGCTAGGGCGAAGGCGGCGGGTCCGTGACAAGCATGGTGAAAAGAGCGTTTAAGTAATATGATGTGCAGAATTCTTTTTTGCCTGCATAGCAAGGCTATGAGACAGTCTTTTGAGCGAATTGTCTTTACTATTAGAGCAGCGTGAAAGGGCAGCCTGGCGGTTAATCATTATTTCGGTTATCCACTGCCTTCGACCTTGGCGGTACTATTAGATCATGCATTTAAGCGTAATTGACTGGGTCTGAAATATGTCTTTGTTTCCTTAATGAGATGAAAAGGTCGAATTTATCAATGAGATGTGGTTTGTAAATCTTGGTCTCAGCCTCACGGCGTAACTATAAGCACTAAAGGTAGGGTAGCTGAGCCCGCCTATCAAAGAGACGTAGTCGCCCATGCATAGGTAGTGTTCAGCCTCACGGTGACAAGTCATCAGCCGCAGCGCTAACTTCTGGTGATTGCTTTTGCTATTTTGAACCTTAAAAACTTTACGATAAAATAGTGTTCCACTGTCCACCACAAGATAACTATATGAGCACGACAATCGACCTCGCCTATTACGACATTCAAGGTATCGGTGTTATGTGGCTGTTCCAGCCCTCCCCTACTCATACTAAGCGTCTCAATCACCTTACTTAGCATCTCAATCGCCATTCTGAGTCACTCAAACATGTCATCTCAGAAAAGGAGTTACGCAGAGGTTGCCGGTGGATCATTAGATACGTCAAAGAAAGACGATCAATCGTGCGACCCGAGCAAGGAAGATGAGAAGCGTCAAAGCGGTAGTCCAAGGAATATGAGTACATCAGTGGGCCCGCTAGAGGGTGATGAAGAGCCTAAAAATACCACACCAGGCTCTAGTGTTTCGCGGAAAGGCGATGCGTCAAGCAATCCGCTGGCGAGTGAGAAGAAGAAGGATGAAAGATCGCCAGTCATCAGCAATTTAGATAGAGATGGTGGGCTAGGCAGGTCTCCCGAGCATGATGTTGGGCGAGAAGATGCACCATCCGGTAACGAAATCTCGATAGAAGATGTTGCACTTACCAAACCTATCACTGGCGAAGAGAGCCATGCCAGTACACTACCAATATCCAATGCAGCAGGCGACGCTCCGAAAAATCTTCGGCAGCATAGGATTAAATTATCCGATGTAAGCGCTTCAGGAAATATCGGCCCACCAGTAGATAAGTTCACACGCGGTGGTCGTGGTACAGCATGGTATTGTGGTCCTTGCGGCTACGGGCTTAGGGATATTGGCATAGACGCATTTTGTGTCAATTGCGGGCGTAGGAGGGATGTATATAGTCACCCTCCCTTACCTCTCTCAAAGCAAGGAGATAGTAAATTCCATGGGCGGACCTTTGGTTGTGGATCAGGAGGATGACTGGGGGACTCGATCTGCATTCAGAGTAGACAAGAGATATGGAAACGGGAAGATGATGTAAAAAATCATCCGGAACATGTGGCAGCATCTTGAAGGGTGACGGAGAAAAAAGGAATGCTTCAAACACAGAAAATCTCTAAAGATCCGAATCCATCAACCAACAATACCACAAACCATACCTCCTAATCAATATCTCCTTCTATGAACATACCAACCTAAACAGATCAAAAGTGTCAAACAGCCAAAACCCACACATCCAAAATCCCAATATCATTCATTCACTAAAAATTAGTTCATATACAACTATAAGCCCTTCCCTCCCACTAACAAACAAACAGCTCGGCAAAGCATCCATGGTCTACCCGTAACCTGTCCCGTCTCGGAAGGCAGGCTACATCGGGTAGCCCCAGGTTCGAACCGAGACCGACACGGCAAAAAAGAAAAGGAGTGTCGCAAGTAGATAGGTCACTCCTAGGAAAAATCCCGAGATTTTCTGTAGCCGTTGTTCATCCAATCAAATCTCACCCAAGCAGGGTCAAAAGATGGGTTGGGTGAACAACGGTGAGTCTTTTGCTGTTTTTGATCTCTGGTGTGGAGGTGTCAACACTTTTTTTCGCTTCGGCAATCACCTTATGCATACCCCGATTATTTTTCGATTTTTGTAGACACGACACCATGCATAGAGATGTAATAATGGCAGCGATCGTGAGTCATTTAGCAGTTCGATTCCTGCTGATTATTTGAATTCCGCGATTCGATAGCCTGGTGTCTAAACAGCACTCTCCAACACCTCCCCCTCCTTCCCTGCCTTACCCACCAACATCTCCCCAATACACCCCCCCTCTCCCCTCCCCCCATCGGATCCTTCCCCCTTCTCACCGCCTCATCAACCTCTCCACGCATGGAAAACCCGTTAGCATGCATCCATACCCGATCCCACCAAAAACAAAAGAAAAAACTACTCACCCTCAAACTCCTCCTCCCTCCCACCAACCCACTTCCCCATCTTCTCCCTAACAAAAACCTCAAAATCCCACTCCCCACTCTCCAATCCCCCCTCCTCTCTCCAAACATACGTTTCTGCCTCTACCTCTTCCACCTCGCCTAATATCTTACATCTCACCCTGCACCTCTCGTACTCGTCTCCTTCAAAAACATCTAATCGCCATATATCCCCGTCCGTTAAGCCTTCTACATACGTTCCACGCACACAACTAGCCTCCTCTTTCGCATTCCCATCCCTATATCTATTCCCATCCATTTCCCCAATTTTCCCATTCCCACTCCCAATTTCCCCCCTCCTCTCACCATCCGGTACGATAGCAGGATAATCACACCCCACAACCCTCTTCCTCACATATCCCTCCAATATCGCAGGCCGCGTTTTTAACCGGGAGAGTTGGGCTGGGGTGGGACGGGTGGTGGAATGGAGGACGCGGTGCAGGACGGGGGGGGCCATCTGTGAGGGTGAGTAAGGGGGATGGTGGGGAAGGGGAGGGAGGGGAGGGGAGATATGAGGGAGACGAACTAGGGTTCCTGGGAGGGGGGGTTTAGTGGGGATGGAAAAAGTGGAGGGGGGAAAGGGGAGGTACCGTAGAAGAAGGCGCTGTGGGTGGGGGCGGGCATTATTATGGAGGTGGGGAAAATGATTGAGAGAGATGAGGAGGAGGGAATATTTGAAGAACGTGCGAGGTCAGGGATTGGGCATTGTGGGGTGAGAGGATTAGATTATCTGACCTTGCGTCGCTAGAAGGGTTAACTGCCTCTTACTGTACAGCCCTGTAGGGCTGGACCTAAAGCGCCCTAATCAAAACCCCCCATCCTCCGGATCTGGTCAACTGGGGCGACGACAATTAGCCTCGGGGAGTCCCGGCTTTGGGCTGTTTTTGGGGCCCGCCTTGCCAGCTCTAGGTCCAGCCCTGTAGGGCTGTATAATAAGGGGGTTAATCCTTCTATCGTCACACCACAGTCACGCTTCTATTTCTTCAATCCAACTCTATGATTACTGAGCGGGGATTGCCTCCAATCGTTACTAAGGCAAACAGGCTACTCTCACCCAATTCTCAGGCAGTAAAGATCCGCTTCGATTCAAGAATGCCATAAGTATCCACACGAATCCAAGCAGCCCTAAAATTATGGAAATGTATATGACTTGCTGTGCAACACTTGTACGAGGATACCAGTTAAGAATATCCGCCAATAGCCAACGATTTCTTCCTCCTCTCCTTTGTCAACAACCCTGAAATCCCAATGTCTTATTCAACTCTCGCAGCTTCGAATTTTCACGTAGAAAGGATCTCGTCATCACCTCGCCTCATTAAGAATAAAGCATTTTTCATGCTAGGTCAACTCTCTAATACCTTTCACCACCGCCCTCACCGACAGTTAGCGAGGACTTCCTCCCTCTCACCATCACCACAACCAGGGGCATGGAACGTGCATATTGAGGGGAAGCAAGCAACGAACGAGTGTCCAAACAGCACTAGTATCACTAAACCACGAGCATCAAAGCCCTATGGCTCGCCCAGAAACAAACCGAGCGAACCACAGAAACTCAAGGATTCACCCATCTGCGATTGTCTCAGTTGTCAAGCAATTATATAGCATCTAGCTACAGCACGATTTTGCAATAGTAATCTAGGTCAGTCTGCTCAACACATTACGCTGATGGATCGGATTGCGTCCCCTACCTCAGCCACCAATATCCCGGAATGCCTTAAGTCTTTGTTGATACAATCAAGCTATATGATACTTCTTACATTCTCATGACATCAAAGCTGCTGGAATTCGGGGTATGCATCATTTTATATGGATCTTTGTTTGCTAACGAGACCGATAGTATCCATCCGACGCCTGATCCGGAAGACGCCCGTTCATTAAGAAGCCAAACGCAATTAACCAAATAATGACGCCGATTTCACATGTCCTAGCTTTCGAAGGTTCACCGCATGACTCCCACTAAATATCAACAGATATTCCCTATCTCTTCCCATCTTCCCGAATGAGACCTCCAGAGGTATACTTTACGGAAGGGTGATCCGAACCGATGCACGATCGATGTCAGCAATGAGGACACTTATGCTTTGGAAGAGACAGGTTCTGGAACATTGAGGATGATACCCGAAAGCACAGTGTTCTAGATACCCGTCAAGAATGGAGCTCTATAGAATATTGAGACAATAGACCTTGATGGTTTATCTAGGAGTTATGGCTCTACTATATATTCGAAGGAGCGTCGCTGCTATAGAACGGCAAGAAGCCGGATAAAGTGGTAATTAGGAGCGCAGGAAAGCCGACTCATAGAACGGAGAAAACGCCGACAAGAATGGCAGAAAAATAATGGGATTTATCCGCCATAAGGGAACGGAGATTTTCCAACAATACCTCCCCAATAGCACCTTATTTGTCCAGCTCCAAGCCGTACTCCTCAATCAAGTCTTTCCTTCTGTTCCCTGTCCTTGTATTCTAGCCAATTATGTTGATTTGCATTCGAACACTCTCAGTAGTCAGAAAGCTGTTTTCCAAAATACTATGATATCTAGCACAGAGACTTGGAGTTTATTAAGATGCGTCATATTGTAAAGATTCAGAATTCCTAGTTCATAACCGAACAGATTCAAACCAATCGTTCTTTTACACAAGAGGGATTCTGGAGGGCTAAGTCTATGCTAGTAATCATGTCTGTTAGGGCTCATTTCGCAAGGAATGGTTTGTGGATCTACTATCACGCCACTTTTACACGACGAGATCTCAACATGACCAACATCTCACCACAAGCCCCATTCGCTATGCACCCATCATGGCGTGACTTCCTATTCACTACATATCTCTATTCATTATAACAGCGCTTTGAATGCTTGCTCTACGACCTTCCCTCCTACAACATTCAAACACATTACAATTACAACAAACTCGGCCATCCAGAAATCCAGCAAAATTAAACTCTACCTACGACACCTCAATAATATTCACATATTAATTATCGATTGATCACGATAACAAATAAACTATATCATACCTCGAACCAAGAGCAAGCAACACACCTCAACAAAAACAGCACACCACAACAGACCCACACCACAACAAACCGTCACTCTACCTAAATCAAAAGTAACAACATCATACTACTGCATCGTCATAAAAAACTCAACAACGCCTCCCCAAAACAACCATACCACACAATGTTAAACCCTCCAACCTCCCTCCCCACCTCCCCCTCCTTTCCCTCCCAGACCCTCTCCCGCTTCATCCTTCCACGACAAACCGCCCGCGCGATGACGGTAGCATACATCTTAGGTACGTGTGCGGGGATGGCGGCATTGTATGGTCGGGGGCCGTCTCGGTTTGGAAGGGTTGTAAGGCGGTGAGCGTATGGGTTGGGAGATGGTAGAAGGGGAAGGAAAAGAGAGGAGGAAATGGGAAGAGGATGATGTTAGGGGCTACCTAATGGAAAACATGAATTAGGGTGAATTCGTATTTCTATGAGATCGAATGCGTGGAGTGAGAGTACAGAGAGAATTGTAAAGAGAACGATATCTTCTTCATATATGGGTTGGATTCTTAGCACTTTTATCATGATATCAAAGATCTTTTCTCTAAGCACAGAACTTCACTGAAATTAAACGAGGACAAGATCTTATGTTGTGTAGATGTTGTAATATAAACGTCCAGCCTTCCTATATATATATCAGCGCTAGATTATCTTAGCAACCCGCTTTATATTCCGAGTATTCTAATATTTTCTACCTTGATGAAGGCAAAGGTATCAGGATCAACACCAAGGATATCAGCAGAGAAGCGGATTTCGTCGTGGGATATCTTAGGTAGTTTTCACTTCGGGGATAAGGTTACTAGGCCAAGCAGAAGAGCCCACAGCATTGAAATATTTAATGCTATTGCCGCAATGCATTGATCGATACCTAAGATGGATCGACTCCCAAAGATACTGCTATTCAAAGTGAACAATATCCACGCCGTGCTAAGGGGATGGACTCGGTGGCGATTATTGGTAAAGCTATGGCTGGGCACTTGATGTTGCAGAGCGGCGAATAATCTCAATTGAGTGGAGCAGGGTGCATCGTACTGCTCGTCTGGAAGAAAGCTGATTGTAACTGAAAGCTTTGATAAAGGGTGAATAGTTGTGATTATAATGACACGACGCGGAGATGCGTTCCACAAAGACCTTAGTATGCTTACTCTCCCTTATTAGTTCCGAGAGGTTTGTCATGTTTGCTCCACAGCTGCTTGCACAACTCCTGTCGTAAACGTAACAGCCACCATCATACATGCTGTTACACCGAATCCGCCTTGTACATCCTGCCTCAAGGTAGACCAGCATACCCCAAATAGGACACTTAGACTGAGTATGACTGATCCGAAGACCCAGAACTTTGGCCAGTCGAAACCCTCCGCAAAGTATACTCCCCATCCTAGTAGTCCTGGGGCCTGATGTGGGGATAATTTCAGTTGTTCCCGTATTTTTTTGGGCATTCTTTCCAAACAGAATGGTACATCGTCAGCGTGGTCTGGGTGCTCGTATAGATGCATCAGGTGATTCGTGCCTATTGGAGGGATCGTCTCTGCAGGTATTGGCTGATAGCGATATTCATCTTTCAAGCTCGCCGGAGGAAGGTCGTTTTTCTCTTTGATATCGATAAGCTGATGTTTGTGTAATCCAAATTTGACGAATTGAATTTCAGTCATTTTCCATAAGGAGAAGTATGAAGCCCATTGTCCTCTAATAGATTGGTATTCATGCCTTAGCTTTCTAAAGAGAGTCTCGTCTGAGACCAATTCAGCGAGATCCATGTGGACTAGTCTTGTCCCATGTTTCCGGTAAGGGATACACATGAGTAAGAAAACGTTTTCCGAAGTGGCCGAAGACTGTGAATTTCGCTCCTGACCTGCTGCATGATTCTGATGCAAAGGAAGTGTCGGCACATTGTTATTTCGAAGAGGTCGACTACCGGTTAGCGAGCCAATGATGCCACCTGCAGCATTCCACAAAGCACGGATGAAGCTGCCTTTGTGTTGGCCTGGCCCATTGCCTTCGGGTGAACGAACTCTGTTCTGCTCGTTCAGCATTTGTTCTAGTTCTTCAAGGGCACCGGGACGAAGTTCCTCGAAATCATCATATAGATGGCGGCCGCAACGCTGTGAGACATATTAGCCGCCAGTCTGCGAGAATTGGCAAATCAAGAAGGCTTACACATGTCCACCGAATGCGTTGCTTGCCGTGTTCTAGTGGTCTCTCGCCATTGGTCGAGATATGTATTGTGGAGGAGGAAGCGCGACGTCCAAGCCAGACTCTCAATTCTATCCTCAAGCTTAGAAGAGTCATTACATAAGCGTCATATAGGGGCGCTATGCGAACGGGCTCAGTGTTGGCCTGCGCGTCGTGAGGCAGATGGGAAGGTTGGTCATTCACAGCTTCCACCAAGCTTCCTGAAGCGTTCATCTGAGCTGCGTCCTTGACCTTCGCCTTATTTTCTGAACGTCCAACAGGATGGGTGTGGTCACTGATTCTTTTCTCCGGATGAATCGAGCTTCTCGGCATACCTGTATCGTCGAAACCAATGATAGCCTCTGAAAGTTCAATCGACTTTTGATGGCGGTCAACATCTTTCGCGGTCTCAATCGGCTCTCCTGGAACGAACGTCTTGGCATCATTCTCAACCATCATGAAATTTGCTGGTTGATCGAAAAATTTGAGGTTGCTTAAAGAGTCTTCCATAGACTAGCGTCAGCTTGATCGATCAAAAATATACACAGGAAGATGGAAGAATAACCGACCATATATTACGTTGCCATCATCAACATATTGAGCCTGCTCAGATCCTTTGTCAGAAAGACTGCTGATAATTTCATCATCCGGATACATGAAGGTAAGTGGCTCTCGCTTCTTAAGCTCTGCCACGATTTTTGCTGCCTTTGCTGCACCTTCATCTCGAACTCCATGCTCCCCAATCATCGTCATTGTTGAGCGTTCGGCATCGGCAAATATAGTCGATGGCTGCCATACTACTTTGTTAGAATTTAACCCCTCGTGTTCGTAATGAAGCTTTGCATCTTGGGATATGGATTTGTCGCGAGTGGTTTCCAGTTCGGGAGCAACCTGCACATCTCTAACGCTCTTCAGCTCTGTGGAGCTTGGAGACTGCGTATCGAGTTCGCCCATGTCATAGCTAACTGACTTTTCGATACCGCTAGCCGTACCCGGGCTTTTCTCAGCCACGTACGGGAATTGAGAGCTCAGCGATCGGAGGCGCTCACTAGGAGCTTCTAAGTTGCCACTGTAGCGTCCAATATCTCCTGGCGGTATATCTTTCGGATGTACCCTCCTCAAATGTTCATCAAGATGATCCTTACGATAAAAGCCGTGATCCCCTGTACGGTCACATCCTCTGGCTGGACAGTTGAGTCTTTCTTCAGGCGTAAGCGGAGTATGGGTCCTTTCATGTCGGTCCATGTCATGTTGGCGTCGGGTCTGATATTTGCAATTCCCATGGAGACAATAAAGGTAACCGGCTCTGATCACATGTCAGAGATCCGTGACAGGGTTTCATGTTAGGGAAGATCTTAATTTATGACGAAATTCGAGCGGTAGATTTACTCAACGGTTTTCTTTGGCCGTACTGATCTGACAGTAGCAGGAGTGTAAGTGCTTGAAGCAGCAGATTCAGAGTGTGACCTCCCATCGCCAGACTTCCTAGAAGAAGGGACAGACCCATAGCCTGAATCTTTTGACGACGTCGAGTCTTTCGAGTGGCCTAGTGCCGCGACAGGGGCAGAAATATAATGGTTCCAAGGCTCATCGCCTGAAAGTCGCGAGTCCACCAATAATGGAAAACGATTGTCTAAGCCGGAGTGGGAATTATACGGAAAGAGAGTAGACGGAGAGGGTAGAGAGTCATCAAAGAGATCATCCAAGAGATCATCCAAGGCGGGAATTTTGTTGTGGGACATCTTGGATAGCTTTCACTTTGGGGGTAAGACTAGTAGACCAAGCAGAAGAGCCACCAGAGTTGGTATAAGCAATGCTGTTGCCGCGTTATCTTGATCGATGGCACCTAAGATGGGTCGATATCAGGCAATGTTTCTGAGGGAGACCGAGTCACGTCGCGTACCCTCGTCGACCTCTTAGGACCAAGTATAGATGGAAGCCGAATAATGCTTCAGAGGGTGAAAGGATTTTGTACAAGAGGTGCCGAAGAATTGTGACAATGGAGCCTCGACAACATGTTATGCCTATCTTTTCAAGTCCAAGCCTCGAAGGGCTTTGTCAGCCTTATAGTGGGCTATGCCATCTATTGGGCAAGATTATGCGCGATAAGCAGAGCCAGCTGTCCAATCGCTTAACGCCACATCCTTCCATCTGACTTATCATTCGACATCTTTCCTATGGCTCGGCCAAAGGGAAAAGGCTGGGAAGGGCCACAGCCTCAAATTCGATGGTAGTCCATGGCAGGGCTTATCGAAGTCACTTGAGTAACTTAGCTAAACAGGCAAGAGCCTCACTGAAAATTTACTAGGTAAGGTGTCAAATATAGCTTTTATTATGCTTTGCTGATGCTGCGTCTATGTCATCTCTGTTCATCGTAGTCATGTATATCAAAGAGCGAATGCTTCGTGTCCTCTACTTCTCGTAGATCCATTCATGCTGAGCCTGTTTGTATTCAAGGACCTCCTCCGGCTTGAACCACAAAGCGATCTCCTTCTTGGCACTCTCGACAGCATCGGAGCCGTGGCAAACGTTGCGGCCGACGTCCTACGAAAACATTAGCACTTTGTAGAGGAATGATGGCAAGAGGGTGACATACGATGGCGAAGTCACCACGAATTGTGCCTGGAGCAGAAGCCAATGGGTTTGTGGCTCCCAAAAGAGCTGCAAGCGAGTCAGTGACGCTTGTCTTCAGCGCTGTGTCCAATGGACGTACTGCGACCAGTCTTGACGGCCTCACGCCCTTGCCATACCATAGCACAGATGGGACCGCTCAGCATATCTGAGTCATGTCAGTCGTCAACTTCTGTGATATTGATGTGAGGTTCGTCGGGACAGGGGTCGTACAGGTAACAAGACCCTTGTAGAAAGGCTTGTCGGAAAGATCCTCATAATGCTTCTCAAGATGCTCTTTTGATGGGCTGACAAGTTTCATGGCAACAAGTTTGTAGCTGCATCTTCAATTAGCTCTCTGCACTTCGAGAAGAGCCATTGACTTGCCCTCGCTTCTCAAATCGGGAGATGATCTCTCCAACGAGTCCACGCTGAATGACGCCGCCTCAGTAACCTCCTGTACAACGGGGTGGCTTCACGCCACAGGATGAATCAATGCATACCTGGACGCCATCTGGCTTGATCGCAATGAATCTATGAACGACTATCAGCTTCACCGCAAGTTGATGTGCTCCCTTAAAACTTACGTCTGTTCGTTAGACATGGCTTCAATTTTTTCTTTTTCTGCTCTAGCTTTGTTACTCTGACGAAGGTAAGCTGCTGTCTTGGGGTTGAGATGTTTGTAGATTGGCGGTTCCTGTGTGGGAGATCCGTCGTTTTTGTCTTCCATAGCGGCTGTGGGCTTTTAACAGTGGCGGGGCAGGGGCTTGTCGTTAGTGGCTGGTGGTGGGGCTTTGGCGCGCGGAGAGCTTCCGCTAGGGCCAGGTACGCGCGACCTAGGCACCGCCAGCTGTTGGAGCACTTGACAGCTACGGACATGGTTGTGTTGCAACGCTTCTTTCCTGCGGGGCGTCGCAGCTGTACTGTGGTCTCGCGAGAATGTTACGGCTCCAAGATGGAGCCAAGTATTCACAATTGTGTTGCTATTGCTATGTTTCTTCAGACCCGCAGGTAATTCAAGCCTTGAACTGCAGTTATGTTCAAACGTGGAAATTTCAAGACCTGCAAGCAGTCAGGGTTCTACAAAAGGAATCGGGCCTACGCCGATAATTTAGCCACCCTTGGCAATGCTTGGGCTTCACCGTACGCGCTCGATCCAAACAGCGTGAGACTGGGCATGGAGGTGTTACAGGAACGGTGCTGAAGTTGTTGAAAGGCGGTGCTCAGGCTGCTCAATTACCTGTCAAGGTCATATTTCTTGAATCGGGGGTGGCCAGAGTTACCATTGATGAGCTCAAACGACAGCAAAATGATATTGAGCTTCGGCATGGGAGCCAAGCCCGAAAAGAACGGTATAATGAGGCCGCGGCCTAGGCACTTGTCACAGCTGGCGAGCCAGATAAGTCTCTCTCTGGTGAATCGTCGCAAGAAGAGACAATTGTTCGGTATGGTCCCAAGCAACAATACAAAGCTGTGGTACGCCATGATCCTTTCTCAATTGAGTTCTTGCGGGACGACGAGCTACACATCAAATTCAACGGCAAAGGTCTGACAGATGTAGAGCACTGGAGGCCCAAGGTTGGGAAGGTAGAACAAAAGTAGTACGAAAAAAAGAATCCCAAGGAGGGTGAAGACGAGAGCAGAAGACGAGAGCACTTGGGGGAGGAGACCTTTGGTGGAAACACGGACTCCAAGCGCAGGGGACCAGGAAGCGTTGGAATGGACATTATTTCTATAGGCTATGAGTATGTCTTCGGTATACCAGGCCGGGCGGGGACGGCGAGTGTGGCTGTTGTCAGGGAGCCGGTGATGGGGATTGGAAGGCATTGCAGGGTGGAGTCTTAGGAGTTGGAAGGAGTTTCTTGGATGGATGAGTTGGAATGATGTACGATATTGTATGACCGTAAAACACCCATATTGGAGTTTACTTCAAGATCAACTATTTACGTAGACTCGAAATACCTATAAGAAGCATGTTATCATTCCTTTTTCACTATCAGCAAACTGAGCTAGCATAGCTACCCTGGTCTATTGTATTAAAAAGCACCCTTCATGAGCAGAACTCCTCATTTCCGTTGAGACATTCGAATATCATTCACTTAGTCCCCGCCGTTCACGCCAATTGGTCGCAAGTAGACAGAACACCAATCGCTATGCCATCAAGCCTTAGATGCCACCAAGCATAGTGCAAATCAACAATTAAGAGACTAATGCCGTTAGAGGACAAAAAGAAAAAAATGTTCCATCAGTCATCAACATCAATGACATCAATCATGCCACTATCCTCCATTTTCTTTTTCGTCATTTTCCTGCGCGACGCAGCATCATCATCATCGCGTTTTCCAAGTCGGGCTGTTGAGTATTCAACAGTAACCTTGTTACCTTCCGCAGGTCTGCGGACGATGTTTTCAGAGGAGCGAACCGTTTCTGAGCGTTGAGGGTCTGTTGAAGACTGCTGTGCCTGTTCAGTGACTCCCAACTCGAAAGATTTAGAGGGCTCTGAAGGCTGTGAATCTGGGACTTCTGAGGGGAGGTCTCCATGAGGACGAGGACTCTGGCTACCAAATATCGCCGGAGATGTCCTATTGGATCTAGGGGCGGAGGGAGCTGTTTGGCTTTGGCTCTCAATCTCGATGGTTGATGAACCGTCTTGTGTGGAAGTAGATGGCTTTGCTTGCCCTTCTTGATTTCCTGAGATGCGAGGGTGCTCAGCCTTCCCACCTTCAGGACTGAGTCGCATCGGATGCTTGTTCTGAACACGTTCCTCTGTTCTATTTGCATCCACTGGGGGCCGCTGCGCAGACTTGCTTACTGATATGCGATCAACCGTACCTGTGTCATTGCGAGGAAGTTCGATTTGACGGGGGGCAGTGCGTGTCGGGCTTCCTTCACACTTTCGATTTTCTTTGCCTTGAAATTTGCCAATTCTCTTCGCGCTCTGCCGCTCTTCTTCCTGAATCTTGTGCAGCTGTTGCAATTGTTCACGGATACTCGCCCTCATAGCACTTGGCACAAGCTTAGTCCAATCTTTGTCTTCCTCGTATGTTCTTGCAATAATACTTGCAACAAAATCCCTAGGGTCATCTTCGAGAAATTTAGCCACGTAGCCAAGAAGGAAGAGACCACAGTCTGAATAATTGCTCTGCTGCGGTACTTTCGCATTTATTCCTTGAATTTGACCATCATCGAATTCCATCCCACCGCGTTTCGTGCGTGCCTCTTCACGCAGATAGTCCTTAAGAACCCTTACTGTGCCTCCGCGAGAAAACCCAACCGAGTCTAGTACAAGGATGATTGGTTTGGTCGGGTCTTTCTTAGTAATTGAGGGCGGCATTGATTTCCTCTTCTGTTTCTTTGATTTCGCGCGGGCCCTAGGGCTTTGATCGAGGTCTCCAATCGTGTCTTTATCATCTTCGATCCGCTCTTGTACATGAGCCGGATATCTTGCTTTCGAAGCTATTGAACCAGGCTCGCTATCGTCGAATTGGGCGTTCAACATTTCCTGATCCTTTCCCCGTCGGTCTGCAGTCTCCACATTCCTAGCTTCTTCAAGACTTGGAATTTTGACCGTAGGCTGTTCTATGTCTTTGTCCAGACTCATTTCTGCGAAGGATTCTCTGGCCTCTGTCTCCCCCTCTTCTTTTGAGTCTCCCGCTAGACCAACTGTATCCTCGGGTTCAGCGCTGAGTGATGGCGGTCTAAACTCTCTGGCCTTACCATACTCATTTATTTGCTCAGTCTCGCCTGGTGAGCTGTGATGCTCTTCGGGCACCTCCAGACTGCGATCCAGCGCAGGAAGGTTGCAGATGATGGCCAAGTACCAATGCAACGACTCATTGATAGGAACGATAATATAATCGTAGGTGAAAAGATCCACTGATCTCGTCCATTTCTGCACGCCCTCATAATTGAAGCCCTTCTTGCTCTTATGTGTGTTCGTCAAGGTCGCGAAAAAGTAACTGTTGAAGAAATACACCTTTTTCGCAATATGTGGCTTTCGATCCCCAAGTTGTTGTTCGAGGAAGCGAAGGTAAAAGCTGAGAAGGTTGTCATTAAGGAATTCGCCCTCATCCAATTTCTCCAAGTCCGACCACTCGACAGTTATTCTCTTTTTGCCCTCCTTGGGGTAGATCAACGGCTTGCTCCATGGCTTACCCAAACCATGTAGTTTTGAGTATTTTTGGGGTGCATTATCGAGCTCATCGGAGGGATCGTCAGAAGCTCTGGTTGTCGCATGGTGTGTCCTTGTCGATCGGCGCAAATGGTCGTTGTGAGGCTGCGGTCTCATGAATCTTAGAGCCTCGCTGATAGTTGGCTCATCAGGTAGTCCATTGGCACGTGCATTGGTCTCACTTTCTTGCGGTCTAGGGTCACCTAGGGCAGCTCGCGCAGTCAGCTCATCGACCAACGACGGGCCTGTTCGCCGACGCCTTGTCTCAACAACGCCTTCGTTTCCTCGCTGCCAAGTGCTGGGCGTAGTTCGTACATTGGCCAAAATGTCGCCCCTCGTGGCAGCAAGATCAGTAACTCTCGAAAATTCCTGACGGCTTTTCTTGAGGATTTTGTCCATCTGGTCCCTATAGCGTCGGTAAGTAAGAGTGAAAAGATTGCGAGCTTGCTAACAGACTCACCTTGGAAGTATTTGCGTTTTGCACATAGCCTGTTCTGTTAGTCGATTTACCAGAACAGTGGCGTCTCTATCACTGGGAAATTGGAGGTCAAGCACGTTTTCCTCATCGCGAGATTTTGACGACAAGAAGCGTACTTTCCCACCAGCATCGGCACACTGAATTCTCTGTAGCTTGTCCGGTCGTATGCGGATGCTAGTTGGTTTACCGTCACGTAGGACAGCATAGAATCTGTCGTTTTCATCATAAACAAGACTCATGCCCTGCTGTTCAAGAAATGCACCCGCATAGTTCAAAGCAGACACCTCAACAGCCCAGCGAGGTTTTTTCTCTCGTACTCGTACTTTCGGTCCCTGAGCCCTCTTTCGAATATTTTGTTCCTCAGTGGCGAATGTTGAGGGTTTTATGTTACTCTCAGGTAGGCCTTGATCGAGTTCAGTAGAAGATATACGGTTCGAAGTCGAGGTGGAAACTTTTACAGGACTAGTTTGGCGCGAATGAGTGTTCGATAAAGTGATATTTGTATCTGCAGTATGTCCCACTGTATTTCCGCCTTCTTGGAGCTCATCTAAGTCGGAGCTCATAGCTACATCCGAAGTCCGACGCAGGCCATTAACAGGTATGAACATATCATTAAGTCGTCTTGACTGATCTCCATTATGATCCTCGGTCGATGAGCGGGTTTGTTGTTTTAATATGCCGTTGGCCTTAGCGGTGGACGGGAAGTAAGTTGATTGTTTCCCCATGCTTTGACCCTGCGTAGTTTGGGAGAAGTACGAATGCCTTGCTATTGGATCATCCTTTCTCATGGTGCCCTGGTATAGAATCCGATTATCTGCTGTCGGCACGTAATCCACATCCATTTCCTCCTCATCATCACCAGATAGATCTATTGGATTTGAGTACGACATGTTGGGCGAGCGATTGTGATGCTGCTGACTATTGTTGTTAAGTCGACGCTGCTTCTTTTTGCTCATGGGATCACTGTTCATCATCCGCTCAATGTTCTTATGCTCTTGAAGACTTCCAGTCGAAGACGAACTTCTTCGCAATTGGAAACTAGACCTGCGACTGTGCACCGAAGGAGCCCGGCTTGTACGTTGGCTAAGTGTGCCAAAAGATATAGAGCCCGGAGCCTCGTTATCTAGAGGGTCTATGATAGAAAGAGGTGAGCTCGGTGAACTTGGTTGGTGCTTCGTCTTCTGTCTTTTTGCCGAAGGCAACACAGGGCCGCTGTCCAGCTCAATCGCATGCGGCATTCCCCTCACGTTGCATCCTCGACTAATCTTTGTCTGCAGTGTATTTTGGAAGCCTGTCGTAGGCTTTGACCTCGTGACTTGATTTACTCGCGAATTGCTGGACTTTGGGTGGCCGTTGAGAGTATTGACCGGTCTTGGTCCTCCGTTGGGAATCTGGCTAATTCAGTGATTTTGAAGACGATTATTTGATTGCGTTTTTACCTTCACGGCAGAAACTTGACTATAAAGACGTGTTTGTGGCTTCCCAATAGGAACTGCGCCTGCATCATTATTCCTTCTGGCCAACGTCAGCTTTCTTTCAGTAAGGGAAACAGGGGATTCTGGAACGGACCGAGAGCCTCCTAATAGTCGTTCTTCGTCAGTATCAACCAGCGTTGCGTGTCTTAGGGAAAGCGCCGAATCCGATCTAATGGGGGCCTTTGAGTTGGCATTTGTGGATGGCATCCGATCCACTTCTGACGGTAACGGCCGTTGGCGTTCCGTAGCATTTGGATGCCTGTAGAAGGGAGTCGGTCTAATATATAGAGAGGCAAGTGGGCGCCGCAGCTGTTGTGGAGGAAGTACGGCCTGTGATGTTGAACTGCATTAGCGCGCCGCGGCACTTTTATTTCCGCCGAATGTTGATAGATTACGGCTGTTCCTCTGCCATTATATCCCTTGAGAACTTACATATGGTGATTCATCCTCTTTATCCTCCCTATGACTTAGCAGCTCACTAGTTTGATGCATGATTGCAAGTACCGGAAAGTTCGGAGGAGTGTCACTTGGGGTATCAGCAGCCGTCTCAGCAGCCTCATTGTGGAGCGCAGCATGATGCATTGTTGCCACAGCTGCGTGCAGTACGATCTGGCTCCCTGGCTACAGTGACTTGATTTATAGAGATAAGCTGGCTCGGCTGTTGATGGAATACAGACAGAAAGTGGGCATAATTTAAGACAATTGGGAAGTCAAATATTCATTTTACTTCACACTATCAAGGCACTCGCCAGGATAACACTTTACTTTTATTTATTTTCTCTGTCACTAAGATTGAGTCTTTCTTCACTGCTGTTTTTCAAACACTAGATACCCTCAGCTTCCGAGTCTGAACACCATCGCCGACCAATCCTACAGGCAGTCATAATGAAAGTAACAAGATAAATCATTGACTTGCATATGGTATCCAATACGGATCGTAGTGTACAGGCCATTGTCCATAAGAACGATGCAGAAATTCAAGGCTTCGCTAATAACATCAATGCAACGCTTTCCACTCATCAATAATCGTACATGTAGCACTGGCGCATGAAGGTCACGCTACCGAGCCCCTGGATTTCTCCGGATTCGAGTCGTCATTAATGGTCTCTCGCCGCTTCCCCTGACCCACTGCACCCTTCTCGTGGCGTGCCTGATCAATAGCCGAGCGTTGGGCTATGCTATCATCGTGGCTCTTCCAGACGATGTTGGTGTCTGGAGGGAAGGCGAGGAGGCGCTTAATTGTCTCGCTGGAACATAGTTATTACCTACAGATTCAATAGACTTATTTGGGAGGGAGTATTTCTCACCGGATCTTGATGTTCCTCCCTCCATCAATCCTCGTCCAGACACTAAGCACATCCTCGCCACTCCTGACACTCAGAACAGCCCCACAGACCTCCTCGCCCGCTTCCGCGAACTGGTCGCCCACAATAGCAAACAGGAGATCCTCCCAGTATCTATCCGACACCCCTTTCTTTAGCCTCATGATCCATTTGCCGCCTCTCTTATTCTCCTCGTCCTCCCACACTGGCCTAATACCCTTCCTGAAAATGTGATAGTCCGAAACTGATGGTAGTGTAGAGGGTCTTTTAAGGTGTGTGTAGACTGCCCAAAATGATTCCACTGTAGAAAAATGCGCAAGAGGTATTGTGGACTTTTCATAGTCCGAGTACTTCGACGTTGGCGGCCTGTACCATACGATCCAAGTGGACTTGAGAGGATGCTCTGAGGAATTGCTCGAGGACTTGCTGTTCAAGGAGGCCGAGGATGCCTTTGGTTTGACCTCCGCCCCACCATTCTCTTTCGTAGCCTCTTTCTCTCGCTTTTCGGTGGCGGAATTCGAATTGGTGAAGTCGAAAGCCGTACCAGGTGTTTTCGGAGTCTTGCCGGAGGATCCAAACGAGGCAAAAGCCCCAGATCCAAGTCCAAATGCAGAAGAGGCACCAGCCGTCGGAGAGGCGATACTTGTAGTAGTCACGGGTGCAATGCCGTTGAAAGGGTTCGATTTGCTGCTGAAGGAACCGTCCCCACCGAATCGCTTCGCGGGTTGGTAGGGCCGAGAAGATTCGGTCTTGGTAGTCTCTTTGGTTGCGTTACTTGAGGTTGATGTAGAAAGGGAAAGCTTGCTGGAGCTATTGAGCGATTTGAATTAGCGTTTGCGTAATTGACCGAGCATAATAGGGTAACTGACTTCGACCGGCGCTGCCACAGATTGTCCATGAAGAGCGTAGAAAAAGTTATGCGGGGTTATAAAGGCTTGTGAACCCCGGGGAGAAGCTGCATGTGGATATCCCTTACAGGTACAAGGATTTTGGGCCGGTCAATGAGCAAAGAGGAATTCTAGACTTAGAGTAAGGTCGAACAAGTTTAGATATATGGAGTTTCCAGAAGCAGTCGCAGATGTGGGTTGATTTTTTAAGAAGCCTAGCTTGAAGCCGTAGTGTTAGCAGGACAGTTGTTACAACAATGGAAAGCTGCATCTGCAGACCACAATTTTTGGTGGTCAGGTACCAAAGCGGCTAAGCGGCTCCGACAGGCTTGGCATTATTAGCGCGAGCCGCCTTTTGGCTGAAAGAAACCAATCCACAGCGCCAATTTCTTCCGTCTTCATGAAAAGACCACCAACTCAAATCATCGCCAGCTCGAACACCATTTCACTCGGCTGGTGACTCCGATGCGTAGGTCGAGAGTACGCTCATCCCGCTTCTAAAACCGTCATCACGAGGGCCACCTTGTGCGAGCTTCCCATGATGCGGTGACGACCTGTATGCCGGGACATCACGTCTATCTATAGCCTCAACATTCAATTAGATCAATTTGCATATATGACCCGCTCGAGATAGCGTCTCGAATTAAGCACTTTTAAAGCCTCAATTTACCAGCGCAGATGTCTGATGTTGAAAGCTGAGGCTTCACCGGATGTGGTTCAGCGGAACAACACATCTGAACCATTGGAGCCGCGCAGGACATTCATGAGCCTGCCATAACCCTAGCCTGCAAATGAATATATCTAGCCTCAGTCCAGATGTGACAGACAAGATGTTGAAGGATGTGGTGAAGTTCATTTACATCAGCTTCTCTTAGTAATAGGATGTTGAACTCAAGATATTCACTATCCAACAGAATCTTAATTAGTTCATCAAATGTCAGTTCCCCCCAATCATCTCTTACTCTTCACATTCAATCCTTATGAAGACAACCCACAGCTTCTGGTAGTCCGAAAAGCCCAACCGCGTATACACTCTTGCATTGCGCATGGCGCTGGTTGGGCATGACGTTACAAGGCAAAGACTGATACCCTATATCCCTTTTTCCAAAGCTATCACCCGTTGGATTGATTAAGAACAATTGTTGACGGATTATAGTGCAGGCAATAATAGTATGTTGTCGCACGCCAAGCTACAATACTATCTCACTGTACATAACCAAGTCGAACGGACCGCCAACAACACGCTCATACCGCTCATACAGCCCATGATACTCTATGAAAGCTGCCTTACAGCTACGCCAACATGCTTTTGTTACAACGTAACTAATAATTAATCTGACTCAGGCTCTCCCAAGCCACCCGTAAACACCGATCCAAATCTCGAATCCACCGCCTTTGTTGGGCTTTCCGACTTCTCTGGCAAACCCCTTGCTCCTCTAGGTCGCAGTACTCGTCTGGGAGGCTCTGTACTCTCCATGACTTTATCGCTGTCGGTTGTCCCATCCAGACCCAAGGAGCGTTCGGTCATGGATGTTTTCCGAGCTTTGGATTGAGATCTTGATAGCTCAATTCCTAAGCCCTCGAGGGTCTCTTTCTTGATCTTGGGCTTGGGGTCCTCTAAATTCTGAGCCTTCTTTGCTGTCTTCGTTGTACCATTTGTTTTATTATCTTTGTTTTTAGCTTTCCTGGGCTCTGCTTTGGGAACTGCCTCTTCCAAGGCCACCCTTTCTTCTTCTTTCAGACCGTCCCACCACCGCCACATACCTCGAGCGAACAACCGCTCTTCAGCTCCAAATTCAATAGGTGGACCACGCACCTGGACGCCTTGACCTTTACGGAAAACGGCCCAGGAGCTAGACTGGGTGCTGAGGAGCGTCATTTGCCGTTGGAAGCTTTGTACTCTGAAATCGCGCAGCATGACGGCGTCTCCTTCCTCTATGATTGGGAAACATTTATTGTAGGATCGGAATATTTGCGCGCTTCTGATTGGTGGCTGGAGAGTAGAAGACGAGGGGTCTGTAAGGTATATCGTTTGATTGTAATCTTTGGGACCAGATGTAGCACGGGTAACAGGAGTGCTACTGACGGCAATGGCAAGGATGTCTACGGTAGTGGTGAAATGTGCCAAGAGGGTAGCCAAGGGTACGAAGTAGGATAAATTGGTACGAAAGCCCGGCGGTGGCGGTTGGGAAGGAGGGAGATAGCCTGGCGACGAGGCCATGGAGGCAGCCGTAGTCGGTCGAGCTGGAGAGGATTTAAATGCATTCGCCGAAAACTTTTGTGTCTCTGGGTTTTGCCCCACAGAGGTAACATCTTGCATCATGGATCGATCATTACCAGACAAGCTTTCCACTTCGCTCTCGGCCTCGCTGTCTGGCACAATCTGGCTAGATCTTTTTGGCGCGAACCAAGGACTCGTAGCGCTAACGTCGCTCGACCGACGTGAAGACTGGCTTGATAGCTTTCGCATTGCTTTGAGCTTGTCTATCAAATTAGGTGCCCTTTGCGGAGTTGATGGCTTCGTTTCGATCGTCTTGCTCTCTTTCGCTGCCGCCGGAGGTTGTAGCTCCAATTGCTCTTGCGAAGCTGGTAGCGACAACAGCTCGGGCGGTACGATACCTGCAGAGGTACCCTGGGTCAGGCGTGGGGTCGGCAGAGTGTCTCCGCCTGGACGTGTCTGCACGGAAGGAAACGAAAGCTGTGAAATGAGACTTGACTGTTGAGTATCGCTGGGTGTCATAAGCTGGCTTTTCGAGGATGAGTCGTGATAAGTATCCCGAACGGTTGACGGCAATTCCTCCAGGGGCGCTGATTGAGCTGCCTTGGATGGTTGTGGGCTTGATGTCGTCTCTCTAAAGAGCGACTCTTGGTCAGTCCTTGCTGGTTGAAGTGTTACTTCTTTCGTATCTGCAGCAACCGCTGGGCTGGATGATCGATGCCGGGGAGCTTCTTGTTCACCTGACGGCGGACTTTCTCTTTGTGGCATTGCAACTGATTCTGCTAGCAATGGACCCAAGTCTTTTTGATCAGATTCGGCCATTACAGGTTCTGGAGCGACAGCTTCTGGAGATTCAGGCTGTGCTGATTGGTCGTCTTCGTCATCGCTCTCTAGATCAATAATTTCGACCGCAGATTTCTGTGACTCCAATGGCTCTCCTAGGCCGGCTTTATCTCGTTGAGTATCCTCTTCCGGTATCTGTCCATCCTGTAGCTCTTCTTCCTGGCTGCTTTCTTCGTCTTGACTATATTCGTCGTCACTCTCTACTTGGTCCTGAATCTCTTCCCCCTCGCTACTCTCCTCTTCACTTTCTTGATGTTCCTCACTTTCCCCTTGGTCGCTTGCTCTCTCAAGCTGATTCGCTTTCGCATCCAGCGCTTTACCTACAATGGTCTGATCCCTGGCTTCTGATGAGGCTTTGTCTGCTGTTAGACGAAGTGAGCCCTTCTCACTCGTAGCTAGATCATTTGTGACGACTTCACCCCAGGCCTGTTCGCTTTCAAGTGGCTCGGGGTACTCAAATGGGGAAATTCGGTGCGTCATTTGCGCAGCGTGTTCATCCAGCAGGTTGGGGCCTTGTTCTGAGTCATGTCCATTGAAAACCATGAATTCGTGCACAGACTCTTTGATTGAAGATGGGTAATCCTCCGCTGTGTAACCAGGATCAGAAGGGCGCACCTCTTCTGGCACCAATGATTCCATGTCGCGCACAGCTGTAAGCTCAACCTCAGCAGATCTTCTTTTTTCGACCTCTTCTATGTATTCTGCTGTATTTGCTGTAGCATTTGACATCTGCTCAGCGCGTGAGAGGGCTGAGCCATCAAGGCCAAAATCAGATACGTGACCGCTAAACATGCCAGCATCACTTTCATCGGCCTGGTAGTCTCTAACATCCTGCATAATCTCCTCCTGTTCCGAGTCAGAGACCACAGGTGAAGAAGAAGCAGGTTGCGATGAAGCTGAAGATATGTATTGCACTACTGGAGATGATTCTTTTGGAACACTATCCTCCGGAGTCCCCTCGGGAGGCTCAGTGCTCGCGGTTGGAGAACTCGGGTGGTCAACAGTAGCACCATTAGTAGCTTCCTCAGCAGTGACTTCCCTCGCGGCCTGGTCGTTGGCAGTCTCGCGAAGAAGTGTTTGAGCTCGTAACGGGCTAGCACTACCAATCGTTTCATCGGGCTCTTCCAGGTCTGACGCACGAGAAATATTCAGAATAGCCGTGTCGCCCTCTTTCTCTGGGCTAGGTGTTCTCTCGGAATATTTCCATTCGCTACTACCCCTCCCAAATTTTGTTTTCTTCATTCGATCATTGTCTGGAAAATCAGCCTCCGCAAAAGGATCGTAGGTTGATGTAGCGAAGTGACTACGCTTCAAAAAAGCAGGAGAAGCCCAAGCCTGCGAAGCTAGTTTGGGTGCATGTATCGTGGTTGGGATATGGCTGTTATACGGCGGTGACTGGTTCAGGGAGGAACTCTGGACTGGTGGCTCTGGCGATGGGGAAGGGCTGTCAACATCAAGTAAGACGTCTTCTCGGTTGGCGCGTTGTATCTAGTATCCTATTAGCATTCTTCTATTGTACATTGTCGCTGTCGCACCTGTAACACCAGACGTTCGCCATATCTGAGCTCCCACTCGATGCCCCTGCCTGGCGTCGAAGCTGCTAAAGTATCTTTTGCCCACTCTGCTCCCTTCAGGCTAAGTAAGAGCTGATCCCCACTGACTATGCCGGACCTGGACAAAGCCTTTGCACTTGAGCCATGGAAATGAACGCGTACTTGGCCCCGATGACGGCGTAATCGAAAATCTGGTTCGACAAGTAGGAGACTGAGGGTCTGGCTGTGGAGAGCGTACGGCCATATCAAGGTTACGATCCCATTGACAGTCGTGCTATCATTGTCGAGTCCTGGGCGGAGCTGTGCGATGGGTAACGTCGTCGCCGATGCCATTGCTATTGCTCCTGGGCATCTTGCCCCGTCCAGCGGAGGTTGGGAAGCCTCTCGAGCGTTAGCCAGCCTATCACGATGGGCTTTAGGAAGGCATTACAAGAGCTTAAGAAGTGGTGGTAAATACTTGCCAAGCCTAAAGTAGCGGGGCTATGATAAACGCGGACGCGAACGAAAAACGACGAAAAGACCACCTGCTTTAATCACAAACACAGAGTGCTTCTCTTTCAGACTATATCTGATCCTGATCTCCTATTTTTCGGATGATATATAGAGTTACAATACATTGATGCTCCCCTTCTTTAAATTACCCTTCTGCTTAGACAGTCCAAAATGCTGGAAGGCCGTCCGCTAGAGACACCCCTAGAACTAGAGAGACCGGAGAAGGCATGGTTTGGTGTCCGGAATAGGGCAGGGACGAGCCCCCGAAGGTGCCCTAGAAGGTGGGTTTGAACGCAACGCACACCTGGCAACCTTATGGCCCTAAAGGGAGCAAAAGTCCCCTAAAGCTGGTCCCCAGGGAAATCAGATGAGGGGTAAAAAAACCTGTTTCAGGGACTAGCTCTATCGCCCAGACGACCAATTCAAGAGTAGGTCTAGGGAGGTCTACGTCAGCCCTATAGGGCTGTACCGTTGGTAGGCGTCAAAGGCAGCGAAGACGGCTTGCAAGCGATTCAAATACCACATCCATGTGAAACTTCAACTTGATAGCTTTACCAGAGGATGCAATAAACTTGAAATCAAAGCTGAAAGCTTGATCGATGCCTTCAGGCAATTTTCGATGCTCATCAATCGTGATATGATGAATGTCGCACGCCCATGAACTGAAATGCGGCGATTAGACTATCACAGGCTATTACTACGAACACTCGTTTTCACAAATGAGGTACAGCTGATTATAATCTTGAGAGCTCAAAACCCCCCAATGCAAACTCAGTCCTGAATGTCAAGGTACGTAAGGAGTTTCTTATCTTCACTTGGAACGGATAGAAACCGGGTGTTGGAGTGATGCTCCTGCTTTATCATATTGCCGTTCAATGTTTGTGAAGAGCTATTCTTATAGAGGCAACATTGGTGGAGTGGCACGGCCAGTTTGTCTTCCCCCTTTTCGAGTTGCAAGTCCCCACATTGCTGCCAAATCTGACGTAGCGTGCAGTGAGACACACCCCACGCAGAGCAAAATAGGTGCTTCTGCCGAGAAGCCGGCAACTGTATTGGGTTTTTATCTGACAAGGCATTGCAATACCAACATCTTCGGCAGGAACCAAAACCTTACTATGGAGTGTTATCACTCACCTGATCCAAGATAAGACTATCTAAGATAAGGCTAATGTTTCATCGCTTCATTTGTTGGATTTCGTGGCTGTTCCGGTTGATCGCCGCTAGAACAAAACACCCGCAGGACATAGGCCACAGGCGACAGAACACAGCCTCCGACGGCGTAGCAAGAGCAGCGTTCAACGTCTCGTATGGAATAGACTGATACCGTGTTATACACACTACCCTCGTCTTTGTTGGTGTTCACGCCACAAGGGTCAATTTGAATAAGATGGTAGAGGTGATTGACGACATCGCTGCGCAAGCTGAATTCACTCGCTCCTTCTACAAGCGATTTTCAATTCAGATGTTCCCTCAATCCGTAACATCGCGCAGCAACGTCAACACGCTCTTGGACTAGTACCGATGTTGCTTTGTGCTCTGGACTGACGTGTGCTAGCGATCAATGAGGGAAATTTCACGAATCTTCAAGTGTAGTATCCACCGAAGATTTTCTGATTGTCACTCAAGTAAGCTTCCGAAACCTCTGAGGTTAAACTCTGAAACCAACAATCAAATAATAAATGCAAAAATTAGACCCTTTCGAATGACTATCAACTCTCGGTCCAAGGTCAAGGGCGTGTTGGTGCAACATAATGTCATTCCTTAAAGACAATTAATCATGCCTCCCGTGGTCTCTTTGATCTTCTTGGTCTGCGTGATTTTTCTGTTCGCCAGAAGTTGGTCGCTTCCAAAGACACATCCTTCATCCAAATGTTGCTCATTGCCTTCACTATAGTCCTTACATTTTTGGTAGAAAGTTCAATAGCGGTAGCCGTTCCACACCGGGTACACGATGCAAACCTGCCGTTGTCCACTGCTCCACCAGAGCCTGGGAGCTCAGCTGCCATGATCCAGCAACCAAAACCCACAGCTGCCCCAGATCGAAACCTCATCAAACGGCAGGACGGAACCAAACCGTCGGGGGCTAATGAAGTTGCTGGTCTTCCTGGTGCAATCTGTATCACGAGAGGTGGCTCTTTCGTACAGAGCACAAGTACATTAGAGGCGACGGGCTTGCAATGGGTTCCCTACGTTCCGTTCGCCGAAGCTGGCCAGATTGTATACTTTGAGACAGACACGGATGGAATCGTATTCGAGAATGTGAAATTCATTGACCCTCCTTCAAGTCTCTTAGAGTATACAACTTTGCTCCAAGCATATTCGAACAGCTCAGGATGGTCCATGGTCATGCCTTCCACTATACCTGATACCCGTGGGTGTAACCCTATACGATGATATACTAGTTGGTGCCTTTTCTAATCACGTGACTCACAGTACAATATTGGCCGGACATTACATACACAGCTACTGGCACAAAAGCAGGCGCTGGCCCTGCATCTTATAATGCGCTCATGACAATCTTTGCCGATTGCGCATCTGATAAGTATGCCCCAATAAGCACATCTTCAACACCTCCTGGTATTCCTTTTATAAACTCGTTATTCAATATACCTGCGATTACTGGGTGCTCGTACTATGCTACTACAACCGCTACCTGGACTTCGGTGATGCCACTGATGACCGGAGATCTCGTTATACCAGAATATCAAGGAAATAACATTCAAGACTTCTGGAATCAGACGGGGGCAGTCTGGACCCTCTCCACAGGCAACGACTCGGCGGAGGTTGCATGGGCTTTCCCACAATATATGGAGGGAGGAATGAATCCATCCTTGTTCTTCACAATGGCACCAAAATCTACTGCATTCAATTTCACAATACCTGATTGGAGAGGCACTCGTAGGTACCTGCAGTGATCACATTCCTGACTTGAGTCTAATGGACACAGCGACCGGACCAGCTATATCGCTTAGCGCGACTACAATTTCTGGTGCCCCACCCGGCATTACATCCTACACGATAACTGCCAGCGCTCAATATGCCTGTACCTCCGATACATTTGCAAATCCTATATATCAAGGAGCAGTGCCATGTACTGAAGCGGATCCGCTTTTCGTTACAGATACCGAAAATTGGATATATCGCAATGTCGACTACTCCTTATCCAACTGGTGGTACAATGGACCGACTCGTACGACTCCCCACCAGCCCAACGTTCCAGGACCGACTGCCACGGAAAGTAATTCTGATGCTCTTCCAAAACAACTCGCCTGGCAGGTTCTCAATGTCCAGGTTGATTGTTCCCTTGCTGGCGACTGTATCAGTCAGAGTGCCATCGATTTCTGTCAAGCTGATCAGAGTAAGTAAAAGCAGGTCAGATCCCTGCAAATTTGGGTCTGACAATGATAGATCCACGCCTACCAATCTGGGCCTATCTGGCATTAATGGCTATCTCCAATCTTCACACCCAGCTGAAGAATGTCTATGTAAACCGCAACATCTCCTCCCCAAAAGTTTATAGCTGAGATTCTATTTTTGATAGGACAACATAGCATTCGCATCTATCACTGTAGGAGACTGGGGACTGAGTTTTGTTGACGAGTTCACGAATGATGTCCAGAAGACCGCTGAACTCACAGCGGATCAAGTCGCACTTGCAATAACTGGGTCGGTGGTCAGCGTTCTGGCAGCCTTTTTCCCAATGATCAATTTTGAAAAGGTCGGAGCTAATGTAGTTGCTGCTGATGCGAAGGCTGGTGGCCTCACTTCAGGCGAAGGAGGGTTGCTAGGCATTGCGAAGGACCCGAATGCACCAACAGGAGAGCTAAATCCGGCGACTG
The DNA here is from genome assembly GCA_023065455.1 of Cladonia rangiferina. Classification (NCBI taxonomy): domain Eukaryota; kingdom Fungi; phylum Ascomycota; class Lecanoromycetes; order Lecanorales; family Cladoniaceae; genus Cladonia; species Cladonia rangiferina. The sequence continues at coordinate 500,949 of JAJREH010000023.1, read as the reverse complement.
ATCCAATACCCCCAGCAGGCTCGGATGTAGAGCAATTCTGGAAGGAAGCTGAACAAATGGAAGCAGGAGAGGCGGGGCAGCAGAATGTGCTGAACCCTGGAGAGAATTGGGCTCAAGACTTCTCATTCGTGGACACACGTCCGACGCGAAATCCAATCAGGATACCACCAGCCATAAACGGCGAAGGTGAAGACGAAGAGGCGACTCCTTTGGCTCCTGATATCGGCAGACGAGAGGCTCAAGTCCTCCTTGGCACGATTCCAGGTATGCTAACGAACTGTCTCAATTGTTATTTGCCATAAGACTGAAAACAGTGATTAGGTAATGTTCTCACGGGGAGTCAAACGATTTGGGCAAAGTATGATGTAAGTACACTCCTGGTCTCTTCGAGAATAAACTGACGCTCCTAGCCAAATTCCGTGGATACCGCATACCAAGGGGGTATATGGCAAGCCTTTGTTGGGAACCTCACGGCTCAAATGCAGTCACAGCTGGATCTTTTCACTACTGGCATTATGACAGATCCCACAATGACCGCCGTTTTACTGTATGTGCGCAATCTCGTCCCATGGCAAATATTAACATCAACAGGACTTATCTATACGGGGGACCCTACATAAGTGGAGAAATCGATCTCTCCGTCCTTACATGGTTCCTGAGAACAGATATTACTGCCCGCGCCATCAACAACGTTTGGAACAGCTACTCTGCCTACGTATCTTTCACAAGACTAGGTGATCCAATGTATGGAACTTCCACCCCAGCTTGTGATGCACACCTTGCTGGACCTCAACAGACCAAGTACTGCGGCGTTGGGGGCGTATTCTACACCTATATGCTATCACAAGGCGATGAGGACAACGGAGAGTGGTCGCCTCCGAAAAGTGACGGTGACTTAATACAATCCTTTCCAGGCCAGATCATGCCATATGGTCTTGATAAATTCGAAACTGATGCAATGCTGAACTTGACTGCAAGTGTAAGTCTAGTACACGTACCTTCTTTACGGGAAGAATAATTAAGATAAGCCCAGGGTCCAACGGAAGGCTCCGCTCGAGCATGGAACGCCACGCAACAAGTCAACATCACAGCCGGCGAAAGCCAAGCGATGATGTCCAATATGGCCGAATTGTTCAACGCTGCTGACACCTCTGAACTCTACAGCGTCGTCGGCCGCCTCCCCGGCGAATGGTCCATCCCTGTCTGTAACCAAGGCACCAACACCTGGGGCGCCGACTACACCAAATACGGCTACAACATCGGCTACCTCCCCTGCGCCTGTGGCTATCAAGGCAACGAGACGGCGTCTTTCTTCCAAGCGATTGGGATCTCAGATAATGATTTGTATAATCTGGCATTTTATTGCTGCGAGGGCAGTTTGCTGTTTCCGGAGGTGGCGCACAGTCAGGTTAATCACAGTGCGAATACGGGACCGGGGGCGTCGGGATTGGATGGTGGGGTTTGGCCGGATAGCAGTCCGCTTTATTATGGGACTATTACGGCGGAGGATATACATAACACACCATTACATTGTTCGAGTAAAGGGGTGCTGACGCCAGCGCCAAATACGAATTGAGCAGGGTTTGTTGGTTCAATACGACGTTTCTTGCAAATGCCATTAGTATGCGTCATTCAATAGATATCATCAACAACATCATCATCTCCATCTGAACTTCACATCCTAAAGGGTTATGAGCCCGGCTTCTGCACCGCATACGCGCACAGTTGTTCCGTCCGTGACTACGATAAGTCACAGCCATCCGTTGAAATGTACTCTATACTGCCAAAACGACGTTGGCATCATTCTTATCCTCCACGTCACCTACAAGCTCTCAAGGCACAGACTACAGAAAAGAGATAGAATGGGCAAGATACAAATAAACGGCGAGCTGGCGAGGGTAAGTCCGTTCACATAAACGGCAAGAAGTCTGTCGGCTCTTGCGTTCAAAACGGCAAAAGGCAAAAGGCGAGCTCCCCATCTGAACCTCTCATTCCAAAGTGAAGCCACTCATCCTTCGTAAATGTCTGCCCATTGCTTGTCAAAAACGTGGTTAATCTTGGAAATAAGCTCTAGGAATTGTGAATCCTCGGCCGGCGTAATAGTAACGTGGATGCAGCATACCTTCGACGGTCTTTTCTGTAGCAGCTTGTAATGAATAGATACATTGATCATATACATCTTCGAACGCCTTCAAAACGAATTCTTGTCTTTCAAGTAACCGGCGAAGCAGTTGAAAAACTTCCTTGTGCTGGCGCTCTTTTGGGAAAAAAAATTGGGGAAAGTTCTAATTGCTTGTTTAGATTTGTATATTTAGTCAGAATCCATAAGCGGATGGGTTTTTTCATTCGGCGCGCGAGGCATTCTAAACCGTTTTTTACCTAGTAGCAATAATCTCGGCCATCTGCTCCGCCAGGGCATAGACGGCGGCCATGAAATGCGCGCTGACAGGAGTCGGCATGACACTGGCATCCACGACGCGTAATCCTAATACCCCTTTTACCTTACACTCTGCATCCACGACCTCACCCATGCTCGCCGTGCCGGCGGTGTGATAGAATGTGCCCGCGCACCTCCGTACTCGGGCATCTAATTCCTCGTCCGTGCTCTTCGAGGTCAATACCGGGAAGCCTGCGGGTGGGACTTCTTCCGCAACGACGGCTTGGCCTTCAGGAGTCTCGAATGCGGATATATTCCTACGTATAGCGGCGCGGAGAATGGTGCGGTCGGTGTGGGTGGCATAGTAGTTCGGATCGATGAGAGGATCTGCCTCTGGGTCAGTGGAGGCGAGCGTGATACTGCCGCGAGATGTGGGAAGCAGGTTGATGATGCCTATGCTGATTATAGAGCCGTCCATGGGGATTTTCATGTTCGTGAGAGGGACTTCGGTTGGGGCATACATAGGGATGAGCTCGTAGTGGGAGCGGGGAGGGGAAAGATAGGGGTCAGTGTCTGTGATAGATTGGTTAGGGGAATCGAGTTGGAGGGCAGGCTTGAGGGCGGATGTTGGGACGGATTCGGTAATTATATAGTCCGTGGGGAAACCGTCCAAGTAGGAAGGGTGGTTGAAAGCCGGGGAGGGGGCACAGAGACCATTTTCTGGGTTACGGATGCGGTAGAATTGTGTTAAGGAGCTGTGGTCGAACAGGTTCTTGCCCACGTTTGGCGATTCGACGAGAGGAGAAATGTTGTGTTTTTTGAGTTCGTTGGCGGGACCAATACCAGAGAGCATGAGGATTTGTGGGCTACGGAGGGCGCCGCAGCAGACGATAACCTCCTTGTCAGCTTTTAGGGTTTGGCCTGAGGTGAGTTCGACGCCCGTGGCTTTTTTGAGGTCCCTGGGGCCATCTTGGAGGATTATTTTTTTCACAGTCATGTTGTTGAGGACTTCGATACCCTCAAGCCCGTAGGCTATCCCTGCGGGTTGACGCTTGCCCTTGTACCAATTCTCGATATGGGGTGCCATGCCTTTGTTATCTCCAGAGTTGTGGTCAGATATTGGTTTCACACCTATCTTCAAGTATGCTTCTTTTAATTGCGCCGTGAGCGGATACGTACGGTCCAGAGCTGAGGTCGAGTGTATGGGACCATCGAAGCCATGCTGGTGGGGATCGGCTTGAGGGTCATGGTGACTCTCAGTTCTACGAAAGTAGGGAAGAAGACCGTCGTAGCTCCAGCGCTTGTCATTGACTATTCTACCCCATAGGTCGTAGTCTGCTCGGTCGCCTCGCGTCCAGGCTGCGTAGTTTCTGGCAACCATGTGTCAGAGCATTCGTATTTGAGCTGGTAGGGTATCAGCACTCACACTGCACTGGAACCCGAGAGAAGCTTTCCTCCGGCTTGGAAGACCTCTCTGCCATCGTAGTGCTTTTGGGGAACAGTCTTGTAATTGTACTCGAAAGGGCTGTTGTGAAGCTGCATTGTACCCATGGGTTCGGTGATGAGAGGGTGGTCATGTTCATTTGGTCCCGCCTCAACGACTGTGATACGGAGAGACGCGTCGTATTCTTTGAGCCGAGAGGCCAGGACGCAGCCCGCAAGGCCGCCGCCTAGTATGAGATAGTCCATCATAGCGTCTGACAAAGTGAGTAAGATACAGTAGTGGAGGTCAGAGGGTCTGAGCTGTAAGGGAAACAGTTTATGATGACGGAAGGAAGCGGAATTTTCAATAAGATTAAACGGACAATACGTGGTAATAGAGGATGGTACAAGTGGATGACGGCCAAAATTGCCCGTGGAAAGTCGCACTTTTACAGTAAGAGCAATATGAGAACAATGGGGTTGGGGTCTAGAATGGGATGTCCTAAAACGAACAGATGATAAGAGCGGGGAGAATCGAGTATCGGGCTGAAGCTCTGGGAGTACTTGTATTGACACGCATGGTTCGTCGGGGATCGTTGAATCGTTTTCATTCGATGTAGGGACGAAGAGGACAAGTGCTTGGACGGAGGTAGCGCTCCTACACATTTCCATTCCCGCTGCTGGCGATACGATAGCTTTGCGGCATTCTTTCTGAACGAAGGAGACACGTAGCAATTCCTGCAGGAATCAAAAATCTTGTTTGCGACCAATTGGGAAGTCGAAGGCTATCGTGGTGAGTGACAATGAGCTGAGCCTAGCCGTCGTAGGAACACTCTAATTGCCAGGATGTAGCTCCTTCAACAGAGCACACCCCAATTGCGTGGTCTAAAGGCCGATGTCCCGAGGCTCGTGCCGCTTGATCGCAGCTTTAGGAGACCTTCGTATATGGCGCAATATGTGACATAACCCATGATGTTGGCCACCAAGCCTAACCTCGCGTTATGGAATGTCGTCTTCATTAATAAAAATAGCAAGAGCCATCCGCTAGAAACAACCCCAGAGGGACCGCGAAAGGCAAGGTTTTAGTGTCCGTTTTAGGGTTAGGGATGAGCCCCCAAAGACGCCTGGAAGAACGTTTGTGAATGCAGTGGGGGTAATAAATGTACTATGGCTGAAATGAAATGAGAATCAAGTTGCAGTTATCTCTTGTCTTTTTGAGCCTACTTGCCTGTTACCTTTTTCACAGCTGCTATAGACACTTAATCCTCTTTACGCTCTTTGTCTGGTAAAAGTTGTAAGCTAGAGGAGCGACTTAAGTTGATGCTTCAGAGCTTTATGCAACGAGTTTCGTGGGAACAACTCGCCATTTTCAATAGATTCTTCTACTTCGCACTTTAAGGTATCGTCAATAGTACAACCACAGTAACTTTTCCCCGCATGCTTACCCGACATAGATACGCAGTACGTTGCGCGTTGGCGCACTTTCATGCCTTACTTAGACTCTGTCCTTCCTCGGCCTTTTGCATTCCATACTTCTTGAGCCGGATGGCATTGACATTGATGAATCCAGCTGCGTAACAGATTACCAATTAGCAAAGGCATCTCCAATCGGGACCGGAAACAATCGAGAGTGGGGCGGATGTCAAGAGAGGTGTGCAATGGGGGTTAAGTACGTACTTGTATCCAGAACGCTGAAATTCTCTAATGAGTCCATAGAGGCCTCCTCTGAAGAATAGAGCTTCTCAGTCTCGGAAGTCCTGCTAAGGACAGATACGGAACCCTTGTAGCAGCAGAGTCGTATTTCCGCGTTCTGGAGGGAAAACACGGATTAGCGCTGGCTTGGAAGCAGTTACGTGGCTGTAATCGCCATCATTGACACGATCTAGGACAACCATCACTTACTATCCGTCTTTGGCAGAAGACCAAAGAATTTTCGACGAACTCTCGTTCTGGCGAGAAGTAGAGGCCGTTGTAAAGGAGTTCTGACCAGTGATGGGTCACAAATTGATCACGAAGGGAACGGACTTTGCCATCCATGGTCAGCGATTCAGCATCCAGGTGTGCGAGTCTGAGGATAGTCATGGCAGGTGAGTCGTAGCAGCCACGGCTCTTCAGTCCAATGAAGCGATTCTCGACGATGTCAATCCTCCCAATCCCGGCCCTTTTGCCAATCGCATTGAGTGCAATAAATAGTTCAAGGCTGTCAGTATACGTCTTGTCACCGACGCTGAGCTTGACAGGCAGGCCCTTTTCAAACTTAATCTCAATGTCCACGGGCACATCAGGTGCCTTCCGGGGATCATCGGTTCGTGTCCACATATCATCTGGAGCTGGGACTGATGGATCCTCGAGCATGCCTGCCTCATAGCTGCAATGAGCTATGTTATCATCCATGCTGTATGGCTTGGCTTTGGTGGATGTCACTGGGATCCCTTTGGTAGCAGCATAGTCAAGCAAATCATTGCGGCCCTGGAATCGGTTGCAAAACTCCGGTATTCTCCAAGGTGCAATGATTTGAATCTTCGGATTAATCGCAAGAAACGCCAATTCGAAGCGAATTCCGTCGTTTCCCTTTCCTGTGCATCCATGACTCACGAAATCACAGCCTTCTTCTTGAGCCACCCGCATCTGTGCACGAGCAATGACCGGACGGGCCAAGCTTGTCCCAAGTAAATACCTGCCTTCATACTGCGCATTACACTGGATCGCACGGAAACAGAGCTGCTCAACGAATTCCTTTCGCAAGTCCAGGATGACCATCTTCGAGGCGCCAATCTTTTCTGCCTTGGTCCGGACCGCGTCCCAGTCTTCCTCTTGCCCCACATCAGCAAGGAAGCAGACAACTTCATAACCCTCATCCTGAAGCCAACGCAGAATGGTGCTGGTGTCAAGACCACCTGTGGAACGTCAAATCAATTCAATGAGACCAAATTTTAAGCAAGCTGACCTGAATAGGCTAAGCAAACTCTGCCCTTCATCTCTAAAAATTATGATGGGACAAGATACCAAAGAGCTTGACTTCTTAACCCAAGAATTCAAATAAGTGTTAAATTGATTAGCTGCTATGGAGATAGTATTCAACAATTGGCCGCTTGAGAACAGCTGTTTCCAATCAATGTTCTCAGTGGAAGAAATCTCTGAAAGAACTTGTATGATGGAAAGTGTAGAATGATTTAAAGTTGTAGTATAGAATATTTCTCTAAAACAGCTGACTTCTTGAGATTTCAGAAAGTCAATGTCCGTGCGCCAAGACTCGCCGCTCGTGGCGGGTCCAAGCGGTAGGGGCCAGGCGCCAAGCCGCTAAAAGCGAGCGCAGTCGAATTCTCACGAAAGAACTTCTCTGACTCTCTGCTTATCACCGACAGTATATCTTTGCTGAAACTTCCACCGCCACAGCGTTGTAACCTCAAGTTACAGGGTAGCCAGTGGTATGAGGTTCCTCGTTTCTTATTGAGGGCGGAATGACGGTCCTAGGTACATAACTCAAGGTATTAAAATCGGCTTCTTGCCTCCAGTGTCTACTAGTCCACGTTACCACCTACAAGTTTACCTCCTTACATTCCTCGAATGGCGGCTGATTCCACAATTGCTCACCAGCTTTCAGACTCCTTCCAATTCCCGCCCCAGCGTGCTCTCTCATCTCCTTCTCATACGCACCTATACTCTCTACGCTCATCCCATCCTCGATCAATTTTCTCGCCAGTATTGACGCATCATGAAGTGCCGCCACCGCCCCAACTGCGCCAGATGGCGGCATCGCATGTACCGCATCACCAAGCACCGTCACGCAAGCTGAGGGTTCCCAAGGGGGAAGAGCTGGATCAGTGGAGTAGACATGGACAGCTGCAGTACGCGAGGCATCTTGAAGCTCCAGAAGCGAGCGTACCGAGGGGTCCCATTCGGCAGTAATCTCCAGGGATAGTTCTTTTGCTTTCTCACCCACCAAGGCTCCCTTCCAGGACGGGATGCGTCGCTGGCGTAAGAGAAGCGCCCAATAGACATAATCGTCTGGTAGTGGGGTGCGAGGCTTCTTGGCCTCGATATGGTTGGTCCCATTGGCCATGCCGTTGGTTGTTACGGGGTTCGAGGTAGACGTGCCGCGATTCAGGAACCGCATTGGGTCAGCAAAAAGCGTGACGACGTCGTTCTGGCGAGTCATGATATGCGAGAGTAGCGGGGTCTCGTCCCTAAAGGTCGTGATCCAGCGTAGAGCGTGTGCAGGGAATTGTTCCATGAGTTGGGGGCTAAATGCCGTCTTCCCATACAGGCAAACGCCTAGAGGTAGGTAAGCCCCTTTGTCTACCTCTGCCGTTACGCTTTGACTACCACAAAAGCGAACTCTATCTCACCTTGCGTATCGATAGCTCGGTGGGAGGGAATATGCTGCCGGCGAACACGTGAGTGCGTGCCATCAGCCCCGATAAGGAGCGTTCCTTTTGCTGTACTGCCGTTGGCAAAATATGCTGTGATGGATTCGCCGCTCTTATTGTTGGAAGAAGTGGATGATATCTCGTAGTGCGTGAATTCGCACCCAAAATGTACCTTTTCATCGAGGTCCAGGAGCAGCACATTTCGCAGAACCTCCCGGTCTACGGTCCACGGACGGGGCTTCCAACCTCGGCGACTTGCTTGCACGATACCGTTAATTGCGTTGCAGGTACTCTCACCCATCACCGTCTCTGCACATGTGTCCAAGAACTCCTGCATGATGTGTGGCCGCAGCAGATAGCGTAGGTCTACATCAGTCTGCTCGAAAGTCTTTATGCGGTAACCTTGCGGGCGAAAGCTAGCACCGCTATCGCGCTCGTAGACGGCGAAGCTGATACCATTCTTTTGCAAGCCTTGGGCAAGCGCAAGGCCTGCGAGGCCGGCGCCGATGATGAGGACGTGCGGCTCAGATTTGGATGTGGGTGCAGGCATAGCTATGGGTCAGATCCACAGCCCAGAAAAACTCGATGCCAAAGCTAGTGCCAAGAGAGCATTGAAGGTAGGTGTATGCCAGAGAGGTGCAGAGAGACCTGAGTGAAGAGGTGCGATCTCAGATCTAGAGCAATGGTCAGCGCTAGGTGAGCTGCCATCAACAGTCGTTTTGATACAGCTATTACGGTACTAGTGTGAGTCCCTGCGCATGCACGGATGTATCCTGCAACAATTGACAGGGATCGGTGTTGTTTCTTGTCAGAATGCACACCACCGTCATCCTGTGCGGCGCATTCATCGCACCACTGCAAGACTTGCAGATCCCCTAACCCCCACGACTTTTTCTGTTTACATGGCGTCCCCTAGTGGAAATGGCAGCCTCACAGCTGTCTGCTCGCATCTGAGGCAGTCACTGGACGACCCAGGATGGGCATTGCAGTCCATGTTGGGTACGAGTCTATGCTGTGGGTTTTTCATACTCTGTTTTAGTTCCGTTGCGGTTTGCATCCTCCCTACTGCCATTGGCGTACTATGATTCTTGATGTCCTGAGCCATGCAGAAAGAGCCACCTCTTCTCCAGTCAATAGCTGCGAGCATCCACGCCTGTGCCCAAAGCATCACCGCCTATTGCGACGAAGTTCAATACCCCCAAGCATCCTTCGAGCCCGATGCGCCCTCCACCTTGCTCCCATCCACTGCCCCCCAGCATCTCCTCGACGCCCAGCAAACCCTCCTTGAAGGCGTAGTGCAGCTCCAGCACCTCGCCTTTGATGTCTCCGACTTCCTCCCTCGCCAACAAGTCTACGTACCTATCTGCCTACCTCCTACCCCTCCACTACCACAACTGACTCTCCACTCCAATAGTATCAACAACTCTCCGCCCTGCAATGGCTCTGCCACTTCAACATTCTCTCTCACATTCCGCCTACGACGCCGATCACCTATACCTCTCTCGCCTCTCTTGCCTCCGTCCCCGAACCCCTCCTCCGCCGCATCGCTCCCATGGCCATCACCGCCGCCTTCCTCTGCTCCCCTTCCCCCAATCACCTCGCTCACACCCGCCTCTCTGCCGCCTTCGCTGCTGACCCTGCATTACGAGACTGGTTGCTTTACCTAGCAAGCGCCTCTGCACCCACGGCGCTGAAGCTAACCGAAGCAACGGAGCGATGGGGGGAGACCAAGAAGCCAGAAGAGACGGCGTATAGCCTCGCCATGGGGACAGAATTAAGCTTCTTTGAACACTTGAAAGCAGACCCGGGGAGGGGAAAGGAATTTGCCGGTTATATGGCTGCGGTCGGGAAAAGCAAAGGCGTGAGCCTAGACCATCTGGTCAAGGGCTTCGACTGGGCATCTCTACCCGACGGAGCTGTGGTGGTAGATGTACGTTCCCCAGTCCCCTAATAACCTCTCCCACAATCTCCCTCCCATGATCTGACCCCAACCAGGTCGGCGGCTCCACAGGCCACGCATCCCTCGCCCTCGCCCACTCCTTCCCCCACCTCCGCTTCATAGTCCAAGACACCCCCGCCACCATCGCCGCCGCCCTCTCTCAACAACAACCCTCCTCTCCATCTACCCGCATCACCTACACCCCCCACGACTTCTTCACCGCCCAACCCGTCCGCGGCGCATCCATCTACCTCCTCCGAGCCATCCTCCACGACTGGTCCGACGATAAAGCCATCGAGATCCTAAACCATATCACCCAAGCCGCTACACCGGAGAACGAACACAACGGTGCTGGGAATGGGAGTAAAATACTCATCATGGATGCTATTATGCCGGAGCCCGGGAGCGAGGGCGGTGTGGTGGAGGCGGGTCTGAGGATTAGGGATTTGACTATGTGGGAGGTTTTTAATTCGAGGGAGAGGGGCGTGGGGGATTGGGAGGGGTTGCTGGGGAGGGTGGGGAGGGGAAGGAGGGAATTGGTGTTGGAGAGGACGGTGATGGGCAAGGGGAGTTTGTTGGGGGTTATGGTTGTGGGGGTTAGGGAGGGAGGTGGGGGGTAAATGGAGATGGGGAGGGGGGTGGGTAGGGGGGTGAGAGGGGGGTTGATGTAGCGTCATAGGGTTTGGAAATGATGGCTTTGTTCCTTGCTTGTCTGGCTTGAGATAAACGATATGTGAGTAGATGCTTCAACATTGGCCATACATATCCATTCATAAAGGTAACATTGCAGGCCTCGTGGAAATCAGTGTACGGCATGACATTTTATTTCCACAATTCCAATTAACTCCAACAGAGTTAACAAGACAACCCCCCCCTCTATCCCCCAACTAAACCTTCCTCGCAGCCGCACTCTGCCAACTAACATCCACCTCACTCTCCACCCTAACCCCCTCCCCCAACCCCTCCTCCCGACTCGGCAACCTCTCAAACGACCGCATCGGCCTCTCCGGCCCACATATCTTCGCCCTACTAACCTCCACCCCCTTATCCCAGTGTCCAAACTTACCCTCCCGCAGCTGTACCTGGCTATTGCTGAATTCCTCGTTCGTGGTGTTCTTGGTGTAGGTGTTTGAGGATTTGGATTTCGTGCTGAGGAAGGAGGATGTGAGGTAGGAGTACCAGCGGAGGGGGAGGGGAGGGAGAGGATGGGTTTGAAGGTTGGGAGGCAGGCTGTTTGGGAGAGGGGGGGTTAGTGGGGTTACTTGGTGGGGAGGAGAGGGGGTTGGGGGGGGGTTTACCGGATATGACGGCGCAGTTGAGCTCAATGATGGTCCAGTTGTGACCGTCGATGCCGTTCCAGGTTATGTCTGGGGAGACGTAGTTGTCTTGTCTGTAGAGGACGACGAAACGGGCGATGGAGACGCCGGCGACGCTGGAGATTCTTAATATATGATTGATAGATGGAAGGGGAGCTGACGTACAAATATCCTACAACGAAGATGGCTGAGAGGAGCATCTTGTGGCTCTGCGATGTGTGGAGTTTCCAGATTAGGGGTAGTGGTAGGATAAGTAGTGCTACATCTGTTAGGAAGTTTGGTATTGCGGAAAATACTGAATAGTCGAATTGGTTCAGGCAATGGCCCGAACGTGTCTTGTTCCAGAATAGGTCCAATGGTGTGCAGAGAAGAAATGTGGCTATGGTCTTAAGAACGGGATCAGTCAATTGGTGAATATTAGTGAGACTTGATGGAAACTGACCAAGCCGATGGTCCAGCCAAGCGTGATCAGACCAAGACCCCATATCCACCAGCGAAGGGGTAATTTGAACAAGCGCCAGTACAGGCAGAGCACCGAGGCTTTAACAAATCCAATTGTCAATGCATAAGTAGCCTGATTGATGAAGAGTCCTTGCCAGAAGAGTTCGAGTGGTGGATTTGTCAATTTAACAGCCCAGATGTGTAGGCCAATACCACCGGGAATCACTGGATCCCATATCAGCGAAGTGCTTCTAATTGTCTACAGAGTAGAAACATCAGGACTTACTCATTTGGCTAGTAGCGAAACATGCAATTGTTACCAATATAAAAGCGGGTACGATGAAGTAGTCATCCAGCCATAACGGAATACCTGAGGCTTTTCGACAAGCAAAACGCAATACCACAGCAATGAAAGCAACACTCCAAGGAAGAAAGGTAGCGACTAATATTCCTCTCTGTCTACTTTCATGAAGGTCAAGACCCTTAGGAGGTGGAGGAAGTGGTGCCATTCTGGGCAGTGAGCCCGCGTTATCACAGTCGTCAGAGAAAGAGGACGAGGGAGTCAAAGACGTTGAAGTCTTCAGGGGTAGCCAATTGATGATAGCAAGAATGGGAAGGCTATCAACAGCTTCACAAAAATATAGCAGATATAATCTTTTGAACCAATCAAAGGCGAGGCTGGATCACAATTGGCAGACGTCATATCCAGCACAGAATGTTGAACGACAGCACTATAACACCTCTTACCTTTGGAGACTATGCTGAGGTGCTACGGACCGGACTCAGCTAGGCGATGTGGCACACAACGCGAAGAAACAACCTGCCCAAACGGCAAGTGTTTGGGGATCATCCCTGCCAACGAACAGGGCGGTGTCTAGCTGCCACAGTCATCAACAGCCCGCTACTGTACAAGAGATGTAGATATCCAAAGCACATGGGCCCAACCAATTCTCCAGATGGTGGTCAATTTAGTGACCGCTGTGCCGCCCGGAGAGCAAGCTTCAGTGTGATTGGTTCGCCGGACTCCGGAGCCACTAAGGACGGCCCCCAAGCAAAGCGAGGCATGTTCGGTCCTGTTGGCGTAGAGTGCGAGGCGCCATTGGTGATCGTGATTGTGATGTGCATTGGCATACTCCGTACTGGCGCATGCGGCTGGCTTACGGGACTGTTCTGCTAGTAAGCAGCTTCAGCATTCAGCGTGGGAGCATTAAGCCATATGACTCGGTGGCTGCTTAGCAAGCCCTGCTGCGAGATGTGGCATAATCATTATAGTTTCGGAGAATTTCCTGCAGCCTTAGTATATGGTTTTGGAGGTTATTGCTTCTTAAGTATTGTTAACAGGGTCCTACACCAGGGTATGCAGATTGGTACATCCTGGTGCTAGATCGTAATCAAAGTACCAATGCCAAGAAGCATAGTAAAGAGGAGGGTTGAATCACAGAGCTGCATCATTCAGAAAGATTGAATTTCGTACCAAATCGCTGTCCGGGATATCATGTACATAGCATGAGCCGATCAGGACCCTGACGTTAAGACGCGTGGTCCTCATGACTCCGTCTGCATGCTTAGGTTTGGACCATATTAAAACACCGGGAATGGCAAAGCAGGGTATTCATCTGACCGCCGCTGCAGGAGTGGACTTCTTGCTTGATGTAGGTGTTGATGCGACGATCAGATACAATTTGACACTGTCTTTCAGTACAAGTATCAAGCTAAGCAGATGAAGTTTTAAAACAAGAGTACTATGAGTATACCTTGGTTTCCATGATTTGCACATACCTAGGGATGTACATCTCTAACTTATCTAGGCAGAAAGTCTCGAGCAGTAGTTCTATTGATCAAACCAGTGGCTGCACGGCACTTTCTCGGCTTTATAAGGGTTTTGTCAGACTGAAATCAGCCAACTCAGCAGTCTTTGCACGGCTAGTATACACGAACTGCAATGCCAGATTTCCCCGTGTGGAGTGAGATCAGAATTAGATTGGGGTCGCTTATGCTTCTGACAGCAAAGGATGATACCAAAAACCCTGATATGCGCCAAGACCACCTTTAAGGGCATAGCCCTATGCCCTAAAACACCAGTCCCGAAAGATCATCCATGCTAAAACAGAACAAAATCCCCTTCACTGGTTCTTGCATGTATCTGTTCTCACCACCTTCCTAGTGCTAAGACCCTCCGACTTACACCCGGGATGGTAGTGCCAGTATCACGGGGACAGTACCTCCTCGGCTTGCCCGCACCTTATGTCGAAACATGCCAGTACCAGCCTACATCTGAAGATCAATCAGCCCGTGCCACTCCTGCAGCTGTAATAAGCTTACAGACTCTGCCACTGAAGTGCATCTACCTGGTCCGTCTTTGCACGGCAGCCTACTCTCAGCGACGGTCTGTGCATGTGCACTCACCAATGCCTGTCCGAGCTTACGGATATCCCCCATCTACATTTATGGATGGTGGCCACGTGTCATTGGATCCATATACAAGCTTCTGAGACGCCTCGCTGTTATCGAACACGATCTATGATTTTGTACTAGCCTCTGACTACTACCTCGATCTGCTCAATGGTGCACAGAAGGCCTGTGCATCGTGTATGGACTCTAACTCGGTCTAATGAAGAGCTGCTGACACTGCTGCAGCGCTGGGCTCGAGGCAAGCAAAGTGCCAGGGTGTCGGACAGCGTTCAGCGAGCAGCCATGATTTACGGTCGTCTAATTGCAGCAGCGAGGAGGAGGCATCGCCAAGCCCAGTGATATCAGACTCGACATGTCCGACAAAACTCGAGATTCCTTCTCTGACCTGCCAGGCAAGGAGAAGAGATATCCAACCTCCAAACTTCGCTCCTCTTGTGACGCGTGTGCCTCCTCAATAGTTCGATGTGGAAAAGAGCGACCATCCTGTGCGCGCTGTGTCGCGACCAATGGATCATGTGTATATGGGATCTCACAGAAATTTGGACGAGCGCCACGAACTCAAAGTTGCCATGACCTGAGCTCCTCTACAGACAGGGTGCTTGCGCCCGATAATCCGGCGTCGGTCAGCGATTCCTTGATGTGTCATGTGCAACAGCACCAGCAGATGCCAGACACCGACTGTCACTCAGCCGCGGGCATTCCCTTCTCGAACAGGGCAGGCGCAGTCATTCCACCTCCAACGTCCTTATCGCCGTTGTCGATAAACAGCGTCCAAGATACGGTACTTGCATCGATCCCGCAATGCTTCCAAGGGGTGGAACACACGCGAGAAAAATCATGTACCATGTTGAAAGGCAGCGCTCAATACCCAGTTGTTTCTTGGGATATCTCGTCGGACCTCCCCGACGTGTATGATTGCCCCAATTTGGTCGCGGCGTCTTATCCTGTCTCTTGTGGTGGCATATCCCTTCTGTCGCATCAGAGCCCTTTCAGGAATCGATCACCAGCAAAGGCATGCATCCATGGGAGCAAAATACTTGGATAACATTGCTACACCCTCGCTCGTTCCACTTTAGATCTTCTGCAGCAACAACAACAGCCGGCCGATAGTAGCCCTCCGACTGTTGAACACATTCTCCGGAATAATCAATCAGCTACCGCCAACGTCCTTCGGATCCTCGACTGTAGCTGTGCCCCCGAACCTCACCTAGCACTACTTTCCACAGTTAAACATCTAAGAACAATGACTGACTGAACAGAGAAAAAGCCTCGACGGGAGTAGTCGGTAGCAATCGCCAATATAACATTCAGCTAAATAGAAGAGGCTGGGCCTTGACCCTATTCAAGCTAGAGTAATATTCGTGGCAATTGACGAGAATTTCACGACAATTATTTCGCAAGCAACTCCAGCCGAGTGCTTTCCTCGTTAAACAAGGCTGAGGAAGACCATGGAAATAGGCACAGGGAAGCCCAGTGCAGGTGATTCCTGGGTCGATCAAGAGATCCTCACTGTTCGTTTTGCACATCATCTGTTGGCAAGGTAAAGACCAATAAGGGCCTGGCTCATTGCTCGTGGTACATTCGCAGTAAGCTTATTACGGCGTAGTTGATATCAAAACTAAGGTAAGCTTTAAGGTAAGCACCGGTTAAGCAGCCCAAGTAACACCGAGGAAGAGGACGGCTCCTCCCGAGATGCATGATAAAATGTCCGCTCCTCGACGGACTCTCGGTAGGAAATTAGTGAACAAGCCAATGCCACCCCGTCATTCTAGCCGAACCCTCCTCCAAGGCACAGCAGCTGTCTCGGGGGCCAAAGCGCCAATGCCATCAAAGTAGTTGAACACATGATGGATGTGTTCTCGCACTCATTACCTCTGAGGGTGGTGGAGAACGGCATATTCATCGAGGCACAGAACTTTCGATGTATGGAACGGTATAGGAGTGAGGTCACAATTACCTTGCGAAACAACTGCCTGTTCGAGCCCATTCTCCGTTTCTTGTGCTGACTCAAGGACCTTTATGCGTCATTCTCTATATCTTATCTTATGGGTTTGTTATCTATCGGATGAATTAGTGAGCATATAGCACACTTACTCAGATGCCCACCACGCTAGGCGTCCGGCGTCTAGCGTGACGATCAGCGGACTTCCGCAGACATACACACAGTCACTGCTTGCTATGACGCAAAATAAGGCACAGGTCAACTTGTATTCGTCAGTCCTCGTAAGGGATTTACGAGCTTGGTCCGTTCCTAGCTCCTATTAGCTCCTATGAATTGGCCTAGCTTCTGACGACTTGGCATGGACCGGCGTCTCTGCCTCCTAGAAGGCACTTGTGTCCATAGGATTGGGTACACCCTTGGCTTCTAGTCTGCCCCATCGACCACACCAAGCGGGGCTGATTCTGGCTGACAAGGGTACAGACTCTTGAAAGTGCTACTAATTCTGACTTGCATGTTTCAACCGTTCATGGGAGGCTTACGAAACAATACGTTTCGGCCTCAATTTTACAGCTTTGCTATGGCTGCCAAATGTATGATATGTCTTTTACGAGATAGTCGATTTCCTTTTGCACGTTTTGGTTGCAAGTTTTACTTCAAGAGCCACCAGACGATCCGTTTCTTATATCAGGGCCAATCAAAGACACACAAAAACGAAGATAGTAGGTCTTTATTATCAGAATAAGTTGGTTAGACTTACGAATTTGGTTACCAGCCAATCTAACTGGGCATACTTTCTCTCGCGCTTGATGAACAGTTGGTCTTTGTTTGAGTTTCAGTTTACCACAACACCCATACACACTTTTGCTGCTGATCTTTTCATGCAACCCAATTACAGACTTCGGCCCTTTAAAGGTCTATCCATCTTTGGTGGGTTAGCTTAACTTCACAGCTTTACACCCACACGCAAGGTCCATGTGGCGCATCTATCGGCTTCAACCCTTACGCCGTGAGATATTTTGATAGTCCTTGTTCTCAAGTCCAGCACACCAAAAGCATCCTTTATATAAGCCTACAGGATGCGAGCTGCAACCGGTTCATCAGATAGCCTGACAAGGACGGTAATCCATATTTAGCCAAAGGTTAATATCTTTGGCAAGCAGTGAGGTGCGGGTAGTATATAGAGCCTCTTTTGCCGGCGTGCCTTTGTTTCCCATGTCAATGTAACATCGGCAAAGATCCAACAAACGAGCTCTTGGCTTTCAAGAGCCTTGACAATGGAAGACCAGATGCACATCTTCCTCTTCGGGGACCAGACCTATCAGATTGGTTCCGAGCTTCCGCAGATGGCGTGTCTATGCGATGACCCTATCCTAGAATCTTTTCTCAGCCGTGCATATCAAGCTCTACGCTGTGAAATAGCAGAACGTCCGGAATCCCGACGTCAACAGTTACCTTCTTTGCCGAGCCTTCCCAAACTCTTGGCCCTGCCAAGTCAAGGACCAACACACGTCGCTATCAACCAAGCACTAACATGTATCTATCACCTGGCAAGCTTCATTCGGTATGCAAAATCATCCAATGGATCTTGTCCTCCACTACTGATTTGCCAAATCAAAATAGTCATTGCAATTTGGCCAAAGGATCATACCCATGTGCGTCAAACACTATTGCAGTGGGTCTATGTACTGGCGCGCTTGCTGCAGCTGCTGTGAGCTGCTGTCACAGTCTTTCCGAGCTCCTTCCTGTGGCAGTATATGCCGTACGGGTTGCCTTTCGCGTGGGGTTGTATGCCACAGAGACAGCTGACAGTATTGAACCATCGGACTCGCCCACCGAGCCTTGGGCTTGTGTTGCAAATGGATCCAATGCCCCCGAAATCGAGCAATGCATCTTGCATTTCAGTGAAAAGCTTGTGAGTAAAATTCTGTCAAGCAGAAGACCTTTTAATCTCTTATGCTCAACAGCAACAGTATTTGCCTCCCACTTCCAGGCTTTACGTTAGCGAGGTTGCCACCCACGGAGTCTCTGTCAGTGGGCCTCCCTCCATTCTCCGTCATTTCCAGAGCAATTCGACGTCTCAAGGGCTCCACATCGGTCCGTTGCAAATCCACGCTCCATACCATGCGCCGCACCTCTACGATGAACAGAATCTTGCCTCGTTACTCTCTTCCCCAGAAGACCTCTCGACGTATTTGACTTACATTCCTGTGCTTTCCACCTGCAGCGGCAAGTTAAGACGCGCGAGTAATCTGATTCAAGCATTCCGGGCGGCTCTCGCCGATATTCTCATCAATCGCATAGACTTAAATCTGATGTATGAGGGCATTTCTTTCCTTACGAGGCTGACACAAGATTCACAAATCCTTGTTCACTCGATAGGAACATCCGCCGGTAAAGCGCTCATCCGGACTTTGAGCGAAAAACCCAAGACCTCCTCCAGTTATAAACCCGCAGAGAACGATTTGCATGTATCGTCACCCTCGCAAAGTCTCGCTACTCCCGTAGTATCGAAGGCTAGTCCAACGACTGTGAATGGAAAGTCTAAAATTGCGATCTTGGGCATGTCTGGAAGATTTCCTAATGCAGATGGCCTGTCTGAATTTTGGGATGTGCTAGCAAAGGGACTTGATGTGCATAGCATAGCCCCTTCTTCACGCTGGGACACAGCAACCCATGTTGACATCTCCGGGAAAAGGAAGAATACAAGTGCTACTACCTATGGATGTTGGCTCAAACGTCCTGATCTTTTTGATCCAAAATTCTTCAATATTTCCCCACGGGAGGCACCGCAGATAGATCCTGCTCAGCGTATCGCTCTGCTTACAGCCTATGAAGCCATTGAACAAGCTGGTATTGTTCCTGATGGATCACCATCAACTCAGAAAGATCGCGTGGGGGTCTTTTTCGGTGTCACTAGCAATGATTGGATGGAAACAAATAGTGCTCAAGACATTGATGCCTACTTCATACCAGGCGGTAACCGTGCCTTTATCCCTGGGAGAATCAATTACTGCTTCAAATTCAGTGGGCCCAGCTACAGTGTTGATACAGCATGTTCATCAAGCCTGGCTGCCATTCACACTGCTTGTAACTCACTATGGCAGAGAGATGTGGATACTGCGATTGCGGGTGGGACCAATATTCTGACTAATCCTGATTTTACAGCTGGTTTGGACCGTGGCCACTTTCTTTCTCGAACAGGAAACTGTAAAACTTTCGACGATTCGGCCGATGGATACTGTCGTGGTGAGGGGGCTGGCACTGTTGTCCTGAAGCGGCTTGACGATGCTCTCATGGATAAAGATCCGATTCTAGGCGTTATATGTGACGTCTCAACAAATCACAACGCAGAAGCACAATCTATCACTCGACCGTGTGTCGATGCCCAGAAAGAAATATTCCGAAGCATCATAGACAACACATGTGTTGAAACCTACGATATTAGCTATGTCGAAATGCATGGAACGGGGACCCAAGCTGGTGACGCTGGAGAGATGGAGTCTGTTTTGGAGATTCTTGCACCACCGTCTGACCACTGCAAGCCACGGTCTGATGCTCAACCGCTTTACCTTGGCTCTGCAAAGGCTAACATTGGTCACGGAGAGGCTGCTGCTGGAGTGTCTAGTCTAATAAAATCACTTTTAATGATGGAAAATAACGTGATACCTCCACATTGCGGTATCAAGACTAGAATCAATCAAAGATTTCCGACTGATCTTGCGGAGCGAGGGGCCCATATTCTTACAAAAGGGATCCCTTGGCCTAAGAATGGCATAACTACGCGTAAGCTCTTCTTGAACAACTTCAGTGCTGCAGGGGGAAACAGTGCTTTGTTATTGGAAGATGCGCCAGCTCAGCTAGAGCCTTCTCTGATCGACCCCCGCACTTCTCATTTGGTGACTGTATCGGCAAAATCAGCGACAGCATTGAGGCGCAATACGGAGGCACTGCTGTCTCACCTGGATACTTACTCAACGCATACGAATTCTTTACCTGCGCTTTCGTACACAACAACAGCTCGTCGAATTCACCATAGACATCGTCTTGTTGCGGGTGGCTCTGATATAAGTCAAATACGATCAGGGTTTAAGGCCGCTCTCGAGTGCGGAGATGGGTCTACTCGAGCCAAAACAACTCCTACAATTCTCTTCGCGTTCACTGGCCAAGGTTCTCTTTACGCTGGCATGGGCGAAAAGCTTCTCAGTAACTTCTCCCACTTCAGGACTGATATCGATCGGCTCGACCATATTGCACAACGACTCGGGTTTCCATCCGTCTGCCGACTGATAGAGGCCAGTAATTACCAAATTGACGAACGCGATCCAGTGAGTGCTCAACTTGCCATCTTGGTGTTCGAAATTGCTCTGTATCGCCTTTGGATCTCTTGGGGAGTCCATCCAAATGCCGTCTTAGGACACAGTCTCGGACAATATGCCGCATTGAATGCTGCAGGAGTCATTTCTGATGCAGACACCATATATTTGGTCGGCCGAAGGGCACAGCTCCTCAGGGACAATTGTAAAATTGGCACACATTCCATGCTTGCCGTGAGAGCATCTGCGCAAGAAGTGCAACCATATACCGAAGGGTCAAGTTGCGAGTTTGCCTGCTTCAACAGCATGAAAGATTCAGTCATTAGTGGCGAGAGCAATGCTATCCATAAAATCAGAGAACGCCTCAGCAACTCAACTGTTAAAGCCACGGAGCTGAGTGTGCCGTTTGCGTATCATTCAACACAGGTGGAGCCAATTCTCGCAGACCTTGAGCAACTTGCATCTGGAGTCCCATTTCACAAACCTCGAGTCCCTGTAATTTGTCTTCTGCATGGCCAAGTCGTAACGGAAAGTGGTACATTTGGTCCTAAGTATCTCGCGAGCCATTGCCGGAATCCCGTGGACATGGTCTCCGGCTTGAACGCGGCTCGGACATCTCAAATTCTGAATGAGAATACAATTACTCTTGAGATAGGTCCACAACCGGTGGTATCTGCCATGATCAAAGCAAGTCTAGGACAACAGATGCGGACATTTGCCTCTTCACAGCGAGGTCAGGAGATGTGGCCATTGCTGACAGAGGCTCTCTCGACCCTATACACTGCTGGCGCCTCTATCTCCTGGGCTGAATACCACCGTGATTTCCCAATGTCTCACAGAGTTCTTAGACTACCAGCATACAGCTGGGACTTGCAGTCGTACTGGATTGGGTACCGAAACGACTGGTCTCTCCGTAAAGGCGACCCGTTACCAGCCCAGCACGAGAGCGAGAACAAGCCGCTGGAAAGTACGACGATACATAAAGTGGCGAAAGAAGAATTCTCCGATCATACGGGGATTCTTGTTCTCGAAGCCGATATTACTCGCCCTGACTTGAGCAAGTTCGTTCAAGGGCATAAAGTGAATGGCATTCCTCTATGCACTCCTGTCAGTCCAGCTTTCTAATGGGTGTTCTTCGCTAATTGAATCCATAGTCAGTCTACGCGGACATTGTTCTTACAGCAGCTAGATATTTGATTGATAAATATCATCCTGAACAGACAGAAATGGTTGTTGACGTGAGTGACATGACAATAGTTAGAGCTCTTGTCGCGCATGGCCAAGACCCTCAATTGCTCCGTGTCTCACTTGATGTTGACTGGTCGTTGGGCACAATGCAGTGTAAATTCTACTCTATAATAGTAAGTTAGATCGGCCGCCACGGATCATTCCTCACTGACTGTGGTAGTATCAAACCCAGAAATCCAAAGAACATGGCCATTGTATCCTTCGTTTGAGAGATCGTGCTGAAGAGCTTGCTTCGCTCGAAGCCCAAGCAGCATATGCAACTTCGAATCTCGGTCGTCTTCGAGATGGACTTCTCGAAGGCAAGACCTACCGGTTTAATAGGTCCATGATATACAAAATGGTTGCCGCAGTTGCAGAATTCGACTGTAACTACAGGGCGATCGACGACATAATCCTCGACAGCGACGCACTTGAAGCCTGCGGAAACGTCAGATATAACTGCTCGGATGAGGGTGTGTTCCACACACATCCAGCAATACTCGATGCATTATCACAGATTGGGGGCTTCGTCATGAACGCAAACGATAGCGCAGATCTAGATAAAGAAGTATACGTCAACCACGGCTGGAAAAGCTTCGAGATGTTCGAGCCCATCAGTGCTGGTAAATCCTATCAGACATATGTGAAGATGGAGCCCCGCCCAGACAACTTATGGGAAGGTGATATAATGGTCTTTGAAGCTGGTAGAGTAGTGGCATGCTTCAAGGGTATCACTCTACAGGGAGTTGCCAAACGGGCATTGCACTTTATACTCTCTAGAGAGGTCCCAAGCAAGTCAGGAACTGAACTAAAGACTATGGGCAGCCCAGCACCAACTCCCGCCAGTGCTCCTAATGAGATTCTATCCAGTACTATTACTCCGCCGCCGATCACCACACAGAATAGTGAAAGCAAAGATCTTAGGTGCGAGGATAAAATATCATCAATACCTCGGGATCCTACGCCATTGGATCTGCAAGAGTCTAAGTCGTCGAGAAAGACACAACAAGCCTTGGAAATAATCGCAGAGGAAAGTGGCATTGCGATAACGGATCTTCAGGACGAGAGTAACTTCATCGACATGGGAATCGATTCATTGCTAGTTCTCATACTGGTCGAGCGCTTCAAGGAAGATCTTCAGCTCGACATACCTACCTCCGTAATAATGACTGGAACAGTCAAAGGCCTGAAAGACCGTCTTAGAGAAGATACGCGACTCGATGAAGAGACTTCATCTCCAAAATACTCGCCAACAAGCACATTGACTCCAGATCATGATTCGGTGGAAGGACTATCTCCACTTCCAAAATCATTGCCAATCACACCAGAGACTCCTAGCTTTGCACTCGATTCGCAAAAGTTACCTTGTCCTCCAGCAACTTCAGTAGTTCTCCAGGGCGACCCAAATAAAGCAGCCAAGACCCTCATTCTCTTCCCCGACGGCGCCGGCTCCGCCTCCTCCTACATGCACCTTCCTCGCATCTCTACCTCCATCGCCGTCACAGGGCTCAATTCCCCCTTTATAAAATCTCCCTCATTCATGTCCTCCTACAATCTTTCCTCCCTCATGACCGCCTATCTCGACGAGCTTCGCCACCGCCAGCCCCATGGCCCTTACTATCTCGCAGGCTGGTCATCAGGCGGCATCCTCGCTTACCGCGCTGCTCAGCTGCTTCTACAACAAGGCGAGGAAGTCGCGCAGCTTGTCTTAATTGATAGCCCCGCTCCATTGAATGGACTGGATCGCCTTCCAGAAGCTTGGTACGATCACTGTGCTTCAAAGAATCTCTTCGGCGGGTTAGTGCCACGGACGAGCCCAAAAGCTGAAAGGGAGGCTATTGAGCGTGTTATGGCGCATTTTAGGGCGACTATCGAGATGCTACATGACTACCGCGCTGAACCGCTCCCGCTTGGTTGCGGTGTTGACGT
This sequence comes from Cladonia rangiferina, assembly GCA_023065455.1. Lineage (NCBI taxonomy): Eukaryota > Fungi > Ascomycota > Lecanoromycetes > Lecanorales > Cladoniaceae > Cladonia > Cladonia rangiferina. The sequence continues at coordinate 477,261 of JAJREH010000023.1, read as the reverse complement.
TAGTATCATCTGGGCTGTGGAGGCTGCGCTGGAGAAGAGAGATGTGGCGGAAATGGTTGCTGGTAAGGGTGATTCAGAAGGATTGAGGTTCTTGATGGATCGGAAGGTGGATTTGGGGACGAGAGGGTGGGAAAAGTTGGTGCCGGAGGGGAGGGTGGCTGTGGAGGCTATGGAAGGCGCTAATCACTTTTCTATGATGGTGTGTCGGTCCTTTTCTTTTGTGAGATTTTGGTAGGTACTGATGCTGACGCTTGATGTATAGCGCGATGAGCATGCAAGAGACCTTGCAGAGATGATTAGGAGGATGTTGAGTTAATGAGTGGATACAAAGGGTGAGAGGCAAGGAATACAAGAGGTGCTACCTTTGGGAATTCCAATTGGGCGCGGGTATCACCATCAAAATGTCTGAACTTGCTCTGTACACCTGCGAGACCCGTAAAAGGGTTGCTGCGTTATGCTATAGTGGCTGCGAGATTATTTTGTTTGACTCTTCGGTCTTGAACCTTAATTCCAGGTCATAACGAAGCAAGAGAGTTCTCCCTTAATCTTACAAATTTTAGTTCAATTCTGAATAAAAGACTTAGTGCTCTGTGTAATAAGTAGTATATGCCATCTCGTTTCTCGTGAGCATGAAGCTCGATAGCGATATTGCTCGCTTGCTGTCTTCAAATAAGGCCCTTGGACCTTGCCGGTGTCTTCGGGGTGCTGTAGGGTCCAGACAATAGCTTTTAAGTGGGTTGTTAAGAGCCCCGGGTCTGCCCCATAAGTGGCCCCAAGCGGGCGCTGTCTAGGCACCTCTCTAGGGGCTGGCTCATAGGGCTGGATTCTTGGCTCGCTAAGACCGTTAGCGCAAATCAAAATTAATCGTGTCGTTCTCTGTAAGGTACTCTATACTCCGTACAAATTGGCCATTTATGTTGGGGAGCAAAGAACCTCTGTGGCATTTCTACCTGTATGTGCATGTATAGCGCTTTCGGGAAGGATTGTACTCTGTCCTAAGACGAAGAATAATGCTCGCGGTAAGAGAAATTCAAGGCAGTATCATTCTTATCTCTCGTTGAGCAGTTGGCGATTAGTACAGCTCAGGAAGGTAAATGCAACGTGGTCCTCTCAGCCAATAAAAAGATATGGGCATCAAGTACCAGGGTCACTGCTAGCCATAAGAGGTATGGCGCAGGCACCAACGTGCAGTCAGCTCGGGTCGCGAAGACAGTCCCGCAGCTCAATGAAGAACGGCAGTAGAGTTTCATCAGAATCAATAATCGAGTGGTCTTGCCCATGGATCCTCTTAGTGTTACCGCGAGCATTATTGCGGTTTTGCAGGCTGCTAATACCATCATATCCATTTGTTGCGATTACAGCGCGGCGGTAAAAGGTGCCTCGTGGGAATTACCGAAAGTCACGAAGGAAGTACGGAGCCTTCGTGATGTACTCGAACTTCTTGCAGCTCTCGCAAAAAGAGCAGAAAGCGCAGACTCTAGTGCCGAGGCTAGACTCCCAGGCTTGAAGCTGCTGTGTGAGCCTGGTGCTGGACCACTAGCGATGTGCAAAGCCGAATTAGAGTCTCTGAAGACGAAGTTGGAGCTACCGAAATGGACTGGGCCTGCAACATCGAAGAGGACAGCTCTGATGCAGGCGCTAAGTTGGCCGCTGAAGGAGGGTGAAACGAAGAAGATGCTGCAGAACATGGAACGGTATAAGACGACGTTGAACATGGCTCTCGAGATAGATCAAACGTGAGTGATGTCTTCGTCATCTGACTGCCTTGTAATATAGCGCGAAAGTAGCTGGTGGACGGAATCGTTGAGCGAATGATGATCTTGATGGTTGCTTACGAATAGAATAGAGCTATGAGCTTAGAAATTCACGACATGTCCCGGGTTATACAGGCTAAAACTTCAGAAATGAGCGAGGAGTTTGCCGAATTGAAAATGTCCTTCTCAATGGCAAAGCTAGGTATTTATCATTGCCAACCCATGTGTACTCGTGCAGAGCTTAATGCCAATTACCTTAGATGAGAAGCTCGGTAAATGGCTGTCAGCACCAGATCCATCTTCAAACCATAACGAAGCATGCGCTAAGCGGCAAGCTACGACTGGTGATTGGTTCATTCAGAGCAGCAATTTCGCAACGTGGAAAGAGGACAGAAATTCTCTTATCTGGCTACACGGTATTCCCGGGTGCGGCAAAACTATCTTGTGCTCCACAGTAATTGAGAATGTGCTTCTCGAAAGTCGTGCTGCAGTCAACAAGGCGGTAGCATACTTCTACTTTGATTTTCGCAACACAGAGTGCCAGCATGAGGGAATGATACGGTCACTGATCAGTCAGCTTGCTGTGCGATGTACCGGTCAAACAAATCCGTTAAAATCATTGTACTCCTCCTGCGGCGACGGGGCCCGAAAGCCGAAACTATGTGAACTCAAACAGACCCTGCAAGATTTAGTTCAAAGCTTCGATGATACCTTTATTATTTTCGACGCTTTAGACGAATTCAAGCAAAGGGAAGACCTATTGGATGACATTCAGGAGATTATCAAATGGCAACCGGGAAGCCTGCACATACTTGTCACGAGTCGAAGAGAACGGGATATCAAACAGACACTTGATCCCTTACTGAACGAAAACCAGAGCATTGATATTCAGAGTGAGGTGGTTGATAGAGATATACGCGTCTACGTCCGTAAGATACTACAGACCGCCAAGGGTCTGAGCAGATGGCGCAACAAGCCACAGGTACAAGACGAGATTGAGAAGGCGCTGACAGAAAATGCCAATGGAATGTAGGACTAGTTCCCTTCAATTCCATCGTATTCTGGAGGATCTTTCACTGACTTCTAGCCGTCAGGTTTCGATGGGTTGTATGCCAGATAGATGAATTGAAGAAGTGCCTAAATCTTCCTATGCTTCGGAAGCAATTGAAGTCCCTGCCGGCCACATTGCCGCAAACATACGAGCGGATTCTGTTGAACATTGAAGAGGGTTACAGCCAATATGCCTTGAAAATGCTACAGTGGCTGACATACTCCACGCAGCCGCTAAGCCTTTTGCAGCTTGCTGAAGTCGTCGCCATTGATGAAGACGAAGATCCTCGTTTCGATCCAGGAAGACGTTTCCCAGAGCCAGAAGATATACTGTTGATATGTTCAAGCCTTGTCACGGCAACGGAAGAGGATGAAGAGCCTTCTTGGGCCAGCGGCTATGCCCTAAGCAAACCTGTGAGAGTGGTCAAGGTCAAGTTAGCACATTTTTCTGTCCAGGAGTATCTTATTTCAACCCAAATTATGGACGGTGAAGCTAGACAATACAGTATACAAGAAATCGACGCCAATGTTCGCATAGCTAGAGATTGCCTGTCATACATTTTATACTTCACGGAAGATATTCCTATGCCTTCTAGTCACGAAGAAACAGAATTTTGGTCAAACTTCCCACTGACTCGATATGCCGCGGATCAATGGCTAGAGCACGCTCGAGTAGGCGGACAAATCAACGAAGAGTCAATGATGGAATTGATCATGGAGCTTTTCACGTCCGATGGAAATGCTTTCTCTTCTTGGTGCTTAGGCATATTCCACGAATATGATGAATTTTCCGAATATGATGAGAGCGAAACACCTTTATACTATGCATCCGAATTTGACCTCCTCGGAGTAGCAAGACGTCTTATAACCATGGGCGTAGACGTTAATGCCCGCTCGGGGTACTATGGTAACGCTCTGTGTGTTGCATCGGCCTACGGAAACACCGAGGTTGTGAAACTGCTACTTGAAATGGGTGCAGATCCTAACTCCTTGAAGCATGGCTGGAAAAATGGCAGTGCAGTATATAAGGCCTCAGACAATGGACATGATGCAATTGTAAGGCTGCTGCTTGATGCGGGCGCAAAAGTTGAATTAGAGGAAGATGCAGCTTACGTTAGTGCGTTGCACGTAGCTGCGGCGAGAGGGCACGCTAGCATCGTGACAATGTTGATTAGTAGCGGAATGGATGTGAATTCAAATACTGGGAAGCCATTGGATTTCAAGAACACCGCCCTCGGCCTTGCTTCCATGCGAGGACATAGCAAGTCAGCGAAACTACTCGTTGAAGCAGGCGCAGATCCCGATTCGAAAAATGCCGCCCTGCATCTTGCATCTCGTTATGGCCATGATGAGGTGGTAAAGCTACTACTTGGTGCAGGTGCAAATATCAATCGGGGTTGGCTGATGGCAAGTCCTTTACGAGTGGCTGCGTGGAAGGGCAGCCCTACGACGGTAAAGCTTTTGCTTGATGCAGGTGCAGATGTCAGCTTGGGAGGGAGGTGGGACCGGGATTCTTTCCACGATTCGTTCTATCGCGAGCAGCCCCGGGAGGTGCTAGAGATGCTAGACCACCTTGCCGCAGCTGGCGCAGAAGCCATTGACGTGGAACAAATGGTGAAAGAGCTCGAAGACGAGGTAGAGCTCAACGGTTCCTCTTGAATTTACTCCTACTAAATAGGTCTTTCTCATCAAACTCTTCAGTGAAGATGCTGTAGGGACATGTCTTTCACGGTTCAATTACGATTACCTAGTATAGCGAATTTGTGAGGGATCAACCATGGATCAGCGTAACAGCCAGTTTCACTGCACCATTGATTCGTGAAACCATATACGACAGGTGATACCCGCATGATAATACACCGCTTGATTGGTGAACTAGTCTATAGTCTAGCTCGAATCCCGTTTGAACACCCAATTATCTTACATAAGAAAGCAGAATACGCGCTCAACCAAGCTAAAGTCTACAAAACAACCAACCGCAAACATAATAAGACATCGAACACCCAAGCATGCTGAAAAACAAATGTATAAATCAACACGATCGAAGGAGTGGTAGTCCTCAAAGTAGGACGAAAGTAAGATTTCCCCTCACGGAAATCCAAGAATCGCCGGATTTAATGCATGTCGAAGGACCCAATAAACCTAAATGCGTCACCCCCTAGATTAACAATGAACATCTCCTCAGGACCGGTCAGCGGCGGATTAAATACAGGACACCATTCGCGAGCGTATTGACAATACCGCTAGCCCCATGACTTATTGTCAGCATGAGGCCATCGAGCATTCTTCTTTGCAAGGAGACCGTTTCAAGCCTACTAGCACGCTCGTTGTGCCGCGCGTGAGTGTCGACTCCAGATCTTGTAGACCGAGGAAGAGCGCCCTTCTGTTTACGCGAACCCCTCTTACCGATTTTATGGGGCGGTCTGCTGGAATAGAGCTTGCTTGAAGCTAGGGAAGGTAATGAATCGTGGCTGAAGTTGCTCGCCTCGGTAGAGAGCTTGGACGTTCTAGAGGCGTTGTCGGAGCGATGGAGTGTTGGTTCCGAGGGCCATTCACCGGGACAAGGACCGTGGTGATGCTTATCTGCTTCTTCCCTGTGGCGGAGATGCTTTTGTAGGATTCGTTGTTCCTTAGCGACTCGTGCCTCGCTTTGCTTGATTTCAGCTTCGAGACGCTCGATGTATTGTCTTGTAAATGGGTTTTTTGGCTCAATAGCATCTTGGCTGAAGTCTACACCTTGAGTTGATGGGTGCTGATCTGGTCCTTGTTGTGCAGCTAGCTACAGCCTAGAAGGACCAGGATTCCCGCGCTCAATAATAGGAGGGTTTTGAGGAGTCGGATAACGGCCTCGCTGCGAAATATGTGCGGCTGGCCGCAGCTTGGAAGGTCTAAGGACTCCACGCTCATTGATGGTAGGGTTTAGAGGGGTTGGAGACGGGCCTAGATGCAGCTTAGAAGGTTCAAGGAGTTCGCGCTCAACAATAGTATGGCCTTGATGTGTTGGAAGCCGGCCTCTGTGCGCAATCGAGTGGATTGGGTTGCCTTGTGGTAGAGTTCTCGAGTAAGATTTGCCGATGTAAGCCCTTCTTCTTTAATTTCGAGCGAGACTCGATGGGGCGTGGCTGAACTTCTGGTGGAACTGGGATTGCGACTGGGAATGGTAATGGGACCTGAGGATTCCTAAGCGCTGGTTGTGTATATTGCAGTTCCAACATTTCCATGGTTTCTCGAAGACTCGATTCTGGTCGTTGTACGCTCTCTGGCAGATCTTCTTGTAGCAACAAATGCTTTTGAATGGTGTCTATGGTGGGTCTGAGCGTAGGAGGATATGGTGCTAACATCTGCATGGTGATTCGAGGAAGGGCGCTGGCGGTGGGTTGTCCCCAATGTCTTCAATCCACTTCTTCAGACATTCGTACCCGCCTTTGCAAGCGCGCTCACCCAGCATCTGGAGATATGTGAGCACCAAGTGTATATGTATTTATATATATATATATAGAGGTCGTTATAGAGATCTAAGAATCGCTGGAAGATTCATGTCGAGGACCTAATATACCCAAATCAGTCGCCCTCTGGATTATTTATATCTCCTCATGACCAGTCCTCATGACCAGTCAGCCATGGATTAGACGCCAGCCAAGTTTCGAAAGCTCATCAAAAATACCAATAGACGTGCCAGTGCGTAAGAATTCTCGTGGCCGAGAAGCATCGGCTGTACTCGTGGAACATACGCCGTCTCGATAATGTCTCGCCGCTGAAACTGACATCGGTTTCAATACAGGCTGACTATCCGACAAGCCAATCATTTTCTGATGACTGATTTAGCCCGGACAAGTAGCCTGCGATGCTGCAAATAGCTCATCGCCCAGCGTCTATTGGAACGAAATGTTCGCAAACCTTCCACATGCTACACTCTGGATAACTTTTTCGGTGAAGGTTGTGAAGCAGTACGACTAGTACGAAGATAATCCAGCGCTAAGTGAAATGACCTTTCCATTTGGGGAAAGGTCGCTGTTTGTTCACTCTTGCCGCCGTGCATGCTTATTGAACTATAAGAGAGCAGCCTGGTATTATTATGACTGTGCAGATTTGATACCTCAAGCAAATTTGTAGACGCAGGCGTCCTCCTTGAACTACCTTCCCTTGATTGTCCTTACCTCTAAAAACCCTTACGGAACGATTGATTACCCGTTTGTTACTAACGACTCTCCTCGTCTCTTTTGAGCCGCATCATCTGCTTTGCTGCGACTCACTCTTTGCTCTGAAAGCTTTTGGATATGCCGGTAGAAATGGTGAAATGTTGGGGCATGCTCAAGCCTGGAAATATCGAGCTACCAACGGACAACTCACCGTTAAGAGCTCCATCTACTTCTGAGAGCATCTTCACTTTGCCTAAGCAGGAGGGTTTCAAATTTTTCGGCTCATCACGAGACGGCTGGTCTCCTGCACGCGTTAGGGCAGCGGATGCTGAATGCTGGGCATACCAACGAGCCGCCCGAAAAGCAACGACCGTGGGATCAGCAGCATGGGCTAATGCTTATGAAGGGCCTGAACCAGGCGCGACTGATGAAGACACCAGAGTATACACCAAACTTGAGAATGGCGAATACAGATATTGGGGTGTTAAAGACCTCGATGAGACGATGGAAGAGTTTTGGGCTAGAAATGATCCAGATAACACAAGGGAGTGTATCGCTAACCAGGACTCTGGTCCCTTACCAGCCCTAGCTAAACTTACCCCTTCCAAAAGCCTTTCGCCGCGACCACGTACAGCTTCTAGATCAAAGAGGCGCCAGGAGCTTCCAGAGGATCCAAATTACAGAGTCACAAAACCAGGCATTGTAACTCCAGCGAGCAAGAACGGCATACGAGAAATCTTGGCCAGCGACATTGAACGCAGATATCCAGAAATCGATGAGCAGATTCAAGACGTCTCCCACAGCTCCACTGGAGAACGTACAGTTGTAGCGAATCTTTCCGGAACACGGTGGCCTGACAAGGCTGCAAGATCCCAAACTATAAGCGGCGTCAACAACAGCACGTCTACTCTATCGACTACGAAAACAGTCGCAAGAGGAAGGCCAAGGAAGATACAGTCTGGGGTCGTCGACTCAGCTTCTTCAAACCCTGCCAATTGGCCTATGTCCACGAGAGAAGACCCTCCCAAGCGTAAGCGCGGCAGGCCTGCTAAAGAGAAATATCCGATAAAGTCACAGGACTTACCTAGGTCGTATGGGTCGAATGAAAAGCAGAAACGGCCTAAGGCTGAGAGCAAAGCCAAAGTGACGAAGCCCAAACCGAAAAATGGGCGCCCAATAGCGCCGTCTTTTCACAAGATGCGCACCAGAGCGAGAGATCCGGCCGAGAATCTACAACGCCTCTAAGAATCAGTCGACAAGGTTCCACGCTTCATCGTGGATAGGCATGGCGAGATCTCTCGACAGCTGATCCTCTGAGTCTTCACCCTTCACCATGAATGGCAACGAAGATCATCTCAAAAGCTGAGGTTACTTGATACATCCCACTATCTCACTAAATCTCCCTTTACAGCCATATCTGCTGTCACATATTCAGCGGGACTGGCCTCATTGACTATACCAAAGCGGTACCATACCCCTGATATCAAATACTTGTGCTGCGATGATTTACTTCAGCGAGCATAATACACCGTATAGCAGGTATATTATATGCTCAACTGCTCATGGCAGACGTCAGCAATGCTGAGCATCGTCAATGTGGTTTGAGGCTGGAAACTTCTGTCCCATCGGATTCCCAGCCTACCGACGCCAGTGTCGACTGTTTACAACTTAAATCAAGAGCCTCGTCGAACTGACTTGAACTGTTGAAGCTGGTATCATATCGGATTCCCCGCTTACAGCCATCAATCTCAAGTATTGCGGCTTTTCCATCCCCGTCGACCGCCATGCCATCTCACCCCCACGCCTCCTCCATACACTCCTTGTATTGACTGACTTCACCAAATCCCACCCATCTTGAGCGCAGGATACAAATGCTAATTTCAATGTGACTAGCTATGTATTCTGCGATGCTCTCATGCTGGCTCACATTGATTGCACATCTATCACCCTCACAAGCTCACTTGTTGCCCACTCCAGTATCACTAGCAAATGGAATATCTATCATATGCGGAGGAAAGAGGCTCATATCATATCATGCAAAAGGAAAACAGAAAAATAAAAAAGTATAAAACCCAGGTACGCGAGTTTGTATCATATGGCGATGTGATGATACAAATTTCACGAATGTTATCAAATACACTGCAGTTCATGATTCTATATCTGATACATTCCCTTCTCACCAGATCCCTATAACCTAAATGACCCCTTCGCATGATCTCCCGCTTTTCTACTTATGTCTCACCCCACACCTACTCAAACATTGCAATATCCTCGTATCCCACCCTCTATGAATTCACAACGCACCATTCCTCCCATTACTTCTCCTGTCCAACATCCTTGACCCTCAACCAGAAGCTTGCACCTCGAGAGAAAGAGAATGGATGTACAATCTTTATAGATTTGGAGCACGGTTATAAGAGTGGATGTCACTATAGTGTCCAGGGATACAAAACCCGGAATGGCGGGTATCACTTATAGATAGGCAGTAGTGGAGGTGTAATTGATTGCGTTGATGTGTAAGCGTGGGAAGTTGGGGTGGTAAGAATAAAGAGGAGGGAGGTTGCGCTTGGGGTAAGAGGCAGTTGATTGAGGTGTAACGGGTTTGAAAAGTTAGGAAGGGGATATGCCGACAAACAGGGAAGCGGATGGAGACAGCATTAATGTGGATGGAGACTTGGATTGACGACATGGTTTCACTATGCGCGAACAGATTAGACGCTTGCTTTTTATTGTTAATCAGAGTCCAAGAGCACGCGCGGGGGATGTGAGCTGTGTGAGTAACGGACGTGTGTGATACTCTGCAGAATTAACATCGCAGCACACGCCAATCATTACGGTCGAAACTCAAGGTGGTGGCCGGGCTTGTAGGGACACGAAACAAAGAGTGAAGCGCTGGGGGGACATGAACATAAGAAGGGTCGAAGCAGAGGTAGCATCATGCACGAACTATAAGTTCAATGAACTTTTACTTTATTCATCATCTTGTCACACATCCTTGACATATATATACAATAACCCCAACCCAACCCAACGCCACCAGTACGAACGCCTCCCCATCCCCTTGCTCATGCACTGTACCCGCACCAACATATAAACAATGCTGCTGTAACGCTCACGTATCAAACTATTCTCAATCGTATCATATCACATTCGCTAATTCTTCACACCCTCACGATGCTCTTATGATTGCTCAAGACTATCCACACTATCGATCGATTCCTCAGTCGACATATGTGACATAGCTGACAAGCCTGATTGGTCTGAGCGACGGCTTGCTTGGCGGTTGGAGAGCTCGAGTTGGGCTTTGGTGTGCGCGTGGAGGAGTCTAAGGTTGGGTTGTTAGTTGGTTGTGGTTGTATGATGGATGGGGAAGGAGGCCATACTTGGAGTAGGTTGAGATGGCTTCGACGGGGTTGTCGAGATCGAAGTTTGAGATGAAGGACTCTTGGGGAGCACCGTTTGTGAGCGTGGTGGTTGGGAGGGTGGATGTGGATGGTGAAGCCATTTTGTGTTTGTTTGAGGTTGTGGTTTGAAATGTGATTTGTTGGTTTATTGATGTGGTTTTTGGGTAAGAGTCAGATGATGAGGCTGTGGTGTGTGGAGTTGTGGTATTTTATGTTGATGTGGATTTGGGTAAAAGTTGAACGGTGATTGTGAGGCGACTATATGCGGAGTTGTGGTTTATATTGATGGGAATGTTGGTTAGAAGTCAGAAGGTGATGGTGGCGACGTCAAACCCGATCGATCGATGATTTGGTATATTTGAGATACGAGGAGATATGTGTACGGATGAAGACGATTATGTAAGACTTTTGCTTGACAACTATTGAGAAGATCGTCGGAAAAAAAGGACTTTTACCTGGGTTATAACTGCTGATGAGCAAGAGAAAGAAGCAGGTACCGTGCGCGAAATGTATATATATCAGCCTACCCCTGCTCCCGTTATACAGCCTACCTTACACCATGAATGCATTCATGCACCAGGGTCTAGGTACCCTACAAATTGCAAAAAAGCCTAAAATTCGCCTACGCGGCGCCCACCGTTGATCGCGCGTCATTAGTCGTCATGATCACCCCCATTCATTCCCCTTTCCCGTTAGCACTGCCAAGAGATAAGTGGTGCACAAATGAGGGGCGGCGATCTGACGCCGCTTTCGTCAGGGGGGTGGAGTAGAGCTGGGAATCGAAATTGGTCTGTGCTGTGTGATCATAGTCATGGATGCTGTCATGGTGGAGCTAAGGTGCAGCTGGATGTTGGTACGGTGCGGGTGTGGCGTTGTGTAGGGGTTGGTTTCAGCCGCAGGGTTTTGATGCAGGGAATTGTTGGGGTGAAAAGGGGAGGGGGTTGATATCATACGGTGTCATTGGAGGAGGGCATCGAGATGGAGAGATGGTGGTGAGAGGTTGGGTTGGGCTACTGGTGAGTTCTTTGGTGTTTTGAGGGGATGGTGGGAGAGTGGTTTATGTGACATACAAGAGAAGGCATCTAGGGATGAGTATCGGAACATTGCTTACGGCTTACGTCGCTGCAGTGGATGGTGGACCTACCTGATATTGCAGAAACAATTATCGCTATGAGTTACTCGGCAAAGACTGGGTACTTGCATTTGCTGCATCCTATTGTGGGGTGTGCCTGCGCAACTGGACGTCAGGGTGCATTCTTGCCTTGCATATTCTATCAAATTATTCCTCCTGGAAGATCCCTATTTCGGTACCTACACCGACATATTGCGTCGTTGGAACGCACCTATGCGAAATAATCGTCTCTCCAAAACGCTGATTGGATCTACGTGTGGACGCTTCCCTGTCTGTCGGCAATGAATTCCTATGTCGAACCACCAGAGGTTTTTGTCGCTGAAATCTTTCGACAGTGGAGTTTGCAAGCCGTTCTCTACTATGCCAGACAGCAGAGGCAGTGTGATTATTCCTCTTTTTGCATATTGGTAGCTTCATGCTACGCCATCAGATTCATGGTGGCTGTCGCCTCTCTGCCTCTGACCTCATTCTAGCGTCAATTGATTTAAGATCTACTGCCTCTGACGTCGACCTGCTGGCCTCGCTCGCTTACATTGGGCAGATAAGCGTTTCCATTCTTCTCTCCCTCTCTTAATAATACACTATCGACTTTCAAAGAGGCCAGCATCACCAATGAACGTCAAATCCCCACACCATCTGTGACGGCGGCGATGTTCGCAATTGTTTCTGGTTCCAGCGCATCCGCAGCAAGCTAAGCCCGCCCTTTTCACAAGAAAGATGCTAAGCCGCCTCCAAAATCGTTTCAACAAGCCGCTAATATCCTGTTCGGATGTCATCCCGTCCCTCACATACCGCAGGCATGCATAGCAAGCTCAAAACAGCACTTCGTTGAACGTCATCTTGTCTGGGAACCGCATAAGGCGATGGAAAGCCCAAAAGAAAGGGGGAGGGGCAGCGTTGCAACCGGGGTGTGATCGACATTGGAGTTGCCAATAATGGTAGCGGATGCTGAGATGCGCGATTGGACACCGCGAGTGGGGGTTAGGATCGTGATGCCGTTATTGCTGTGTCATAAGCAGCGGGTAGGCCAGGATCTGACACGTTGTCGCCATGAGCCACCTACGACGTTGATGCTACCTTGAGAACCGTCACCGTCGTTTTCCTTGCCCGACAGCAAAACTGCAAATGAGCGCTGAATGCTCTTGTGCTGGGCTTGCCGATCTATAACGCCCATTTTCAGTATAATAACGCATGCTCAGGCATGTTGGAGCCGACTGTTTGGATGATGCTTCACCAAAGAGGATTTTCGCTGCCGTGGCTTGCAGATCAGTCGCCTGGAATCTACGAATTAAACGAATCAATTACGGAGACGCTTCCGTTATGCAAAGACCCGGGCAACTTTCCTAGCTGCCTCCTGACCTGAACACCACGGCTCGGGAGTCTGTCTTTGTTAATGCATACAGAAGCGTCGGCACAGTCATCCATTTGATACAGCCTACGAATACTCAATAGTCCAAAGATCTTCACATGTGATACTATTGAATGGCGCATCACTTATTCATATCCGCACACGCGTACGCCGACGGCTGAACCATCCCTCGCATACATTTCAGGCGTGGACGACTATCTCCCGCCCTTACCGAGAAGCAACAGCAAAGTCTGGTACGCAATCGCCTGCCAGAAGTGAAGAACTTGACACTCTCGCGCTGTCAATCTAGCGAGGGAGTACCCTAACCTTAGGTACGAGGGTCCGCTTCAGCTAATAATGGTGACCCTGCGTTGAGAATCCTTCAATTATCGGCGCCCAAACAACGATAGGCGCTTTGAAACCCCAGAATCGCCCTTAATGACTCCCAAGAACCCCCAAGAACGATCTTCGTTGATCTCCCACGCCTCTTTTGTTATGCCAGTATTAAGCCAGATCGAACCAGTCTTTAGCCTTGAATATTTGAATTGAGCCTGGAAAAACGTCATTATTGTCGGTCTCACAGCGCCAAACATATTCGGGGGCAAGAATCTAAATCTTTCTTTTGTTTCAGGCTACCTTAGACCAAGCAAAACAGGTCCTCGCTTCTGTTTCTATGCTCTTACTCATTTTACTGCTTCCATATCCCAAGAAACATTTTATCCAAAGCATTAGAAGGACATAGAAAACCATATTACGATAATACATTGTCACACTCTGAGCCAGTCACGCAAGGACTCAATATCGCAACAGGAGATGCACATCCATATAAACAGAGCCTATTATTCTCCAGCTAAGCTAGCTTTATTTTTGATTCAAGCGAAGAATATGTGAATATTACATCTCATGACCTACGAGCCTCAATGATACTCAAGTCAATGCAACATATCCCTTAGTAAAATATCACCTCTTCCCCTTTTCGTATCCCCCACAACTCCTCTCCCCTCTCACCAACCCACCTCACCCATCTCCCTGATCCTCCTACAAAACCACCCAAGCCCCACATAACCATCCTCCACCCCAAACACTCCCACCAAAATGTCCAACTAACCTCTTCGAAATTACCACAAATTACACCATCAAACATCTATCACCTATACTCATTCTGCAACCTACCTTAAGCTCACTAGCACGCCCGCTTACTACCTTAGGATAGACAGAACTAACCGTTAATTATGAGGTTTACTAAGACTTAAAGAGCTTTAGATATTGCAGGGGCTGTTAAGGGCTGTTCAGGGCTGTACGACGTTCATAGGTGAAAGTCGAGGAAACCTCAAATGGGAATAGTGTGGGGGGATCAAAATCCATGAATATTGAATACCAAACTTTTCTCTTCATGAATAGATGTTAATTGGCTGTTCAGGGCTGTAACCATCTGACGACGTTCATAGGTGAAAGTCGAGGAAACCTCAAATAGGAATAGCGTGGGGGGATCAATTTCCATGAATATTGAATACCAAACTTTTCTCTTCATGAATAGATGTTAACTGGCTGTTCAGGGCTGTAAACATCTGACGACGTCCACGGGTGAAAGTCATGAAAACCTCAAATGGGAATAGTGTGGGAGGTGGCGGTGGATCGGAACCAATGAATATCGAACACCGAGCTTTTCCGTTAAGAAACGAATAAAGCATTAATCAAATTTTTCCCAGTCTCAAGCCTGCTTGATTGCTTTCTTTTCTAGATTCCCGTGGCCTTATTGAAAAGGTTGATGATGAATGATATGTCTGCAAGGACGAGGTTGGATTTAATCGATTCCATGTCATGTAGCGGGACAACAGGACAGTTCGGGCACTTAGTTTCCAGATATAGGTGTATCTGCTCTGCTCTACTATGTATTCATATCTGTATCCGTATCTATGTCCCCTCCCAGTTTAACATCACCTATCCCAAAAAACAATGAAGAGGAAACAGTGTGACAGTGAAACGCAATCATAACAAACACCCTCCGAGCAGCGACTAGGCGCGCTTTGCACTTTCACATTCCTGTCTATCGCTCCTTTGACTCGCAATTTACACCTTCCTTGCCGTACATACCCCCGGTTTCTGGTATCGTTGCTTGGTCTTCTCATATGTTGTACTCGTACCCTATCCTTCAAGGTTAAACCTGCCTCTCAAACCAATCCCCCTTTCCCTTCCCTCCCTCCCCTCTCTTACT
Source organism: Cladonia rangiferina (assembly GCA_023065455.1). Lineage (NCBI taxonomy): Eukaryota > Fungi > Ascomycota > Lecanoromycetes > Lecanorales > Cladoniaceae > Cladonia > Cladonia rangiferina. The sequence continues at coordinate 462,219 of JAJREH010000023.1, read as the reverse complement.
CCGCTTCCCCCCTCTCCCACCATTCCCGCAGCTGGACTGGCACCTCTACTCCCGACAGCACCACCACCGTTCCCCCTAGGACTCCTCGCAACAGGCTGCGCACTACTCCCTCTCGTAACAACCCCGCCCCTGCCCCTCCTTACCTCTCTAATCTCATCTTCCTTTCTTCGTACCAAGGTTTCCCGATTCTTCACTTCTTTCCGCAAATTTTCGATCTCTTTCCTTAATCTCATATGTGCTTCGTTCTTAGCTTTATTTTCTGCTTTGCGCCGCGTTTCTAATTCCTCCACGCGGCGGCGTAGGGGTCCAAGTTCAGCTTCTAAGGACGAGATGGTAGCTTTGAGGGTGGAGATATCAGAGGAAGAGGAAGCGTAGACGCCGCGGATGGTGTCGGATTCGGATTGCAGATTTGTATTTTTGCGATTCAGAGAGACGATCTCGGATTCAAGAGTGCGTATTTTGGCGGCGGATTGTTCGAGGCGGGCGAGGTCGGGATTGGAGTGGTTGGATAATTGGTTACGAAGGTCGGTGACGGTTTCTTTGAGGTTGGTGCGTTCTTCTTTTAGGGAGTCAATTTCAGCGCGAGCTTTTTCTAGATCGTGGTTTTTGCGGTTCAGATCGGCGGATAGCTCGAGTCTGTCGTGGTGCGTGTTGGAGTGTCGGTCACGGAGGGCTTCAAAGTCGTTTTGGCGGATCCCGGCCCACCTTTGGAGGTCTGCATTTTCTGATTTCAGGAAGCTTTCTTTGGCTTGCCACTCTTTCTCCCGGTCTTTGGCTTCGGCGAGCTGGCGCTGGAGGTTCTCGATGGTGGAGAGTTCCTATGAAACTGTTAGCAGAGGCGAGTAGATCAAAGTGTTGATTGCTAACCTCAGCCGGTAGACCACGATGGACTCGGGCGGCCATCTTCTGCTTCTTGGTCTGGACTTCAAATGTATCACCGTAGTCAAGGTCCTTAGTCAGGTTAGCAGACTGTGATGTCAAGATTTGTATGGAGACTAACAAACGGGCGTTTGCCGCCTTGCATGGCTTGATTGCCTGGATCGCCAATTCTAGAAGGGACTGGATTCGGCCAATATCTCGGAGGTCCTTCTGGCCTCATATGTTCGATTGCCCTCTCTGACAAAGGATCTGATAAGGTAGAATCAGAGTCCATGGCTGGCAGGTTTTCAATCGGCCCAATGCGAGGGAGGTTCCAGAAAGCTCTTATCTCTCCAGAGTGGAGGATGGCAGCAACTTTTTCAGCAAAAGATCTCGCGGATGGTTCGTGACTTTGAAGTCGGCCGATGATTTCTTGGGTGTGGAACACGTAGAAAATGAGTTTTCGGATTCGATCAATCGGGTCTAGCGTAGGATGAAGACACAGGTCGAGGTGTTCAACAGAGCTGTATACAACAAGCCTAACAACTGGAGCCAGCTGACCAATGTTGATTATATGCTTCCTCAGAGCCATGACTTGGGGATCTGAGGATTTGAATGTCTCGTCAAGCGCAACGACAAGTTCGGCGGATCTTGGCATTATCGAGGCACCCAGTTCCCCTGAAGCTATCAGACTCACCTCCAGACGACTATGAATAACATTTATATCCGATGTTGTCCTTGTGTCTGGCCGACTGTAACGCACTTTCTTGCCCCTTAGGAACAACTCCACAATATCAAGGAGACTAGATTTGCAGATGATCGCAATGTGAGTAGCATTGTCCTTCATGAGAGTCAAGAGATGGCCAAGGAAGCTGAATTTTTCGCTGGACGATTCGGCGTATGCTGCTTCTTGTTCTGGCAAGACTTCCTCTTGGCTACCAGGCCCGCCTCCCTCAAGGCCAATATGAGTAGCAACATTGGCGAGTCGACCAAGAAGTTCGTTCAGTTTATCCAAGTCACTTCTGCTCAGTGTCTCGTTCGTCATGTTCTTCTTTACCGCACGTTTGTAGTATTCAAGTGTGTCCATGTATTGACTTAGTATACGTGGCTGCATGGCTAGAGGAATGATAAATTCCATCTGGGTTAACCACATTGGTTGTAACGTGACAGTCTGAGCAGGAGAAGCCTCTTTGTGCATGGAAAGCTTGCTCGGAGTCGTTGGTGTATGAGGAACCGACTGTGAATGGCGAACAGGCATGGATAGATCCTTGGAAGCAACCACTGGCTGGACCTCTAGTCGTGAAGGTTCCCGTTGGATTTGAGGAGGAAGCTTATCTGGTATCGCTGACGCTGGTCTCATGGCACGCGGAGATTGTGTCGGACGTGAGGACTGAATCTGCATACGTAGCTCTTCCTGGTTTAGAGGATAAGATCCAGCAATGGACATTTGAGATAATCGACGGTCACTCCGAGGTAGAATCGGTGTTCCACGGGTATTTATGGGTTGTGATTGGTGTCGCTGCAAGTTCTGGTAGGGCGGTGCTTGAACACTAGGTGGATGTGAGATTTGTTGCTCACTAATAGTGGTGGATGGTGATGCGGAGGCACTGGGTGATTGGGATGGTTGGGATGGTTGGCCTTTAGCTCGGCGTAGTGCTGCTTCCCTATGGGCTTCCCTCTTAGCAGCACCATCTTCTCTTATTTTTCTAAGCTTCTCTCGAATGCCTAATGCTTGTGCGCTTCCGGACACGCCAGCTTTATCTGGTGACGTATCAGACATATTGTCTTCCGAGCTTGGTGGTTGAGGAGGTTCTCTGGAGTTGGAGGCTTTTGGCAAAGTGTCAATTTCGAGGTCCGACGAGCTGATCAATCCAAAAATGTGGTCTTGAGCTTTTCTTGGATTGGTGCTATTCTCTTTGATATCTTCCACGAAGTTCTGCCTTGTTGGCTGCGAGTTTGGGTCTCTAGTGCTCAGAATAGAGTCGTCTGTGGTTGTGGCTTGCGACGGATGATTCTTTTCGTCTGGATCTTCTGATATCTCAAAGTTCCCAGCTGTAGGACGTCTTCGAGTAGGCAATACAATGGCAGGAATGATCTCTATGGATGCTCGAGCTTGGGATTTCTGACCAGTGCTTTGAGAAGATATCTGAGTTGCGGGTATATCGAGCGTCGCGGTTGGTTTTCTAACCTGCAGACTCTCTTCTGACGTGTTAGCTAGGTATATGAAAGCTAGGTGGCTCTTTTGATATAATCGAGGAATGCTTGAACGTACCAGCTGATTCTGTGGATGTTCGAGATTTCTGGCTTGCAGGTACAAAAGGTACTTGAGTCTGAAAGATCGAACTATGCTGAGAAGTGGTCTTATCTACCTTGGAGGACGGCTGTGACACTGGAATGGTCAACTGGGACACCTGGGTTCCAGATGATGTATGTCGATCCTCTCTGAAACTGGGCTCCTGTCGTGACTGAGTTCGTGAGATCGACGAGCTTTTATCTGGTCTCTGACGTCTGTCCTGCGCTCGCCTGCTTTTTCTGGCTACACTGCCTTCGTGGCGCTGTATCTGGTCGTGATAGGAGGCTGCAAAGTCTGATTTGCTGCGAAGTAGTGAAGGACACCGAGATCCCGAAGGAGATGACCAGCTCTCTGTCGAGCTATGTGGAGGCTCAGATCTTGATCTCAGAGAAAGAGATGGTTGGCTCGCAGCCACTTCAAGTATTGAAGAGTCTTCGATAAAGTCCTCAAAAGCCGCAGGACTTTCGTTGGGCAGCCCGGGTCCAAAAGAGTTGTCCCGAGAGGGGGTGTTATCGGATGAAAGAACAGAGCGTTGAGTCTCTAATTCTAGCGGGGTTTGTTGTGCGACAATGCGGTCCAAAGTTGTGCTTGTCGAGGGAATGTAACTAGAAGATCCTGGAAGCGATTGCGAGTCGGGTACCACGCAGCCCTTCCCTATATGTTGTGAAATAACTTCAGGCTCTGGAGAGGACTCTCCTATTCCAGAATCTGGATGCTCTGCTAGGGATGATGAGTTTCCTTGGGTAGACAAGGAAGATATGTACGTAATGTAAAAATCTTTATCAAGATTACTGTGCTGCGAAAGCTGAACGGCGGCGTTTGAGTTGGAAAGACTAAAGGAAGATGATTGGATCTCAACCCTACTAGAAAACTCCGTTTGGTGTGCTGAGTCGCTTTTGGTCGTCTGACGAGATGCGGCTTCACCCTGAAGCTCGGATTGCGATTTTCGTGTGCCTGCAGTGCTGTCGTGTGATGTGGCACTATTTCCAGCTCTTAGGCGCCTACTCCGGCGGTTTTTACGTTTGGATCTATTGTTTCTGTTGCTTTTGGATAGCTTCTTACTTTCCCAGGCTTTGATCGCAGCAGTATTTACATTGCCTCTTGGTTGCTGGCGTCAATGACGGTCAGTTTCAACGGCATCAAAATAACATAACAGTAGATCATTCCAAACATGAATATGTACTTACCCAGTCAGGTTTGAACTTTTCTCCAGTAATTGGATCGTCTGCCCAGTCTATGAGATACTCACGAGGCCGCTCCCCGATAATAGCTTTGATACTATATACTGATCCTGAAGACCTGCAAGAGCTCTCTGCAGGACTTGCAGAGGCTGCTTCTTGAGATTGCCAAAGGCCTGAAAATAGCCTTGCCCGTTTCGATGGATTCCTGTCTTTCTCTGAAGTTGCACTATTCTTGCGCTTGCGAGAACTCATAGTGCAATTGGCATGATTAGGGTAGAGAAAACTGACAGAGACATCACGGATAAGTGCGCAAGACCATTTCGCAACTTGATAATGGTACCTAAAGCTCAAGTCACACGCAGAGGCTGTAGGGAAAGCCTACCGGCGGGATGAAATAATGAATGAGCATGAAGATTACTTGACGAACAGCGTTAGCTCCCGTCGTGGCACGCTAGTGGTTGGCCAGCGGATTGTTTCCGCCCATCACCCCTTCCAAACAGAAAACACCTATCATGCGGGTTAGACGCTCAATCCTCGGTGTGCTTGCATATACGAGCTATAGCTGTGCTCGTCAGAATGGTGTGTCACACATTCTTTGGATACAGGCTCGTCCACATGAATGCCATTGCCAAGCTCACATTTCCTGCAAGGCTCCCACCCGAGTCTGCACTTATGACGACTTGGACATGACCAGGGCTGAAGTGTGGCATCCATGAAGGGACCCACTCCATACCCTGTAACCGATCCACGAGGATGTGTCTCACGTGGTTGGCTCTGTGTCTGCAAGTCAGCCTGCGCTGCTTTGCCACGCCACCTCTGCGGCCATTTCACCATATCACTTGGTGCATAATCGACGATTCCATATTGGTCACACTGATTTGATCTGGTCTTTGGCAACTACCATGTCAGGCCCGTGTCTTTATCAGTATTATATCCTTATATCAATCAGTGATAGCACAATTTTCTCATTGCACCAACTTTTCAATGGTCAGCTCGGCAAGAGATTCATGGGAGTCTGCACCAAGGATTTCGTGGCCAAGGCATACCCCGGCTAGCAAGCCTTTAACAGGGTCACATACTGCAGTGTTCATTCTCTATGTCTAGAATAAGTGACCATAGAATCGGATGAATACTTGTCACTTGACACTACGGGGATTGGATCGATAAGAAGGCCTTTCAATACGAGCTGCTTCTGTTATATCCAAGCATTGACTGACCACAGGGATCTAGACCTCGATCGGAGACGATCCCAGTCTGTCACGCTGCTATCACCTTAAGATTAAAGCTGCCAATCAACGCTCAACAACAGTTCCGGCCGTAAAGATGGAAGAAGTGAATGGGAACTATTCAAATCGAGCTATTTCCTCTTGCATTACCGAGCGTTCAAGTCGGAGGACACACTCAATAAACTTAGCATGCAGGTAGGATGCAACCTGAACGGATCAGTCCCATAATTTGCCTCTCTAACCCTCCCCCACACACCCCCACCAAACCCTTTTCTCTCGTCAGGATTCATTCCACGGACTGGATCCTAAATAATACTCAATCCCAATTTGAATCTTCATATACCCCGAAATTACGCACCGCTGGCTGCTACTACCAAGATAGTGTCTAATTTTCGAAAATATGCACACTGGCGCGGCCGATTCCATTGCTCCACGACAGCCACGGATGCACAACCAGACGATCGATTTCTCAAACCAGCTGGTATACCAATCGACGTGGTGCGCATTGCTTTCAACTATTCACAGCATTCGGAGACCAAACCATTTGGGTCGACGATTAGGAAATTGAGCTCACTTCACCTCTGTTGATTCAATGAGCCCCTTTGGTCCTTGTTCAGACACTTTAAACGTCTCAAACAACATTGTAGCTCACCACGTTTTCAGCCAGATATTGTTACAAGTGGTCTATAATTGCTACCCATCGGAAGCGTCCATCGCAGATACGAATGAAGGACGAGGTCGCGTCGATCAGACGATCAAATGTCTGAAGGAAGTTGGAATCGGAACGCTACGACTCACCTCAATCGTGCTGATGAGTTGGAGAATGAACTTCTGGAAACAATACCGCGGTAGCCATGAGAACGGAAGTCTTGCGGCGTCGTCGAGGACGTTCAGTTGGGGGCCATGGAATGAAGAAGATAATTCATCGTCAGGCACGCGAGCATTAGGCCTGTCCCTTTTTTTTCTTTGGAGCTACTCTATGGCTTTCTGAATCTAGGTTTCAGCACGTTACCTTACTCTCCAGCGCCTGGACGTATTTGAGTACGAAGGACCTTGGAAAGTGAAGTCCATCACCAAAGAGTTCTCCGCTTAGAATACCAAGACTACACCCAAAGGCCCATCGACTTTGCGCAGGAGCTCCATACTTTCAAAGTCATGGAACTTTCAACCAGCAGCTCCTCGTTTGGCGTCCTCAGTACTGCATCATGCATCGACCTTCTGAATAGTGCCGGAATCTGCATTCTCTGGAAATTGATGGTAGCGAAGTCCTGCTCCAGAAGATAATTGAAGATGGAACAAGCATGCTGCTTCGATAGCTGCTTAAGGCCAAGCATAAGCTGGAAGAAGAGAAGGCTGAGTGGTACGAACTCAAGTAGATGCCAAGGTTCGGCAATCGTGAGACTAGACAGTCTAGTGAAAGCTGGCTACGTTACTCGAATAGAGCATTTCGAGGCAGGACTGAGTGGCTACAGATGTCAAACATGCCATAAACGGTACTTAATGACCCAATTCGACGAGATAGAAACGTGGGATGACTTGCCTGCCGGTGGTGCCCAGGTAAGAAGAGACCAAATGCATGGAGGTAAGAACCCATCAATACGCTAACCATAATCGATAATGTGTCAGATCCCGTCAATCTTGCTATCATTGACCAAATCTTCGTCGAGATCAGAGCCTGCCACTCATCCAACAGACAAGGCATTACTCGGCTATCTATCTATGAGATATTTCATCGATTCGCACATGGACAGTCTGATCTCTTAATTTTCCAGAATGTGGTTCCATTAAATGCGCCCCATAACGAGGCCTAAATTACACTATGTCCGTCGATACCTGCAGCTAGGTGTCCATTTTAGCCGCTGACGCTATACTCTGCCTGAAATAAAAGATATCTTCTGGCCCTTCCGTCACATCACACACCGCAAACATCGCCTTCCTGCCCCTTCGGCAACATGCCATCCAAGCTTCTGTCAACCTCACCTATTCCACCCTGATCTCCCTCTTACCTCTCTCGCCCTCGCCATCCCATCCCTGCTTCCCTTCACCCACTTCGCCGACCTCACCCCAAGCGTCAATCTTACCAATCAACGTCTGCCACCCCTTAAGGCCTCCAGCATCCCTACCTTCTACACCTATGACTTCGCCTGGCTCTACAATCACTTCAACCTCCCAGCCTGCCGCCGCGCTCTCACCAAGTTCCTCTCCCCTATGGAAATTTGAATATCTCTCCAGTAAAGCCAGGCCCTTGGGCAAGACCGCAAAAGTTCGCACTCCGTACGACATGTGCACAGTGTTAGGACCACGGTATCATCATTCAGGGTAACGCAGACGGATCAGGTTGTTGGGAGAGGTGCGCAGACAGTTTATTGGCAGTGCTTGTTTGATGGAGGTGGGCGAGGAGGAGGCAAGTACGGATGGGTGGATACTGGTGAGTTTATTCACTTCGCAAGGGACTCTGAACTTGTGTAGGAGGTTGGCTAAGTATGGGATTGGGGAATGGCTATCGATTTCAAGCTTTGGGTTGTTCTTCTGGTCGACTGGGTCATTGATTGATCAATTGGTTCCAGGGTGGCTGGAGGTAGTGAGCACTGAATGAGTGGTCGAGGTGGGTATTGAGTTCGGAATTGCGGTAACATGAATGTGGAGATGGCGGAATGAGGATGCAGAAGGTACTAGAAAAGGTACGATGGGAGTGAAGACTACTTAATGATAGTCAATCAGCTCACTAACCCCACTTCTTTCTGATTCTCATGGCAGCACCACCGCTAACGTTCGTGAATATCATTGAGTGTATTGATAGAACACATTTCCGTCACAGCCATACGGCCCAGCGATCTTATGAAGTGATGTCATTGCTTTGATTTAGAGTGAAATCTAAAGAAGAGGCCGACTGGTATTTAATACTCATTATCCGGAACAAATTACCCCAACCTCTTGAAAGTGAAAATGTTCCTTATCGACCTCCCATGTGAGGAGACGACTCTGGAGGAAGACCGAATCGCAACGAATTGATTGGTCTGCCCCCCTGTAGTCCACGGTTCCAGTCTTTCGAATCTATCTCGTGGGGAGTCCGAGTTGGCCCCTATACGCCTCTCACCAGTTTTGACCGCTCGAAGTTCATCAGGTTCCCTCTCAAGGACACAGATTCCTGTGATTAGCCGTAATACCTGTTCGCCTTAAGAATCATTTGATTTCACAAATCCATAGCGGTTTTTTGCGGGAATAGACATGGCTGACTAATCATATTCAAGACGACGTCAGTCTCAACGAATTTCTATCTCTAGCAATACTTGTTCCTTTGTCTTATTTTACATCATGATCCTGTAGCATTGCTTTTTTGGTTGTGCATACGTTGTTACTCTAGTTATGAAACTTTGATCTGCAGTCTAGATTGTATCTGTTTTGCTCTATTGAGGAAGAGAGCCCAATTTACCGGCCATTGACTTCTGATTTCGCTGATTCTTTGCACTTTGCGCCTACCATGGGTTCTGTACCACCTAACAAGATTCGAAGAATTGCTATCATAGGTGCAGGTCCCGGCGGCGTGGTGGCTGCAAAGTAAGTGCTGGAGCCGGACCAATTTCTACGCAGGACTGATTGAAGATTTCAGATATCTCCTTGCAGAAGACTACTTTAATACAATAGACGTTTACGAACAACAAGCTTCCTTTGGTGGAGTCTGGAACTACGCAAATGAGCCACATGGAACAATCGAAATCCCTCACATAAATCCCCATCAGTCACTAGAAGACCCAGTCTGGCGCTCCCCTAACCCCAATCGAAATGGTGTCGTTGATGATCCAGTAGCTACTTTCGTCTCACCCATGTATGAGCACCTAGAAGCCAACATCCCTCACTTCATCATGAAGCATTCAGATAAGCCATTAGAAGACAACCAGCTCTTCCCAAGCCGAGAAACGATCTTAACCTACCTCGAAGAATATGCACAAGATATACTACATCTTGTTCAGTTCCAGACCCAAATAACAGACGCACGCCTCCTGAACCAAGAAAATCAGGCTACCTGGCTTGTCCAATCCAAAGATCTCCAAACCAGCAACCTCTCTTCAAAGAATTACGACGCTGTAATAGTCGCAAACGGGCACTACGCAGTTCCCTACATCCCCTCCATCACCGGCATGAAAGCCTGGAACGAAGCCTATCCAGGACTCATAACCCACTCCAAACACTACCGACGCCCTTCCCCCTACACCAATAAAAAGGTTCTCATAGTCGGCAACTCCGCCTCCGGCACAGACATAGCCTCTCAAATCGCCACCGTCAGCTTACATCCTCTCCTCCTCTCCTCGCATTCAAAATCAGAACTATTCCCCTTCTCCGCGTCCTACAAACAGGACGTGCCCGAAATATCCGAGTTTCTCCCCCCTCGCAGTTCAACCGAGCGGTCCGCTTCGCAAACAACAAGATAGAAACAGACCTCGACGCCATCCTCTTCGCAACAGGATACCACTACTCTTTCCCCTTCCTCTCTTCCCTCACTCCCCCACTCTCCCCAACTGGTGCCCGCGTCGAGAATCTCTACCAACATATTTTCTACATCCCTTCCCCCTCCCTCACATTCATAGGCCTCCCCTCGAAAATCATCCCTTTCCGCACGTTTGAGGCTCAAGCGGCTGTCATTGCAAGAGTATGGGCGGGTCGGCTCTCCTTGCCTCCGGAAGAGGAGATGTGGGAGTGGGAAAGGGAGGTGGTGAAGCAGAGGGGAGGTGGAAGGGCGTTTCATGTATTGCCGTATCCGACGGACTTTGAGTATCATGATTCCTTAGTGGAGTGGGCGGAGAGGGCGGAAGGAGAGGGTGGTGGTGAAGGAAAGGGGAAAGGAAAGAGGGAGAGGAAATGGGATGAGAGGGAGTATTGGGCGAGAGGGAGATTTCCGGCTATTAAAGCGAAGTTTGCTGAGAAGGGAAAGGGGAGGCATGGGGTGAAGAGCATGGAGGAGTTGGGGTTTGATTATGAAGTGTGGAAGAGGGAGCAAGGCAGGAATGGCGATGGGGAGAAGTGACGTGATCAACCACAGTATCTGTGGAAAATGATCCTTTTGGCCATGTCCTGGAACTCCCTGTTGTGTGCTTCCTCCTCTTCTCCGACAGGCCAAGCCTAAGATCAGGCGAATCGAGCTCGTGCGACTTTCGATTCTCGTCCCAAGTCCTTGGAAGCATACAGGTACAGGGCTACAACTCCGTTGCTCAATTCGAGGAATATTTGTGGATTGGGAGAATGCTATGGTACATCGCCAATTATGCTATGGAGAATGGATTCGTCTACATCCGCAGACAATTTTACAGGTCCCTTTGTTCTAAATTCTCCTTCACCGCCGCCGTCTTCTCCTATTCTGACTTTCCCGTTCCTCGCGCTCCGCCTTCTCCGCTTCCCTTTCCAGCGCTATCTCACGTTTCCTCCTCTCATCATACGCCTTTGCATGCTTGAGCTCCGCCGCTGTCCGTCTGCCAGTAGGCTTCTGACGATCTTCCAATCTCTTGTGAGCCTGCTTCCAGAGTGCTGACGCGCCGGATTTGAGTTCTGAGACAACTCCTGACGGGCCTTTCTGCGAATTTGCAGTACTTACGCCTGGTGGCTGGTATTTCGTGATTGTGCCTTTATATGATGTCGGCGGCTGACTACCATAGGGCTGCTGACCTAGTTGTTGGATGCCAATGAACTTTCGAAAGGCGTTGGATCCGAGAAGACGTGATTGTATTAAGGAGAATATGGCTGTAATGCAGAAGCTTAGTTGCATCCCGGCCGGCCAGAAAATCACTATCACGCCTGAGATTCCAGGGAGGAAGTATCTGGCAAATTTCTGAAAGGCTGTGGTGCCTGACGGATTACTGGCGGTTTCTCCCCCAAGCTAATTAGGAAGTTAGCGAGGGAACATTTGGAAGGCATGGGTGTTCATCACCTACCGCAATTGTTCCGTATAAGGCCACGGTTTGGACCAATGGCATTATAAAAAAAGGATCTGGCATTGTCAAGTCTTTGACCCATAGGAAACCTCCAGTGTCAAATCCGGGAGCTGGTAAAGTGGACATGCCTCGCATGAGTCGGAAGAGGCTGAACGACATTGGTATCTGTACTAATAAAGGCACGAATTGTTTCCACATAACCATACCAGCGCTTGTCCTTAATGCACTCATTTCTGACCATATCTTTTTCGTCTCTATCGGGTCTCTCGTCCGGAGGGCTTGCTTGTATCGCTCCTGCAGCGGCGCTTCGAGAGGTTTGATTAACCTGTAGCGGGCCATGGTGTCGGCGGAATCAAAGTAAGGTTTGAGAAGAAGTGTGCGTATGGTCACTATCACTATAACCGTTGAGGCCCACCAGGGACCGCCGGTGTACATGTGAACATATTCAAGAAGTCGTTCTAATAGCGCCGTTGTTCCCCAGCCGTAATCAAGACCTATATCCCTAAGCCATCCAGGATATTCGTTGACTGCCGCGGGCAATTGATCGAGGACATTGTCGAGCGACGTCCCGGAAAGGTCTTGTCCAATGTTTTGGGGAGGAGCATAATCAGGTACAAATTCAGCAACAGGTGTAGGGGTGGCTTGATTCGAGGCGAATCGTAGAACCGATCGTCCGGCAAGCGGAGAGAGCCTCAATTGGCGGTGCAGAGATAATATATGCGGTCGAGAAGAGGAGTGGGAAGCTAGCTTTGAACTTGTATGTGTTCTATTCAAGGTGGATGAAAACTGAAGACGTTAGCTATATACGACTGGTTAAGATCTGGACGCTATTACATTACGACTGAGCTTCGAAGGAGCTGTAAAATCTGCATGTGAGCTTTTCAGACGATGGCTAGATCTCTGAAGTGAACGAGCTTGTATCATGTTTGCAGTGTACAGAGCAGATATCGCGCCAAATGTTCATTGCACAGAGAAAGCACTAGTGCCGAACTCTAACCCCCGAAGTGCTAGGGAAAGTAAGCCGAGTGCTATAAAAGACATCAGTGCTCGATCAATGAAGTTGCCCTTGAGTCTTCGAAAACCTATCCAAATTCCAATATTTGACATTCAGTCATGTAGTCTATATGATGAGGATCATCCCATAGTGGAGACAGATTTTAATATTGATTTTCCACATTGCTCCCCTTGAAAACAAATCTTTTGGTATAATCAGCCAAATATGCCATTTCATATGCCCACTGTAGCTCCAGCCGATACTATGTACATGACGGCAAGGTCTAATGCAAGTAATCTAAAGATTGACGTGTCTCCAATATACAGTATCTCATTCCAGCGCAGTCATATCATTCAAATCTTGCTCCCGCCGTCTGCGTTCCCCTGGATTGTCTCGCACCTCGATTCCAGGACCGACAGACCTCGACGTCCGGCCACTTGGGAAGATCTGTAAGGATATTCATGTTAGCGAGGAATTGCAGAGTAACAAGGTACTATGGGGCGATCAATGCATAGGAATGGACAACGTGTGGGACTCCACTCCCAGAAAGGTGCAACAACAAGCTTGTATCACGTACCTTTGTCCCCGACCAACCAAGCCGGAACGCCGCCTCGTGTGCTAGTAATTCTCCAAACCCCAGCATCAGTCCATTGATAAATGGTAGCAGTAAATTGATTGCAGCGCCCCGTAGCAAGCCCCAGAAGGTAGGCGGCGAATACAATATCATAGGCGACCTGGAGGATGAAGGTGGGGAAGGTGAAAGGTCATTGTTCGAGGAGGAGTAGTTCTCGCTGTCTGTAGGGAACGTTGCGGAGGAACCAGCCAGGTCGCGCTGCTGACCATCTTCGGCCATGGTGATGTACTGAATTTATATGACCTAGATTATAATATCACAGGCGCTTCTTAATTGTCACCTCGCCATCGTCTGTATGTAAGTGACTTTGTCTTTGATGGGGAGTGATTCGTCGAGGAGCGGAGCGACAAGGCGGAGTCTTGGCATGCGATCATCTCGGCCTTACGTGACACAGCTGCCTTCACTATCAAAAGCCTTGCGAGTAAATACTGCTCCGTACCACAGCAGACTCTCTTCCGTACCCCCCGCGTCCATTCGATCATGGCAGACGCACCTCCCAATAGTGACGACCTAATTTCGCAATTCGTGAACTTAGTACAAGTGTCCCCACAAGTAGTAAGCTATTTCACACCATTCTTTCCAATTCTCTGATACTGCTTCTAATACGTCCATCCACAGGCAAGAGAATACCTTGCCAATAGCTCATGGAATCTCGCCTCAGCAGTCACTGAATACTATAACCCAGCATCAGATCCGGACGAGCCAAGCCCCCAACCTCCACAGCCTTCATCCAGCAACGCTCCAGCTCCTCAAACCAACCCTTCCTCAGCCATGCCTCCAGCTAAAGCACCAAATAAGAAATTTGCCACACTTGGTGATCTACGAGGAAGTGCAGGCTCCAGCCATGCGGGTCACGGTCACGATGAGGATGAGAACGATGAAGACTTCGAGCCTAGCGACGACGAAAACCAAAATCTATATGCAGGAGGCGAAAAGTCCGGCCTAGCAGTTGAAAATCCCGACGACCTGAAGAGGAAAATCATCGAGCGAGCGAAAAGGTACATTCTATGCAAGTTCTCACTATAAGCAGCACCTAAAAGAACACTCAGAAACATGTCCCGCCCTGGCGGCGACGAACCCCAACCCCCAACCTCTCGTTTCACCGGCACAGCCCGCACCCTCGGCGGCGACGACACGCCTAGCGAAATAATCCCCGACACCACCTCCAACCCCTCGCATCCCCGCACCCCCATATCGCGAACCCTCCATTTCTGGGCCGATGGATTCAGCGTAGATTCCGGCCCCCTCTTCAACGCCTCCGATCCCTCCAACGCCGCCATCCTCGCACAAATAAAGCAAGGCCGAGCACCAATGTCGATTTTGAATGTCGAAATGGGACAAGAGGTGGATGTGAAATTAGAGCAGCATGAGGGCAAATATGAAAAGCCGAAGAAGAAGTATGTGCCATTCGAGGGCGGAGGGCAGAGATTGGGGAGTCCAACACCAGGAGTGGGAACGAGGGTGCCAGAACCTTCTAGTGCTGCTACCCAAACGGCTGCACCATCAGCTCCGGCTGGACCTACGGTTGATGAGGCGCAACCTACAGTTTCGTTACAGATACGGTTGGGAGATGGGACACGGCTTCCTGCGAGGTTTAATACTACTCATACGATTGGGGATGTGTATTCTTTTGTCATGGCATCGAACGCTGAGAGCAGGTCTCGCTCCTGGGTATTGATGACGACCTTTCCTAGTAAAGAGCTCAACGATAAGAGTCAAGCGTTGGGCGACTTGGCAGAATTTAAGAGAGGAGGGGTTGTGGTTCAGAAGTGGCAGTAGAGGCATAGAAGAATCTTACAGCATGGCATTTGGGCGTTGAAATATTTCCGTCTACATAGACCGACTGACCTCTACGCGGGGGTAATGATGTGACGAGAATATGCTTAGAGCTGCTCATGAAGGGTATAGAATGCCATTAGTTATTCATGATAATCGTGACCCCATTAACATGCCTTCATAAGACCTCATACAATAACTTCGTCAACCGTCTTCACTCCCACGACCTTCCACAATGTCAACCAACTGCCTCGTAATCCCTTCAAACACCCCACAAAGTGCACAACTCCTATACTTGTCAACCAACAACCCTTCATCCCTTGCAACGTCCCCTCTCTCACGACGCCTCTCCCCGTCAACATCCTCTTCCCCATCATCCCCATTATTTCTCACTTCCCCATAAGCCGGTCTCCTCCCCTCCTCCACTAACCCCCCCCACGCCATATCGACCGGGACTCCTCCCAAAAACCTCACCCCAAACTCCCCACTCATAACCTCCCCACCCCCCTTTCCGAATAAATTCGCCTTCTCCCCACAGCACTCGCACACGAACCCACTCATGTTCTCCACCACTCCCAACACCTCAATACCGACCTTGCTGCAGAAATTAATCTCCTTCTTCACATCCGAGACAGCTACGGCTTGCGGCGTTGTTACGATGACGGCGCCGGAGAGTTGGTGAGGAAGGGTCTTCGTGAGAAGAGTCTCGGCGAGGGATATGTGCTCATCGGATGTACCGGGTGGTGTGTCGATGAGGAGATAATCAAGGGGCGGCCAGAGCACGTCGGTGAGAAATTGACGGACCATGGCTGTCTTTTTGGGACCACGCCATACGACGGCTGAGGAGCGGGAGGGAAGCAGGAGAGCGAGAGAGATGGCGTGGAGTGAACCGATCTTTCTCTGCGTATCAGATTGGGTTCCGGTTATCGGTAAGAGAGCATTTGCTCCGTTGACGGACTCTGCGCCATTGCCGTTGGAGATACCATTCTGATTTGCGTGTGGTTGTTGTTGGGAGGGTATTCGAGGGAGGATTTGGGAAGGATGCACTTGGACCGGTATCCAGCCACCGGGTGCTTGTGTGATCTTTGAGGATTCGAGGCCCAGGAGGCGTGGTATAGAGGGGCCGGTAAGATCGATGTCGAGAATTCCGACCGAGTGGCCGGCTAGGGTGAGTGAGAGCGCTAATTGCGTTGTTATTGACGATTTGCCTACGCCACCTTTGCCGGATAGGACGAGGACGATGTGTTTGACGTTTTCGGAGGACATTGAGAGGTGGGTGGGCGAGGTGGTATGGTTCGATATTGATAATAAATTTGCGAGTGCCGGGTAGGCACGGTATCGTGCCTGAAATAATTCTATGGTAGCGCCGCGTTAGTGCCAAAATAGCTGGCGCACACACCAAAAAATGCACATTGCGACCATTTACCTAGAACTCAACCATCAACCATCTATTTGACCCCAAATCGGGCAGAATTGAGGGCATATATATGTATAACCATTTGCCCCCACTTCCCTCCTAGTAGGAGACCTCGACGTCGCCCTGTAACCCTACTACCATCAAGATACCTGCTGCCGTGACCATATGCATAGCACCCCATCATCCACTATCTGTTTGATCCCAAATCAGGCCGGATTGAGGGCATATATATAGATATCCTTTTGCCCCCGTTTCCTATGTAGTAAGAGACCTTGTTGTTGCTCTGTAGCCCCGCTACCAATATGGTACCTCCGTAGCTTAGTGAGTAAAGCTGTATTGGTATCAGGGAGTACTCAGATAGTACCTAGGCTATTAGTTAGCTATTGGGAACAGTATAAGTAATAGATAAAGACTTATTAAGTGTATACTAAGCGCTAGGGGTAGAGCGGAGGTATTTTGCTGGTAGTAAGGTTATGGGGCGTCGACGAGGTCTCCTACTAGGTAGTAAATAGGGGCAAAAGGATGTCTATATATATGCCTTCAGTCCTGCCCGATTTGGGGTCAAACAGATAGTAGGTGATGAAGCGCTGTTTGTGGGGTAGGTATTTGAGTGGTAACAGAGCTGTGGGGTAACGACGATGGCTGTTACCATAGGGCAAACGGGGGCAAAAAGGTATGCATATATATAGCCTCAATCCTGCCCGACTTGGGGTCTAATAGATGGTTGATGGTGGAGCTCCATTAAAATGGTTGAAATATGCGAAAAGACGCCAAGACGTGCCCAAAATGTCCAAAATGTGACCTGCAGAACATGGGCCATAGCGACACCTAATATATGCGATTAAGGGGGCAAAAGCAAGCTTATATGTAGAGCATCAACATTGCCTAATTTGGAAGGACTTGATGCGGTTATGGTTGAGCAATAGCTGTTGTCGCATTGTTCAAAAACATATGCGGTGCGCCAGCTATTTTGGCACTAACGCGGCGCTACCATAGAATTATTTCAGGCACGATAGTTTAAGGATAAATTGGGCACTAGCGATAACATGGGTGAGCCCAAAAGACTCACCCAACCAGTACTTTCCAGGGATCTCTCTCCTCCTCAACCGACAAATTAAATCATCATTTAACAATCAGATCGTAACAAGGTCGGATATCAGTGGAGGAGAGCAGGATAGTACTGGCCTTTCAAACTTCTACTCATCCAGCAGCCTGAAGCCTCTTCCGGCCTTCGGACGGAATGATGGTTTCAGCTGTTGAAACTTAGCAGCAAGTCGAGGGCTCATTCCCAGCGGGGAAGGACTATGATGACCAAGGGCAAGACTTTACCTGTGTGGGTTTAATCGTATGCCTGAACTCCATCATTCCTCTTGGGAACATGGTTGTGTGCTGAAGGCAAGCCGTCGACAATGTCTGAGTCCCTTGGGTGAGGGTTGAGATGAATCGTAGCTTGCGAAGGATGATCAGCAGTGTCAATACTAATGCATGATGACGGTTCGGATGGAATATTCACCTTCACTGGCATGTGGCCAAGGGTGACTTAGTTACCCAGTGCACGGCAGCAGAGGGATGCGGAGGTTGTTGAGTGTGCTGTAAGCAGCATAGATGCTTCGGATATCTTGGATAAGAGAGGATCAAAGGTGAGTCAGGACATGATCTTGTGTATTGATAGCCATGGATGAGAGGTGAGGAGTATGTAGGAGGGAGAAAGAAAACAGGTGGGAGTCTCCTTCTTATAGATGAAAATTAAACTAACGTTGCTGGTCCTACGAAATTGGAAGGAACGGGAGGTGCAAGCTGCTGGGGAAGGATGTGCTCGGAGGAGTGATGTACGCTCCTGCCATTAATGCTTATGTCCCACCAGCACCATTCAACCCTGGTAATAACGAATTTAACGAAGGAGCAGATAGTCTCGAAGATCTTACTGTCCCTTCCATTATTTGTGGTACGCGCCAGGACTATCTATATTGATTTCAACATGGTATTCTCACAGCATTACCTAGGAACCCGTCTCTACTGGAGCCACCGAGAGCAACATCGACAAGTATACGAATTTCGTAGGGTTACGGGTTTGACGCAGCGCTCGAGGATGAACATCACGTTCTGAACTCTCCTTTTCTGTTCTGTCTTGGTTGTTCTCTCTCCGTTTGCCATTGCTGCCCCGTGGATAATCGGTGTGATGCAGTGTCCTTTTCAATCCGCAGACTGGAGGTAGAAATGGCGCGGCTTTCGCAGAAACATTCATGAAGTTGAGGACGATCAGTGCGAGTTTTACGTCCAGGACTTTCATCTCCGTGTTCTGTGCTGCTCCGATGACTGCTCTGGACTAAGGCCTCCTTGCGCCTGACGTTGAAATGCCCGTAATCTGCTCCACTCCTCAGATTTATGACTGGCTTACCATGACCTTCGAGCGTCGCCATTGCGTCGGAACCCCACGAGAGATGGCTGTAGGGAATACAGCGCTACATCGACTTGTCTCTTCAATCTATCGGTCTCCACTCACTTTGCATTTGTTCCTTGACAGGTATCCCTTCGCAACTGTGATTGCACAACTCGACATCGTGGTGGAATTTGATTGCCATATCAATGGATTGCTGGAACCAGGCGAAGTCCATTCCAGCGAGGGCTAGCAAGACCATTAACATTTTACGTCTGCTTTCAACTGACCCTTACTCCGATTTAATCGCCCCATGCTATCCTTTATTCTCCCATTCAATTCCTTCTTTTGACCTACATCTATAGCCAAAGGACATGCCTCCTCGGAGTCGCACTATGGAAGAAATCGCCGGATGATCACGTAGAGTTGAGTATTCAAAAAAAACCCTACTCTTCGATCATCTCTCCTACATAGATTCTCTGAGCAAGCCGCAGCGTTCCTACTTGTTGTACTCCTCAGATCTCTGTCGCAAGGAAATTCAGCTTAAGAAGTTGCAAACAAAGGTTCCAATTCTAGTAGCCAAAACCCTTCCAAACATCCTTATCAAAAAACCAGTGATTGAAAGTCAACCCTGATCTCCCACGCCTCGATAAACCCATCAAATTACAGAACAGCCCATATTCTTCCATCTCCCCCCCTCCCAAACAGTAACTCCACCTCCACTGCCTCCTCAATCCCACACCCACCCTCCAAGAAACCCAACCAACCCCCATCCCCCCAATCCCAGCAAAATAAAGTTCCGTGCTGTGATATCCCCACAGTGTTCCATCAGACGCGGACGCGCTAGTCCACATCGAGGTTTCCTCAACATTCACCTTCGAACCTCGTAGCAGGTTTCTATAACATTAGCGCCTTTTGTATAGATATAGAGGGTGGGTACCTTAGGGAGTAGCAATCCTTCAGAGATTTTCTATAGATCTATAGTACTTTAAGGTTTTAAGGTTTTTGGAGGTGGGAGGTGGCGGTTCGTGTTGAAGGGGGTGTTGGGTGGGGAGGTGGCGTTGGTTTGGGGGCTTGGGTGAGGGGGTGGGTGCGGTTGGAGAAGTATTACTGCATGCTATTCTCCTTCTGCTTACCACTTCTATGTATTTTTGTTGAGCGATGAGGGAGGCTTACTGGTATTTGGGTGGATTTTGTGTAAATTGTGTTGGGGGGTAGATGTCATCTGTTAATATAATTGAATGGGGAGTTCGAGATGCATGAGAATTACATGAAAGACGTCTATGTTTTGGGCAAGGAAGAGATCAACATCTTACGGAGAGATCCAGAAGCCTTTGCTACCAAGGCTTTGTGGAGAAAGTTTAAGATAAACAATCACATTAGCTATGATGATACTGAGACTGATTTGAAGTGTCTACTTCATAGCTCTTCCCGTAGGAATGTTGAATAAAACAGCTGGTTCCCCATGCTTGAAAGCTCGGTCAACCCTAAAATAACCCTTTCGCTCGAACTGAATGATATCATCCGCCTTCAGATCAGCGACATTACAGTCAGCCAAGGCTTCAGTCCGGAACTCTGTGTGCGGGTTCAGGCATTCGTCTATCTCATCATCTTTCTCGATGATATCTTTGGTGATTAAGTAATCAAAGTCTACAAGCTCCACGGGTATGGGCTCTTGTCCTTTAGTTGATAGCCAGGTGATTTTCTGCTTGGTGGCTTTGAAATCGCCTTGGAGGTGGAGCTCAAGTTCTAGACCCGTGACCGTGGAGTGAGTGAGTGGATTGAGCGAATGCGAGATCTTCCGGACATATGCGTTGCCCCAGTTCATGAGCGTGATCTCCTCGTCGTGTTGAAAGCTTTGGGCATCCGACTGTTCGATGAGGATCGTGTCACTATAGGCAACTTTCTTGGTACCGAGGTCGAGATTCTTGATATGTTTAGGCTTATCTTCAGTGTACGGTGCTAGTCGTGCGCCTCTGACTGTTGCGGTGACAGCATGATCCTTTGCAATGGCCGTATGACGTGGTGCTACAGGATCAATGTATTTTTTATTTGTTGCCCAGAAGAGAGTCCAATCAAGATTGACAATATTTCGACTGGGTCCCTGCTTTAGAATGAATTCACGCAAGGCATCAATAGTCATTCCACGTCGACGGATACCGCGAATGGTTGGAAAGCGTGGATCATCCCAGCCCCATACCCTTCCCTCATCGACGAGCTTTGTGAGCTTTCTCTTAGAGAGGAAGGTACGGATGAAGTTCATACGGGCGAAATCCCATATTTGAACTTTTCGCAGGTTCAAGGTCTCCAGCATCCAGTCATATTGGGGGTTACGATCTCTGTATTCGATAGTCCTCAGCGCATGTGTGACACCTTCGAGTGAGTCCACGATTGGGCAGCAGAAATCATAGATAGGGTACATTTTCCACGTATTTCCCGTTCGGTGGTGGGGAAGCGGATTGCAACGGTAAATCACAGGATCCCGCATGGCCTTGTTAGGGTTGTCCACGGATATCTTGGCTCTTATGCACCATCTGATCCCTTCTTGTGTACCTTGCTTCATCTCCTCGAAGTGACCAAGGTTGTCCTCAACGCTTGCATCCCGCCTCTCACTGGGGAGCCCATTCCACCGTTGATGCTTCATAGTCTCTTGCTCTGTATCATCAGCATAGGCTTTGCCCATTTTGATTATCTCAAGGCAGTATTGGTAGAGTTCTTCGAAGTAATCACTTGTGTAGCTTGTCTTATCTGGTCGAATACCCATGAGGGCAAGATCCTCAACGATGGCGTCTTGAAATTCCTCCTTTTCCTTGGACGGGTTTGTATCGTCAAATCGACAAATCAAAGTGCCTTGGTATTTCTCATGAGCGAAGTAATCGTTGAGCAAGGCAGCTTTGGCGTGGCCGATGTGTAGATAACCTCTGTCATCATATTAGTCACTGTGCATGCTTTACCAGGAGCGAACCTTACGATGGCTCGGGGGGAAATCTTGTGACGACGCCTTTCTCTGTATTGTGTAGAGCAATATCATAGCTTGCACCCTCGCTGCTCTTGGCTGTCTTCTTTGCCTGAGCCTGTGCATTTGCTGATAGTACTGCTGTAACGATCCAAGGATTTGTCTCTTCGATGAACTTGAACCACCGACTCAGATTAAGCATGGCGCCCTTCTTGACCGCTGCATAAGCAACTTTATTGCCTCGAATAGCCCCCAAACGGAAAGATCCGCAATTG
Source organism: Cladonia rangiferina (assembly GCA_023065455.1). Lineage (NCBI taxonomy): Eukaryota > Fungi > Ascomycota > Lecanoromycetes > Lecanorales > Cladoniaceae > Cladonia > Cladonia rangiferina. The sequence continues at coordinate 440,308 of JAJREH010000023.1, read as the reverse complement.
TAAGGGTGTAGCCGACAATGTATGATCGAAGGGTAAGATGTGCATCCAACTCAAGCAAATGCCCCTCAACGGATTTGAAATCTGTAGGATAAAATGATGCTGTCCTGCTCAACCATTCCTTGGTCTGTATCAAGTCAGTTTTGACTGAACAAGCTCTGAACACTTCAGACGTACTGAGTCTACATGTTTCCCTTGCAGAAATGGGTAGGCACTCATGAGCTCACTGATTGCATGCTCGGGCCGTATGAAGATGTGCCATTGCCAATGGCTAGTTCCACAGTCGCCTTATCGCCAGTTTTGAGAGCTTCGACCTCGTCAAAATTGATATTGATAGAGGCATTGGGGTCAGCTTCTTTTGCGTACTGAGCAACGAGAAGGGCTGGAATGGTGGTAGCTTGATTTGCCTTGGAGGCAATGTTCAAAGTCGTCATGCTGGAGCTGTGGGCCGAAAGCTGGACCGAAGATGCTGCTTTTCTAAGTCATAGAAAGAGCTGGAGTCACCAATATGAAATCATGAAGTTACGCGCCTAACTTTTAAACGCGCTTCAACCGGGTTCTAGCTAGGAACGGATTGACATATCAACTTCAGCCTTACAGTTTCTGATCACATCTTAGGTCTTTGTTCTACCAATGATTACTTCTCTATATCGACCTTGATTCACATAGAAGAGTAAGTCCCAATAGGGCCCGGTGTCCTAGTACAGAGAAAGGATTGTTTAGTACAAGTATGCTACACCTAGAGACTCAGCCAGGATCCTAGATCGTCCTTGGCTAAATTTAGCTCGCCTTCGCATCTCATTGGTTGCCTTATCATTGGCTTCCGCGAGCCTCAACCTTCTTCCTGAGACACAACAACGAATCTATTCCTATCACTGAGAGCCTCTGATGGAACGGCTCATAATGCATACTCTCTTATCCGAATCCAATTTAAGATACGTTAATGATCGAGGATATCTAAACGCTTATTGACGAGCACGATCATCGCTTACCGAGCGGTTAACAGAGAAAAGAACAACAGCAAAAGCATTCCAGCAGCTTCGGAAAGGCTGAGACAACGCATGATGCACATGCACTTCCAATGCCACTTCTCTCGACGGCCGTGCACCACCAATACCACTTCTCTGGATACCTGTACACCATTGGCTCGCCATTCTCGAAGTAGCAATGTTTGAAACAAGCCGCCAAGACCACAGGGCTGTGCTGTCGAGTCACAGAGCGGCAATCCAGAATCCTTACCGCTAGTAGCCAATCATCAACCGCGGCGTCATGCAGCCGACGATCCTACGAGGCTCAATGGAGCTGTAGCCGCTGTATCTGTGTTGAAGGATTCTTTGGGATACTCCCTGCATGCTTCTAGGTAAGTAGCAACCCAGTGCGGGGTCAATAGCTGAACGTGGATCTACACCCCGGGATGGAGGAGGCACGATGAAACGGGCTGTGTTTTTCCATGGTGGGTATAACTGCCTGCCATTGCCTTTGATTTATCTTGTTACTGTTCGCTTTGTTATTGTCTGGACGTCCATTTATTGCGCTGTCTGGCCAATTCAACACAATATACCCAATAGCGCAAGCAATATCGCCAATAGCTCTGCAGTAGCGATATTACCTGCAAAGCACCTTTTATTTCGGTTCATTTCAAGCAGCCTCATTAAATTGAGACCAGATCATAACAATAATCTCAACCTTTTCGTCCCTTAACACTCTCTCCAAAATGTCCATCCTCTCCTCCCCTCGCGCCCTCTACATCACCCGCATCGTCCAACTAGGCTTCACAATCGGTTTCCTAATCCTAGTATGCTACTCCAGTGTCCATCGCGGCTGGTGGCACGACCTCGATGCGCCTCTAGCCATTGGAGGTACGTCCACCCTTGCAGCACCCCAATCACAAACCAGCGGAAACCCCCCTCACCAAAACCAATATCTAACAATCCCCCACAACCACAGTCATAACCTCCATCCTAACCCTCTTCCTCACCCTCCACTTCCTCATCACCCACCACCTCTCCTCCACCAACCCCTTTACCGGCTCCACCACCCGCACCATCCTCCGCCTCGTCATCGAAATCATCCTCCTCCTCCTCTGGATCGCCACCGCTGTGCTAATGCTTCGACCCCATAATTGCTTTTTGCGCGTGCAGGCCGACGGACAGGATAGATGCGTGGCGAATAGTCACGATAACACGGGGAAGCCGTGGAGCGATCAGCCGCTTACGCAGTGGGATTTGGGTGTGGGGTTTGGGTTTGTTGAGATGTGAGTGTCTGCTTGGTGATTGTGGTTGGAGGGGGTTTGCTAATGTAGGGGTGTAGTGTTAGTTTTATTCTTACGGGATTGTTGGTTTGGAGGGATGATAAGGCGAATAAGGTTGGTGGAGGGGCGAGTTATGCGTGAGGGAGAAGCGAGTCTGCGACGTTGTAGATGTTTAACATGGTAGAATGAAGGGCGAGGATATGCGGTGGACGAGCGTTTGCTGGGGTCGAGGCTCAATAGTGGATGTGAAGAGATGATAGGGATATGATAGGTGATGGTTATGGCATGGCTTCAATCATTGTATTTGACACCTCCGCACGATAACAATGCCAATGTTCTCCCAGCGCCAATGTCTGCCTTCTATGCTTGTCTTCGTTCCTTGAAAATCCCATGGGGAGAACTCTAAGCTTGGGATTGTTATGCTCTCTCAGAATGAACAACTCCCTTCGCTTCAAGTATATGAATGAAGATAAAAATGCCTGATTAAGAATCTTGGAGTAGAAACGTGTAGCTGGACACCTGACATCTAAGATTGACTCAGATTCCGACTATTAGTTCCACCGTGATTCGACTCTTGCTCTATTATGGACAACAGCACCTGAATCATCTTGCTCCAGAAATTGACAGAACCGAAAGGCGAGCCATACATGGCCTGCGAAATCTATTTATAGCATTACAAAGACCGAAGCTCCAGCTCTCTCCTAATTCCGTATTGAGGGTATCATAAACACAAGCAGCGTCCAGATACACCAGCAAGAACACCACGCTGTACAGGTTTCCAATATCTAGACATGTCCTGATACTTCGTGTGTGGCCTTCGAAGATCATTTAGGCCCTCAGAAACCCTCAGCCACCTTCCCAATGCGTCCAGGATGCTTTTGGACGCCCACGGTCCAACCATCCTACCAGACGCATCCATTACTTTGAAAAAATTAGAGATCATCGATATCCATGTCAAAACCTCCAAACTCATCGTCGCTGTCATCGAATTCCCCATCAACCTTGCCCTGACCTTCACCTTCCAGCATTTCCCTCCTCAAAACCCCATTAACAGCCCTTGGATCAAGTTTGAAGACCTCGAAAACCTCCTCAGTAACGGGTCTGTAGGTTCCTCTCCCTCTACTCGTGGCTTTGATTTCGCCCAATTCAACGCCCGCAACATGCCAGATCAATGCACTCCTATGGTGATGGTAAAAAGCTACCGAAGCTTTCAACAAGTCCCAGTATGATGACCGGCGGGCAGCGTGATCGCGTTGCCAGGTGGCAATCTTGTCAGAGGATGGTGGAGTGTCTAAGGTGGGGCCAAGGTTTAAATAGTCGTCATGGCATCGCTCTACTAGTGTCCGAAATGTCAAAGCGTGGGGTTTCCGAGTAGCATGCACAGCCTCATCGTCTTCTACATGGGCGTGCTTTACCCAGAAGTCCTTGATAGTTCTGAGGCTAGTCTTTAAATTGTCCAGAACTTGACCTAGCTCTTTATTCTCTTTCGCTTCTTCTATAGCGTCAGTGCGTAGTCGGAACAGATCGTCATCTCGCTCGGAAACATCTTGGAAGTGCTCCGAAAACTTCTTTAACACATCATCCTTGATGTCTTTTGCTGTAACGTGGACTAGGTGGTCAATCAGATGCTTCGTTGGCCTAGCATTGCGGTCCTTGTAGGCTGGCTCGGTAAGGTTCCTTGGCAAGTTATATTTGTTAAGAAAGTCTGTCCACCTTGTCTTGTCGAAAATGTAACCGCCTTTTGCGCTGTCAACAAGATTACCAAGGAGGCCAGCAATCTGTATTGCGGGTATGCTGTCAATCGCATTGTTATGATAACAGAATTTTTCATGGTACAGAGTACATATTCCAAGCATATTGGTCTGCAGGTTGAAATTAAAGGCACGGCACAGAAATTTGTTCATATAATCGGGTTTCGATAGAAGATCTGACACCTTGGTAATGTCCTTTTCAATACCGTAAAACTCGATTTTTGGGGGATCTGGGACCTGTGCATTCCGGAAAGGCTTCACAATATCAGGATCCCAACAGACCCATGCTTGATCACCATCATAGTCACCACCCGACAACTTGCTGGCCAGTGATACAGAGCCCTTGGAGGGAAATACGATAACATCTCTGTATAGTCGTAACTCGGGCTTGAAGACAGCCCGCACTTTTTGTATGTCTGAAGGAAGGTGAGCTGGCGAGCGAGCAACCAGAACATCGATATCGTGGAGCATGGTCTGATCAACACCTGTTTTCTGGTCCCGAAAGGCACTTGAGAATGCAATATGGATCTCGTTCTCCTCAAGGATAGCCAAAGGGTCTGCTATCATGAAGGCATATGTAGACTCTGCAAGCCCAATGTTCATTTTACTTTCCAGACGTAGGCAATATGCGGAAATGGCTTTTCTAAGCTGGTCTTTCAGGAAACGACACGTTTTGGGTTCAAAACCATGCTGTACGATCCCAGTCAGCTCTGGGTGATACGTGGGATGAAGCAGACTTACCTCAACGAACCAATTGATCTTCTCAGCTGTCGACTGTGGTAGACCACCTTGCATCTCAATACCACCGTACTGTGCTCTCTCTTCGGTGACTGGATTATTGGTCTGATTCCATTTCCGCAAAGCAAGACCACTATCCATTGCAACCTCCATTTCTGCAACACGTGCTGTAAGGTCCTTCTCTAGAAGATTTATGAAGACTTTTGCGGGCACCCCTCGATTCTCCAAGATGGGCAGAAGCTGGAAACTCAAATGGCTCGGTGTAAGCTTTTTGGGATAGTCATTCACCTCGAAAGTCACTCGCGCGGCGTCAGGATACCGCGCATCGATATTGTGGCCTTCGAATTTTAGTTGAGAGTCGGTGATCTCAATCCAGTAATTCCGGTCGTTTAGGGCTCGAGGGGTCTCGTCAAGGGGATCTATCATCCACATTCCCTTTGCACCTCCTATCCTGCCTTGGAAGACGCAGGGAACGGTATCCAAGCCGAGGCTATCAGCGATTCCACGTGCAGCATTTCGGGATATGCGAGCACAACCCTATCACTGTCAGTGTTGACGCAATTGAAGTGATGAGGGTACTTACGTCGTTCATTACGGTCTCAGGCTGTTTCGATTTTGTTACGTTGATTCGTGTCTTCTTCTCGTCTGACCGTTTACGGTCCAGCCGACGTTGGCAAGGAGCTTCTGCTAGGGCATCATCCGCTCTGAAGATCTCATCAGGCTCGAATACTACGCTAGGTTTCGTACTGCTGACAGCTATATATTTCATTAGCAATGGTAGTAAGAAATATACTAGACTAACCAAGTGAAAGCCGAGCAAAAAACTTTAGGCAAAATTGATCCTCATTAACCTTCGCGGGCATGAACCATTCTATCATGTCTTTCACACTTATAAAAGGGCGGTCAAGAAGACGAGGGTTAGGCTCTCCTCTGCGAGGTCCTTGCCTAAAGCCGGGACCGTTCTCTGCAAAGAAATATACACGATGGCGAGTCTTATCCTCTTTGCTTTTCGGAGCTTTCTGTCTTTTTTTGGAAGCGTCGGGCTTGGTGTAGAAGGCGCGCCATGTCCGTCCTAGGAAGTGGTGATCGCTTTCCCCGAGCCATTCGCTAATGGCTTCACGAGCAGGGTCAGCACTGGATTTCAGATACGTGGGTAAACCGTCACGATCTATTCCAGGTATACCGAATATAGAGAAACGATCGCTCCCGAATTGGCGTGACAGGCGGTATGATGATTCAGCCTTCAATGGGTTCAATGAGAATTCAAATATGCCGCCCTTCTGTTGGTCTAGTATTTTGAGCTTGCCCGTGAGTGCCACTCCTTGAAAATCCTTACCAGCTCGATCCCATGCAGTAGGGCTCGACCGCTCCGGCATAATTCTTCCATGGGATTTGACTACCCCACTGAGGGATAACCAAAGCTCGTTGTATGAATCGCCGGTAGAGTTGAGGCATGTAGAGAAATGCTTGATGTCCAATTTGCAATGAATAGAGACACGGGTGATTTCGTAGAGAACACGGAACGGTACCGTCGAAAACTGCTCTGGTAGCTGAATCGCTTATTAGAATTAGCATGTGTATATGTAGAAATAGGGAGGTTTGTTACAGAAAGGCGAGTATGAGCGCAACCGCTCCATTAACCGACTCTTTAGATGGGATTCTGCTTCCTCGAAATCTATTCCACCTAAAGACTCCTTAGATTGAAGACTGGGCTTGATCAGGGTGCGAGAAGCGATATTGGTCTCCAAGTCAATGTCCATTGGATCAGGACCAGCATCCGTAATTGCTAAGCCTTGAGCTCTGTAGATATCATCCCATGTAGTCACATTGGTTTCAGACTGTAAGGCGAGTTTGCCATTGAGGGAGTCGAGGGGCCTGCCGAAAGATGCGCGTATTGTTGAATTAGTCCCCCCAGTATCAGAATTGAATGATGTGGCCACTGAATCACTGTGGAAAGATGTGTTTGGAGAGGTCCAGGCGGTGGAAATGCTGGTGAAAGACGTCGACATGGAAGCCAGATTCTCGAATGAGCGATTGGTGCTCGACGAACTGGCAAAACAGGTCGTATTCTCTGGTAAAGGTTTAGGTACAGCAGTGATTATGGGGACCTGTAGAGCAGGCTTGTTATCTGGCTGTAAGTTGTCAATATTGAGGGTAGCACCGTGGCTGCGTGTATCTCTTGACATCTTACGAGGCATTGGCGGCTTCATTGACTCTGGAAACGATCTCTTCCTGGTGGAGATGGGTATAACTTCTGGCTTTCTGTGATAGAAAGACGCAGGGAACTCGGAGTCTGAGGCATCGGTATCCAAGTCCACGCTCTTGGCATTCGGTGGTGTAGAAGGAGGTGTTTCGAATTTGTCTTCAGGTGACGCTGGTGCACTCATTTTTCGTGACCTTGGATCAGGTACAACACAGGCGGTAGGAATTCGAGAGCGAACTACCTCATCCAACAAATCGGTCACCTCCTTGTCGGGAAAGTCGTCAGACAAGGTTTGCTGCGAAGTAGTGGTAGCGTTTGGTTCGCTTTTCGAACGGAACCATTGTGTGATGGAGGGCTGACGGCGTGGAATACTGGTCTTTGCTAAAGGTTCAATTGAAGCTGCTTTCGGCTCTATAGTTCATTTAGTCTTGTGCTCTTGATAAGGAGTAATTCGCAATCCTCACTTTGAACCTGCGGCTTTGGAAATTTCTCCCCTTTCTTCACACGTTCTGCAATCTGGCTAAGATTATTCCAAAGGCTATCTGTCAGGTCCTTTACGGCAGCATCTCCCAATGGAGTTCTCTTATGCAGAAAGTCCTTCTTGAGCCCACTTTTGGAGGCCTCACGTGTAGGGACCACGCCTAATTCGCCTCGGGGTTTGAATTGCCAGTCCGAGTAAACGGTGGCAGCATGTTTTTCAAATTGATCAATTGCGTGGTCCAAAGCGCCGTCCTTCTGAAAGTAGAGGAATCGAATGCACTCGTGGATCCTGTCCTCTAGACGACTCAGGTCTCGCCGGGAAGGACTCCAGACCAAGTCTCTGGGTAGGAATTTTATACCCCATTTTACACTCAATGATGTCTTTAAACTCTCAATGTCATTACCCGCCTGCGACGGTGTCGTTGGATGTAACATTGGCCGACATGGGTTGATATGAGATCTTAAAGGGTGTGGTGAGTGACTCAGGAAGCGACGGATAAGCTGGTGTGAGGGAGGATAGGTAGGTCTTAGGTGGGGGATTCAATTTTGCAAGATCAATTGAACAAGGGACGCGTGATCGAATGCGGTGGAAAGGGGTAGATTGAATCATTGGGTTGAGGTTTGGTGACGGTCAAATGCAACGTGCCGTTGATAAGGCTGGACTAAGTTATTTGTAAGGGTATGGAAGACATCAATGCGATGAAGGAGAGACTTGTAATTGCATTGCATAGATGAGATCCAGTGACCTGCAGCTTGCGAGCGAGCGTGGTGCTCCTGCGTCAAAGTGTTTGCTTGGGAGCGGAGACGAACGTAGAGCCACATGGTAAAGGCCCCCATTTTGAGCTCTAGGGGCCGGCCCGGGGGTGAACCTTGGACCAGCCTGCCAGAACGGGAAGTTTCTCATGGGCTAGGTGGTGTGGGGTTGGCTCAAGGAAACAAGCAAACGTTAAGTTTATAGTCCGAGAATACATTTGTTACGGATGATATTCATCCAATGATATTTCCTACTTGTGTCGGCGATGCCTAATGCCGCGATCTCTGCCTGAGGCTATGAATAATAAACTGTATGTTACAAGCGCCGGTCCCATCACATAGAGGGTATCTTGAACATCGTAAAAGCCTCCATGCACTGCTCGTGTACGCAACCATCTTGGAATGAACCACCGCTTGCCATTGCATCATTATCTGTCATTTCTCAAGTCGATCATGTCATACATATCATACGGTGTCGTTCAGCTCATTCGTCCCACTTCTTGGCCTCCATACCGTCTGGTGGACTGGTCTCGACAGGTCCCTTCCCAACCTCGGCCCAATTCGTACTCAAGGCAGTGCCATTACTCTCCTGGTAACTCTTCATCATTGCCCTCCTAGTATCCTCGTCTGCGCCCTTATACAACATCTTGAAAAAGTTGGTGGTGGGGTCTCCATCTTCTTCCTCAATGCCCGGCTCCTCTAATCCATCCTCTTCACCTTCTTTAGCGTCTTTCTTTGGACGTTTTGTCAGATCGCTGGCAAGTTTGTCCCAATCCTTGGGGCCTGATTTCGAAGAGGTAGGGTAAGCTGGAGCCGTATTATTTGTCGTGGTAGCTAGGACTGCCTGCTTGACGGCTTGTTGTGAGGGATCATTTCCATTCGTTCCTAGGTTTTCGGGTTTGACAGCCTCCGTTCCCTCAATAGACGGCCACTTCTGGCCGGGTGCAGATTTGACGAGCGTGAATTCGGCTTTGGTGGACATGATCTTGTAATGAGATTTCATACGGTCGATATTGGAGAAGAGAGGGTCGAGCGAGAAGTTGTAATCGGAGCCCGTGGGGAGTGGGAATGACACTTCTAAGGAATTATCCTTAATCTCAACGGTAGCCTTATCTTTAGGAATTCCTTTGCAGTAGAGTGTGACAATGACATTCTCAGATGTTTGGTACCATTCGTGTCGAATCTTGCTCGCTGGCGTCTGAGCACCTTGGAGTTTGGGTGTTGTAGATAGATCCTTTAGAGCTTCCTTGATACTGACGACAGCTTTTTGTTCTTCTTGCCTCTCCAGGGGGTTTATACTACTGGTAACCGGTGGCGCTGTAGGTACGTCAACGTCAGGAGTCTCCTTCACCGTGACCGCAGCGCGCGGATCACCCTCCTCGAGCCCCTTCAATTTGGAATCAATCTTCATTGCCCATATTGGCAACGTCTTCTCTTTTTCATTGTATTTCTTAGACCATTCCAAGCATTGCTTTGCGTCTGCGAAGCGTTCCAAACCAAATAGTGCAACAGCTCTTCTAAGTTGACTTTGTGCAATAAGCTCTCTTTTTGCTCGTTTTACTGCCAATTGTACAGCGGTTTCCGCATCCTTAAGGGAAGCTTGATGATCAGCCGGGGACATACGGGTATATGCTGTCGAGCGCTTGATGTAGTAATCGACAGCCGTTGCGTTGGTGGTGAGAGCTTCTGTGTAGTGGGCGATGGCAGAAGCAAAGTCACCGGAAGAAAGAGCGGAGGCCCCACGAGATGCCTGTTCCATATTTGATAGAACGTTCAATCGTATACTAATGCAGTATATCAAGTTCTGGCTGTCTTAATTAGCCGATAAAAGTACGATGTGGTGAGTTTCTCAATGCACAAGAGTAATCCGTACCTTGAAATGGCATTGGAGGCCTGAATCAATCTTGAAGCTTTGACCAATCGGTGAGTCGGCAAATATAATCCGTCCACCGGTTCTAGAAGTTTCATAAATTGGTGCGCAAGCGACTTCTTGGCTCTAAAAAGCTAGCAAAATGCTAGTCCCAGTCTGCCTGACTTGGCATCAGCCTTAGGATCATAATACTTGGACGAATATCGCTGGGCAGCATGAAATTGTTTTTCCAATTAACCTCTTATTTAAGCATCGAAAAAAGCTTCTTGTTTATTTTCTTCGGAGTGAGCTTTCGACTTAGAGCGTGGAACATTGCCCTACCGGCTGACCTTCCTAACCTGATCTAGCGTCCTAAACACAACGCCCGGAGTTACGAATACGCGCGAAGTGGTGACACCTCCAACCCGGTCGCCGCGTAAATGAATGGGAGCTTCATGGGAGCCTAATCCTTCGAAATGTTTGCACATCTGGTTGAAGAATTAACATCTTCTCAGACGTACACGCACAATGTCTTGCGTATAGCACTCAATGGGCCGGTCTATAGCCATTATCGAGCGAACATTCGAAACGAGATAGGTTGAGGCAATCACAGAGACAATGCTCCTCGCTCGCCAGATATGGACTTTGGTATATAAGAATATTGTGATCGTGCTCTTTCGGCATGCATTCACTACACCTCTTCGCTGCTTCCTGTTGCCAGTCATCTTCATAGGATTCCTGGCCTACGCTAAGAGCCTCTTCATCCCACCAGCTCAATACGGCGTCGGCACACCTGCACCAATCAAATCCCTTGCAGATGCTTTGGGCTATGGAGGAGGCAGGAATACTGTAGCTTTTGTCAACAATGGATTTACGGGAGGAGATATCAACACCGTTATCAATACCGTAGCAGACCAGGTCAAGGCAGAAGGAAAGGTGGTCCAACTGCTAGCACAAGAGGAGGACCTGCTCACGACATGTCGGAGCTCTATTCGGGGCGTCTCGTCCTGCTTTGCTGCTGCCGTCTTCTATGGCTCCCCAACTGAAGGACCAGGTGGTCAATGGAATTACAGTTTGAGGGCTGACGGTGCGCTGGGAAATACAATCGATGTTACGAAATCCACCAATGATGAAGAGATCTATGCAATTCCCCTTCAGCATGCGATTGATTTTGCTATTGCCGCTCAAAATACTACAATTGACCAGTCAGCAATACCCAGTCAAGTCGACGAGTACGCTTTCACATCTATGACGCAGCAACAGAGAAATGAGCAAATCCGGACTCGATATATGGGAGGCATCATTGAGATACTCGGGGTTGCATTCTTCATCGGCATTGTTGGAGTGATTTACCAATCTGTCGGACTGATGGCTTCTGAAAGGGAGCTTGGAATGAGCCAGATCATTGACGCATCGATGCCGAATAAGAGACGCTGGGAGCCACAAGCTATACGACTGCTGGCCAATCACGTTGCTTTCGACATCATGTTTCTTCCCGGCTGGGTCGCCATCGGTCTCATATTGCGATACGGTGTTTTTGCAAAGTCGAGTGTCGCCATACTCGTGCTCTTCAACATATTGAGTGGGTTGGGACTGTCGTCTTTCTCCATATTCGGGGCTGCTTTCTTTCATAAAGCTCAACTGAGTGGAATAGTGACGACGATTGTCTCGCTTCTCCTTGCCGTACTAGCTCAAGTTTTGTCAAATGCTAATACAGGAGCCGTTGCTATCCTAAGCCTCTTGTTCCCGCCAATGAATTACACATTCTTCACCATCCTTATGGCCCGCTGGGAGCGACAAGATATGCCGACGAACCTTGTTAAAGCCGCCCCGCAGAACCCTTCAAGTCTCCCCGGTGTTGCAATGTTTGTGTTTGCTATCATTCACATTTTGGTGTTTCCGATTCTAGGCGCCATCGTTGAGAGGACACTCTATGGGACAGCGTCGAAAGGGCGTCATCTATCGTCTGGTATACAAGGATCAGATGCTGCTGTTCAGCTTTCAGGGTTCACCAAACGTTACAAGCCTTCCTGGTGGGCGCGGAACATTGCTACAAAGTTTGGGAAGCGCAAAGAGACTGTGGTTGCTGTGAACGACTTGAACCTTACTATTCCTCAAGGTCAAATAATGGTATTGTTGGGTGCTAACGGAAGCGGGAAGTCGACCACTCTTGAGGCAATCGCTGGACTAAATACTGTCACATCAGGTACGGTTGCCGTTGACGGTTTCGGTGGTCTGGGTATCTGTCCTCAACGCAATGTCCTTTGGGATAACCTTACATCGTTCGAACATGTTCGAATCTTTAATCGACTGAAGTCTACTGACAGGCCTTCATCTGATACTGAACTACATGAACTGATTGCAGCATGTGACCTTGACAGGAAGGTTGGCGCTCAAGCTCGTCATCTATCCGGTGGGCAGAAACGCAAGCTTCAATTGAGTATGATGTTCACGGGCGGATCCCGCGTATGTTGCGTCGATGAATGCTCTAGTGGGGTGGATGCGCTCGCACGTCAGAAGCTTTGGTCTATTCTACTGAATGAACGAGGGAAGCGTACCATCATATTTACGACCCATTTTTTGGACGAAGCAGACTTGCTATCCGATCAAATTGCCATCCTCTCCCGGGGTAGTCTCAAAGCACAAGGGTCAGCAGTCGAGCTTAAGCATCGACTTGGGGGTGGTTACCGTATCCATGTCTTCAAGACTCCTGGCGATGACCTCGTTCTACCAAGCTTTGAAGGTGTTGCAACCAAACACATGGTTGATCAAATCATTTTCACTCTTCCTAACTCGGCCGAAGCAGCAGACTTTGTCCGGTCATTGGAGGCTCATGGTATCAAGAACTATGAGATAAGTTCTCCGACGATTGAAGAGATCTTTTTCAATGTCGCTGAGGACCTTGATGCCATGTCTGTCCCTCATACAGCTACACCCGATTCGTCTGATAGCCCCCCTGGCTCGACGGGCAAACTAGGTGAAGAGGTTATGGTAGCAGAGGACAAGAAATCGAGCTTGGAAGGCAGTAGCAGTGGCTTAAAGCTTCAGACAGGCAAAAGAATTGGTCTATTGCGCCAAGCATTTACCCTTTTTCGGAAACGCTGGACAGTATTCCAGAGGAATTACATTCCTTATGCCGCTGCATTTCTAATCCCTGTGATTGCCGCGGGCCTTGTGACACTCTTCCTCAAGAATTTCACTCAACCAGGCTGTTCTCCCACGGACTCCAACTCACCTTCAAGCATCGAATCTTTGCTATCGCAGGTGAATTACGATATTGCTGTTGGGCCTGCAGGCAAGGTCTCGCCCGCGGATCTTGCTCGGATTGAAGCTACTCTCCCCGGAGGAAACTCAACTGGAGGCGGTAGTGGATTGACTGATTTGATGTCATCGATCCATACCGTTGAGGGGACTTTAGACGACTTTAATAATTACATCAAGCAATTCTATGCGAATGTCACTCCTGGAGGCTTTTTCCTCGGCGATGATACGGATCCACCCACGTTTGCCTTCCGAGGAAGTGTTGGAGGCGATATATCTCTTGCCACTATCATACAAAATGCTATGGATACAGTCCTTCTTAACGTCTCTATCAGCAGTCAATATCAAGCTTTCGATACACCGTGGGTACCCGGAGTAGGCAAGACTTTACAACTGATTGTGTATTTTGGACTTGCAATGGCTGCCTACCCTGCGTTCTTCGCACTTTACCCAACGCTCGAACGACTACGGAATGTACGGCAGCTGCACTACAGCAACGGCGTGAGGAGCATATGCTTATGGTCAGCTTATCTCACCTTCGATTTCATAATCGTATTGGCCACCAGTGTACTCGCAATCATAATTTTCCGAGGTGCGAGTAACGCATGGTACCATATTGAATATCTCTTTGTTGTCTTCTTTCTATACGGTATCGCATCTACTCTTCTGTCATATGTCATATCACTGTTTTCAAGGTCTCAGCTCGCAGCTTTCGCCTTTGCAGCCGGCGGACAGGCTGTCATGTTCCTGCTGTACTTCATCGCATACCTCAGTGTTCTCACCTACGCCCCTACAGCCAAAGTAGACGACTATCTACTCATCACACACTTCACTATTGGTCTCATCACTCCGGCCGGAAATCTCATACGAGCTCTTTTCGTGGCTCTGAATGTATTCGCCACCACATGTTTGGAGCAGAATTATATTGCTTCATACCCAGGCAGGATTACTTTGTACGGTGGGCCCATACTTTACCTGATTGGTCAATCAGTCTTTCTCTTCGGTATCCTGTTATGGTGGGATAGCGGGTCGATCTGGGCTAGGATTCGTCGCAAGCAGTACAAGTCCGAGGACGCTGAAGAGGCGGATCCCTTGGACGACGAGATTGCTGCCGAAGTCAAACGTGTTGCTGCGTCTCCTGATGACGGTTTACGAGTCCAGCATATTACGAAAGCTTATGGTAGCAATGTGGCAGTACAAGACATAACATTTGGTGTGAAACGCGGTGAAGTCTTTGCTCTCCTTGGACCAAATGGCGCCGGCAAGTCTACGACCATCTCTCTCATCCGAGGAGATATTCTTCCTTCCCATACCAGTGGTGAAATCTACGTCGAAGATATACCCATCAGCAAGCGCCGAGCAGCAGCGAGAAACCATCTGGGCGTATGTCCACAAGTCGATGCATGTGATCAAATGACTGTTTTAGAACACCTACGCTTCTATGCACGGGTTCGTGGCGTTGACAACGTCGAACACAATGTTCGTGAAGTCGTACGTGCAGTAGGTCTCGAACCTTTCCAGCTTCGTATGGCAGCCAAGCTTTCTGGTGGTAACAAGCGCAAGCTCTCGCTCGGGATTGCGCTTATGGGTAATCCTTCTGTGTTGCTGCTCGACGAACCGTCCTCAGGCATGGATGTATGCGCCAAGCGCGTCATGTGGCGAACTCTTGCTTCAGTCGTCCCAGGCAGGAGTCTTGTCCTGACAACTCATAGTATGGAGGAAGCTGATGCATTAGCTGATCGTGCTGGTATCATGGGCAAGAAGATGTTAGCACTTGGCACAAGCGAAGGTCTTAGAAGGAAACATGGAGACCGCTATCATGTTCATCTTATTATGAGAACAGCACCTCACACGCCGGATGCAGACATGGACAACGTTAAAGCTTGGGTCAGTGCCAATCTTCCGGGCGCAGCAGTGGAAGAGAAAACCTTCCATGGCCAACTCCGCTTCTCAGTTCCCGCCAGCAGGCCCACTCCCCAACAGTTTACGTCCGACCATAAGTCAGCAGAATCTAGCACCGATGCCATTCAATCTGCTAATGAAAGAGACGCTAGCCGTAGCGGTATTGGCGCACTTTTCACAATGCTAGACGAACATAAAGAGGAGTTGGGGTTTGAATATTATTCTGTCAGTCAGACCACACTGGATCAGGTTTTCTTGACTATCGTTGGTAAACACAATATTGAGGAAGAGAATTATGGGCAGGTTGTGAAGAAGAAGGGACTGGGATCGAGGCTGTTTAGAAAGTAGGGAAAGGGGGTTGGTAGATCTTCTGATCATCATCTTACTTGCATAGCCTAGGCGTTTTGTAAATAGGCGGATGCGATACTCTGAATGAGGTGATAATATATAACATGATTAACCATATTCAATACTTGCGTTGCTATGAGATCAAGCACTTTGATGAATACGGTGCGATAGACCTTGAATAGTGGGATATCAAATTAACGCCAAGGGGACTAGACTAGTGCTTACGCGGTCTAGTTCCACAGTACAACCTCGCCGCCTCGCGCAAAGCTGGCCTCATCCACGGGCACTCTGCTTGCAGGCCCCGCCAGGGTGCGAGATGGATCCATTCTCTCTGACCGTTGGGATTCTCACACTGCTCAGCGCGGGAGGAACGATTGGCAAAACTCTTAACAAGGTTATCACACTCAAGGCCCCAGATGTGCTTTTCGCGCTGAATAACGAGGTCGTCGACCTTCAAATCGTCGTACAAGATGTCAGCAATCTTCTTCATCAGCACTCTGAAATTACACAAGCTCCGCCAATAAGTAGTATATGCTTTGCGTTGGATAAGTCGAAACGGACTTTGTTGAATCTGGAGTCTTTGATTGCTTATGAACTCACTACGACTACGGGCAAGGATAATGAGTTGAGACTCGATCGCTCGGCATGGTTTCGGCTGGAATATAAAGTATTGAAGCTAAAGAATGACATCCGCGATGATCGAGCTCGTCTGTCAGAGGCTTTGAATGTTCTCTCGTCGTCAACATCCCTCGGAATCCACGCTCAGATCCGACAGCTGCGCTTTACAGTGGAATCAGTGAGTCTCAACACTGGAGCAGCACGTGGAGAATTGGTCAGTCAAATGCAGGACCTCGCGAGTCTTGTGCAAGGTTCGTTAGTAAGCAGTACTAGACAAGAGAGTGCACAGGGAGGTTTTCATAATGAGCAAAGAACGGCAGCCGCTCCAGATACTAATGACGCTCCCCAAAGCATCCTTAATTGCGTTTCACAACAGTCTACTCCCTCGTCGACAGACCTGGCATTGACTCGACAACCTGCCCCCGGGGCTACAATGCATTGCAGATAGCGAAGTCGAACAGTTTCAAAATCACTGGCAAATCATGCAGCGTGAACTGCCGTTGTTCCTGCCATAAAAAGGGCAGGCTGAAAAGCCCAAATTTCCTGAAGACGATACTTGGCTCGATCATGGTAGGGTACAATGCCATACCTGGACTCGCACAAAGATGCAACGATCCGTCTTGCAAGGGTCAATCTACGAACATCACCTATACATATGCATTCCCTGAATGGTTTGTTAGTCGCGTGTTATACTTCAATTTTAAGAATGAGCAGCTCAGAGGGCCGGAACTGTGCCTGAGGGCTGTAAGAGTGCGTCCATACAATGCCAACATCTTCCTCGCTGTGCAAGATGACCGAGAAGAAGTTGCCATTCAGCAGACTAAGCGTCTATTGCTCGCTGGAGAAGCGTCTGTGCTTGACGTCAGCCCAAGAGGAGAGAGTCTTCTCTCGGTAGGAGAAGCTCCGTTTCTGTGATCCAGCAGAACCCTAATCTGTTCAGTAGTTGGTCATTAGGTCTACCGATTTTGATCTTATAGACTTGCTCATCGAAGCTGGCTCAGATATTTTCTACGAGGATAATGCAGGCGAGTAAGCAGCCTGCGATCCCTTTGGAAGACAAATTCCACCCTAACTCGACTCAGGTCTCCGTGCATGCTCGCGTGGGAAAGGCTTCTCGATCCAGATCGGGATGAAGAAAAAGAAAAAAGAAGGCTACGCCATCATTTCCACGATGATTCACAATTAGTCGCTTTTGATTTGCCGGATTTAACGCGAGCCTTTCTCAAAATATCAGGCAAAGATTTTTACAACGTCCTGGCTTCTACACCCCGACCAGCTATTGATGGTACAGATGCTAATGGAAGAACAACACTAGCGTGGGCTGCGCGTCAGGGCGACCGAGACGCTGTCAAGGCACTCCTTGCTTGTGGAGCAGATCCTATTCATAAAGACACAGGTGGATCGACTCCATTACACGAGTCGGTACATGCCAAAACCCCCGAATGTTTGCGACTTCTATTGAACGCGAAAGCGGACGTTGATATAAAGAACAATTATGGAAATACAGCATTGACTGTGGCTGTTCAGGTCGAAGATCAAACAGACTTTTCGGAACTACTTCTATCCCATGGTGCAAACATTGAAAGTACCAACAATCTGGGTCGGACACCACTTCTCTTAGCGGCCCGTTACAACCACCCCAAACCAGTATCACTTCTGTTAGGCAAGGGCGCCATCATCAACGCTTCAGAGCCAGATGGAACTACTGCATTTCATACTGCAATAACGTACAAAAGCTCCGCCGTGGTCAAAGTGTTGCTGAACAACCCTAGGCTTGATTACGAACGTAAACCAAACAATGGGTCGACTGCGATCCACCTAGCAGCCCTGTATGCAGATGTAGAAACCCTGAAGATTTTGCAAGCCGCTAACCTGTGCAATATCGATCTTGATGCTGTGAATGTAGATGGAGATACGGCACTCGATTGTGCGAGGTGGCGGCGTGACGATAATGAAGGCTGGGCTAACTGGACGATTGAACCTCGTGATGAAGATCCAGAGGCCTGGTATGAGGCATTTGAAGAGCTGATGATCAGTATCCTGACATCGCAAGGGGAAGATGTTTTGGGAGACTCTGAGAGCGAGTGGTCGACGTGTTCAGGTGGATCAAGTGTTGGCGACGATCCTGAGGGGAGCGAAGATCAGCAAGATGAAGAAGATGAATGGTACGATACCGCTGAGGAAGGAGATTAGAGTGGCGCTGCGTGCGAAACAGCGTAGCGGATGAACGTCCCGGCGAACACAAGGACAGGCGAAGCAAGGGATGGTTGCAATTGGGAGCATAAAAGGCTGTCAGATGCTTAAGAGAGGGCGAGAACATTTGGGCCTGACATATGGTTGAATGACTCGAATCAAATACATCCACGAAGGGGTGGTTCGCTCAGTAATCTTGGAATATGTACCCATGGCGCTGCAGATCCATTCAAAAGCCGAGACTGTCTTTTACCGGTTTATCAATTCTAGTAGAAAGGAGTGCAAGCAAATCGCCGCCAAAGAGATATAGTCGTACAGTAACGACTGCACTGCAGAGCTTCAGAGAAGCACATCATACGTCAGAACCTTAGCCCTCGTTTCTTAGAACGACCACTTGCTGTCTCATGTGCAGAGCACCCCTCGCATTTCCCTCAGTCGACATGCAGGCATGAACATTCATCTATCTCCTTAGCTCCTATTCTACAAATCCTAAAGCTTCGTCTTTCCAACCCCCCAGATCTCCGCCCCCGGACTATTCATATTCTTCCCCACCTCACCCGGCGGGGGCGTCACACTCGAACCGCTCTCAACAATCAAAGATCCAGCTTTCTTAATCGTCTCTTCCGCCTCCTTCTCAATCCTCTCAACTAGGTCCTTACAACTAGGAATATCATGAATCAACCCAATAACCTGGCCTGCAGTCCAAACCCCATAATCCACATCACCGTTTACAAAGACCTCCCTCCCCCTCTTTCCGCTCACATACGGCGCTACTTCCTCAAACTTCCCGCTCGAGCTCTCCCGCTCAATCTTCACAGCTTCTTTGGCGACTTTATTAGCAAATAAGCGGCTTGTGTTTTTCCATCGGCGGAGAACGAGTTCGGTATCTGTTTCTTGCGCCTTGACAATGGCTTCTTTGACGGCGTGGTGGATTGGTGCTTCGATCGTGCACATGAATCGAGTTCCCATATTTATGCCTTCGGCGCCGAGACTCAGCGCTGCTGCTAGGCCTTGCCCGTCTGCGAAACCGCCGCTTGCGATGAAAGGGACGCCGAGGCTTTGGCGTGCACGGCTGAGGAGGATGAAGTTCGTTATATCCGACTCTCCCACATGTCCAGCACATTCAAATCCATCAATACTTAAAAAGTCAACCCCAAGTTTTATGGCTGATTGGGCGTGTCGGATCGTTGTGCATTTATGTAGAATCGTGCATTTAGCTTCTTTTAATTGTTTTATGACTGGCCCGGGGGAGTTGCCTGCTGTTTCGACGATGCGGATGCCTTCTTCGATTATGATACGGGCGTAGGCGTGGTAGTCTGGGGGGACGAGGGCAGGGAGGAGGGTTAGGTTGACGGCGAATGGGGAGCTGGTCATTTTGCGGCAACGGCGAATTTCTTTACGGAGGTCTTCGGGTGTAGGTTGGGTGAGTGCTGTGAGCTGGGAAGATGTTAGAGATGGGGTGGTAGGGACCAAGATGAATATACTATTCCTAGGCCTCCGGCGTTCGAGACAGCGGAGGCGAGCTCAGCGTAGCCAACCCTGGGAGTGGATTAGGAGGGTAGAGCTGTATATGAGTAGAGAGCAGACCATTGCATCCCTCCTTGTACTACAGGGACTATCGACTGTCAGCAATCGCGAGGGTGACTGGGTGCAGAGGTGCTTTACTCTTGATCCCGAGTTGCCTCGTGAGAGCTGTATTGAACGGCATGGTGGTACCGTATGCAGCTCAGATCTTGGTAAAAGAAGCGGAATTGCTTCTATCAAGTCGGTAGGAGTGTAGACAGATAGATGACTGCTTAAGCACAGCAGGCTGATGGACGTTTTGAACGGAGTATCAACTGTTGAGAAGATGCCGAGGTCCACACAAGATGACACTAGCAGCGGCAGTTACTACATCTGGTTAGCGTAAAGCGACCTGAGATTCGACCAGCAATGCCTAGTCAGCAACAGTCCTGCAGCCCCCAGCAGATCCTTTGATATCAAGAGTGAAGAAATACGCATTGCACTCTATGAGATCGAGGATTGGAGTATTGTATCAAAACTAGCTTGTACTTTCCCTTTTTGTCTAGCGTAACGGTTACCCCAGGTTTCGCTTAGGCTGCGGCGTTACGTAATTTTCTCCTCTTCGCCCATCCGATAGACGGAGTCTGCCGTGCTTTGAGCAATGAGTAGACATTCACCTGGATTGTTAGCAGGAGCATCACAAGGACGAGAATTTCACAAGATCTTCAGATCAACGCCCGGCGAGAACAAGAAGGTGCTAGTCAGAGGAAGGGCACTGGAGCTGCTTTGATCGAAATCTTCTCTACCTTCCTCAAGACTGTGAACTACCTCAGTTCTACACAATCCGAACACAGTTCAAACATCCAATCTTAATTGCTCTTACAAAAGGAACCCAGAATTATCGATTGTGGTTTCCTTCGTGCTAGCTACCATGTCGATTTCCCCAGCCCTCAATCTGGACATCGAAGCATTGAGTGGCATCTGTGGGCGAGTCTCCTCAACCTCGTCAATGGCAGCCATTCACTGATACTTTTCTAGTTCAATATCCATAGCCTGCTGGGTGGTCGTCTTTTCTCCCCAGATCATCGAAAACTTCCGTCGTTCCTCCGCAGATGCCCTCTCTATTCGCTTCCTCATCATCTGGCTTCTGGGTGATGTTTTCAATATCCTTGGTGCAGTCTTACAGGGTGTGATACCTACAATGACTATATTGGCTGTCTACTATACCCTCGCAGACGTTGTGCTTCTTGGCCAATGCTTCTATTACCGAGGCTTTACACTGTCTGATTCAAAAGCAGTGGCGGTACCAGCTATTGACGAGGAGGCTGTTGAAGAGGAAAGTACAGAAGAGTCATCTCTACTACCGCATAAGCGACCATCCCATACTCCCGTCCGACCTACGATATCAGATGCGGACAATCCTTCCAAGCGTGGCTCCGTTTCCTCCGTACATTCTCTTTTCACCAGCAATGTTGACGCCAGCCACCTTTCACCAGCAACTCCCTTGATATCCCCACCAAAGCCTACGGAAATCCCTCCAGTAGCTGTGAATCTCAAATCAGCCTCTACTCTCTCCAAAATATCCTTCAATACTGGTGCTTTAATACTTGTCTGTGCGGCAGGTGTACTAGGATGGTGGCTTTCAGCTAGATCTTCGCTAAGCCAAGCACCTGAACATCATCACCGGTACGACCGCCACCGCACCCATTCTACCGGCGAACCCTCACCCGTCCACTTTGACGTATGGGGCCAGATTTTTGGCTATATTTGCGCGGCCCTCTACTTGGGTTCTCGCCTTCCTCAACTCCTGCTCAACTACCGCCGAAAAAGTACTGAAGGTATTAGCATGTTATTCTTTCTTTTTGCTTGTGTGGGAAATTTGACATATGTATTGAGCATCTTTGCATACGAACCAGCCTGTGCTAGGATAGGCAGCGGAGACGGGTGGAGGCGCTCAGGTTGGTGTGAGCAAGGGGAATGGAGTAGAGAGTATGGGAGGTATATACTCGTGAATGCTAGCTGGTTGATCGGCAGTGCAGGCACGCTGCTGCTTGACTTTATGGTTTTTGTACAGTTTTGGATGTATCGAGGCAGAACGCCTCAGGATGTATGATGAAAACCGTTGAAAGAGGAGTATGTACACAACTGGTGAAGCTATGTGGACGTTCTCGGTATGCGAACATTAGCGTTGACATGGCACTTCAGACATGTCGAGTTTGTCTAGCAAGGCGTTGCAGGTACGAACTATTCGAAGGGCTGACGGCAGCTGCAACACGAGCCAGTATCGGTACCGAGCCTATCAGTTCAGCAAATCCGAAATACACCGTGGGTTACCTCCTAAATCTCGTCAGGTCTTTCAGTTACTCCCAAAAAACAGCCATCATCATTACCACCATCATCGTTGGTCAGTCATTAAAACTGTAAACCTGTTCAATCGCTGTGAGCCTACCAGCTACGGTACCAATGAAACGGGTAGACTAGACAAGTCACCTCCGTGACGACCTGTGGGTTGTTGCAGACGGTAAATGTGCGTATGCAGGCTTCCGACGCTTGGGACGAACTAATCTGCGAGATCAAGGTGGCAAGGGTCTAACTGTGTGCTTTTGCTACAATAATATCTTAGCTCTTGATCCATCAAGTGGATTACGCTTAACGTCGTGATCGGTACTTGTGACCTAGAGCGAAGGCATTCCTTCGATGCGAGGGGGGCGTTCGTGGAAGAACTATCGCTTAATTCGCCTAAAAACATCGACTTATTTACTCTTGAGCGTTGCTTGGCTGAGATCTAGACAGGGAGCTAAGTCTTTCTTGAGCTACGACAACCATGCATTTTTGAACACAACTTCCACAATACCTGGACTCGCAAATTTGACATTGTTGGATGAACCAGTTCGGACCCGAGAGGCAGCGTTGGCAGGACCATAGCAGCGTTTCATTCGGCGCTTTGATGCTCATCCAACGATGCTCACAACCCTTGTCGAATGGCCAAGAAGAAAACGAGGACTTTGACGACTTGATAAGCCTCTGTATCTCCTCAGTCCGGCTCGGACTTTGTATTACGTGGACCATGCGGAAAGCTTGTATCTCATTCAACCCTCGGGCTTTCAGTGGCTCGTCTTCGCCTAAGTATTCTTGTGGTTCATGTTCGCTCTTCGCTGGCCTGGGTGGCTGTGCTTTATCGGCTATCGCATGGACGAAAACTAGAGTACACACCGGACAATGAACAACAGGGTCCTTGGCAGATATTTCTACTGTTCCAGGGCAATTTGGTCTGGGACAGAAGCCTCCAACAACTTGAAAAGTCTCCAGGACTACGGACATTTTGATTTTGGTTGCAGGGAACACCATGCGCTGCCAAGCTTCCTTTCCAATTGTCACCCCCTGCACCTGACTGTCCATCAAAACATAGTCTCCTCCAATGACCTTCTGCTCGCCTGGGAGATCTTTGAATTCGCAACGCAGCATCGAATCGAATACATCCCAGTGACGGAAGTAGCCATACGGTAGGAGTTTCTTGCGACCAAGGACATCCTCAAAATGAACGCTGTCTTGTCGAGATGCGAATATACCCTGCGGTATGCTCGTTTGTATCTTGAGGAGTAGAGCGTATATCTCCATGTTGGCTTTCATGTTCTTCCTCAAATACTCAAGAGCCTTTTCCGAAAATGGGACCAGCATGCTAAGGACACTACGTCCCATAGCACTTATCATCTCAACTTCATAGAGAACGGAACGAAAGCCCATGGAAATCTGTGATTGGGTCCCTGCTTGTTGCTCTTCTATGGATAACAGCTGCTTTTCAGCCCGTCGGAACCGGTGATCGTTTTTCAGCATGTTTCCGAAACACAGACCAACAACCTGGCTCAGGTTCGAATTGTTTTCCTTATGGACTTGATCGAGATGGGAGCTGAGTCCCTTGAGCTCGTGCATTTGTTTATTAGATCTTCCAATGAGCTCACTGTGCCCGACTCTTGTCTCTTGAGCAAGATTCGATACATCTTCTCTGATATTATGTCCAACCTGTGAAATTTCTGTGGCTAAGGCTCCATGGTGAGTACGTGATAATTCCGACAGGTGACTTGCCAGAAAGTCCTTGTTGTTGTCCATTTTGTCTAGCAATATTTTCTGGTTGTCACGATGCTGACTTTCCATCCTTGACAGTGCATCACTAGACAAAATGAACATTCTCTCTGAAGGCCAGGTTCGGAAACATACCTGTTAAACGCCCCAAGTAGAAGTGTAATGTTATGGACCTTGGCTGCAATGATGCCACGAAATTTGGCGACTTCTTCCTCAACTAGAACAGCCCACTGGATCTTTTTGACACCTCTTACGAACATGCCCTTCGACGAGCCTACGCCCAGAGCCGGTTCATAGCTCTCAATCTTCTCTGCGAACTCCAGTAAAGGGATGCGACAAGCTAGGGCCATTCCACGAACTGCATTGATATGGCTAACACTGCCATCTGCTGGACGAAGCGTCTCGAGAAGTCCAAGGAGCTGCTGTAGAGTTTGAAGATCTTGGAGGATGTCACGGTATTCTGCTGCAGCTCCACCAGAGTCACTCAATGCTTTGCTGATCCTGACAATGAGACCAATTGCAATGGCAAAATCACCGGCGCTGAAGCCGAATGGAACCATGGTGGTTATCGATTGCACTCTTTGTTCGAGGATAAATTGTCTTCGTTAGCGTCAGGAGATTGGGTGGTCTCAGTCGTGGCTTGGGCTGTGCAAGGCTACTCACAAAAGGTTGTCGAACCGACTATCGATCAAGCTGAGGGATACACGACTTCGCAGCAGTGACGAGCACTTGGCACATCGTATATACTCAATACATTGATTGAGCTGTCGATGCTCCGCACAATGCTGGGTTATCGTCTTGCATGCCAAGCATCCACCAATGAACTCTCGTACTCAGTAATTACAAACGGTTAGTGCGCCTACAAGCTTGGCTAAGAATCGTTCCGGCTCATTCTATCACAAGCTGCTTCCATGCTGACGGCGTCAAGCAGACTTAAATCAACGGAAATCATACGATTTTTATGCTTAGATACAATCTTTGCATTCTCATTCTAATTGCAGGAACTGTCTCGTCTCCGCTTCTGTTCATTGGCATCAATCTCCAGCACTTCTCTACTTCATCCACTATTTACCACCACAGTCAATGCAGAACCATTCAGCCCAAATCCCATTATCGAACGACTTGCACTGTCCAATGGATACATCATCATATGCGTTGCATTCGGAGTTCTTGCAGGCTAGCAGATAGCCCGAGACTGTAAAAGTTAGCAGCTGCTCGACCACGGACGAATACGAGATCAGAACGATAGCGGGCTTACCATCACAGCAATAAGGACCACCAGCATCCACCCAAATGATAGCCTGAGAACCAGCGGGGCCTCCAGTGACCGAGCCAGAGCCAGGATATTCGTGGCCAGCATAATTTTTGCATTCCTTATCATAATAACTAAAAGCGGCACCTATCAGTCTCTCACTGCCATTACCGGAATTAACGAAGAAAAGAAATAAGCGTACAAGTTGACTTGAGCGGAGTTCTGTGCGACGGATGAGCCTGCCATGAAGAATGCGGCGGCTGCCATGATGATGGTTGAGTACTGCATGGTTGTGAAGGCTTCAATAATACTGTGACTATTTTCTTTAGATTGATAGTTGGCTAAGTGTTCAGGCTCTGGTGGATGGTGATCTGGAAGGACCTGGTGGAGTCCAGCTTTTATATTCAGAAGTCCAGCAAAATTGTGTGGGCTCCATGCCAGTAACCTGCACGAAGCATCGTCAGCTATTACAGTCATCGTGCTCTATTACTTCAACAAGGATATACCATCTCGTCTGTCATTCGGCTAACAATGTGACCGTCACACTCGGGGAAAGTTAAACCTCGTGCAATGGCTCCTCCAGATCACATTTCTAGACCACGGGACCGGTGTAGTAGCCTTTTTAACGAGTGATGAGGATATTGCAGCTATCAAGGAAAAACAGTACTCGGCAAAAATGACTGGCAGGGAACTCCTTGGTTGCGATTCTACGCAGCGAAGTTGATCGAATTGATTAATTTTACACCAACGTTGACGTCCAGTAATGAATCCTCTATAGTCGTCTGACAATCGCATACACTTCGACTTCCTGACTGCGGCTTCATTACCAATAAAAGTAAGCAGCCCATCAATTAGCTGGGCTAGAGAAAGTGTCAGTCATACCTCCCAGCAGAGAGTATGTCGATGACGGATCTCTGGTGGCAGACATCGCATGCACTTCGACTTCCTGACTGCGGCTTCATTACCAATAAAAGTAAGCAGCCCATCAATTAGCTGGGCTAGAGAAAGCGTCAGTCAAACCCCCCAGCAGAGACTATGTCAATAGCAGATCTCTAGTAGCAGACATCGCTTACACTGCATCTGCTTACTGAGACTAATGTCATGTTCGATCGATTGTATAAGGCTCTTGGCATTTTCCTTGCTCAGCTAGGTCGTCTCAACATGTGTGTAAAGCTTCAACCAGGTACGCAGTCTTATCTGAACATATTTGTCAACGAAAAGCATGAATCAAAGTCCTGATGTGTGTAGCTAGCTGGATAGCGGCTCAGACTCGCCAAGGAAAGCCTCTTTCGGACCAGCTTCATGCACCATATTGACTTTGTCAGCCTTACCCCACAATATTACCAAGGGTGCGGACAGATTGACCGCCTCTATCCTATTGGCCTTTGGTTTCGTGTATTCCACACGTGCGTTATTCGCATCGTCCGTTGGGATTATCTCAGCCGCTATTGTACGCATTCCAGAACCCTTCCCAAATATTCGGATCGAAAGGCTTTGGTGTTGTCGCTGCTATCATAAAATACTGTTCGTCAGAGTTCTCAGCAATCATTTAGGGAACTTCTGGATCAGCTTCTGACTTAGCCAAGTGATCCGCTTTCCGTTTGGCCACCATCAAAATCCGCGCCCACTGGATAAGAAGTTGATCAGAGAGCTTCCCGATCCATAGGCGGGATATCACTCTGATTTCTCCCCTAAGATTTGGTGGCAGAGTTGTGGCATAGGTCATTGGGGAATTCGAATTTGGACCGCCAGTAGTTCGAGGCTAGCTGTACGTATGCTATCCTAGGTGAGGTTAGACGTACCGCTTGCATTGATTAACTTGGCAGATGGTCTGCAGCAACAGCTCTTGGGGCAGACGTGAGAAAGCATCCTGCCCTGTAGACTCCCCTACTAGGCTTGTAAGTGCGTTGTGGAGTTTTGTGGTGGATCGGCTAGAATTTTTATTCTAGCGCAGCTTCAAGTATTCCGATGGAATTGGATGCCTCAGATCCGTTGTTTGTGCCTATTCATTGGCCCAAAAATTCTCAGCAACACCATAATCTCCTATTCAGTCCACGATCATACCGCGCCTGTTCTCTTCAAGCTAACTGGAGAAGATTTGCCCATCTTATATTATATATTCGAGAACCATATAACAGATTATACGTCTTATTATAGACTTCGGGTCAGTCAACAGCGTGCTGGCTACTCGTTGAGACGGAGCAGAGACATACTTCTAGGTCCCAAGACAAAAAGAGAGCCAAGATACAATTGCTCAAGCCTCTGATACTGCCGGGTGTCTGCATTACGCTCAAAATCGACTTAATTCAATTGGAGGCTTTATCTAAACTCAGCACGTAAAGAAAATGCCGGTACTTGAGACATTCTTTGCTGGTTCCACTAGCTCTATTCTGAGGAGCGTAGATTGTTGCCTATACTATGAAGCAGATCTTTCAAGGTCAGCCTGATTTGCATGGACTGCGTATTATCTTACTTGCATTGCTCATCGACAGCTTCACGATTCCCACCATTGATGGATCATATTCAGGTCTGCTGCGCTGGCTTGGAATAATTTGTTTGTCTGTTGGCGGCGCCGAACAGCATCCTTTTAGGCATTCCAATTTGTCAGGGCCGTCGACTTGTGCATTTCCAGATTGGCTGATCCTACCCCGCTTTAGCTTCTTTCAACGTCTGCTCGCACCATGAGGTCTGCTCGGATATTAAGAAAATTGAATTGAAAACGCCATTCTGTACATAGGGACGCATTATCGATCAGAACTGGGGCTCTATGGGTTGCCCAAACCACTTTCACCGTCTCAAAGGCCCTCTACAATTTTACAAAGTCCAGTAAGGTTGTTGACAATACTTTGAAAGAGCTGCAAGCGACATTTGGCTCTCGTAAAAATTATTTGATTCAGGACAACTGGCTTGTTGTTGCGCGCACCTGACAATTCATGTCAACTCTTAGAGACTCATCTAAGCATCACGGTAGAACACCTCCAGACATGGGAATAGCTCCATCAGCCTAGTCACAAATTGTTATGTGCATATAAGCGCTGGATAGAATCTTATTGGGCATCGGTGGATGCTGACTCAACCACTTTCAGGCTGGTTGATTTAACCCCGCCATATCTCCATCCAACGACCTTGTCGTCTCGAGCGCCGTTCAATCGTCGCCCAAAACGTCGACAAGGTCAAATCGGAGACACTCAATCATGACTATGGATCCACTCTCTATCCTGGGCGCTGTTTCGACAACGACCAAAACCACGTACTGGATTTCGTCCACCCTCTTTAGTTTCATTCAGAGCACTCGCGTTATCGATGAGACACTGGAGGAGCTAAATCGTGAAGTCGAGGGTCTTACAAAGGCACTGGAGACAATCGAACTCAGTCTAAAGGACCCTACAATTAGCCGCATTAAGAGTGGGGAAGATGTGGATGGACCTTGGGGTTCCCTCGATATTGCAGTCACAGACACTTCACGTACTGTCAACGCGCTTAAGAGTATCGTTGAAGGTCTTGGAATGGTGAAGAAGTCTGCCAATCCATTCAAGAAGGCCGTGAAGCAAGTCAAGTTGAATTTGGACGCCGATCAAATCAGTAAAGTTAAAGATCGCATACATACTCATACAACCAGCCTCCAATTGGCTCTCCAGACAGCAAGCTTGTAAGTTAGACACTCATGCCCCTAATCCATCATTAACGAATATTGCAGATTGATTAGCTGTCAATCTTCGGAGGGCATCCAGACAGTGGAGAGGTTGATAAAAGCGATGCATCTCAATGTTGGATCGTCGCGAAAAGATGCCACCGATGAAAGGCTTCCCTCCAGATTCCGTAATCCAGAGTTATTGAAACACACCGAGCAATTGATCTCTAGCGCAAGCACTGTCCTCAGTTCCAAATCCACAGCTTCGGGCGGAAGTGAGATGCAATCCCCACACTCTTCCGAGAATGGACAGCCTCTAGACAGAGGACAGAGAGCGACGATCGAAGACTGGATCCCGCATCTAGCTAGCATGGAGGAGGAGCCACCCCAGACTAGCGATCATCATGACAACAGTGCGACTTCGGACACACTCGTTGGTACAGACTTCAACCTCGAAGAAGTCCAATCTACTGATTCAGATAGTGACGATGACTATGATATTGCAAAGAAGTGCTTTGAGAGGGGAAAGGAAGAATTTTCATCAGATCAACACGCAAAGGCGCTGGAGTCCTTTCGCGCAGGCCTGAAGCGTGTAGAAAAATTGGGCCTGAAGAAGAAGGCTCGTCTTGAACCAAGGACTATTCAACTGAGGATGGGATTGAGCTTGCTCTCCCTAGGCGAATTGAGCGAATCTGAGCAGTGCTTGTTATCTTTAGCATGGCCACAAACGACAGATGACAAGCGCAGAATACTTGCTCTACACGCGTCTTCTGGCTTGGCCCAAATCTATCTGTGCAAAGGATCTTTCGAAAAAGCGGAGGACTGGTGTAATAAGTCGCGGATTGGATGGAAGCGTATTGCCGGGAAAGAGCATCCTGCATACATCACATGTCTAAGGCTGTCAGCTTTCTCTTCTGAGCTCAATGGTAATCATGTCGAAGCCGCTGCAATTGAAGAAATAGCCAACGAGTCAAAGGCGGCACCAGCGGCGGTCGATACAGGATTAGGCGCATATGAGTCACTGTGCTTCACAATTGAGAAATCGCGTATCCTGGTCACCGAGTATCATAACAAGGTTCCAGATACTACAAGAAAAGAAGCGTCAACTGAGAGCAGACGATTCAGTCCAGGCAGACAACCAGGTACTGATCCGATTAATGATCCAACGGCGCAAACCCTGGCAGAAAGTCCGATCAGACCAAACTCAGGGACGACCGCAGTGGGGAGCATACATTATGCCGCACGCAAGGAAGACACTGGTTTAATCAAGAGACTTTTGAAAAGTGGGGCTGACATAGAAGAAGCAGCTGGTGAGAACCTTGAGAGACCTCTTTACCTGGCTGCTCTGCATGACAATACATCAGCAGTCAAGTGTCTGCTTGATCGTGGAGCGAACATTGAAGCAAAGAATAAGTCCGGTTATACGGCTTTAATAGTAGCTGCTTGGAAAGGTCATAAATCTATAGTCGAGTGCCTACTTGATTATGGAGCGAATATTGAAGCAAGGAAGGAGTATAATGATACAGCTTTTTTGAAGGCTGCTTCAACAGGTCACAAATCTATAATCAAGTGCCTACTTGATCGTGGAGCGAATATTGAAGTAAAAAATGAGCATGGTAATACAGCTTTAATAGTAGCTGCTTGGGATGGTCACAAATCCATAGTCGAGTGCCTACTTGATCGTGGAGCGAGTATTGAAGTAAAAAACGAGTATGATGATACGCCTTTAATAAAGGCTGCTTGGAAAGGTCACAAATCTATAGTCGAGTGCCTACTTGATTATGGAGCGAATATTGAAGTAAAAAATGATTATAGTATGACGGCTTTAACAATGGCTGCTCGGGAAGGTCACAAATCTATAGTTGAGTGCCTACTTGATCGTGGAGCGAATATCAAAGCAAAGACCAATAGGGGTAATACAGCTTTATCCGTGGCTGCTTGGAAAGGTCACAGGTCTACAGTCGATTGTCTACTTGATCGTGGAGCGAATATCGAAGCGGCAAAATCTTCGGGCGAAACAGCTCTCCTACTTGCATGCCGCGTGATTAGCAAAGCAGAGAATAAGTCGGAGATTATTCGAACCATCGAGCTCCTATGTTCTCGAGGAGCTGATGTCTCAGTCAAGGATTATGATGGCGATTCGCCGCTCGGATACGCCAGAAAGGTCGAGGATAGCGAAATTCGGGAGGAGCTCATTCGTGTTTTGGAGCAATATGGTGCTGAAGAGTGAATATCGGCCTCAACCAATGCATGTTTGTTATATCATGCAGCTCGAAACCCACCCGGATGCTCAGGAACGACTCTTTCATCAAAAACTTCCTCTGTTGATTCGATTGACGGACATGCGGGTCATTACCAATGGCTTTGGAGAATCGTATTTGGTCTCGGTTCGATGCTGAGGATGGACCGAAGCATAGCTGAAACTTGACTTTCATGACTAGGACTGTGTGAGCAGGACTTAGACGAGAGACGGCCCCATGGTGGTCAGAAGATCCAGTAGCTTCAAGTCATTTCTCTGCTTAGAGACATTGCCGGATTTATGGAGAATTATTTTTGTGTTACTCGTTCATATTTACAGAAGATACAGTATCCTTAAGGCCTTGGGTACCCTCTCATTTCGACATCGTACAATTATAGCTCTTGATTACTCGTATCCTGGTATTTGATTCTCCAGCAGATCCAAAAAACCCTCAACTCCATCGCTATGCTAGACCTTATCTAACGGAAGCCTTATGGTATATATCCCCAACCCTTCATGCTCCTGCTAAGACCTCTATTCTCCTCTGTTTCCGCCAAGAACATCCATTTTGGCGAATCTTTCCCTTGCAACCATAACATTGAGTCTCGCGCATTCAATCTCCGTCTCTCCTGGCGGTAAGACAACAAGGACATAGGTATTATTCGTCAATCTTGCAAGGATGAGGTTGAAGAGAGGGGCTTTGATGACGACTTCCGTGAACGGATGCGAGGTAGATGTGGCGCCTGTATAATGCCTAGGCCCCGAATATCAGCAACAAGCATCTCGTACCATTCAGTCTGAACAACTCACCCTAGAGAATGCTTAAACGTCTTTATAACATTACTTAACCTCTCCTGACGATCCGCATAAGGATTCCTTTCCCCCATCTTACTCGTAACATTCGTAACCGTCAAAAACGTCGACCTCTCAAACAAAATAACCTCTTCCGCCTCCGTCTCCCTACTCAATCCAGCCAAATACCTCTCCATAACATCCAAATTCGGAATCAAACTATTAACGATATTCCCCCACGCCCCATATAAACTCTGATCCCAAATACTCGTCCCATACACCCTCACCATTTCTTCAAACGGCCCACTCGCCTCTCTTATTGCAGCTTCTCGATTGGTTATTATCTTTTCGCGGTAATCGGCTTGTACGAGGTCCATTTTGTGGATCAGCGTGAAGACGTGCGCGGTGGGGGAGTATTCTGCTAGGGCGGTGATGATGGCATTATAGGTGTGGAGGTCGCGGGGGTGGGGACCATCGAAGGAGCGGGATTCGACGTCGAAGACGTAGATGAGGACGCCGACGGAGGAGAAGACGTGGGGTTTTTGTGTTGTGAGGTAGGTTTCTGTGAAGGCGTCTTGTCTGGTTTGAAGGATACAATGTTAGTAGATGTATTCGCGAGAGCATAAGTTGAGCTCACCCTCCGCAATCCCATAGATTGAGGACTAGATTGCCTAGAAATTTGATCTGGCTATGCTCAACGTCGATGGTTGCGCCTAACCGGCGTACATCTTTGGCGACGTAGTTGCTGAATATTATACTGCGCATTGAAGATTTTCCCGACCCTGATTTGCCCATCAAGAGGACTTTCTTCTTCTTGGGTTTCTTAAGGCTGTCCATCTTGGGCTGGCTACTTCAATTGCTCGAATAGAGGGTGGGGGAAGGGTTGGACGGGCTGGCAGCTTGACGTGGTCGCAAACCGGTTATTAATCGGCTAGGATATAGGTCGCAAGGTACTACCATCTTCAGTCTGACTTGAGCTTATAATAGTCTTAATCAACAATTTGTGGCAGATGAGTGTAAGTCAATGGACTGTACAACTCGGAGTGACATGAGAGCTTCATGCTTGGCAGAAGGTTTGCCGAGGTCGCTACAAACCATTATGTTTACCTATTTAAAGAGATGGCTATTTGTCTCTGCGTGTGAAACAACCCTATTTTCAAGCTTAGACCCTGGTCATAAGAAAATGGTCCGAGGGCATGAAACCTAGCTGGAGATGTGGCGCGGTCGAATTGTCTGACCATGAACACGCGAACTTGCTGATGTAGGCGATGTTGTAGCCGCCTGATGGCTCAGGATATATGTTCCCGGTTTTCAGCAGCTACAATGATTTTCTCAGTTGAAGCCAGTTCGTCTACGATTGCCAGCCTGTCAAATATTTTATGATGAATCTATATTACTTATCCGGCACATTCTTACTGCTGTTATCGGCAGTGAAGATCTCTGCTTTTACCATCTCAGTCAATCAATCTGCTACCACTAACTCTCTGAACGAAAATTCAACCACTAACATTCTGCCGACCAATTATCAATGCGTAAACGAAGCCACATGGTTTCGCACATCCGGATTCTCAAAACAATTCTACTACGATTGTCAGGAAGCGTGGGACGTGATGGATCTGGCAGATTTCCTCAGATTTGAGAAGGATACACGGTTGGAATTCCTGAGTACAGATGCAAAACCTTCTCTACCTCAGTTGGAACATATACAAACGCCTAGAAGGTACACCTATGGTAGGTCGAAAGCCATGGCCTTCATATGCGCGTATTACTGATACGATTCTCTCCGTGATAGGTACCTGCACATGGGCAATTGTGAGTCTTAGAGATATCCCATCCGGGAAATTGCCAAATGCACCCCCAGGACCCTATCCTACAAGTGATGTGACCACCTTCGACCAATTTTATGATTCCGCTCTCTTCGGGGTAGATAGCCGATGCTTGAAACATGGCACTCTTGGGTATGCTATAGTTGGTAAGTGCTTTTCTCTGGTCTCGCTCCTTCAAAGAGGACAATTCTAATAGGGATGCGAATGGTAAAGGCGTGGAACATTCACTTGTCATTCTGGTAACCGGAACAAAATCGGTCTTTGATAGGAGTCTTCCTAGGGGGGTCCATCCACCGCCTGTACTAGGGAATGTTACACAAAATGCGCTGGATGGACAGAGTATCGCCGTACCGGTTTTGGGAGAGCTTAATGAAACCACCTCGTTTAATACAGCGCCTCAGCAAGATGTCCAATCCTCATGATACGTTGGAAACAGCCTTCGCATTCAACACAAAAGTAGAAATTGTACATAGTAGGCCGAATGAGCCTTGGACAGCCATTCTATACTTTTCGAGATCGCAAATGAAGCATGTAACGCCGAGTGACGTTCTCTTTCCATCGATTATCGCTGTGGGGCACGGCAAAACTTGAGGTGAACAGTGCGATGAAATTAGATGTTTTCACGAGGTCGTCTGGAATTTCCAATTTGGGACCCCTCAACACGAAGTCTCCGATTCTGGCTTCGTACAGTATTTTACGACGGAAGAAGTAATTCTCCTTCTTTTCCGTTACCCCCAAGCGTCAAAGTGGTACACTCGCTAGAAGGATTGGGGAACCGCGCCGTCGATTCCTTTGACAACTTATGAACCACAGACGTAGAATGTCCCTCTAATCCAAGCGAGATAGATTTAGGGAGTAAGAATTTGGAATTCTGCAGTCCTAGCGGTTATAAAGCGGTGGTACTCCTGTAGGATTCCCGGTTAAGGGAGGCGAAATTGCGATTGAATGGCCTTCGGCAGCAATGCAGGGCCGGCACGTCGTCTCCGCTCCCAAGAAAACATCAGCGGCTTAGGTGGCATGTTTTCTAACTCGATTATGACATAGCAAAGTGCCAGGAGGCATCCCATTGGAGAGGTAGAGACGCTTAGGGAAGACTTACGGATAAAGATGCGGGCCTATTCTGGCACCCAACGGGGAAGCTACCCCCGTGCCGCAAATCTCCATCAGCGTCGTGAGTCGCCAACAGTGTGACTTAGGCGTGACTTGGTCGTTGTAGCTTCGAGGCCTGTTCCATGTAATTTCGATCCTGGGAAAGTCGTACCTGCATCAGCGCCACGCGACTTCAATTGAGTTAGACCTAGATTTCTGACCGGCAAAAGGCAGACCTTATCCTTTTTATCCTCCTCAGCCCGAAGACTCAGGGGAAAGAGGGGGGAGGGGGGAATTGGGGGGATGCATGGGTAGCGATGGTACCTCTTAGCAACCCTATCACTCTTACATGGTACTTGAATGGTTCAAAGTACAAAGAAGTCTGACTCCTGAAAGGCCGACTAGTCCGAACCCAAGACTCAAGTCACTTCAACATCATGGGGCCATGGATTATGAATCTCTAAGGTTCTCTTTCCTAATCTTCCGATCTGCAGTCTGCAGCTACCCTCTACCAACGGCTTCATCCACCAGCTAGCTGTGCTGTAAAGCAGTCTTCCGTATTACTTCTCCTGATCAGTGATAGCGGGGACAGCTTGCCCCTCGCTTCGCTTAGATCTTGAAGTCCTAGGACTATGGGTCTCTTCAACAAAAAGAACACCAAAGTCAACACAAACGGCGATGCCAGATCTTCTACCGGTTCCAGTCTCAGTGCTAGCAGTGGACTGAAGTCGCCATCATTGGCAAGGAACTCAGCTGCTGGTTCATCCTTCTCACCTTCGTCTGTCGATGTCTCACTTCCCGCCCCACCGGACCCCACCCTCGATCCGGCTGCATACCTTAAAAGTATCTACGCAGTGAGGTCAAGATGTGGATTAATATATCAACGTGCTAAGAGGAATCAATTGGCTCATTTTGATGTTGATGGGAGCAAGTTTGGAGAGACTGCAAACTATCTGGTTTCTATACTCAAAGTGCGACACATCCATCTTATCGTGGATCTGATCACTAATCGTCAATAGAGAGACCATGCCCCAGACTATCATACTATACCTGATCATTCACGCTGGTCTCATTTTGAAGCCGGTGGTCGTCCTCGTGTAGATCAGCTTCTGGCGGCATGGCCTTCCTCAGTCGACCTACAAGAACGTACTCGCCGCCTCATCGATCTCTTTCTCGTTTCAGTTATACTTGATGCCGGAGCAGGTACAGGATGGTCATACAAGAGCAAGGAATCGGGCAAGACTTATAAACGGAGTGAAGGGCTTGCAGTGGCTAGTTTGGAAATGTTCAAGGCAGGGTACTTTTCGAGTGAAGATTTGGAACCATGTCAGGTTGATAGTGTTGGGTTGAAAAGGTTGACGGTGCAACAATTGGCGAAAGGACTACAAGTTACGGAAAGTAATCCAATTGCAGGATTGCAGGGAAGAGCTGGGCTTTTATCACGATTAGGGGATGCATTGCGGAATACGGCACTTTTTGGGAGAGATGGTCGGCCAGGTCATATGCTAGGTGAGTGCTTTATGTCAGTGAAGTACAGATTACTGATCGTCAAAGACTACCTTCTCTCACATCCAACAACCCAAGCCGCTTCTGTTCCTGTAGTGACAGTTCCAACACTTTGGACAGTCCTTATAAACGGTCTTTCTTGCGTCTGGCCCGCAACACGAACACAAATCGATGGAGTAAACCTTGGCGATGCCTGGCCATGTTCTTCTATGCCACATTCACCGCCCGCCTTACTATGGGAGACTATCGTTCCCTTTCACAAACTTACACAATGGCTATGTTATTCGCTTATGGTTCCAATGAAGAAGATTATGAAAATACACTTCGCCGGCACCGATCTGTTGACAGGATTGCCGGAATATAGGAATGGAGGATTGTTGATTGATACTGGGTTGTTGACATTGAAAGAGCAGGATGCCCAGAGAGGGATTGCAGCTTACAGAGACAATGCTACAGTTAAAGGACAGCCAAATGTGGAGGTTGTGCCATTATTCTCCACAGATGATGATGTTATTGTTGAATGGAGGGCTATTACCGTTGGCTTTTTGGATGACCTCTTAATTGAGGTCAACGGTATACTGGGGCTGACTGGGACGGATAAGTTGAGTCTGGCGCAGTTGCTTGAAGCCGGGACTTGGAAAGTTAGTTTGCCTTGACAGATGTGGGTGAATACGCTGACTTTAACAGGGCGGACGAGAGCTAGCAGAGGTATCCAGGCCGAATACTGGGGGTCCTCCTATCATGATAATGTCTGACGGCACTGTGTTTTGATGAGCTGGTTGTTATTCTTTACACTCCTAGGGTTCTTATAATGGATTACGGCATCAATGGAAGGAGAACATGAGCAAGGTCGGGCGGCTTCATTGACTTTAGAGGTTCAGTACTCGATGTGCATAAGAATGTATGTAGGCATGCCAGGGGAAGATGGCTTGATGTCTCCATTCTCATTTCTTGTAGTTATTTGAATCATGAATTTATATGTCAGTATTCATAAATATCTCCCCAAGCATGCAATCGTTGGATGGGATACGGTTCTGGGCCCAAGGAGTGGCGGCGGCTGTAAGGTAGTGACGGCTGATGATGCTTAGCAGTGATATATCCATCTTAACTCCAACGAAATTTACCCATATTAGATGGACTCTGATGCCATTGCAGAGACTCATCCGCAGCATACCAATGGCCTTGATGAGGATATCTAGATATCTTAACAACAACGCAAGGTTCGAGCACCAAAATGCTGACGGGGTATCAAACCAACTATACAATTTTCCAATGTCCTCCCTCAGCAATCTTATAAAATTTTACCTCCGAAGCTTGATATCAACATATCCCTCTCTAGAATGAGCTGTGAACTCTCATCCATGTTCATCCCGTTGCGTTCAGCTCTGTTTGCTGTCTGGAAAACTAAGATGCGGAGCGCAGGCCAGTTCTGTTTCTTCCTTTTATATCCAACTCCTCTCTTTATGCATGAGCGCTGTTTTGTATGGAAATTTTACTGTCATTATGTTATTTTATTGCGGTTTATTCACTTGATGCTTGCGAACTCGCATTGTTGTCTTGGGGTCTGGACGACGTCAGTGTAGGAGATAGGAAATCGCTGCGTTGATGGGTAGGTTTGTTGGAAGCATATTGAGTGCACGGCGGGGGTTGCTGTCTAATTTAGCAGAATCTCGTGAGTCCACAGTAGTTTTCTAATTCTCTCAGTCCTTGCACGTTTGACGATCGCTTCATGAAATCTACCTGCTCTTGCTGCTTCCTTTTCTTATAACTTTCAATCTCAACGTTGATTGACATCTTTTACCTGGCTATCTCTCTTTACATCAGCATATCACATTGTGCACCGGCTTCACCAACGCCCACAACCCCCTCCAGTGTCCCAGCACTGCGTGCAGTTATCATTTCCACTGGTATAGAAACATTTGCTCCATTAACAGCTCCTCTATGCGTAATCAAAGGTGGAAGCAAAATTCATCCTTCAAGGAATACCTTTCAAATACTTGCCCTCTGCTTGTGAATATCAGGGAGTACTATGGCACACTTTACCGTGGCTATAATTGTTAAGGGTTAAGATTTATATGATTTGGCGTTCTACTTTTGTGAAGGGGGTTGGTGTCTCCGACTACGGGAGGATGAACGTGAATACAGGGCATGGAGCTTCAGAATCAGATGGTGAGTTGGACCGGGGATTGGTATTACGGGAGATTTATTTCAGAGACTTATCATAAGGGGTTGTATTGTTCGAGTGAGGGGCAGATGGTTTTTCAGTGGGAGAAGAGGAGGGTTAGGGATACAGTGAGAGAGGAGGAGGAGAAAGAATCTTGGTGTGGGCAATGTATGGGCGTTATCAGAGTTCTGGATTCAGTTACCAACGACCTTGTATCATGGAGCTGGGTACGAATTGTCTAATAAAAACTTGTTCGACTGATTGTCAAGGTAGACAGGTTCTATGCAACGTTTAATATGTGCGAGTTTGCATGTGAATGCTTCGATACATGGATTCTTCCCAATTAGACTGTCGGGCTAGATGACCTCTATTGTTCATGTCAATGATTTGAGTATGTACCTACTTTCACTCATGACTTGTACTGCTCTGAAGATCGGTGTGAAAGTGGACATTGAACCTGATATCATTGCTGACTAATCGGGGTTTTCCTTGGCGGTGATTGTCTCGTGTCAATTGAGCTTGATCAAATACAGCTTCATCTTGAAACAATCGAGGCTACTTCTGCTGAGGAAATGATATCCGATCTTCAATAGCTCCGGAATATGTTGCCCAATTAATCATCTTCCTAACCCGGCAATGGACGATCTCATAAGCGTCGAATGGACGGCTCCCAAAGCACCTTCGACAAGTCAGCAGCGTCCACAAGCTTCAGGGAACTACTATCCAACACTGAGACCTACTCCGCCTTTGTCAGGACGGTCAACACCTTTAGATGTCCAGCAAAGTCAAGGACCTACGAACAATGGCTCTGCACGTAGCGGACCTTCAACGCCAGCCAATGACAGCTTCGCAAACTTGGTGAGCTTCAGTGCTTCACAGCCAAATAAGAATCTCTCATTACAGGAGCAACAAAGGTTACGAGAGGAGGAGAGGCAGAAGCAAGAGGCGGATAAGAGGAAGCAATTTGATACACGACTTAACGGGACGCAGGCAGCGGCATGGGATAGCTTAGGGGGCGGAAGAACTACACCGAGGGTCACATCACCTCCTACGTATACGGCTACAGAAGAGTATGGGGGACAGCGGCTCTCGAAGGTCATCAATAAGCCTTTTGCTGGGATACCTACGGCCTCTGTTCCTATTAAAACGTCGACGGAAGATGATGACTTGCTTGCAGCTTTCAATGCTGAGGCTCCGGTGGATAAGTCTAGCTATATGCCTCCAGCATCAAAGACAGCTAGTATTGATGATCTAGCTTCGTTCGGGACTGAACCTACAAGGTCAAGCTCATCAAAAGACTTGAATGGGACGAGTGGAGGTTACGCAGAGGACCCGGATGATGATCCGTTTGGTCTTGGTACAGGTGGATATGTTAAGCCTTCTCAAGAGGCTCCAGCTAGCAATGGGCCGAATGATGAAGACGACGTCCTTGGCATGCTTGCTCGTCCAGTTTCTGAATTTCCCACCAAGCCCGCAAGCGAATCGAAAGCTCCTGAAGCTTCTGGAGCTCCTGAAGAGCATGAAGTACATCCTCAAGAACGGGCAGTTGCAGAGTTGGTCGATATGGGCTTTGCACCTGAAAAGTCTAGGAGAGCACTTGAGGCTACTGAGTCTGGAACGGATGTCCAAGCTGCAGTGGGATGGTTGTTGAATCAGGCTCATGAAGAATCCAGAAAGAAGACCAGGCGGCCAAGTCGTGAGGAGGAGCAGGATGGGGTATCTAAATCTCAGTCTAGAAGGACTCCTGGTCGACGAAAAAGCTCAACATCTGCATCAAAACCGGCGTGGATGCGAGAGCAGGAGCGTCCTAACGTCAGTCAAAAGCGCCCTGATAGCAAGTCGCCTGTTAATGGTGAGAAAGAACCTACGCAGTACGCATCCGAGATTGGTAGCAAGATGTTCAAGACCGCGAATTCGCTATGGAAGACAGGAACGAAAAAGCTTAATCAAGCCGTGTCTGAATTCAATTCCGATAGTGATACCAACCAGCCTAAATGGATGAAAGACGCTCAACCAGAACCTTTACGAAAGCCGAGGATTCAGCAACGAGAACACGATGCGAATGATCATGATAGAATGGGTGGAAGGCTTAAAGCTGAGAAAAACGTTACAGATGAAGCATTGATGCTTGAAGCCGACTCTCGTCCACGGAAGCCTCGTCCTAAGGTAGACGCACCACGTGAACAATATGATTCTTCAAGAGATCAATCTCCTGCATTTTCAAAATCCCAAGAGCCAGCTATGCCCAAGCCAAAATTCATGCAGCAAGCGCCAGCCCGGGATCCTAGAGCCAAGCTAAGCCGGCAAGCCGTTGAAGATGAGACTGCCCAAGCGTATATTAGCCCGGCACGAAGGAAGAGGACAACTCCTAAACCAACGCCGTCCGAACCTCAACCTGAGCCAGATCTTTTATTTACCGATACACAGTCATCTCGGCAATCACAACCAGCACCTCGCCCAACTCCTAATCCTCAACCACGGACACCAGCTACTACCCTTCCTCCACCGAAACGTAACATCCCTTCACTCTCATCGTTTGCCCTACAAGCATCAACAGAGTCTCGAAAAGCTGGCACAGAAGCTTTCAAACGAGGAGATTACGCACTCGCTACCAGTCATTACTCTACATCCCTTTCTGCTCTACCATCCACTCATCCTCTGACCATCCCACTTCTCACTAATCGATCCCTCTCTAATTCCAAAACCGGTGACCCCAAAGCGTCAATCGCAGACGCAAAATCCGCGCTCGATCTTATCGGTCCTTCTCGCGGCGTTTCTGAGACTATAGATAGTGGTGAAGGAGTCAAACAAATGAGCGTCTACTGGGAAAAAGCAATGACTCGTCAAGCTGAAGCTTTGGAACAGTTAGAGCGATGGTCTGAGGCAGCTGGCGTATGGCGAACATGTGTGGAAGTAGGCATGGGCGGCGCAACTTCAATCGCTGGTCGTAATCGATGTGAGAGAGCTGCTGCTCCACAGATCAGGCCATCCGCACCGAAGCCAGCACCGAAGCCAAGACCAAAACCTTCAGCCATGGGTGATTTTGCGCCAGACTCGGAGTCAGTCACACGTCTTCGTGCTGCTAATGCTGCCGCTGATCGTCTTGATGATGAGAAATTTGCACTCGCTGATGTCGTTGACTCGCGTGTGTCACAATGGAGAGCTGGTAAGGAGGGTAATCTGCGTGCATTACTGTCTACACTGGAAAATGTTCTTTGGGGGATAGTGGGTGGAAGAAGGTAGGAATGGGAGATGTTTTGTTGCCTGGGAAGGTAAAATTGGTTTACATGAAGGGCATTGCTAAGGTGCATCCGGATAAGGTGAGTGAATGGATGGTGGTTATCGGTGTTGGCTGACTTGAATATTAGCTTCCAACAACTGCGACCACAGAGCAAAAAATGATCAGTGCGGCGGTGTTTGCTACGCTGAACGACGCATGGGAAAGATTCAAGACAGAGAATGGGCTTTGAGAGATTGCTGGGAGAAGTAAAGAATTTTATTATTGCGGCTTTTGAGTCAAGGATTGCCCGTGAGCACTGAAGTCCATTTGATTAGTAGAAGCTGAAGCTAGGAATACACCACACCTTAGAACACCGTCCGAGAGCAATGATTACAGGATTAAGGCATAAAACGCGTGGATGGCACCTTACATTATGGTATTATGCAGTGAGGACCAACAATCTGGAAGAGACGGCCGTTCCTGAGGATTCAATGGGACGTCCCGAGTGCTCTTTGGCCCTTAACAAGTCTTGGCTTCCGCCAAATTTAGTAGACGAGAATGGAGCAAAAGACAACTACGGAGGGGACATCGACTAACCCCTCGCTTGAAATGTTTGCCAGACACAGCTGAGAAGTTTGTTACTCCTTTGACAAAGGTCTCAGGTGCTTGATGAGCGCTTGGAAATATATATATCCACTGCTTGAAGACCTCGACAAATCCCAAAC
This sequence comes from Cladonia rangiferina, assembly GCA_023065455.1. NCBI lineage: Eukaryota > Fungi > Ascomycota > Lecanoromycetes > Lecanorales > Cladoniaceae > Cladonia > Cladonia rangiferina. Next base: position 397,937 of record JAJREH010000023.1, on the reverse strand, counting down.
TTCCAGCCATACAACTCTTACATAATTGCATTTACCGAAGGCCTAGAGCTCGCTATCAAAACGCCCCGTTCACAAGCCACCAATAGATGAAGCTTGGAAGCCGCCAGCTGCCAGCTATTTTTATGGTGAATTGTGATTGGGTTGCCTTGCATGGTGGCTGAGAATCCCCTCCTCAAACAATTGGCTCAGCCGCACTCGAGGCGGATCCGCCCCAGCACTTCGGTCGCTGAAAGACGCGTCCCTCCAAGACGCATCCCTCGAGCACAAGTCCTCTTTCATTCAATCCCTTCTGACACTGCTCTGTCATATTATTGCGGTCAGCGCAATTCGATAATTTTCTCTATATATATACACCCACTTGGTTATCCACCGAGGAAACGCATTGCGACAGCTCACAACTGCTCGGGAGCGAGGCACTGTTCGGCTCAGCCTTATCTGACAAAGGCCCTGGAAGCGATGTCAATTGTGTCCATATTCGTCTTGTTTGCAATATGGACTGGTATCGCCAGCGCTAACAACAAGACTATCATCCACGGTTGGGTACCTGAACCAGATGGACGTGGGACCTGGTCTATTGTCTGGAGCTGTCTTGTCACCATTTTCATATGTACTTGGTCGGTATTGCACCTTGACGTCCCGAAGCGCCACGGTTGGTGGTATTTGCGCTTTCGGAAGGTCAGGTGGATGTTGCTTGCTGCACTTGCGCCCGAATGGATTCTTATGCAGGCAGCAGAGGATTTCTTCCAAGCGCGGTCTCTTCTAGGCCATCTAGTGACCCATGGCGGTGATGAGTGGACACTTGTACATGCAGAATTTGCCGTAGCTGGAGGAATAAGAGTGAAGAGTCCAGAATCGGACGAAATCATGCCGAAACGCATCGAATCACTCAAAAAAGCGGTCGAGTCTGGTCAGATCAACGGACCACAAATATCAAAAGAAGAGCTCAAAAGTCGCAGCAAGAGTGATGGAGTTGTCAAGCTTATCGCACTGCTACAGATCACGTGGTTTGGGCTTCAAGCTCTCTTTCGAGCCATTCAGCACCTTCAGGTCACCTCACTCGAAATAATAACTGTTGCCTTCTTTGTTCTGGCAGTGCTAATTTATGCTATCTGGTGGAATCGACCTCAAGACATTGAGTATCCCATTGTTGTCAAGCTACAGAATGCGGAGAATAGAGTCGAGACGTCACAGGGAGTAAATGTCGATACGAAGAGGAGTCGTGATAGAAAACCGTGGTTTACGGATAAAGAGGATCTTGATGCAACGGCAATGACCATTATTATTCTATTGATTGCTCCTCTATTTGGAGCAATTCATTGTCTAGCCTGGAATGCGCCCTTCCCTACCTCAAAGGAAGCACTTGCCTGGCGGATTTGTGCCGTTGTAACAACGAGTCTACCGCTAGTAGAATTCGGTATAGTCATGCTGAACGACTCGGTTGTGTTCAAGAACAAGGACAACCTTGTTGTTAAAATCGTTTTTATACCTGTATTTCTCTACGCTATCGCACGAATCACACTCATCACGCTGGCATTTATGTCACTTCGAGCATTACCCGCCGACGCCTTCCAAACAATAGCCTGGACCAACTACTTTCCGAACCTGGGAGTTTAAGATGACACATGCCGGGACGAGAATTCCGAAGGACAACGAGCCGGTGCTGGCAACGAGGCCTTTGCAGATCAGCTCTCTTCTACAATGAGACCGTTGTTATCGTGCTCTTAAAGGCCATTTAGACGGTCCAATGCAAATAGAATCAAAGGGACAGGAGGTACGAGGTCCTTACAAGATTGGGTCCATCAAATGAACTTTGGGCGCGAACCCCTCACCACCGGCCAATGCCAACCACCTACTACCCAAGCAAGCAACGCAGACATCATCGTTCTTCCTCTCTCACCATTTCGTCCAGGTGAGCAGCCATGTCGGAGTATCAAAATATTGATTCTCACGACCTAAAGAACGAAAATCATCGACGCTGTTCCCATCGAAAACGCCAACCCACTACTGTCACACCTCGAACAGAGAACAATTAATTATCACCTTCCAATATATCCATTTTCAAAACATTTTCTCTCGAATGCCCTGACCGGACGTGTCTTGTTTTGTACGTCGCCATAGTTCGCGCTATTCCCAATCGAGATTTCAACACTTTCAACCTTGAACTTCGGCGGGAAAATTCCCGCTCGACCAAAAATTTGCCGTTGCGAATTTCGTGAAATGGGTCTGGGGCATAAGGAAAGATGCAGGAGATGGGTTGCGGGGTGGAAGAGTGGTGATGGGTGTGTGTAATGGATGGATAGGAAGGGAGCTGTGGTGTGTGAGGGTAGAGGTCGATTGGTTCTCTTATGATAGACGGCTGCTTTCATGTACGTTAAACGAGCAACGAATATAACGCTTAGAGCATATAGCATAGGTCATGTATTTAGATTAGATGTCGATTAATTCACTGCTTGAAGAATGTACAAACCGCCTTGAAAGGATGGTGAGCCGTGAAACAATGTTTGAATGCTCAATACACGCTCCATGCAACACTTCTATTCGTATATAACTCTCGTTAATAGATGTGCTTAGCAATCTCTTACATGTTTGGCTTCTAGTCTTCTCTAGAATACTCAGTCAAAGAGTCAATTCAGTAGAATCATTCCTTACAACTATATACAACACATTTCTTATACTCAAAGCAAGGGAAATACTCCCATTGCTGCTTATCATATAATCTCGTTGAGAAAACTGCTATGCTAATGTAGATTTCTTCCGTACTGTCGCACAAGAAGCTGACTGATACGCCGAGTCAGTCGGGATGCCATTCTGATGCAAATATTCACACTCCGTTAACCAGCTTCTCGTTGATTTTCGGCATTGGTGGACCATCCTCGTCTTCGTCCATAGCCTCGAGTTCTTCTGCTGAATGTCTGTCGAATGTTAGTAATGGGAGATAAGGGGAAGCAGGATATATACCCAAGTAATCCCTTGATATCCTTCATCTCATAATGCTTCTTCCTCATCTCCTCAAAATCCTTATGCCTCACTGTCCCATCATGTCCCTTTCCATCTGGGGCATCCGCATCAACAACTACCGTCTTCTCACCCTTCAGACTCCCACTCCTCCCTAATCCACCCGCACTCTCACTTCGTTCAATTCGCTCCGATTCGTCTTTTGCTGTATAGCCCACATCCTCCTCTGGCTCTCCGATATCAAGGCCAGGAATCTCCGCTTCCTTCGTCCGCTTCGATGTACGACCTTCCCGCGCTTTGTCTAATTCATCAACTACAAGCAGCCTCGCATCCAGCTCTCGCATCTCCTCCTCGTCTTCATCAGGATCATACCGCTTCGCATATGGTGTTTTCGGCTCATCAATCTTCATTGTCGAACTCTTCTCCTGCTCCGTAAGGTATATGTTTGCTTCATCCCATTTCAGGCGTATGTTCTCTCCATTGTCGTTCTCATTATTGCCAGGGAGGCTTGATTGACGGCGGGAGACCGAAGCCCGGGGGTTTTGAGATGAGCTTCGACGGTGACCAGCGTTTTGGAGTGTGTTTTGGAGGGTGATTTCTTTTTCTAGTTCAGGGTTTGCGGGGAAGGCAGGAGAAGTGACGATGGCGTCTTCGTTGGAGGTTGTTTGGGGGAGTGAGGGTCGGTTGGGGGGTGAGGAGCGAAAGGAGTTTTTGAGGATGCCTGTGGGTTTCAGAGCTTGAATAGGATGAAAGAAGTGAAGCGCACCTTTTGGCCGTTGTGGTGGGGAGATTATGCTGGTTGGTGATACTTGGGCCATGGTGGGTATTGTCAGGACACTGCTAGAACAATCTGGCTGTACGAAACTAGCTAGAGCAGTTATGTGGTGTGTTTGAATGTGATGGTGGGTAGAACATGAATGTGTATGTGATGTTGCGTTGGAGGTGGAGGTGGAGTTTAAAGTGGCATGCCCGTTGGCAGGTGCAACTCGTCATATGCCGCCCTCGTCAGCCCCACGCTAGTCTATATATGGTAAGGGGTCAAACGACTTCTTCACGTCCATTAAGAAATCCAAACTCTTACGACTCGAGAGTCTTGCATATGTCACCATAAGCTACTCATTCATCAAGGTTGACCTCCAAGGCCAACCTAGCAGCGATGCTAGAGCAGCTTGGGGAAGAGGAGCGTGAAGCTGTCACCACGGAAGACGAAGCTGTGACCAAGTAACAACCTACGAACTACGCCAACTATCACCATGCACCCTGGATAGTGATGATTCAACTTTCCTGAAAGCTTTGGAGCTAAGTGCAAGGATCGAAGCGGTAGCAGACTATGAACTACGCCAACTATCACCGCGCATGAATGGACTTGCTGAAAGTAAGGGATTCAACAAGGAGCTCCATATTCAAGTCAGGAACCTCCTTTTGCCCCATATTGCAGCGCTGATGCGCTGGGAGAGTTGGTTGAAAATTCTTTTCTCCTGTGACGTTGGATTAGGCTCTTTGACTTTGTTCCGAATATTCCGCGCTCTCTTTGGCAGCCGAAATATCCATCTGTGTCTATATCTTCGCTATATATATATATATATATATATATGTACATTTATTGTTGTAAGTTCTTTGAAAGAGATTGTGGCCGTACTCATATCATCACCTACTACCACTCCTGGTATGCTTCACAATTACGATTTTTCAACGAAGCCTAAGTGATTATAGCCACTTTGCGGTCTTCAAGCAACTAATTCACCTCAACTTATTGATTGTCCTACATATGCTGAACTCATTCCTATCCAGCTTCATCGTATCACGACGGACACGGCCGCCTGCCAGACTGCATTCATTGCATGTGGCTCATATCAAAAGCTATTTCAGACACATTAATTGGCGTCACACCATTGAATAACTGTAACGGCATGTGAATCATGTCTATAAGAGGCGTCTTTGGCCGGGTACTGAATAGAATAGGCATAATCTAGAAATGTCCGAAACAGTGACATGATACCATTCATCTTCTCAGTCTCCTTTTCTTGACCACACTCTCACGAGACCTGGTTTCCGTCGAATCTCCGTCTCTGATAGCCATTGCCGCTGGTTCTGGCCACTATACTTTCTTGGAACATCCCAGATTTCCAGCAAAGAGTGACACCTGCTAACTCGCTGCCTGGCTTGTTCCAAGTTCGAATACTTGGTCTGCTGCCCCCTGATTCCTAAGTGTTGGCTTGTTCACAAGCTAGAAATCCTTTAGAGTAGGAGTTTGACTGCTTGATTGACATATCATCCATTGCTCAAGGCGTCCAGGTTGTGAGTAAACAGCCTTTATCAGAAGATGACCTAGGTCTGAAGATCTTGAGTTAGTCGAAAAGAGAATGGGTACTGATCTAGGAATAGAAAGCGAGTTCTTACCAATGCATTGCTTACTCCACGTTCAATTGGGATGCTTTTCAGGAAGCTTTGGCTCGGTAACAACTGGAAATGGAGAGGGCGTGTTTGTTTACCAAACCTGGTCGGGTTAGCGGCTAGCAAAACGCGCACAAAACGCCTAAAACAAATGCAATTCTCACCACACCTTTAGCCAAAGCACAGAACTTGACACAAGCACTGATCGTATCTATTTTACTTCCTACGCATTAATTCAAGTACTATCATCATGGCCGAAGAGTTGTCGCAGGCCCAGCTGAGGGAACAGCAGATGGCCATAGCAGAGGAAAGAAAGCAGCTCGATGAAGATAAGAAGGAGGTGATAGAGGAAAGAAGACTGTTAGCAGAAAGGAGAAGACTGCTCGATGACGAAAAAAGAATACTGGTAGAGGATAGAGATATTATGGAGGCCGAGAGAAGTATGATTGAGGACAAGAAGACGTTAATGCGTGAAGATAGGCAGAAGATCGTTGAGGAGAGAGAGGACATCGACCGCCTACGAGAAAATGCCCTGTCTGGTATCGATGACAGCGTACGTTTCCTTAGACGTACTGCTCGGGAGTTGGCAGAAGGCGGCGCCCGAGACTTGGAAGATAGGTCCTCGTATTCTCCGCCTGAAGGACGACCAGCCAAGCGTCCACGTCGTACACCTGGGGGCCCTCAGATGCCGTCAGAGCCCACGATACCCCCGGAAGCCTCAACGGCTAGACCGACGAGTCCTCGCAATGGAACTGAACCCTTAGGCCTTTCAACCGCTTCCGACGAGATCAAGAACATCTGGCGTCAGATAGAATTCCCTCGAGAGTGGACTGGGGCTAATTCCGACAATTTACTCGAGCTGTTGAAGAAACACACCGGCAGGAAAGTCTTACCAGGGGCTCGCCCTGTTGCACTACTGGACCGATTAACCGCTAAGGATTCTTGTTTGATAAACAGCCTGAGGAAGGTGGCCCCCAAACTGGACAATGGACCGGCCCATCCCTGTTCAGTCTGCAGGAACAAGGCTTGGCCCTGTATCGCTGTTGATTTTACGGTGGCCGAACGCGACGAGCCATATGACGAAGATGGGCAGGCGAAGAGGTGGAAGTTGAGTATCCGGAACAACGGAGACGATGAGGAATGATGAAGGTGGTAATGGTAGTGTGGGAGACGGAGATAGGATATGGAGATACCCCGCTGTGCTGTATTGCTTTCCGCAAAAGCTTGGAGACCTTGCATAAAGGTCTCAGCTTGGATTGCATGAGCATATGGATGAACTCCATGATTTTGACATACCCCGCTGTGCTGTATTGCTTTCCGCAACAGCTTGGAGACCTTGCACAAAGGTCTCAGCTTGGACTGCATGAGCATATGGATGACATTACATGGTTTTGATATACCCCGCTGTGCTGAGTTGCTTTCCACCAAAGGTTGGAGACTTTGCAAAAAGGTCTCCGCTTGGATTGCATAAGCATATGGATGAGACTGCATGCTTTTGACATAGCCCTGAGCACAGCAAGAAGCCAGAGCACAGGTTGGATGTTCACTAGCATAAGAGTCGTATTGGCTGACGCGAAGTAAACATACGGATGCTGAAAATGGGTTTCAATTCCTTGGGTTAGCCACCCTCATCGCACTCGTGGCTCTATGCCATGTTACGAAGAGGGATCATTGATCAGTCGAGGCTGTGTCCAAGTTCTCAAGCCCTATCAGACTCTCGCCATCTCATAAATTCCCTGTATTGTTGCCATAACAGGTCACACATCCCCTCCTCACTCTTACTCCCGCTCAAATGATCAAGGCTGCACGCAACATCCCCGGCCCCACCGCACCATATTATGAAGCCACCGCTTGGTCGGCTTTATGCTGATCCTTCCATTTTCCCTCTGCTGTTCCCATGCAATGCTATGAACATCATGTCACACATCTCCTGAAAATCAACGCTTAGCTAGCTGTTGGCTAAGGGATACCGACATTGGTATTGGGAGAGAGCAAGCCTCACCTTCTTCCGTCAGCGATAGACGTAAGCAGCAGCCCATCGGCAGGGTGTCGTCTGATTTTTGGGATCTGTGCGATAGAGGGTTTGGCTGCGTCGACGGCATGTTCTGTTGTGATACCAGGCTATATGGGACAGTCAGCTTGTTCCAAAACAGGAGAGAGCAGGAACCCCACTTTTGAATCATCGGCAAGATATTTCGGGTGCTCTTCGCCTCCGAATCCTCCCGTTAGAGTTCCATAAGATCGACCCGGCGGCACTTATGTGTTTCTGGTACAGGCTCTTGAGCAGATTCATGTCATATTTATTTCCTCCGGCTCCTAACACGGTCGAAGTCGTACTTGTTTGGTTGTCAGAGAAGGAGGGGGAGCTTAGGATACGGTCTTGGAAACCAGCCAACAGGGCCGATTCGATGAAGAACGATCCGTCCATGGTTTGGAGCACTGTTGAGTCAGAGTCGAGGTGGAGAATGCGTTCATAGTCTGACTAGTTGTAGGACTCAGCCCAAGTTCCTGTTCTGGCAGATGTCAGCGCCTTAACAATTTGCACTTCTACCATTTGTGCCTCGTTTTCAGAGACTCGTTATCATCAAACTTACGAGCATTTCCACATCTCCATTGGACCTCAATCACTCACAGTGATATTAGAGCCATAGTAAGCAGTTGTGATTGCTTCTTCTTCGTCGGAATTGGTCTACCTCTGTACTGATGCATGGGTTGAGGTCAAGCAAGCATCGAATTCCCGAGAACACTAACCATATCCGGCTACGGCCCGTAATCTTTCACTTCAACCCTACACCAGCCAACGGCATCTCCTTCTCCAATGTAACAGTCAAGCTGTGTTCACTGATGAAGAAGGATCTTGTTCTAACGGATGTAAACACCCTTCGAAATCTTCCTCATCTATCCTTCTTGGCACCGGAACCGTGATCGTTGTGAAACAATCTGGCCTCCTGTGCTCTTCCTCATACATTATTCCCCATGGTGCTGCTGCGTGTCGTAGCCTCAAGAGGCGTTTCTCAACACCTCGCATGCAACCATTCACTGTCCATCTAGCTCTCTTAACCCATTTCTACCCCTCATCTCTAAAATTGTGGTATAGACTTTGGAAACGTGACACATTGGTCAGCTTATATTCCTCCGTAATAGCCTCCAATCTCTGAAGTCATGGTGCCGGTTGAGGAAACGTGACTTGTAGTCAGCTTACTTTTCCTCAGCTACCAAGCATTCACTCCCATCCATAAGACCCGGAAATCAAGGTAACGCCAATCCATACGACTAGCGGAACAGTTAAGGTCCATCCATAGGACCCGGAAATCAAGGTAAAATCGTGGCGAGTTATGTTAGAAATATGATAAACTCTATACACTCCGAGCAAGCCTCCACCTGCTCATGGCTCTTATTGCTGCTGGTCCTCGGCAAAGTTTGTGGCCACTACATCGTTCCATGCCACAACAAAACCTACAGCAAGCCCCAAGGTGTACGCACGCCAAGGGGAAGTTGGAATAGGCGTTTGCCAGTCCCAGTTGCCATCAAACTCGTGAAGGGCGTGACCATGGACATTTGCTTGGATAGTCCCAGCAAAACCACCATGAAGCAAGCCCATCACAAATGCAGCGGTCGTATTATGGGGCCAGTTGTAGACCACCTGCGACCCGGCTAAACAATTGGAAATGCGTCGCTGAGTGTCTCTGGCCGCTAATCGCTCAGTATGCCGCCTCGCATCCTCATTTTCGTATTGGGGGAGGAAGCCATGCAGAATGACGGGTGGCTTTGGTGGGGGTGGTGGACCGAAAGGATTGACAACAGCTCGGGCCTGAGCCTGCATTGTTGGTGCTGCTCCTGTTGCTGCTTCTACTAGTGGAGCGTCGTTCATCCCTAGATCTGTGAGCAAGTCGTCAACTGATTAAAACTTCGTGACCTTACTCTCATCGCCGCTGGAACCCCTGTTGGAATTATTGCTCTCGTCTCGTTGCATATTTCCTCCATTTGAAACGACTTAAAATTTCAAATGTACAAGATCTGGCTTAAATTAATTGTCTTTGCTTTGGATAAGGTACGGTTTAAGCAGGATGATTGGACTTCAGGGGCAACTGAGTAGTATTTTTGTGATGTTCTTGCGGTCACCACGACGGATCATAGCGTGATATCGCCTAAACAATGGTTTGCTAAATGTAGATTAGCGCTGGCCACAATGGTAAATATACGAAATTTTCGCTTCACCTCGACTCTTTTTACAACGAACTGAACGCGATCGCACTTTATTTTGTCTCTATTGAAGCGTAAGCATTCATAGATTGAGTATATCAGCGACAGTGTTCCTTCGTTTTTTCAGCATGTCTGGCTCAAATAGCGCACCTTTTGACATGAGGGCCATGCTGGAAGCCCTAACGAAAATTGATGTCGACGGCGTTGCAACCGGTGGTGGAGATAAAGACACCGAGATGCAAGAGAGTAGGAGTGAGTGTGAGGTTGAGAAGGAGGTCGAGAAGGAGAGGAAGGAAGAGGCTGAGAAGATTGACGTGGCCCCTTCACGGTTTAGAACCTGGCGAGGCTTGGAGAATGTGCCTACGGGGCCCGCCAACCCCCGTCCAGCACCCACCCAGCCCCGCTCTCCCTACCAGACCGGCCCTCCCTCCCGGCCTGGCTATGGCTATGGCTTCCGCTTCCCCCCCGCCAGCCCTACGGCTCCTTCCCCCCCTCCCCCTACCAGGCTCCGCCCGCGGCTCCGCCCGCCGTTCCTGCTTCTGGGCCTTCCCAGCCCCAGCAGCCTCAAGACAATGGCTCGCCTGCGACGGCCAGCGTCTCGGCCCCGGGAAGGGCAAGGTTCAGAAGTCGGGCAAGGCCCTGAAGGAGAAGAAGAAGAGGGAGGAGAAGAAGAAGAGGGAGGCGGAGTTTAAGGAGAGAGAGAGGAAGAGAGAGGAGAAGGAGAGGAGAGAAGAAGAAGAGAGGAGAGAGAGGAGAGAAGAAGAGAAAGAGAGAAGAGAAGAGGAGAGAGAAGAGAGGAGAAGAGAGAGAGAAGAGGATAGAAGGAGAGATGAGGAGAGAAGACGAGAGGAGAGCGAGAGAGAAGACCGTCGTCATCGACAGTTCCTGGAGATGATGGCCGCGCAAGAGACTGTCCGTAGTGCCGAAGCTGTCCGCCTGCAGGCTCGTCGCGCTGAACAAGCCGCGCGGGATCGGACGCTTGCGTCCTTAAATTCAGAGGCAATTGCTGTTGAGCAGCGCTTTGTTGGAGTGCGGAGCCATTATCTCCGAACAAGAGATAACCAGACCGACCCGGATTTGCGGGCCTTTTATCAAGAGGCACTCGTTTTAATAGACGGACCAGTCTTAGGTCGACTTACGCACTGGAGGTCGACGGTGGTTGCCGAGCTCGGCAACACTTCTGAGGCAGATCTCTCTCGGCGTCTCTCGGACATAGAGAGAGAGGCACTGATCAGTCTGGCGACTGCCGACCCCCCAATCCCCGCCCCCGCATGATCAGCCAGAATGAGGAGCCAGGGTTGACGTCGAGATGAGGAGGACGTCGCACGCCACTAACTGAGTACCTGAGGAACTAATCCGATAGAGAAGGGCTGTGGTTGTGCTCGAGACAATTAACCGTCATACATTACTGGGTACCTGAGGGTTTCATCCTTTGACAGGGATCTAATCATTATAGCGAAGGTTTTGTACCAGACGAGAAGCAGACAACACTTTACTGGGTAGCTGAGAGATCTTTCTTCTTGCGGAGACTAATCACGATAGCGAAGGTTAAGCATTGTTTGGAACGACATCTTACTGGGTAGCTGAGGGACTCTATCTTACGATGATAGGTCGCGATAGCGAAGGTTAATGTTGTTCAGGACGACATCATACTGGGTACCTAAGGATTTAATCCATTGGCAGGATCTAATCACGATAGGGAAAGTTTTTTGTCGAATCACATACACAACATTGGACTGGGTAACTGAGAGATCTTCCTTCTAACGAAGGTTGATCACGATAGCGAAGGTTACTTGTTGTGTTGAAGTGATGGAAAAGATCGATAGTCTCCTGCCGTGGTGCTCACACTACAATTGGAGACAGCAGATCTGGGTTTGGGGTGTTCTGGTGACCATGCATCACGGTATTGTTGACGAGTGCCTTTACGACGTCTAGCCGACCTTTTCAAAGGTTGCACGCTAAGTGCTTTCACGGCTTTTCGTCGACCTTTTCGAAGGTTGTACCCAGAGATATCAAAGAAGCTAAGTCAAAGCATTGCTTTGTGCAGCACCGTGTTAGGTACCTTTACGGCGACTAGTCGACCTTCCGAGGTTGCACTTTACGTGCCTTTACGGCTTGTCGTCGACCTTTTCAAGGTTGTACTTTGATACTCTGCGAGTCAAAGCGATAAGGGTTTAAAGTCCCTGGGTTGTGTTCAAGCAATTGACTCAATCCTCATTGCATTTATCGCTATACACGATACTACAAAGAGGAAAGAATCATTGCACCGTTTTAGTTTCATGTCAAGAATTAATATTCATTCGATGCTGCAGAATCCTTATGCCAGTCATTCAAGTCCATCTTGATATCGATCTAGAGCAGAATCTAAGAATAAACTGCATTGCAAGGGAGCAATTAGCCAAAGGCCGAAATAGTCAATAGGCACCAACTTCAAAGACCGATTACCGATCCACTCAACATAATCGTGCATTTTTCCATGTTCTAAAATGGCTACATGCAACCAGGTTTTCAACTCTGAAGTAGCGCTTAACAGCCACCTATTAACCTCAGAGGCTCACACTTGGTGCTCCACGTGCAATCGTGGATTCATATCTACGGGCTTTTTGTAGCATCAAGGATTCACTATTCTCGTTCCCCTTTTCTCTCCATACAAACTTACCATACATTATATTTCGTTGGCCCTCCAAAGCCACATGAGGAACGCTGTAGTACACCGATGTGCATTAGCAAACTCCACGACCCTTCAGGAGCCAAGCACGGCTCCGCAGGCTACACATTGCTGTGGTACGTGCAACATCAGCTTTAAGGAACCATTTCAGCTACGGGAAGTAAGTTCCAATCTATGCGAGTATGGTACCTCTTAAAGCAGCGCTTACATTTTCTAGCACAACTATGCGATGCATACAGAACGCGATATTGAACAGCGCGATATCAAATGCTGGGCCCGTCGTTGCAGGATCTAGCCAACGCAACGCAATTGATCTTACCTCAGAAGTACCTGCCGTGATGTACGTACCCACACGCCCGTGTCTCCATTGCCGAAAGATCTCCAGATTCATTCCCAGAGTCCCGGTCGCACTTTTGGGGAAGTGGAAGAAGACGATGAGGAGGAGGTTGAGCTGAGAGGTTGATACGTTGAATTACACGTCCAAGCGGCTGCAACAACTCTCTTGCCTTTCACTAGTAGTTCTTATCATATTGCGTAACGTGCTGGGCTCTGGACTCTCGACACCTGAAGGGTGCGGCGAGATTGGCATGGTAGGAACATAGCATAAATATAGCTTTTATCAGTAATAACTAAACATTTGTTAATTCGATTGAATTATATACATCAATGACTAGCGATCAATGACAACGTGATGGGTGCTTACACTGCTGTTCTGACGTCCATCTAAAAATCTGTGTATGCAGTGCAGAGGATCGACCACTGACAGGAATTTTGAGTGGCGATGTTTAGACTCCTGCGTTACGCAGTGCAGAGTATTCGACCACTGACAGAAGCCTTCCCCATAGCGATTAGCAATAAAGATTCGTAAAGGGAGATATATATCAGAGACGTTATGAATTGGTAGATGTGTGATTTTGGGATGTTGATCGTAGGAAGATAATCGGTAGTGCAATCATATTTCCGAGGCTCTCGGTCTTGCGAGATTCTTGAGAATCAAGTTATCCCGGGACTTACGGAGAAGATTGACATTAATTCCATGCTTTCAATCATATCGCCATCAAGAGCTGTGACCTGCAGCCCTTCAGCTGCACCCGAGTAAACATCCATTGACAATACTGCCCACCAAAGCATGGGCCTCCGAACGTCCTCTGAATTCTACCAAGAAGCCGCACGCTCACAACCGAACATGCAAGTGAAGATTGTTCGGAGGACAGTCATCATGCAAGCAAACACCAAAGAGGAGTAAGACTAAAATATTGATTTGGCATTCGCGCATTGACTGATATGGCCATAGGAACGCCGGACGACCAATCGCCCTTGTGCTTCATGCATCAGCTTCGAGATCCCACTTAAAGACGCCATACCGGAACACCGCTAGAATCCCTGATATTATAATTAAAACGGTGCCTTCCATCTCGGCCCACCCACCCTACTGGCTTTATGCAACTTCCCAGTCCGCACCTCCATACCCGGCATCTCCACCAAAGCCGGTGGTGCCTTGACCCATCCCCCATTCTCTGGAGACGTAACTCCCCGCTTGACTTCCTTCGTCGAAACATTAACCATGGACTTTGACTGCATCCCAGCCGGTACCTTTCTCTGCGACTCTACTGCTCTCCGTTGGGACTCAGCTCCGACACGCTTCTGAGTCTGCATCCTGGCCTTAGCAAGCTTGATAGCCTCCACGTCGACTTCATCATTGGCCAAGCGTTTCTGAACATCAATCTTAGGCTTTGAAATCCATCCTGCGTCACTCTCACTAGCGGTGCGTCTTTGTGTGTGCTTTATGCCATCAACATCGCTCATGATACGCTCAATACGGCTAATTTCTGACGAGTGGGAAGGACGCCTGCCAGACCTTCTGTTCCAGCTCCAGTCTCTTTCCATTGCGACCGGACTATACACGTCTTGGCTTGGAGTTAAAGTCCGGTCGCTGAAACCATCAAGGCTTTGAGAACGAGATGCGTGTTGTCGGAAATGACTGGAGATCTGCTTCGGAAGCTGTGCCATTTGATAAACCTCTGGAGAGGCCGGCTCCGGTTTCTTTACAGAATTATTTGACTGTTCAATGTACTGATGCGTCAAATGCTGTGGTTGAAGCGGTGGGGCAGTTTGTTGCTTTGATAGCCGTTCGGATTGCTGCGAGTTGTCAGACTTGGTTTGATTCTGCTTAGGCATCAGAGGCGGGATGGTCAAAGCCGCTCGTGCTGCAGCAACCGAACCTCTTCTCTTTGGCGGTAGAGGAGGCACTTCGAGTATACAAGCTTGTTCGATGACCTCATGGGATGTTGCAGGCTGATAGCAGCTACCAATGTTGGGATCGTTGAAGATCTGCTCAGACAACTCGGTAACATCGACAAAGAGCTTCAATATATTCCCCGTCCGTTGATTGATCCCGGACTCGCTTATACTTTGAAGGCAAAGGCTAAGGCCTTGACGCTCATGATCGATAAGACGAGACATCTGGAGGGATTCTGGGGAAGCAACAAGTGGGGAATTGTGAGGAAGCTGATCGAGGTCTTTCGGAAAGAACGCATTCCTTGGTGAGCCGCTGGATACGGATGATACGCTGGATATGGGCGAAATCGGAGATGGAGAATCATCATAAGATGAAGAAGATGTCGAAACTGATGAGACCGACCGGCTCAATGGACGACCACTATTCCCAACACCCGTACTTCTCGACTTGGACTGAATAGTTTGGATAGTATTTTCGTGAGCCTTGGCATTGTTGGACATGAAGCTGATGATTGACATGTGACGGCACAGATCTGCGGCGAGATACTGCTGCTCTGGGGTCTCAAGAAAATCACGTCTCAGTCCGACGCCGCCAGTCGAGCCTTGATTTCCAACAAGACAAGCGAGGAAGGCGAACGTATATGCGTGCGGAGTTTGATCTGTGGCATTTGGGGAATGCTGGGTTGCAAGTTGACTGATACGACCGAGCAGGAAAGCTAATAATTCAGATTTGAGTTGAGCCTGGTCTCGTTCGCTGGCCATGAGCACATATGGATGGTTGAGAACATGTGATATGAATCGATACAGGACTGAACGGACGTCGGAAATGGATGTCGCCGTCGATTCTCTATCGTGACCATGATCGCCGCAAAAGCATTCGTCTTTGTTATACAGTTCGAGCTCTTGGAAAATGCTGTAAATGATATCCTCAACCTCGAACAGGCAGCCAGAGAAGCTTTCACGCACGATGCCGTCAAGATACTCCTCCAGTTGACGCCCTAGGACGGAAAGGATCATCATTTGATATAGGAATTCAGCTCCAATGGCTCTGTTATCGAGGTTACTCGCCACTATCCATGAGAATGGTATAGACTCGAAATGGCTATCCTCACCGAGACTGTCGCTTGGAAAGACAGCATAACGCACGGTTCTGATTTGGGGCAAGAAGAGACGGCTTTCCACCAAACAAGCTTGGATCAACCATTCAGGTACGCTAGCAAACCATGCTTGCTTGGCATAATACTTGGTCTGAATGGTAATCTTTGCCAGTGGTATTTCGAAGTGGCTTTCAATCGTTGGACTTGATTGCTTTGACATTGGAGCTTGCAAAGCTGCCATAATATACGCTTGATAGAGGACACTTGAGCCTGAGGTGGTCTTGCCTGTCCATATGTGGTCTGGTTCAGAGAATGGTCGAAAGTTCTTGGACAGGAATTTACGGCCATTCTCAATAGCATTGGCAAGTTGAGTTCTTATCCTAGGTGCTGACGTAAAGGAAGATAGTCTTTTGAGGGTGATGATCGCATATGCTGTCGTCTCACAGCCACCACAGCCCCAGGAACCATTCGACTTCTGAGTGTGTAGGGTCCGGGTTAAAGCCTGAAACAGGCAGATGATAACCTTATCCTGGATGGCTGGATCGTCAGGAACAGGCACACATCCACGAGCCCATAGCTGAATCAAACGCACAAACGCCTCAACCATTAGCATGATTGGGTAATTTGGAGATCGATTCTATACAAGGTTAGTGAATGCTCAACATCAGGCTTCTGTACTGACTGATTGATCTTCAATTCGCCCATTTGTGGTCCACCAGTAATTACACAAGAAAGCAACAACTTTCTGTATTTGCAGCATCTGTTCACTATTCTCGGGAACCAAATCAAGCAGAGCCTTGAGAACATGACAATTCGTTCTGAAACTGGGACTCTTGTCTTGTGCATACGTCTTGAAGTACTCTCGGGTTTCGTAACGCTTTATCAATCCCTGTGGGGAAGCACTCCGTCCGAGTAGAGCCAAAGCCGAGATAGTTCTGGCCGTGTTGTCTGCATCTGACTCGACATATGGCGCGAACCCGGTTACTCCGTTCTCCAATTGCAGACAGTCTTGCAGGAAATCTGCGGCAGTGTTTAAAGTTCTCATACCCAAGTCTTTAATGTTGAACCCGTTCTCCAATAATATTGACATCACACCACAGAGCTCGAATACAGTGGTAGGGAACTTAGCAGGCACTCCTCCAAAAGACTTCTCGTCACCGACGGAAACGATGTGTTTCAAATACGCTTCAGCTTCATCATCCCACTCAGTGCAATTCATCAAATAAGCGGCCGTGGATGCTGGTGA
Organism: Cladonia rangiferina; assembly: GCA_023065455.1. Taxonomy (NCBI): domain Eukaryota; kingdom Fungi; phylum Ascomycota; class Lecanoromycetes; order Lecanorales; family Cladoniaceae; genus Cladonia; species Cladonia rangiferina. The sequence goes on along the minus strand of JAJREH010000023.1, from coordinate 381,136 downwards.
TGCCATCATTGAGCCACAGATCTTATGCTGTACTACTCGGTCAAAGTCAATCTCTCCGATTCGTCCCTCTAAAGAGTGAGTTGCTACTGTCCTCGTATTGCTGTACAGTGCCCCAAGTGTATGATTTGATCTCTTATTAGGTTTGGTTTGGAGGAAGAGTTCCCTGCCTGGGAAAGCAAACCGAACGTCTTCAAGCTCGAGCATCTGCAGAAGTTTGGTGATCAAGGGCTGGATACCAGTGTTCGTCGCTGTCGAATTGACATCCCACTCTGAGAATTTCGTCTCCAGAAAGTAAATTGCTCGAGTTTTCCTGTGTATTAAATCTTCGGACGCCTTTCCGAGTTGATAAGGACGCGAGATGTGCCTGGACAATGCCAGCAACGCAGCCAGGCTATTCAAAACACAATCGACCTCAGACGAAAACTTCGACCCACTCCAGCCTCCATCAGGCTTTTGAGTGTTCAACAGGTATTCGAAACTTGCTGGAAACAAATAGTTGGTGTTGCCATTGACGGTCTTGGCAATCATGGCAACCCATGCTGTGTCGTATATTGAACAGGTCATCGAAGAAACTCCATAGCTGGAATCATGGTGCTCAACTAGTCGGCGGACCAGCGAACTCGCCCTGGAAGAAGGATTGACTCGGTCGTGTAAGTACATCTTGGCTAAGCGCAGGAATCAATGCGCAGGCGCAAAGAATATTCACAGTCATAAGCAAGGAGAGATCTCAATCTTTTCAGCAAGGAGGGAGGTAAATATACATTCTTTCTGACCACCTCCGACGATGCCATTGAACTATGCGCAGAGGTCTCCGAGCCACTCCTGGAGGGGAAGTCGGGGATGACCGGCCAATTGAAGTCGATGCCATGGCGTTCTAATCAGGAGTCAAGATATTCTATCAGCTAGGCACTCGGCTCAAAGTGTCAGGTGTTTCTGGAACTGGGCTTGGGAAGCCGCCGAATAGAAAACATTGTTGTATGGTTCGTGCGGTGAGCTGCCAGAAGGGGAAGCTGCAGGGCCTGTCGATCGCGGGGGGCAAACGTTTGGAGGGGAGCCGAGGCAGTTTTACCCCTTAGCCACCCTGTTCCACCTTCCACCTCCATCTCATCTGCTCCATCTCCGTTGATGGTGCCCCGGGAAGATCGACAGTGTTATGCTATTCTTCATCTACTCGTTGTCTTTCCCTTGGTGTTCGAGAACACGACTAGGATTAGAGAAGATTACAACCAACAGTCCTCGCTTTCGCTAGATTGACCGATCTACTGGTGCCAACACCTGGTGATGCCGATGGCTTCAGGGGCAGAAATTGATAGAAGCTGCGTGGAGGTCGGTATGCCCTAAGCTGGAGGTTGCTCACGTTTCGTCGGATAACTACACCTATCAACCGCTATATCCTATTTTAAGCCTAGATTGGCCTCATGAGGCTTGACGCACCCTCCCGATTGGCTCAGTACATTCAACCCAAATGTAAGGATTTGTCCTGCATTAGCGCATCTCCATCAACTTCGAATGCATGCATTCCAAGCATCTCAATATGACTGATGACCTTCGGACTGATCGCTCATTTGAGGTACCATTTCCTCCAAAACCTGCAATTCAATGCGTCTACGGTTCGCAGTACAGTGAAGACCATGAACCAATCATGCCGACTTTGATATTTACCCATGGGGCTGGCGGGACATTGAAAGCAGATGCCATTGTGAATTTCAGCAACGGCTTTGTGTCCAATTCGAAAGATGGAATAGTATGCTTTCAGGGCAATATGAATCTCAAATCCAGAGTCAAAATGTTCAATACCGTCATAGATCATCTTGCCTCCCCCAAGTGTCTAGGTGGACGCTCTATGGGTGCGAGAGCTGCAGTCATGGCTACAGATCAAACAACTCATTTGGTACTTATCAGCTATCCATTACATACTGACAAAGAAATTCGGGACCAAATTCTTCTCGATCTACCAGCTTCGGTCAAAGTTATATTCATAAGCGGGACTAAAGACACGATGTGTGACCTCGATAGGCTCGAAAATGTTCGGAGCAGAATGAAATGCAAGACTTGGAGGGTGGTTGTCCAGGAAGCCGATCATGGAATGAACCTCAGTCCGAAGTCAGGGACCAAGGATGTTGGGAGAAAGACGGGAGAAGTCGTGGCGCATTGGCTAGGCAACGCAGATGAGGAAAAGAGAGAGAGCCGAATTGAATGGGACCCTGATGCTGCAATTACACAATGGAGCGGTTGGTCGGAGACTTCGAATACGAGAGGCAAAGACCATGATGTTGCCGATTCAAACCACGTGCAAGGATCAAGCCACCAAAGCAAAAGAAAGGTCGAACAAACGCATGAACTCAAGTCATCAGGTAAAAAGAAGCGTCGAACGAGGTGACCCGATCATGCTTTGGCAATAATCATGCGATTTTGGTTAGCTCAATCCGTGGAATGTACAGACTCCGCAAGGAGGACCTTGGACTGGAAACGTGGGACCAACCGACATCGTGACGAATTGCTCCATAGCTCTACGAGTTGCCGTAGTAATGCATTCTTTATGGATGGGCTCTTAAGATACTACGCAAATGCGTCTGATGGATGATGAGTCCAGTTGATAGTCGTCTACAGTCGCCCATGTTAGTAGGACACTCTCAGAGCATGCCCTGTTGGAAGAATACACTGTCAAGCAATATTATCCAGGACATCACTCAAACCCTAACCGCCAATTCAATTTATGAATCTCCGGACACGTTTATGGCGGGGTTTCCCCCTCAAGCCTATAGAAGGCCAACGAGCCTTGACAACGATCACCAATTCGCAGTATTCTATGGTTGTCTCAGCAATTATTGGAATTGCCAGTGCTACATACTTTTGGATAATTGGTCCAAAGAACCTAGTTGCACTCGTTGGAGTTTCAGTAACTTTTCTAGCTGTGAGTCTCGGTTATCAAAGATAAAGATAGAAGGCTGAGGATCCTTGACTAGTCGGCTTCGAATATCATCTACCTAGTACTTCATCAGATCCTTTCCTTGCGATATCTCAGGCCTACAACGAGGATCTGTTTATGTCGCAAACACGACGAGAGTCTTGTCAATGTTTGCATGGCGATGTCTGGGGTGACGATTATAGCTTGGATGACAGCTTCCATCCTCGGACTTATAGCCGCTTCTAAGGCGCCTTTCTGTGAATCGGATACACCTGGCACATTAGAGTGGAAGACGATCAGCGGCTGCAGACTTCAACGAGCAAGTGTTGCTGGATCTTTACTCAATATGTTAGTAGTAATCTACACCAGTTAAGCGAGGGTAGTACTGATATTTAACAGCTTGAACTCTTGCATGTTAGTCTATGCACTTAGAAACTCTGATCGACCTTTTGCTGCATCCCTTCGAGGTATCAAATTAAGAAGCACTGCGGAAGAGGAAGTCCTTGTATCCAGGCGGTTCAGCATGTCCACTTCAAACAGTCCAAACGAGAAACAATTCAGTCTAGCTTCTTCTAGCCCAAGGAGTGCCTGCAGCCCACTAACGCCAACGCCAGCACCACGCGAACGTCGGTGCTGGCTTCCGCCTTTGGAGGTAATTCCAGAGAGCAACCATCCGACATTACAATCCCGGCTTGATCGAATAGCTTGGGAGCACTCGCAAGAAAATCTTCAGACACCAATACTCCATCCTGTTCCACCATTACCCGTTCATACTAACACAACGAGCTGCCAAACTCCGGTTCAGAGACCAATAGATGATACCCCATCAACAATAAACAGAATTTCTACCCCAAGTCCTCTGAACTCGGATTCAATCTACTCGCGCAAGACAAGCGGCTTAAGCTACCATGGTCCCTCAAAGAGCCTGCCTTCAATATACAGCCATACAACATTGGATACAATGAACTCAGATTCAGTCTATTCCCGCGACACTAGTACACAGAGCTCCCATAGCACTAGCTCTCCTCACCTACCATCGTTCAGTCGCTCAACATACGGTTCAACAAAATCCTACTCACTCTATTCCCGTCAGCCTAGTGTGCGAAGCTCCTACAGCGGGATCTCTCACAGTGTCAGTCTCCCTCCGAAGGACAATTCGCTCTCACCTTGGACCAACAGTCCGTTCTCACCTCCAAACAACAACTCCTTCTCCCCAACAAACAGCAACTCCGTAGCAACAACCTCGTATTGTGCCCATGCCCGCACATCAAGCAATCTGAGCTCAAACCAGTCTGCCTCTCACGGCATACTTCCAATTCACAGCCGTTCATCATCCGGCTCAACAAATTCAGACATCCTATCCCACTACGCTCACACCCTAAGCACTCACGGCGGAAGCTCACCAGATTCCGCCATCCTTAATTCACCGCCCCCATCTCCTAGAAATGAACCCACGCCAGACCTTCCACCGATACCAGAGCGCTACCTCCACGAACTCTCCCCTTCGTCGACTCACCCCAGCAGTCGCAACCATCCCCAACGCCCAGACTCCAGCCCATCCATGCCCCCCGCTAAATTCTGGCCCTACGCTCGCGCCCAACAACGCAGATACAACGCCTTTGCCCAAACATCCTCCCCTCAAAAACGTCTCCACCCTATTCGTTCCCAAGAAAAAATACAAGATCAACCCCATACGCCCAGGAAAAGCCCAAAGCCACCAATATCCAAACCCGAATCACCGAGTCGCAGCCTCATCCTCCGCGGCGACGCTGTACTACTAGCCACACCAGGTCGCGCTGTCCTCCGTATGAATATGAATAAGGGGAATATTGCTGTAGTAAGCAAGGAGGGAGGTTGGGAGCAGTTGAGAAGGGGAAGGAATGGGAAGGGTGTTTGGGGGAAGGAAATGGATTGGGAGATGTTGCTGGGGCATCTCCGTGGCGAGCAGGGGGGCGAGGGGAAGGAAAATGATAGTAGGGCGTTGGTTAGAGTGAGGAAGGAGTGGGAGGATAAGATGAGGGTGATAGATGAGGAGGAAGAGAAGAAGAGGGTCGAGTTGAAGGAGACGGAGGTTCCGCCTACGCCGCCGAAGTGGCAGTTTGGATGGATCTGAGTGTGACCAAGGTAGGGACTTGAATCACGATTTGCCACTATTGTTGAGATGCTCCGGTCTGTTGATTCTTGGGGATGTTGGACTGTGTTACGCGACCTAAATATGGGAGGTTGGAATCTTGCCGCTGTTAATACTAATTAGCTTGTCAGTCTCGTCGTCATATATTCCGTTCTACTTCTGCGTAAACGACTGGCAACGTGCAGACTCATTGATCATCTCATGTCCTATGTTACTCACTCCCGCCTCTCGAAAACAAACAGCGCTTCATCCTTCCCCGCAAAACTCGGTAACGCCACCTGCACCATCTTCTCGAACTCCGGCCTTTCCGCCTCCATATACTCATCAATCCTCCGATCTCGAAACGCAGTATACCCATTCCGATTTTGTGTCCCAGCAACACAGATCGTATCACCCTTGTAAGCGTCCAACACCTTTGCAGTAAACCCAGCACCAACAACAGGGTAGACAAGCAGTAGCACAGCATCCTTTCCCCCTTTCTCCTCCTTCAAAAACTTCTCCCCATCTTTAACAATCGTATCACCAATCCACAGCGTCCTGTACTCACTCTGCAAATTATCAACAGCCCTCACCTCCACCCCCTGCCTTCGTAGCATATACGTCCAATAACCATTCCCACTACCTATCTCAATCACATCCCTCTTCTTCCCAGCAGCAGCTACCTGTCTTATCACCTCCAACGCCTCATAACTCGGCACCACGCATCCAAAATGATGCATAAACACTGGCAGCACATGATGACTTGTCTTCACCTTCTCCGTCCCAGGCTCGGGCCCGCACCATTCAAGCGCGTGGCAGGACCAGTTCCAGAAATCGAGGGAAGGGTTGACATGGGTTTTCCGTTTGGGGATGGATATGGCTGTGGGTAGGAGACGGTGGGTGAGGAGGTGGGTGGATACTTGTGCTCGTAGGGAGCCTTTCTTGGCGTTGGATGAGAAGCTGGTTAGGGCTTTTGAGGTTGAGGTGTTGGGAGCGAATATGGTGGTGTAAGCTGTGATGTCGGTTTGGGGGGGCGGAGGGAGCTAAGTGGAGTTCTAGGGATCAGATGTCAGGCTTTAGGGATGGTTGAGCGAGGAGTGGTGGTGATTTACTGGTTTTCCCACCTCGTCCAAATACCATGCGTGTAGTCCTGAATTTCCGCCATGGTTTATTGCTGTTTGGACTTGGGAGAGGGTTACGCTTGCTGTGGCGTGATAGATGTAGTCGTCGTTTGGAGGGAGATTGAAGGTGGAGATGATGGAGGATCGTAGATCGTTGTCATTGGGGAGCGTTTTCTGGCCGGATTCCCAAGCGGCGAAGAGGCTGTCGGGATCGAATTGAGAGGAGCCCTCTGTATGTGGTCCTATATGCTGGGCATGATCTGGAGAATGAAAGGGGATGCTCGCTGAGTATAATATCACGTGCCAAGACTCAGCCCTATCAAATTATCGATCACTGCGAGACAGCTTTAATCAACATTACGCTCATGTCTGCCATTCCTTTGAGTCAGCTTTGATTAGCTTTCGTAGCTGGTATACGCGAATGGCTGGTATTGGATCCGCTGTCGCATTTACAAAATCTTCTTCTGGAGGATTCAATTGGAATGCTTCATTCGCTGTACAATGACGTAACGCAGCTTGACCGAACAGGTGCGATAAGCTGATCTACAAGCAGCGAAATCAGAAGAAAAGTAATCCCCTCTGATTCTCTCATCCTACATATCTATCATGGCTTCTCAAGACTCAGTCGAAGCTCGAGCAGAAGGAAATACCGCCGCCCCAGGTGAAGCTCCCAGGCAAATCGTCAAACGAGCAGATGGTACAGATGTCGAGCTTGTCACCTTCCCACCAGGAGACCCTGAAAACCCACGCAATTGGCCTCTATGGCGGAAATGGTCAATTGTAATTGCAATTGTTTTCATCGATCTTACAGTCAGCTTCGTCGCTTCAGGCTTCTCACCTGCAAGCGCCAAATTCGCAAAAGACTTTGGTGTTTCGTCTGAAGTAGCTACATTGGGACTGAGCATGACTGTACTGGGATTTGCGTTGGGACCCATGACATTGGCGCCTCTGTCAGAGTATTATGGACGATCTCCAATCTATATCGCCTCTTACGGCATCTTTCTTTTCTTCGTTCTGGGCACGGCACTTGTTAAGAACTTGGCCGGTTTCCTAATCCTCAGATTTCTGTCCGGCTGGTTCTGTGCAGTAACGATAGCCAACTTTGGAGGGACGATAGCGGATCTTTTCGAACCTCATGCGACTGGTATACCAATGAGTGTCTTCTTATGGGCGGCTACCGTAGGAAGTCCTTTCGGCTATTTTCTGTTCTCATTCATTGCCCAATATTGTGACTCCTGGAGAGACGTTTTCTGGGCGCTCTTAGGCATCTGTGGCGGATTCTGGTTGATCATGACGGCAACGTTGAAAGAGACAAGACACAGCATTTTACTACTTCGACGAGCTGCGCGAGAAAGAAAAGAGAGAGGTACAGACGCCATCGATGTACCTGATTCCATGAAACAGAGAGGTCCTCGTGAATTATTTAAGAATGCACTGCTTAGACCTTTTAGATTCCTCTTCACAGAAGCCATCATCATCTTCGGTGCTCTGTACAATGGCTATCTGTATGGACTCAGCTTTCTATTCAATGGCGCCTTTTCGCTGGTATTTGGAACCGGAGGTCATGGATTCGGTACAGTTGGTGTTGGACTTTGCTTCTTGGGGATCGTTGTTGGCATAAGTTTTGGTCCATTCACAAATATATGGCAAGAAAAATACTATCAACGTAGAATTGCTGCAATGGGTGGTAGGAATGTACCAGAAGCCCGGGTACAGCTAGGAAAAGTCGCGGCCGTTGGTAAGATTCTTTACAGCATATGTTCCTCCGCAGGACTAATCTTCATTAGTGTTCCCTATATCCCTCTTCTGGTTCTCTTGGACGACCTACAAATCCGTACACTTTATTGTTCCCATTATAGCGTCTGCGTTTTGGGGTTGGTCGTTCTATACCCTAATCCTTATGACTTATACATATACTGAGGACTCATACAAGGTAATTTCTGGGCTTTCAGTGTACAGACATAAAATTGCTGACATACTTGCAAGGTCTTCAGTGCATCCGCACTTGCAGGGCTTGGTCTAATCCGCAACATTGCTGGTGCCGGTTTCCCGTTGTTTGCAGAACAAATGTTCATGCATGAAGGCTATCAATGGGCTGGTAGCATCCTCGCATTTTTGGCCATTCTCCTGGTACCGATTCCATTCATTCTAGACAGATATGGGAGAGCTCTTCGATTGAGAAGTCCCTGGGCTCAACAACATATGGATGACCTAACGGAAGAGGAGACTACCTCGGGATTAAACAAGCCAGCCAGCTCTCCGTAGCAACTGGATTGGCACGAATCTCGCAAGCCCTTTTAGACGATGTACTTATCGAGAACTCTAATCTGCACCGGGTTGATATCACGAGGGGAGTAAATCGATCGCCTCACCAGCACTTCCATCATTTACCCAGCAACATGCAGGTGGTGCATATGTTGCATTACATAAGCAGCTCCATGACTCACCGTCCCCATTCAGCAAATGTTGACTGCTCGAGGAAACGGCTCTACCCCATTGATCGACTGTCGTCCAAACCGCGATAACACGGCAACGGGGCTAAGGAAGACACGTCAACGCCGTATAGCTTTTTTAATGGCATCGGTCTGATGCACTGGCTGACTGTTTGGGCTGTCGGGCTCTTTTAACATAAGATTGGCCTGAAGTTGTGCAGAAGGGTCGGAAACCAGATCCAGGATGCTAGGAGTGCTGTTGGCTTCCCACGATGTTAGACAGCCAGGGCAGCGGGCAGAACTAAAACAAATCAAAAGGCTTCAAATCAATGCCCATGACCAGCACCTCCTCCGCATCATCCATCGCCGAGACTTTCATTCTTATCCCACCACCCCCACGCGCGTGAGTTGAGGTAGTCTCTTCAACACTGGGGAGGGGTCCCTCCCGCACAAAAACCCTCCTTGTCCCATCATTTCCACGCTCACTTCTCAACTTCTCAAATCTGGGGTCCTCAAGTTGGATCTTGCCTGACCGACGGTTGAGATACGCATCAAAGGTGGCGTTTTTTTCCTTGACAAATGTGGTAACGAGTTCATAGTCTTCAGGAAGCCGTCCAAGGATGGCAGCGCTCTTCATCAATTTTTCCAGATAACACTCGCCAATCACTTTGTACCCCTTTAGAATTGGATTACCGTAGTGTGTCCCCGTTCTATGCAGCTGCGCCGGGACTCCTACGCTCCATTCCGCCGTATATACCGGCCTTAAAACCATAGGCGAGGGACACCCCGGCACTACCGCAATCACATCCCCTGTCGCCGCTGCCGACGGACCAAGGCCAATTTCCCCACCGGTAATTGAGAACAGCGCTCTCCGCTTCACGAAAATGAATGCATGATTTAAATAAACCATCACATCCTGAGTCAACATCATCTTCTTCCCCCCTTCCGCTTGTAGCACTATTCTCAGACCCTCCTTGCTCATTTTCCGGTCAGGTAGAAGATCTGGTGACTCGTTCTCCGATAATGCATCAGGAGACTCAGAGAACGAGTCAGAGCATAGAACCCGACACAACGCATCGAGGCGCGCTTCAGCACTGGCATGGGAGAGCATATCACGGGGGAACACCGCGCGGATAAAGGCGATGAAGTCTATGAGTGTCGATGCTTCGTCCAGCTGGGGCCGAATCACGTTCGCGATTTCCGCAACCTCCATCCCCATGACGCGCAGAACGTTGCCATCGAGAACGATAGCCTCAGCATTCGAGAAGCCAGTAGCTCCACAGGCGTCCTGGTTCATGAGTGGCTCGCATTTCTTCTCCGGCGACCAGTCTGGCACCCATGACGGAAGCTCTTGTGCTGATTCCCAGATCCCGCTCGTTGCCAGGAGCTTAAGGTTCAGGTAAAGTTGCTGCTTCTTCATATAGGCAACAAACATATCTTGATACACTTCTGTGACTGACTTTTCGTAATTTGGGACAATGCCATAATTCTCGTCGAGGAGGCCTAGAAGCGCATACACACGATCGCGCGGATCGGTACATTTGCAACTCTTCGTCATAGTCAGGAGGTCTTGGAAAGTCGAGTATGCGCGGCCGGTACAGAGGGCGTTGACGTGTTGCCGTCTTTCTTTAAAGGGTGCAGCGCGGTCGCCGAAATCCTCGTCATCGATGGGCCTGCCCCACAGGACCGCTGACGCTCGAGCAAAAGTCAGCCACGGCAGAGTCTGAAAGCCGCATACAATAATGGCGCTGGTGGCCAACCTTATCTCTTGCTGTATCCAAAGTCGCTCGAACCAAGGTCTTCCAAAAAGATGATAAATCGGCATGAATTGTTCTGTCCCGCAAAACAAAGTCTTCGTCGGGTCAGACCAGTGGAAATCGTCGCTATATTTGGCGTTGCTCGACGGTGACATGGTATTCGCACGGATATCGACCTCGACCAGGTTGCCTATGTTCCGCAATGTGTCTAGCGCAGAAGTACTGTTGTCTGCTTCTGGACCAAGCCAGACCAACACTTCCTTGGCGAGGGAGTAGATATCAGCCATCCTAGCAACCTGCTTGCTCCGTTCTGATACATCTTGCTGGTTCACGCAGACTGCGTCTATCCATAGAGTGCGAGGCTTGTCCACGTACCGAAGATGCTGCAAAAGACACTCCAAGTTCTGAGTCACTGGCAAGAACTGATCTGGTCCTCTTAGAACGTTGACGAGAAGGTCAATCGCGCCATCTGCCGAGCCCCAGGTGTAGGATAGGGCCTGATATGCTGGCATGTAATTCTTGGTCAGAATAGTGTTATGTAACCGGACACGAATTTGGGCGTTGAGTTTGCCAGGCAGAAGGGTCAACAGCCTGATCTGTTGGCCTTGTAATGGCGAGTATTCGTAAGGTGATTGAGCTGGCATTGCGGAGAAAGACTGCTTCCACTACCACTTGTTGACGCGAGAGAGATTGGCTCAATGAGGGATGGCAATCCTGATGTTCTGTCAGTGCGTGGATGAACACTTGCAACCAGCCTTGCCCGTCCCTTCCATAAATCCAAATTAACTCCTATCGTCGCTGTGAATCATCTCTAATCTATAGTCGTATAGAATGTAGAGAAGAGTCGAGGATACATGTGGTGGAGATAGCAGTCGTGGTGTTTTTGTTATCGAAAGCAAAGACTGAAGAGCGAGAAAGGCTTCATACTCCATCTCGGCGGCTATTCTAGAGCCCCTTAAAATAGGCTCTAGTTCTACGAGAGCGTGAGCTTCGAATGAGGTGGGGGCGGATTGTTACCCTCTACTATCAATAGCCAAGCCAAGGCTGAGCGCCTCGCCTAAACCTGCCCCGCTTCAATACCCCCCATCCGTAACATTACAGTCAGAAGAATACATCGTACTGCATATAATGCCTGCCTGTCCACCGCTTCACGGTCTCCGAGTTGTCGAGCTAGCTGGTCTGGCTCCAGGTAGGCTATCACCTACGTTATTGCTAAAGGATCGTCCTAATAGCTTAATTCTCACAAGCCCCATTCGCGTCCCTCCTTCTTGCCGACTATGGCGCCTCTGTCCTACGCATTGACCGACCTCATCCTCATGCCCATACCTCAAAACCATCTCCTCCAACTACAGATAGTTTGACTCGTCACAAATCTTCCATAGCCCTCAATCTCAAATCCCCACAAGCTCTCTCCCTCCTCAAATCCATCCTTAAGAACGCAGACGTCCTCATTGAACCCTTCCGACCCGGTGTTCTCGAATCTCTCGATCTCGACCCTCAAAGTCTCCTCGCGGAAAACCCTCGTCTCATCATCGCTCGCTTGACCGGTTTTCGTCGAGATGGTCCTTACGCAGACATGGCCGGTCATGACATCAATTATCTCGCAATTTCCGGTATCCTGAGCCAACTCGGTCGAAAAGGAGCTCCACCATACGCACCAGCGAATATCCTTGCAGACTTCGCTGGTGGGGGCTTATGTGTGCTTTTGGTATATTGGTTGCACTACTGAGTCGATCACAAACGGGTGATGGACAGGTGGTGGAGGCGAATATGGTGGATGGAAGTGCGTATCTGGGGACTTTCATGAGATATGCTACCAAGACGCCTACGTGGGATCAGCCCAGGGGAGAAAATCTGCTTGACGGTGGTTGTCCGTGGTATGATGTTTATGAGTGTAAAGATGGCGGATATATGGCTGTTGGGGCTCTGGAGCCACAATTTTTCGATGAATTGGTTAGAAGGTTACAGGTGGACCCAACCGTTAAGGCTACACGTTTCGACCGAAGTATGTGGTCGTCTACGAGAGATATATTCCGGAAGCGGTTCCTGGAGAAGACAAGGCATGAATGGGAGCAAGCCTTCGCTGGCAAAGATGCTTGTTGTACGCCTGTACTCTCGCAAGCCGAGCTAGAACAGCAAGGTTACGAACAGAGACCTGCTATAGGAATGACAGGGTCCCCTGGCCTTGCTATACCGCAGCAGCAGGCGTGGAGTAGCGAAGGGCTTTCGCCTGGGTGTGGTGGTGAAGATGTGTTGCATACCTGGATGGGATGGAAGAGAGGGAGGGATTATAATATTGAAGGCGGTGGCTTAGTCAAGATTGAAGCTGCTAAGCTTTGACTCTGTGACTCGTGGATTGGAATATATTCGAATATCAGCCTGGGAACGCCTTCATTGGGGACTGTCTCAGCCCTGATCTCAGCCTCTCAACTCCATCTTATCATGCACATGGTGTATATGGGTTGTCTGGAGCTCTAAACGTTCGTGCGCAACGATTTGGCCGCACAAATAACCGTTTGTTGTCTGCCTGTTTGTCATTTGATGCTACGACCTGGATTGAAAGGGTCGAGTACTGCAGCAGTTCATGCAAAGAGTCCAGGATGATGCACTTTGGTTTTGGGTTCTGCGCATGATTCTATCATGTTCGCCCGAAAGAATCTGCCTGGGATCCCGACTATAGTTGGCTGTTATTGCAAACGCTTGTAGTAAGGGAGGTCGTCCTGTTGGATGGCGGCAATTTGGCTCTCCTTACTCAGAGTGAAGCTATTGTACACTCAAGTGACTGTTGAGATGGTAATATAGCTTCAGCTAATGAGCGTATTATTTTGGCCATAGGGTGTATGATGTAACAGATTATAATTAGATATTGTAAGACGCTGGGAAAAATCATAGTCAACGCAGAAAATTCAACGAGCAATATTGGCGGTACTACGTTGAGAACGCAAGACAATCATCGAACCAGGCGAGAGGTTCCGGGAGATTCTAGGCACAGAGAAACTAAGGAGTAAGTCTCCAAAACCTCAATTAGGACTAGCGTTGAGCTAGACTGATAGGAAAAGCAGAATCCAAGTGTCCAACAGCCATGAATGGAATTGCATGATACTGGCTATATTAGGATGATACCCTGTCACCAATAACGAACATGAGTACCAGCTACAACACTGCTCTTGGAGACCGTCGAGCACCAAGAGGCGCTACATCTCATCAGGCCAGAAGCAGCGTAGGCCATCCGCAAAGCCTGGACCCTGAGCACCGGTCTGCTGCACCCCGCAATGATTCTGAATTGGTGGATGTGGGGAAAGCTCCTGCGCCTTGGCCTTTCCATTGCACCAATCCAATTCAACTTCTGCGTCGTTGCTGTCCTCGAATTTTGAAATCCTTCAACTGATACCTATTCTCTCCGTAATCCGTAACCTGTGATTGTATCGAGCAGTTTACCCCAAAGCATTAGTATCAGCTAGTGTATCAATCCTCACAGCCTCGCCCTCATAATGCCCATTCCAACCGAAGTCGTGGGCTCGTTGCCCCGCCCTCAATGTATGTCCTCTCTCCCTTTCCATACCTTCCCAAACCCAATCCTCTTCAATCAACACCATTGACACCGCTAGACCTTCAAAAAGCCTATGCAGACTACGATGCTGGCACCATCTCCCGCGATGAACTCATTGCTGCTCAAGACAAAGCAGCCGAAGATTTCGTACTGAAGATGGCGGAAACAGGGGAACCACTCTTAACAGACGGCGAACAACGCGCTTCTTCCTTCGCTACATATCCCATAATCGATACACTCGGTGGGAAAGGGCTGGCGAGTAATTTTGGCTGCTGGTGGACAGTATTTCGTGAGTTCTTCTGCACGTATTCGTGGATAAGCTGATGTTGGGATTAAGGCAATCTTCGACGACGGCCATCACCGCCAGTTGCCAAGGCTGACGAGTGGACCACTGAAGTATAAAACGTATGCGTATGATAATTTCAAGAAGAGCGTGGGTTATGCGAAGGGGACGGGGAAGGGGATGAAGACGGCGGTTATTGCACCGAGTATGTTGTATTTGCTTTATCCTCTGAATGGGACGGTGGAGGGGTATTCAAGGGAGAAGTTTGTAGAGGATTTGGTTGATGGTGGGTGTTTGTTCCAGAAGACGGTCTCTAGTGGCGTGATGGTTGCTGAGACTGGCAGTGCGAGAAAGATATCCGTGGCTGCTTTGAGGCAGGGGCGAAGAGGGTATCTATTGACTTCACCGAAGGTGTGTATGCTTCAGGGATTGTTTCCAGCAAATTGACGGATGCCTAGGCCGCCTCGCTTCCAAGAACGACCCCCGCAACCCCTGGACTGGCGCCTCCCTCCTCAAAACCTTTGTCGACCTCAATAACAAAGTCCTCGCCCGCTTCTCCGCTTCGGAACGCACCAATATTGGTATCCACACTTGCCCTGGCGGCGACTGCGATTCGGTCCACTCAAGCGAGGTACCCTACTCTAACCTCCTTCCTAGCCTCTTCGAAATGAACGCCGGCTACTTCCTCATCCAATTAGCCAGCGAAAAAGATAAATCCAGCATATACGAACAAATCGGGAAATCGATCCGTCGTGATGCTGATGGTGTGAAACAAGTGGCATTTATAGGTGTGACGAACCCGCTTGATCCGAAAATAGAGACGCCGGAGCAGGTGGCACAGGATTTAGTAGAGGCGAGTAAGTATATTGAGAAGGATCAGTTGGGGGCGACGGATGATTGTGGGTTCAGTCCGTTTAGTATAGATGTGAAGCCGAAGCATGGCAGCCCGGACTTTGCGAGAGAGGTGGCTATGAAGAAGATTAAGGCGAGGGTTGAAGGGGCGAGGATGGCGAGTGAGAAGTTGGGGATTTGATAACCAGAGTATAAAGTAATGGCGTTATGGTGTTCTCGGCTCTCCTTCAACGGATTGAGCTGGAAATCGGCCAGTGCGAATGTGCCTACTCAACGTGGGCTAGAATTCTGTGTCGCGGGGCAATAGTATACGTCGTTGGGGCGTCTAATGTAAACCTATCGTACTCCAGCTGTAGTGGAAGGCCTGCGAACGGTGAGCAAGTGATTCGTGTCTGTAGGTCAATGAGTAGAGAGATGATCCAAAGATGGCAGAAGCTTATAAGATGTCTGATTGAAGGCGTGAGGTCTCTTTTTGGATTTTCTCGCGTGCCTGTCTGGGCTCTTCGTACTGACTGCTTCAAGAACATTGCTTCTCTGCTATCGGCTGTCACTGTCACCTATTTTGGGGAATTATATGGCCCCACTCAGAACTGAAAGTAGATACTTCATATTGACATTCCGTCAATGGACAATGCTGGAAGGTATTGAACCTCTTGCAGTCAACTGACTACCTTACCACGTATTTATACATGTACCCCTGCTCACAGTCAGGTCCTTTGGGCCCAAGCTCCTCCCTACCCCATCCCCACATCAGAGCTTTGGCCATCTTATCTCGCTCTCTGAATAATAATGCAATTCTTCTTCTCCATTCCTTTTCTCTAGCCTCAACCGCATCCGCAAAGCGTGCTTCTAACTCAGCATTTACAGCTGCATTCGTATCCCGCATATCCTCTGCTTTCTGACGAGCCTCTGATGCCTCTACACGTGCCGATTTAAGTGATGCGTTGGCTTTCTCCAGCTTTGAGCTTAGAACTCTGATTGCTGAGCGTAGTTCGTTCTCAATCCCCGTATCAGACGACAGGAAAGCTTTGGCTGATTGTTTCAGGTCAGCAATTTCTTGTTTAAGAGACGCGACCTCTTCTTGGTGGACCCTTGTAAGCTTAGCTTCGCGCTTTTGCATTGCTAGGCTAGCTTTCGTGAGAGCAGAGCGCAGGATTTGGAGTTCCTTGCCGTGCGTATCTCCAAGTGACTCGAGGGCATTTTGTTGTTGCTGGAAGAGAGCTTCAAGAGCTGCTTCGTGAGTTGCCTTGTCAATACGTTCAGGATCTTTATCATGCTGTGTCTTCTTCGTATTGCTGGCAGTCACTCCTGCCGTTAGCTCCTTGCTAGTATAGTCTTTGACTGTCGCTTTCAGATCCTTCATCTCCTCAGCCTGTCGATCATTCTGCTGCATGAGACGGTCATTCTCATCCTCGACAGTCTCCATAATTCGCCTCGTCTCCGCAAGCTGTTGCTGGGCATGCTCAAGCTCCATCTTGATTGCTTTTACTTCACCGTTCAGCGCACAGATTTCTCTTTCTTTCTGCTCGATGGTTTCGGTCAAGGATGCTGCCTCGTTTCCCCGTTGTATAGATTCTTTCCGCTCAAGTGCTATCTCGTTCTTCCTCGCGTCGAGCTCTGCAAGCTGGTCTTGAGCGTGCCTAAGCTCCATTCTAAGAGCCTTGATTTCGCCGTTTAGTGCGTAGATCTCTTTATCTTTCTGCTCGATTGTTGCGGTCAAAGACGCTACTTCATTCCCACGCTCTATTGATTCCTTTCTATCGAGAGCGATCTCATTTTTTCTCGCCTCGAGCTCTGAGTTTAATTCCTTGACCTTCAAATCAAAGCTTTCTTTGATGGATTCGATCTCAGCTCTAAGGGCGAAGCACTGGTCTTGGTACGAACGTAGTTCGGACTTCAAAGCCTCAATCTTGGTCTCAGCCTCGATCTGATCCGCTTCTCCTTTTGTCTTTAACTTTGCCAAATCTTCTGTAGTAGATCCACCTGTTACAACCGCTTGATCTGCCTTTGCGCCAGAAGGTAAGGACTCTTGTGCCAAGAGTTGTAGCTGTTCTATCGCATTGTCATAGTTCTGCTTGAGCTGCTCGTTCTCCTGTCGTAAAGCCTCTTGCGTATCCTGGTGAGCTTGTTCCAATTGCGCGTGCTCTTGTTGCAGAGCATCATGCCTCGATTGTTCGCGTTCCATAACAGCCTCATGCTCAACCTTCATCTCTTTATTTTCCTGCTCCAGAGCTTGGTGTGCCAATCGGCGGCTCTCCTCCTCCATCCGCATACTCTCAACCTCCGCTTGTAGAGCAGCAATGCGATCGAAAACCTCTTCAGCCGTATTATCTTGTCTCATCTCCGTGTTCAGCCGAGATAAGGGAGGAGCTCCTAGCCTTGTTTCCTCTTGAAAGTTCTCGATGGCATGATTCGCAGGCGCAGGTGTAGACGTTCCAACGGGCTCAAAAACACTCTCGTCAACCGGCTCTTCTGATTCGGCATGCGCACCTTTCTGCTGATCCTCCTCAGGATCATGCTCATCACTAGACTTCTTAACATCTTTCTTTTTCTCCCACTTCCCAGTCCCTCTCATCCATTTCTCCAAATTCAGCGTAAAGTCTTCTGGTCCGTCGTCTTCACTAGGTATTTGGTCTCTCTGTGGCACCCTCTCTTCAAGCACCACACTACTCGAGCTGTCTCCTAACGCACCCAAGTCAATGCTGTAATCGCCATCAAAATAGTCCGCTTCATCTTCCTCGAGTGCTTCGTTACGGTCTTTCACTGGCCGTGTTTCCCAGTCCTTTGAGCCATCCTTGTCCGCGTGCTTCGCTCCAACCATTGGCGCTCCACCAACTTTCCTCCCAAGCTGAGCAAGATCAATAGTGTAATTCTCCATACTAAAGTCTCCTAAGCTTCCATCACCGTCACTGGAATGGGAAACTGATGAAGCAGAACGCGTATGTCGACGACGGGAGGATCCATTGCGTCCTTTTCTCTGCAATGAGTTGCGATAATGGCCACCTGAGGCTGATGTTGGGCGTGGAAGTGGCAGCGTAGAGCTGAGGGAGGGTGTAGAGAAAATTGAGGAAGGAAGGAGGTGTGTTTGCGAACGTTGTTCGGGTCGTGGTGGAGGGGAGGGCGACGTAGGTTCTGACATCTTCTAAGAATAGTTCTTAAGAAAGTAGGATTAATCATATGTACGCAATATATTTGGAGGTTGTCGTGAAGTGGGACTCGTTTGCGTGTTGTTTACTTACGCTAGCTCAGCCCTACAAGGGGAGGACACTAGCGCCATTATCACACCCAAGCGCACCAAGGATTGCGTCTCACCCTTGCAGTAGGGTACGCAAGTGAATCATGGATGTACCAATAGCAGCTAATGTTCTCGGTACCTTGGGTGCCATCTGTTGGTCTGTCCAGGTATAAATCCTACTGAAATCTTTAGGAGTAGAACTGATATCCTATGAACAGCTGATACCTCAAATCATTATCAATTATAGACGACATCATACAACAGGTCTTCAGCCGTCCATGATGTTACTATGGGCATCAGCTGGAGTCCCATTGGGTGTCTACAACATTGTCGAGGAATTCAATATTGCACTAAGAATACAGGCGCAGATTTTGACATTTCTCAGTCTACTAACGTGGAGCCAATGCTACCACTATGGTAGAGGCTGGAAGATTTCAAAATGTGCAGTGATCTTGATTAGTATGTGCGTTTTGATGGGTGGTATAGAGGCTGGATTGATCTTTGCATTGCGTGTAAGTGGATGGAGATCTGCCAAGGTATTAGTCTGCTGAAAGAGAGACAGGCAGCGATCGATAGGCACATCAAGTGGCCGACTACCTTCATGGCCATCCTAGCAGCCGTCTTCCTTG
Organism: Cladonia rangiferina; assembly: GCA_023065455.1. NCBI lineage: Eukaryota > Fungi > Ascomycota > Lecanoromycetes > Lecanorales > Cladoniaceae > Cladonia > Cladonia rangiferina. The sequence goes on along the minus strand of JAJREH010000023.1, from coordinate 362,259 downwards.
CTTTGGGTGTTCTTCGCCATTATTGGGATATCTTTACGCATCGTACTGTGCGGGGGATCAGCTTCATCTTTGTAGGTATTGATGCTGCGGGAGATCTCTTCTCTCTTATATCAGTTTGTATAGTCCCGTCTATCCTATGCCTACATCAGATCTTGCTCATAGCATTAGTCTTTCAAGCGGAGTTGAACGTTCTCGGAATGGCAATCTACGGTACTGAGCTGGCCTTATGGACAGGAGTTTTCATATGTGGAGGATACTTCAATCTTGTGCCATATATCCGGAGAAGGCTCAGCAATAGAAGGCAACGTCTGGAGACCCGGAGGCAATCAGGAAATCATCATGAAGCTGGGCCTATTTCTCTGAGGGAAATGCCTTCATCAACATCAGTATTTCGGACACCTGCTTCCGGATTAGTAGAGCGGACTACTGCCATACAAGAGGGCGAGGATTTATGATGCTGTTGAAAAAACCCTTACCCTTGAATCCTTGTCATCACAATTTTTGTCGCCAAGCCTTTCTTGAACTGCCAAAATGAAATCGACGCAGTTGTCTTGCTCTTGTCGCATGCGAAATTGATTCGCCTCATGAGACATCGTTCATAGGTTTATGGCTTGATTTGCTTTTCCTTGTAAGGGTCTAGAAAGATACGTAACGAAGGATTGGCAATTGTGAACGATAGGAAGCCAGCCTGATGCCGCTCTGGCCTCCGTGTCCGTATGACACCATCACATTGGTATGAAGGATTGTTGTGGAGCCGGGCTGATCAATGGTGTCTGTTTCATGTTCAAATCTAGAGGATGGCAAGCAATGGATGTTACCCCGGACTTAACGTAGCCGCCAGCTGATAGCTAGATTGGGGGCGAAGAGACGCAATTAGTCCGGAAGGGGCTAGCGTGCAAGCAATCTTGTGCGAAGGATTGAAGGATTCGCGACGTCCATCATGCAGTTAGCCTCAGCCAGCGGTACGACCCACAAAGCTGGGTCGATCCAAGCGGCTGAGCGCTGGCGGCTTCTCAAGGCTGTTTTCACCATCTGAACCTTTCGAACATTCTGCGCCAGCTCCCATCATTGCCTACAATTGCGCTACATCTTCCTCCTGCCATCGATTGCTGCGTTGTCTGGAGCCATGTATATGGCCGTCGGTCTGACATGGGCGTGCTCTCAATTTCTTTTGAGATGCTTTGCTACAAAATTAATGGAACGAGAATTGGCTGTTGCACAGGGAAGTCTCTGTTTTATGTCTGTACCTGACGGTGAGTGTGTACCGCTCTTTTCGAACTTTCTCATTAACGAGTCTAGCTATGATTCTGGAAAATAAGCTCTACTTCATGAGTGGGAGTTACACATTTGAGGGTGCTGACACTAATGCTCTCGGTATCCTGGTCTCTGCATCTAATCTCGTTGTATACATGTTAATGGAATGGTAGAGGACAAGATGTATTGGCTGGACCTGAACACTTCGTTTTCGCTTGATGGTGTAATTTCACCCAACGTTCTCCAGTCTATGACTGTTCCAGGAGATGACTGGCAGGGAGGCGGTGCTATGTTTACTGATCCCCTGATGACAACGTTTTACCACTTTGATGGCTATGCTGCTCCGAATAATTCGACTGTCCCTTCGTTCAATGCGACCACGCAGACATGGAAAAATGCCTCTGTTAGTGGTGGAAGCTTCAATATTGTAGATAGAGCAGGGGCGGTGTCGGCAACTACGTCAACTAGTGGCTTGGGGCTTTCCTTTATTGCAGGAGGGTCCTACACAAACATTCCCCCAGGAATGATGCTTTTTAACGCATCGGACCCAAACAATCTAACCTGGGCGATTCAGACTCACGAGACACCTCATTTCGACCTTGGGACCATGCAGTATGCGCGATTTGGGTACAAGGGGGTCCTGATAGCTTTCGGAGGATATACCGATGTTTGCTAGTCATGAACCTGAATACATGGAGACTAACTGACTCTGGATTGTCAGCTTTACACCTCCAGTCTGTACGATATGTCTCTGATCCACGTATACGATATAGATTCAGAAACATGGTACGGCCATAAGAGCAGTACTGCTAACCCCAACGCTGACTATCACAAAGGTTCAATGTTACTGCTACCGGTGATGTTCCACTCGACCGCTCCGAGTTTTGTTCGGTTATATCAGCTTCACCAGATGACTCCAGCTTTCAAATCACTTTGTACGGCGGCTATAATATCCACGAGGGAATTGCTTTCGAGGACGTATATGTATTAGCCATCCCCGCATTCCGATATATCAATATCACTTCTACAAATAACGGGGAAGCGCGATTGAGTGCTGAAGCTGGCCGCTATGCAATGACCTGCGCTTTATATGAGGAACGGCAAATGATGGTTCTTGGCGGTGAACTCATATTAGACGGTAACAGTGTTGTAGTGAATACGGAAACCTGCAATTCATCATGGAGTTCAATTCGGCAGCTTGATACTACAACCTTTGAGTGGCAGGACGCATTCAATCCAGGTTCCGAACCATATGCAGTACCTGATCAGGTCTCAAACGTTATTGGTGGAGGGTTAGTCAAACCTCGCGCAAAAGGTAATTCTTACTGACCTTATCTTAGTCCATCCGGGGGTGCTACCTTAGTCTTGCCGTCAGGTGGTTTTAACGATAGCGCCTTGGGCCCCATCTTTGAGAAGACCATTCCTAGAGTCACTATAAATTCGACATCGACATCCGCATCTACGTCCGCATCCACGTCCCCAACAGCGAATAGTAAAAGCGGGCAAGGCTCAGGTTCAAATATACCGTCTTCATCATCGTCGAAATCAACGGGAGCCATAGCCGGAGGCGTAGTAGGTGGCGTCGTAATATCCGCCGTCGTGTCCACCTTGGTATACGTCTTCTGCTATCGGCGAAGAAAACGTAACCGGCTCCAACGAAAAGGCACAATAGAGGAGTGGAAGAAATCAGAGCTCTCATCGCATGCCTCGGTACCGAACAGATCAAGGTATGATAATGTACACGAAATGCATGGGGACCACAGACCGAGCGAAATTGACAGCAATACTTTGGTAGAGAGCCCACCAGGAATTGCGACGGGGGCTCCTTTATTATACGAAATGTCTGCTTCGAGAGAGTAGCGACATTCCTGTTGCAAGGAGCCCGGGGATTCAGGATATATAAATACTGACTGCCATTTACTTTGACCAATCTCTGATGACTGGATCATATCAAATATATATATAAGAACAGCAAAGCGGCTCATCCTCCTGGATGCAGTTATGGTACGGCATGTATCGAACGGGCTGAAACGTCAACCCTAATTCAATGTTATCGTCCTTTACCACTCATACAAATTTGCGCAGGAAAAAAAATCTACAAGGAGTCAGACTCGCTTCCCCCCTAGAGCCATCTAATTAATGCCCGGACACAACCCGGTCTCACCATCATCATCCGGATTTCCCCTACAATTATCTGCTGCCGCATTGACCGTTAACTCTCCATTCGAAACGTCATTTGTTCCGGGATATCCCAACGGCACGCTCCCACATTCCCCACAACCATGTCCCTGCAAATCTCCAATTAAAGTCTTGAGTTCGCCTCCACAGACCGTCGCTCCGGTCTTCTGCGTGAATGCACAGATAGAGGTAATGCCGGCGTCGAAACAGGCAATTTGTTCGCCGGAGGTCACGCATGTACTATCGGACATGCTGTTGATTAACTTGACTATTTCAGACATGGCGCCTGTGGTGGCGAAATCGCAGTCGCTGCTGCCGCGACAGTTGATGCCCAGTGCGGAGGTGAGGAGAGGTGTGAGCAGGAGGAAGAGGATGGTGCTGGGATGCATTATGATTGAGATGATAGAGTGCGGGAGATGAGTGAGATGCCGATGGTGATTCGTTTGTGTCCGTTGAGCTGAAGTGGTGAATTCAAGTCCACACTCTTGCGTATTGAGAGTATGTTCTTGCGAATACCACTGCCGGACAGCACGCTTTTATATGCATTCGCCAGTCGGTTTGTTGAGATGATTAAAGATGTGAAAGGGCCAAACTCCAGCGATTCCATGGTCTATCACTCTGTGACAATGCTGTAACAATGCTGTGCCTAGTAAATGACGTTCTCGGAGCCTGTTCAAGCTTGACTCCCCTGATTCATGTGAATAGTGCTCATGTAGTGTGAAAGATCGTCACACGCACGGGTTGAAGCCATATTCGATGTATGGCTCTAGCGAAAATCGCAAAAATGTCTTGTTTTGACTAGACTCAATAGACGTGAAACACGTCAAGCTGCAGGTACGCCAGCTAGTTCTCTAAGGCGCCGTGCTCAAACGGCAATTGGAAATGTATTGCAATCATGCGATCCAGCCCATAGCTATCAGTACAACTTTCATCCACGGTAGTTTTTTGGCGAAAGCAATTGGGACAAGCAAAGAAGCAAAATGCTAGTAATTCAAGACGCAGCCTAGTTGCTTATCGGTAGGATGGATGCTCAAAAATTCTCAACTCAATATCTCAGCGTTTGCAGTCGATGATTTTCACTGCCTGATACGTTGATATCATTAGTAAATATGCCTTCAAATTCCTAATCGATTTTCCGGCGATTAGATTACAGTGATTTGCGAATCCTTTTGACACTCTCACGTTACATCGAAAGGCCCCACGGAGTCTTTGGTGGCTTCACCGAAAAACCGACCCCATATGCGATGTTGAGGCGTAGTTGAATACCCATGCCGTCCTCCGCATGCGCCACGGAATGCAAGTGGTAGCTTCAACACAAATCCCGTGAACGGGATTATGAGAGAAAACAACATAGATAAGGCATACTGGGGTTGTGACGTAGAGTATTCGGGAGCTTTTAACATTTCTGGATAGTAAATATATCTGTTTGTACATACATTGAGCGTCAAAAATCTGCCGAAGCATTACCAGCTTTTTAAGTTTTTTGAAAAGCTTAAAGCGGGGATCGATATGCATAAAATATACTCCTTTCTCTTAGAGTGCAGAAGTCAGTATGAATTGGGGTATGAGGTATTCTGATCAAGGACTTCAGGCTGTCAACTTCTATTCTCTACCCTCTAGACAACTCAAAATAATCAACCTAAGCAGTAAACCGTTGTTTCCCCCCTGAAGACGTTGAACGTTAAGAACTGACATCTTTACTTGACCTGTGCCGTCTTGCGTGTTACAATTCATTCTGCTATGGTTTTGCAAGCATAGTGGACATCTGATACAGGTCCTTTGCTATCGATCTGTTAAACACTACCAATCTCCAGCTGCACACACCCATCTGCTTAAGTCGCCGCCACACCGGTTAATTCCAAATCGAGGTTCTCTTCACCTCCGTGCCCAGCGAACCCAGCGTCTCCTTCCCCCCATAAGTACTATTACCCTTCAACTCTACCACACCAGAGACTGAAGTTCTTATATCCAACTGGCTCCCTGTAGCACAAAACCACACTCCAAGCGCCTGATATGCAGGATCTATACCCCATCCCATTTTCTGCGGCCTGATGTCGCCAGTGCACCGAAGAAAGATCTGATTTGCAAGGAGTCCGAGGTCCCTAAAATTGCCAACGGCCGATAGCCGCATCATAGGAAAATCGATAAAAATAGTACATGTACCTTTGGAAGTTAATCTAATGTAGCAATAAGAGCGAATGACAGACCTGAGCGAATCTTTGCAGGAACAGTTACAACGGGCAGTCCAGAATGTCCTATGTATCCTGGAGCAGTGAATTCCACGGGCCTACGTCCCATAGTGGTAGGCCCTGCTGAATAGAAGTCGTCGAGGGCTTGCCGACAGTCGGCGGTACTGTAGCCAGCATCCACCCAGGATATGTCATAGTTACACTGCACTTCGAAATTAGCGTAAAGATTGGTTGCATTTTGAATCAGTGAAAAGGCGAGGTCTTTGTTCGGGAAGAGGAATGTTAAAGAAGTAACAAATAGAGCAGCCCTAGATAGGTGAGAACCGAAGAAAATCATGTTAGTATATCTAAACGGCTAGAACACGATTGACCGAACAAAGCAGGGAATAGATGGCCGTAGATAGCTTTCTGATGGTTTGTGACTTTAAAGACGATTGTGGAGAGCTCGTGTTGTGCGAAGGTCCTTCGATCGAGCCGTACGGCGGATGTTGAAGTCAAAGAGTGTGCGTATGAAAGATAGGAGAAGCGCAGAGGATGAATGTAAGCGCTTATATCACGCGGGACTTAGATACTGGAACTACGCAGCTTACTGAGACATTCTGATCCAATGCTTTAGATAGCCAAATAACATGGGCGTGGGGTGAGATATGCGCGTATAAACAACGCAGAGCGCATCATACCTGGAATGGTTCCTACAGTGATTGTGGCTGTTTCAATTTTTCAAGCTACGTTCGCGTACAGACATCTTTCCTGAAGCTCTGGATACTCCAATAAAAGGGGCGCTAGGATGGATTTGAAACATTCTGAAGTAGCGAATTGCCGGCCTAATCCTATATGGTTGAAATGTGTCCTATATTCTAGAGGCTTTCAGCTACTACGAATCGGTCTGAAAATAGAATAGCGCTGAAGAGCATTCAACTTTCTAACATTATTGGCAGGTTATCATTGATAACGACTCATTGATGACTTCTCATTCTGCTAGTGACAGCAACTTTGTGTTGTGTATGGCGATACTGGACGGCCAAGTATCAAATATTCGCGTGTTTTGCAAGGCACTAGTCCTCTTATCAAGTCGTATTTTCTGGGCACCACAGAGAATCAGCACGACACCTACATTAAAGACGACGCACTCAAACAAAGTGATGCTGATATGATCCTCTGCCTTTCCTCTTTCCCATTCTTCTGCAACACATCACGAATGAACTGAGACTCGTCAAAGCCTCTTAATCTTGTTAGCCCAATGCAGAGGTCAAATAAGTCCGAACCATCTCCAGTCCATCAAAAACTGAAGAATGACGCCATTAAGAGCCACGCTGTCACTTGTTACAGATGAAACTGGAGAAGAGTGCTTCCAGGACAGAGTTCAACAATGCAATCTTCAACTTCCTCATCAGCATGCCTATCGTAAGAGTCTAAAACATTGGTCCTGGGGACATCTGCACACGTTGCCGGTAACCATACAGTGATTTTTCCAGTAAGGATGGTGAAACGATGAACCGCACAGTCCGATATAACTGTGGCCATTTCTGGGGGATTCAGCGCCTTAGCCAATGGATGCTGTCTCCGACATTCCACAACTCTTGCCCAATATGCAATATTTATATCATATGCGTGGACAGGTCAGAAGACTTGAGAATAGGACCAAATCCCAAAACGTCACATCGTGATGAATGGCTCTGAATTCTACACTTCGCTTTCAACAACAGCATCATACTGGCATCCTGTTAAATCAACAGTCACTGAGCCGAGAGTATTGAGAGCCGGCGTTGTCTAATAATGCAGGATCTTGTAGATAGACTAGGTATGTCTTCTGGAAATTGAGTAAAACATTGATACGCCAGCAAAGACGGAAATAAAACCGCTAGCCGTACTAAATACCCACTCCGCTATCACATTCCGCTCTGGTAGTCTCAAGAAAGTGGAATGGCGGACTTAATAGAAGCCATTGCGTTCATAAAAGCTAACTATAGTCTGGGTGAGCGGACCCTATAATGTCATTTCTAGAATTTATAGCCATTGCCTGCCTGGTATGGTATTTCACTGTCCTTACAGTCTGCGCCATTGGCATCTTAAAAATGTACTGATTGCCTAATAGCCAGCCATTATGCCAGCTGACGGAGGTCCAGACGCAAAGATCAATCAACAGCACCTGCGACCTCCATTTCAAATACTCTACCCCTCCCAAATGTCCCTCATATTACTATAATACGCCCCGTGAAGGGTATTGAGCCCTGCCTATACGAATGTCTCGCCGCAACCTTCCACCAAACCTACCCTCCTGAACGATTGACCATATACTTTTGTATTTCGTCTCGCAATGATCCAGCAACACCAATCCTTGAACGCCTACTCCACGACTTCCCTTCCTTCGATGCGGAAATCTTTGTCGAAGAGGAAGACCCAAACCTTTCAGGACGCAATGGCCGTACAACGAATCTGGGTCCAAACCCTAAGATCCGGAATATAAGCAGAGCATACCGAGAAGCAAAAGGTGATATGTTATGGATTATCGATTGCAACGTCTGGGTCAGCCCTTTAGCGGCAGGACGATTGGTGGATCTCCTCTGTGGCTTCACATCGACAGCTCCAGGCCAGAAATACAAATTCGTTCACCAATTACCCCTGGTAGTCGACGTCTCTACAACCTGTGACACAAAGCCCAATTCTCAATCACCCGGCTTGAAAAGCAAGTCGTCAAGCTTTTTGACAGGCGGCCTCCTAGAAGAACTCTTCCTCTCCACCTCCCACGCAAAGTTCTACACCGCCATCTCCACCGTCGCCATCGCCCCCTGCATAGTCGGCAAATCAAACATGTTCCGACGCTCTCACCTCAACGCTCTGACCTCATCCCATCCCACTCACGCCCCCGGCGTCGACTTCTTCAGCTCCAATATCTGCGAAGATCACCTCATCGGCGACCTCCTCTGGCGCTCTCCCGTTCCACCTTCGGTGCAAAAAAGCGCCCATAGCGAGGGTCAATTCTCTCTTGACCCTACTCTTCTGCCTACCTCAAACATCACCTGGCAAAATCACGGTCTCTTGCCTCCGCACCCATCCAACCTCGCTACACAACCTACTTCTAATCTCTCACTCATATCCTACCTCGACCGCCGCACCCGCTGGCTCCGTGTCAGAAAATTCACCGTCACCCTCGCCACGCTCGTAGAACCAGGCACCGAATCCCTTCTCTGCTCCCTCTACGGCGCCTACGGCCTCACATCCCTCCGCATTCTCTCCATCCCAAATACTTGGACTGCATTCTGGCTCATCTTTCTCACCAGTGTGGTCTGCTGGGCAACAGCTGATCGCTACGTATGGACGTTGCTCCAGCATGGCGGAACGGGAGATCCTAGCGAACGGCCTGTCTTTGGAAGGTCGATGGGAGCGAGGAGACCAATTGGTCAGTGGTTGTTGGCGTGGTTGGGGAGAGAAGTGCTGGCGTTTCCGATTTGGGCGTGGGCGTTTTGGGGGGTGTTACTGTTGTTTGGAGGGGGAGGAGGTTTTGGGTTGGGACGGATATGGTGGTGCATGAGATGGATAAGAAAGAGATGGGTGTAGAAGGGGTAGAGGAGAGCCTTAAGGATGATTGAAGGGGGAAGGCCACGGGAGGCGTATATAAAATACGAGACTTTTGTAAAGAGTTCGTAATGGATATAGGATTCCTTGGGTATGCTTGCTTGCTCGTAGCTATGGGTATCTTTAAAGTGCACAATCAAGCCTCTTGAACGCCAGTCGCCAAAAAGAGCCCGAAGGGATGTCTTTCAATCCCGCTCCCTATTCGGTATCCACCGCTTCAACGTCATCTCCCTAACCTTATACAACCCCAACAACCTCCCGATATCCACCACCTCCCCCTCCATACTCTCTTCCTTATTCCTCCCCTTGCTGACCTTCTCTACCTCCTCCACCCCCGGCACCTCTACCCATGTAAGCACAAGCGTCTTCCGAACCTGACTCTGCACCCGGTTCACACAATGCACCCACCACCAGCTCCTCTTTTCCCTCCTTTCCGTATCCTTCCTCACTTCCTCGGTTTCCCTCCAATACGAATCTGTATAAGCAGGAAGTACGATGACAGCGAACTCGGCGTGCGAGAAGACAGGACCGCGCAAGTAGAGGAGCCAGTCGACGCCGAATTTTAGACCAGGACGGACGACCCAGCCGAGGGAACGAAAGTGGTGGTATGTGACGTAGGACAGGAGGAAGGGATCATCAGGACGGAGGGAAGCAGTGGTTGGGGGTTGGTACGAGGTGTAGCGGAAGAGGTGAAGAAGGCGGGAGGTGGAGAGAGGGGCGGAGGAGTCTGGCAACGCGGATGGATAGATTGAGAGGACGCCTAGGGCGTAGGTGAGAAAGAAGGCTTCGGAGGGCGTGAGTTGGAGGTGTTCTTGGTTTTGAATGGAGGGAATGGTGGAGTCTGTATTGGTGAGGGTAGATTTCGTGTGGCCGTTGAAAGTTTGTTTGGGGGTTAGACCATCGGTTTGCATAAGTATTGGGGCCGGTGTTGGTGGATCTTCTGGTCCCTGCACGACCAAAGCCTCAATAGACTCTGTTAGGCTCTGGACCGGACCGCCATTGACGCCCTCATACTTTGCACGAGCGGTTGGTGTAGCTGTACCGCCATTTTCTTTAGACCGTTTTTCCTCTTTCAGCTTCTCCTCGATAGCCTCTCTTTCCTTTCTCGCCCTCTCCTTCTTGAATCTCTTCCTCTCTTCCCGTCGTTGCTTTGTAACTTCCTCACTGGTTTCGTTAACGAGCAGGCCTCTTTTCCTCTTCTCTCGATCCAGCCAGGTAGGCTCGCTTCTGCTCAGACTGCCTTTGCCGAAGAAACCATTTTCCCATAATGCTCGTATAGCTATTTCATCAGTGACATGAACAGAGCGGGTTTCAGGAGACCAGTAGGCTTTGTATGGGACATTTGGGTGCGAGGATGGGGGTGCAAGGATCTGGTAGATGTAGGTGAAAGCGATATGTAGGATTGAGATGGGGTTATGAGGGATTAGAGGCGGTAGAGGATAGGTATTGAGAGGTAAAGGTTTGGCATAAATAACGCTTATGCTGGGTCGTGGAGCTAATGGAGTTTCTATAGGTCGCTGTATCGAAGGCTTTGCAGCCATATTGGTTGTCATGATGGGAGAAGTGTCTCAGCCCCATAGAATGCCAGCTGGCAGACCTAAAACTTCTTCGATGGGTCAGCAATGGAATGTGTGAAGACTGCTGCGCGTTCTCAATGTGTCCTGATCACTCAGATACCGTTGTAGTCTTCTCAATGAGAATGTTGAGCCAACATCGAAGCAAGACATAAAGTCAGAGTCAGGCTTCTAAGCCGCTGTATGGTGTCATCCTCGCAATAGTGGACATCTTGCCTTGATATAGAAGAGAAGAATACAACTCACAGCTGGCTCTCTGCAGAAACCTCCCCTGACTCACGCATCATGCTCACCATGCGTCCGCAAGTATCCGCATTGCTTTTAAAGCGGCACTTTCACGTTGGTGCTGCAAAAATGTAGATTGTGCGCGGAATATTTCCGCCATATCAACCACAAGCCGAATTTGTGCACTATATTTCTCTTGTAATTTAGCAGAGCTTCAAGCCAGGAATCGCAAGGGAACCAGGCAACATGCATCTCATGTACACCTTGGATGCCAACGGCAAGCGAATCTACACCCTGAAGAAGGCAAGTACTCCTCTTCGGGCTCCCAAAAACGAAACCAGCTAACCAGTTACTCTTCACCAGGTCCAAGCTGGCGAGGTCACAAAATCAGCGCATCCAGCTCGGTTTAGTCCTGACGACAAGTACTCGAGGCATAGGGTCACGCTTAAGAAAAGGTGATTTAGATAGAGGATTATATGGTTATATAGCTAACCAATTGGTGATCAGATATGGATTGCTTTTGACGCAGCTCAGTGAGTAGGTCCGAGAAGCGGCGAACAAGGGCTGACTGGAGGCAGAGAGTGAAAAAGTGTTGGGGCACTGATGTTGAAGTACTATGGAGTCAAGGTGTTGGGGGATTGTGTGCCTATAGGCAGCTTGAAAAATTGTGATTATACTATGGGTGGGATCAACATGATGGGAGTACTAGGGGTTACAACATGATCAAGCCCTTGGGAGATACCGAATGATCGAACTCGTTAGATAACAAGGCTTGTTACTTTCGAGACCATACTACTCGATGCAGCGTCCATCTATACCGAGTATTGCCAGCCTGGTCATCCTAACTTCACACATGATAAACTATCATATCATGAGACCCTCTTCTTTGAATTGACATTCCTTCCCGCCCCAACTTTCGGCCTTCCCCCTATCCTACCTCTCTCCCCAGTAAGGATCCCAGGCAAATAGTCTTCATCCATTAGATCAGTCTCCTTTTTCCTACTTCTGCCATTGATAGCTCGCTGATATTCCTTCTGATCTTCTGCGAGGATTAAACTCTGGCCCCATCCGCCTTTGCCACCTCCTTTACCCTTTCCGATTTTCCCGTTGGAGGTTCCTGGGACAGGCTTTGGGATACTGTAACGATCACCGCGATGATTCCATTGCATGTTCTTCTTCAAATGGATTTTGAACTCTCCTTTGGAGTTCGTAGAGCATGATACTCGGGTCAGTGTTGGGTTACCTACTTAGCAATCAATTTTTATCCTGGACCCAGGACTTTTAGGAAAACAAACCGCATCGGGGACAGAATTGCTTGTTCATATCTGTATAACCGTGTTAACATACTCTGTATCAAAATTTTAGATTATACATACCTTTGACCTTCTCAAAACATGCATGACATCTCAAAATATAAGTCCTGATATTCCGGACCCTTTGCATTGAAGGTGAAAGGAGGTTCAGGCCAATCTGTAGGAGGACGTTCTATGATTGTAAGCGACATGTTCGGATACGGATTACAGCTGTACCGGACATACTTGCATGGCAAAATCTGTAGTAATAGTAGCCACTTGCATTATCTGGTCCCCAGATATCGGTACAGTAGAAGCATCTTGGTCTTTGGCTTGCTGCTTTTTCAGATTAGATGGAGTGATCCAGCCTTCCGAATCAGATGACTCTAAATTTGAGACTGTATCATCCGCTTCCGGCAAGTCGTCAGTACCATGTGGAGACAGGTTAGATGTACTACCAGGCTCATGATGCAAGGTCTCTAGCTCAAGGTCACTCATAGCCTTGACCATCAGATTCGCATCTTCTGGGACGGTTTCATTTAGCTTCTGATCACCTGCCGCATCTTGGACGGCTGTCGTCGGCTCCGTGGTTAGAGGATCAACAGGGGCATCGGAAGATGACTTGTGCTCGGTTGCGGTCACTGGCTCTCCTAAAGAGTCCTTCTGCAGCTTAGGTGGCGAACCATTCACACTCTTCTGACCAGGTACCTTCCGTAGTCTGCAATCGCCTCCGTTCTGGTTACATTCGAGCTCGTATGCCAGAGCTAGAACTTGGATATCCGATTGTGAGAGTACGGGCAGATCCCCCGTCCGCCTCGAAAACTCCACAACAAACTTGGCGCTTTCCGGCTTTGGGCTAATGACGGTCAGGAAGGGAAGCAGAGTAATTTCCAGACGAGATCGAGCTTGTATATCTCTAATTTCGCCAATCACTGACGGCACAGTAACAAGATTCTCGCACTTGCTGGTTAAGACCGAGACCGAAGGCTCATTCTTGATGATCGGTCCTGCGTCTAGGACTACCGTGTGCACGGGCTTTTTTGTGGAAGTCATAGTAAAGCGGGGAGACAGGTTAGGTGATGGTGATTTGATATTTCTTTACTGCTTGCCTGAAATTGTGATTTAGTTGGGTGTTCAAATCGGAGCGCACCAAAAAAGGGCGTGGTTTAGGTATTGTGCATGCAGAATTATTACTAATGCAGGGCGATAGCTCTGTAATTCGAGAGTCCTGCTTGATGTATATAGTCTGGCAAAACTACGTGGAGTTTGAATTTACATAAGGCGTGTAATTCTAATTTAGCGCTACTTTTTGTTTGCCTTAATACGCTACGTTCGCGAACTGTCTCTGAAGAGCCGCAATGTTGAAATACTCCTTCCTGGAAGATATATCTACCATGATCTCAATGTTGCAAGCTTGCCCCTTCTGCTCTCAGCCTGAAACCTTGGAAGGAAGCAGTCGCGCTTCTCAACGTAATCTTAACCTCTCCCTTGCTTTTCGCCCATGTTTTGAGCTTCTGGGTCGATGCCAACCTGCATGGCAACTTGATAACATCTTCCGAGGCTACCTATCCTTCCAGTAGCTGCGTTGGTGTCCGCTCCGAACGCTTTTGGCAAGACGGGGTATTCCCAGTGTTGGAGGAGCCAGGATCGTCCTGAACGGGCCGCCTTCCCACGATGAACTTCCATCTCTGCTTCATACCACCACGGCAGCTCACCATGCAGCATCCCGCAAGGCTTCATCCTGTGCATGAAGACTGAGGGCGTCACTCCAGCGGTCATGATCTCCTCCCCAAGTTCGAGCTTCGTTCAGCTTGGTCTAGCTTTGGGAAGCTTGGTTTGTCTTCGAATCCTGAATTACGGGCCAGCATTGCCAACACTCCATCTTCAAGTCTCAAGTACGGTTTCGACACACATCAATGACTGCAGGCCACTAGAGCGACAGGTGAGGTACGATCAGAAGCCTTCAAAGCAGAATACCGTCGTTGGTCTAATATCTGCTTCAAGACCGACACCTCGTCAAGCTGACACTCTTACGCGACGTCTTCACTAACGCAAACCCAATCCAAGCTTTTCAATGAAAATATGGCATCTGCAGCACCAGAAGCCCCTCGCGCAACATCTTGCAGCCACCATGGAACAAACTTCAACGTGACGGAAAATCCCTTCCTCCCACTTTCGCGAGAGTCTTCGAGGTTCTTACTCTGACCAGCCGTCCTTAGCTCGCATCAGGGTCGGAGACACATCTCAAAGGCTCTCCAAGACGGCGAAAAGAGTCACAACCCATATTCACCACCTCCCTGCCCAACGACGTTCTAAATTCAGACGAGCTTCTGTAATCTTTCCTGGTATTATCCCTCCTCCTTACTTCTCCTTTTGACCTGATTTGGGAGACGCGGTGCACTTTTGGCTTGGTATGGGACATTTGCCACCTGGCGAGGTCCTCCGACTGGTGTTTTCAGTCAGCAGACAATTAACGCCTACCGTCGGCACGTCCATATGGCTAACATGTCCAGGGTCATTATGTATAAGTACTTCAGACAAGTAGCAATCTCCCTAGGAGGTAGGGGCTTTGAGGCTACCGCAGCACAAATGTGAGATGAATACGGCTTCTGCAGCTCGTGCGATTGATCATAGGACCATCTGATTATTGTGGCCATCGAGACTTTTGGTAACAGCAATAGCTGGATTGTCATCCTTAATTCCGGCCCCTGGATCGATGATCGATGAACGAAAGGTGCTGGACCAGTCGCTACTGGCTCGCTATAGCTCACGTGGTACGATTCTGCGGAGAAAAGCATGGTCAGAGCTCATGATCACTCGTCTTATTCACGGATAAGAGGAAAGGCTGCGAACATAGTCCACATGACGCGCCTGATACTGTCCGTGTCGGAGTTCGTATGCTCACCTAAGACTGTGATAGGTTGCGCCTCTTTCGGTAAGGCTTCGTATCTCGCATAAAGTGCTTCTAAGGCATAACAAGGCAAACGCTAGCTGGAATTGAGCCTCAACACGTCTTCTATTTGAAGGGGCTATCGCCCAAGGCCTGATGAACATGAATCCTCAATTTCGAGTGGCAAAAATTCGCCTCCTCGGTTGTGGCCGCTGGTCCTTTCACATGGCAGTAGTATACTAATATCGTTTTGTCCTATCAAAAGGCTCCGAGGGTCAGATCATGCGAAAGTACCGAGCCATTCCTATGGGCCGATCTCGTCCCCTCTTGTTTTCTTCGCGGCTATCTTGTGCGCACATGCCTGGCTTTCCTTTTACTAGTCCCCTTTGACATGGGAAAGAATTATGGCTCTCGAAGCTTTCACTCGACCTCCACCCAGACAAGCAGTCTTTGGTCTTCACGAACGATGAGCTTCTGTCACCAGAATCTACGAACCTTCTACAATCTTCAGACACTCTATTCCTTGCCTAATGCAATGCATAGAGTCAGATGATGGGCAAGCAAACTTTAGTCTCAGCTCGGGTAGGAGAAGCTAAGGTAGTCTCCCATTTTCCTAAACAAGAAACCAACCATTCATCAGGGAACTAGGACATACCAGGGATGGGGTTCCTGTGGGCAGAAGCGTGCCATACGCCAGCAGCACAGGCTTCTGAGTTGGGCACCTAGAGGGTCTAGTAGATCTCGACGTGCTTCGCAGACTACTACGAATCGTCCCTTGGAATGACTCCTGCACGCCAATCATGGACCTGTCCATCCACTTAGCCCAACCGCATTCCGCAAGACTGTGCAGTAACTTCAAGCCCTTTGCTTTTGCAAGTGGCTAGGAACGAGAAGCCGTCATGAGCTTAGGAGACTTGCTCTCGGTCGTCTCACACCCCCCACCATCGCAACATCTCAGAAGTATCCAGCAGAGCCGCATTCCATCCAATCGTTCTATAAGATGAAGGTGGAAGCGGGGTGAGACAGCCACATTTCCTGGCCTAGGCCTTGCTGTATCACAAGCGGCGATTCTCGTTATTGGACAAGCTCGCGCTGCGAAGATTGCCTGGAACAACAAGATCCAGTCCCTAACCGGAAAAATATCCCTCAATGATGTCCTACTCAAGTGGTCCAACGAGAGTCGGGCAAGGTGTTCCTTCGAAGGGAGGAGGCCGAGTTGGTACTTCAAAGGTAGAAGGCGGCAGTGCTTTTCAGAATCGAGGAATTTGCATCCGCTTAGAACAAAATACCGAGCAAAGCTAATCTGCTAATCTTTCGCAGGGTTCAGCGAGCTCCTCTAGCAATTCTATCGGCATTCCTCTAAACCTTACCTTTTATGTTCGAATTGAGCCCCTTAGTCCGGATTACGGTGTCCGTGGCCAACCAATACGCCACTCAGAGCCCGGCGACTGGCTCCCTCCAAATAAGACAAATGGGCTCACCAACGGGCAGGGTCCCGTCTTATTGCTTCGCTGGGCAGGCGGCACGATCACTACAGTACCGCCGAATGACCAGATCCGGGCTATCAATCTGAACCCATACGTATATTCTGTGGCCACTGTATTCACACAGCATCCAGACAACCCACGTCTGTTAACGGTACCTTTCAATGCGAGAACCAGAGACGTTGATCCAACATATGGAATAGGATGGCAAGCTATTAGATTCAACCATAACCGAGTTGGGAATAGCAATAATTACCTCTCATACATTTCACATCGAGGAGCAGAGTCATCTATAGCTGCTCCTAAGTCACAACGCTGGACAGACGAGCTTCTGCCTCCCTGGAACGACTGTGATCCTCGGCACGCGACAAGAAGTCAGGCTGGCCTGATCGGAGAACTCCCTTTGCTCTTCGCCCTTGCGGCTTTCTCGGTACCACCAACCCAGGGGTTTCCATTGAATTCCATAGCACCAGGAGCTTGGCGTAGCCATGGACAAACTACAGGCCGTAGGTTTGCTTTATCCATTGAGCCTCGTACATCTGGCTGACTCCTCTCAGGCATCGCCGAACGAGGCATGGTGGTCACCGTATATACTGATCCTCGCAACCCACATTGGTCCACTCCACAGCTTCTCGACAGCCTGCAGAATGGCGAATTTGGTCCTTTCTATGGTCCATAGGCACGTCTGTCAATGCCTGTTATGAAGAGGATTTATACGACGGTCTACCATTGCTCAGAGGCTCACTTGTACATTCGATACTTGTCAATGTTCACCAGATGTCGAGAGAAAGCTTACGATACCGTCGGACCATTCGCTTCAGGACTTTTTTCTCTTCCCTTCGCATGGATCATTTCTTTAGCCGACCATTTTTCTGCATCTAATGAAGTCCTTTGAGTTGTACATCCAGTCCTGTCTGAAGGCTAGTGTTCGTACAGATTTCTGCTGTCAGATTGGTTCTTTTACTTTTCAAAATTGAGATATATTCTTTAAAACAAAGGGAGGGATATCACGCATGGAAAATCTCTTGGGCAACATGGCCATATTATTCTAGCAATGTTTGAGTCTTCACTTTATAATATCATTACATTATATGTGCCGCTTTGCAACTACTTGTGTTCAGCCAGCCACAAGGACCACCCCTCACGCCACCCCCAATTCATTGCACATCCGGCAAGCGCACTGCTATATCGCCAGACTGGGTAATATATCTAACCCACGGGAGGGACGGGTATTGCAACTGGTGCGCGCAAGGTACGTTAGTATCAATAGCGTACCAATTGAACAAGCTGAACAAGGATACAACATGTTATCAAGGGTGCTCCACGGGCCAACGTTCCGTTCCCGCAGTCAGACGCTTGCCTGTTTGCAGCGAAACCCTCGCAATCTCCCTGCTAGAGAGAGAAGGTCGCAGAGAGCCGCGCAATGCGAGATTTGGACTCGCGCGAGCCAATGCCGAAGCTGCAAGCCCGGCCCGCCAAGGAACGCCAACGCATTTGGGAGCCAATAGCAAAGGAAAAGAAAGCGCACGTACCTTTGGCTCTATAATCTTCAGGTATCGAACCTGGATTCCGCTAGTGGTGAAGTAGGGGATCTCAAACTTCACACTAATCGGTCTTTTACCCTTTCCTCCCTGTCCAGCACCTCCCATACTTCCCCCAAATCCCCCAGTCATCCCCCGCCATGTTCATCGTCTCCCTTCACTGATGGCAAGCCTAGCTCTGCGCGCATGAGAAACTCCTTTCCGCCCCCAAATTGTTTGATTTTCCATATTATAGCGCTTTTTTCTGGCGCGTAGTGAACGCTGCCTATGTTTGTTCGAAATCGAGGAGAATCTGCGTCTTCGGGGACAGGAACGAGGATTTCGACATTGTTGGCGGTGGAGCGACGTTTGAATTGGGCTCGCGCCTGTGATCAACGGTGCAGCGTTAGCACGAGATAGTTGCAGAAGTAGTACTTGCAGGAGTCTGCAAGGCTGCGAGACAAAACCTGGTTTGGACTGACCTTTAGCGTGAACTCTATCCTCGACCCCGAGTGTGACCGCACGTCGCTCTCCACCCATATCAACGGCTTCACCTGCGTATTCAGTCGATAGCTCATGAGCTCGAACTCTCCGTCTGGCGGTATGAAACTGATGGTCCGGTCGTTCTCGAATCGACTCAACCTTACGCATTGATGGAACTTGACGTCTTCCATTTCCACAGCCTTGCCGCGTGTAGGTCTTCCTGTTGTCTCAAACATGACCTTATCGTTCAACCCAAGTCGCAACTCGGGCATTCCGCTGAGATAGCATTTTAACTTCACGGCACCAAGAATTTCGGAGCGGAGGACGTTGCCGGTGGAGGAGACGAGGAGGTTGAGTGATTCTATGACGTCGAGGAAGACTTCGTTCTTGCGGTACCGTATTCCTTCGCTACGCCAGGATACCGCATTTGTAACGGCTATGGGAGGGCGGGCTTGAATTTCGAGTTTGTGTGATTCTTGCGTTATATATCTAAAAGCAACCATAATCAATCAGCACTGCTAAGCCAATATAAGAGCGGCAATCCAGTTTAGATCGTATAACCCACTCTTGTAATATCTTGCTCTCTGTAGTCTGTGGATACCCAAAATCCATCATTTCGTCAAGAAGTTCGTAGATTATGACGAAGTTATCCCGTATTGATTCTTCTTCTAGTTCTTTGAAATACTCAGTAAATACTTCGACTATTTTGTGCAGGAAGAGGAGAATTTCGGCGGCGTTGGTGTTGCGTTTTGTGAGGGCGAGGAGGTAGAGGTTGTTGTGACGGATGTAGAGATACTATTGGTCCATTATGGCATATATAAGCAAACGTTCAGGTAAGAGAGGTAAGGATGTAAGGGATTGGAAGGAAGAGGTACGTTTATGCCCTCGTCTGAGAAACATGGAGGAACGGCTGAGCTTTCTTCTTCGGCTTCGGAGAGGAGGATGGGAAACTTTTCGACGGCGGACATAGGTATATCGCCTCTATAGTTCCGGGCTAGGAGGGTCTGAACCGAGCACGAGTGAAGTGTCAGTTTGTAGCGTTCTGAGAGCGAGCTGTGGATGGAGAACGCACCTTGCCCTTTAGGTCAAGGAAGAAGACTGCAGAGGCCATGGTTGTTTGATTAGTGTGAGTAGAGGATGCTATCTATTGAAAGGGTCTTGGGAAAGGGTCATAGCTCGTCATGTCATGAATGCAATGAACTGGAGGTATGGTTGGTAGCTTCCACAGAGTAATATCAAGCTTGGCAGCCCGATGCGGTTAGTGGTTAATTTTCACCCGTATCAAAAATTCCCACAGCACCGATCTTCTGTTTTGGAATAACGCGCCCATTAGACAGTGCAACTCAACAGATCCGTGACTGAACTGGCTTTCTGTCGGATTCGACTGCCGGATGTCTCTATTGTTGAGTTCTGCGATTCGGAGGCGCGGAGAGGGATTTTGAGTGGTTCCATTAAGAACTGGCCGAGTATTTTGTGCTGTTGCTTGGGCGGTGTCAGAGGGATCGAACAGATTGTTAATCTTTGAGAAAGCTTTGGAGTTCGATATTGGATTGTTGTGAGAGAAGATTAGGTACTGCGTGCTGTGCAATGAGCGGTGCAGAATGATTGTTCGAGCCGAACAGACCAGCAAAGGTCTACGGTAGATTATTTACTTCTATATATACATATGCTCCAATAGTACACCGCTGCTATGCATCAATCGCTGTATATGCAAAATAAACGATTATTGAAGGCCGAGTGGATTCAGCATTCGTTCCCTAACCACGGTATTTGCAACATCACCTCCCTTCTGTAATGCAACGGCTCCAATGATGGCGTATAGTGCTTGTGAAATGACTACGGGCAAACCTGACCCTAGGAGGTTCGTCATCTAGAAGAAAATGTGTCAGTATCTGCCTATAGTGAAGTGCAGAAAGTACCTACCCTCTTAGGCTTCCATCGCACAACCGCATCCAGTCCATAATGCTCAGCCAAACCACCCACTCTTTTCCGATCAAGGATCGTAGCCTTTCCATGCTCAGTGATACCTTCCAGACCCTCAAGCGCTGGGTGTTGGAACGGTTCCCGCCCGTATTGATCCTGCATCGGAGGAATTTGCTTTGTAGACGAATTCTGCAGCAGTGCCAATGATGTCTGTAGATCGACAATTCTCTTGCCTGTGCATTTTTGGGTCAGCTTCTCCCTGAGTCTTGAGCTTCCGAAGTATTATACCCAAGAATGCTAAACGGTCATTATACCCTCTTTTTCCGTGATCAAAGCTCTTGTGTGTAACAGCCAGCCATTTCACCTCTTCTGTAAGCATAGCTTCTCCTCCTCTCCCTAATACTCGTACATATGCCCTGTCTAACCGTGCTGGATCTTCGTTCACTGGGAAGTCATTGTTGAGAACTGGGGGCTTCGATCGGACAGGTGCCTTGTATCGAGCAGGTGTGGACTTCCAGCGCGGAATACCTTCCCGGATATCTCGTCCTCTATTACCATAACGCTCCTCTTCTTCTCGGCGCGCGTTCGATGTGCTGAATGATTTTGTTGCTGGTTGTAAGGGGGCGTATCTGCAAGAAGTTTGCCACGTAAAAGGTTTGACGAAATTGACAACGATGGGACTGGCCAATGGCTTTACCATTGCAGCTGACGGGTATGCCTAGCAGTATCTCACAATGTTGTAGAGCATATCCAAATGAATTGAGACAGCGTGCTATTGATGTCTTGCGGCGAAAAGTCAAGCCGGGGCGGAATCGCTCCGCTATGAAGCTTTGAGGAATGGATTGACAATTATTCCACGGTGGACAACGAATGGAGCTGTCATTAGTCGATTGATACCATGTGTCGTTCACCTGCACCCTTCCAAGACAGTGCCTGATATAGTCTGTCACTATTCCTTTTCATAGAGATTACTACGGCTACATCTTTTAGGTTCGCCGTAGGCCCCTTGATCTACGATGTCACGGCGCTTCGCAACTACCAGGAGCTTCTCCGCGAAGTCGAAAGGTTTGTCTTCGTTCTGAATCTATCCAGCCGGCCAGAATGACATTTAAGGTTGCAAAGCTAAATTCCCTACAGTCTCAATATATCGACAAGCTTAGTGAACCTCCTAGCCAAATCATACCATCGATCATATCAAAAGCTCCTTTCTCACATGCCGCTATTCACTCAAAGTCATCTTGATGAAGATACAAAAGTTTGACAAAAGCCTTGAATGGTTAACTTGGGGGTAAGCTCTGAAAAGCTTGTAACAGAGTGCAATGGGGGCTTGGTAATGGCAAGAAACACGAACTGACTAAACTTTGCAACTACATGAATACTCAAATGGGGCCATCAACATCCAATATATAAGCAACAGTTCGGAAAGAAATAGTTTCGATACTGAGCAGCGGCAAGCCAATCACGAGGTGCTGATGAACAGCATAGAGAGCTCGGCAGGAGAGCTGCAAGATGCAAGAGGGAATGTAAAGACACAATCATAAGTCGTCAAATAAGCAAAATTCGCTAAGCATAATCCCTGGATATGGTTGGTGGAGATATAGCTACTAAAACACAGGCTTTGAGTGGAGTAATTAACAAAGTCTGGTATAATCTTATATTCTTATGCTTGACCAGCAAGGATATTCCAATATATCAACGCAACGCATACTCAATGCTCTAGATGGCTTTCATCCGCGAGCATTGATCCAAAGGCCGGCTGACTTAAGTAGCCACACTAATCTACCGCAGGCCCAGAGGTCACTTTCAGATGTCGCTCTTATGTCACAGCTTCGCTGATTTCCTTTTCAAAGTCCATCGATCAAGCGATGAGTAACAACGTCCCTCTGCGGAATGTAAATCTGCAATGTAGCTTTATAAAAACCCTGATACCTAAGTTCGGTTTTGACCCTTCTTCTCTTGCCCAATTTATTGCATCTGATCCTCTTCCAGTAACCTCCGGCGTTACTCACGAATATGACAACAGCCCTTAATTGTCTCTTCTGCGTTCCCCAGCTCATCTGCATCTTCCAGCAATTGAGACTCAGACTAATTGTCCTTTTCTCATCCTGATACAGTCTCCACCTGAACGGAGCCGGGAACCTTAGACCCTGACTGGTCATCTGGTAAGGGATGTTTCGTACCTTGGACTTCTTACCCGGTCGAAGAACGATATCGCCCGAATCTCTAAACCAATCAGGCCATGGGGCTAGTAAGCCAGAGCTCTCGATCTTGTCGGATGTCCAAGCGAAAACCGATTCATCAGCTATACTACTGATGATCATCTCCTGTAGCCTTATAAATGCCTTCTTCCCTTCTCCATACCTAAGATCCATGTTTAGGTCGAAGATCCCGAGCATGCAATACGCCGTATCCTCGTCCACAGTCGTGACTCTATCTGCCATCCAGCTCATTTTCTGTGCAACACTCGCACCACGAAAATCTTCCAAATGCTCTGGCGAGATCTTTGTTGCCTTCGAGATGACTGCAGAGAGCTTATTTCGCGAACCGAGCGGCGCCCAATTAGCGTCGAAGAATTGCAAGTTGCGAGAGGCGAGCATCTCCTGCAGCGTCCAGCCTCGGGTGAACCATTTGCTTTTGAGGATTTGATCCTCGACCTTATGGTTATTTCGGGGATTCACGTCGTCTAAATAGGCGAAGCAGACTTGGGCATCTCGGTACCATCTGAACATCGAATTGATCGACATGCTCAACTCGGTGCTACTGGTTTTGTCGATACAGCAAGTGTCGATCCAGATCCAGTCGAGGCCTGTCTGTTTCGCCTGAGCACAAGCATTTGCAATTTTGGCAAAGCCTGTATTGAGGGTGTCTTTTGTAGTATCGAGGAAGTCTTGATATGAAAGCTCATTCTTGCCCCATCGATGGGAGAGTATCGCATACGCGGGGGTTCGATTATCTTCAAATCGGTCTGCTTGCTTGAAGGTGTGTACATTGATAAGACGCATTTTGAGCGAAAGCTGGGCATGAAAACACTAAGAGCTGCGTGGGTATCAATCATAAACAGAGAATGAAAAGAAATTACTACTGCCAGGCTCAAGGAGGGGTGCTTTTATATCTCAGGCATTTCCATTTTCCTCAAGGAGCTGCGACTCAGCTATGGACAGTCCCCTATCTCCTTTAGGGGCAATCCCCTGTTTATGCGAGCTTGCCGCCCACATTACCTATCAGCTTGCCCATAGCCTCACTACTACTATCAAGGACCCCGCTGCCAGCACTTTACAGTTGCCCACAACCTATCGTTAATACTTGCAAACATCGTCGCTGTATCAGCGTATTTATAGGCCTTATTGTTGCATCTCATTAGATCCTTTAGGACCCGCGCAGCCTGTAGTATCTAACCTTAGAAGCTCGCCCAAATAGGGGAGTAAGCTCGTCCAAATAGGGGAGTATCTGCAGCCGGGTCGGAGGAGCTGCACCCTGCACTGCCCCGCTGGAACGGATGCTCCACAGAATATATTGGTCCAATCAACATGCTCAGCGTAACTATTCTAGGGTCTTCTCCTCCTATTGCTTGCCGCCAACAGTGTTATTCCATGATGTGTATCAGCACTCATTTCATTCATCTTGTAGCTCAACACCTGCCAAAGAATAGCTGGTCCGCAGTCCTGGCAGCCGTCAAACGGTTCTGAATATTACGGATCAATAGGAGATTTTACCGCCCAAACGTTGAATAAACTCAATCGTATATACCGCCCGAAACCTCTACAAGGCTGATGTCTGGAGAGCGAAAAGACTAATTAGCTAGGAAACAAGCGATACCCCTACTAAAGTAGAGCTTCCCAATTCTATCTAAAGAAACCCGGCTTCGGGAACTATAAAGCGCTAAAAGAAACAGTGGGAAGGCCTCTAAAACGGCGTCGAGATAGTCACGAATCGGGCGCGTTCTCCCCTGCACACCAATCATCCGCGTTGTACAGACGCGCCTCAGAATGTCCTCAGACACAATGTCATCGAACTTTCAATGCTTATTGCCCTACCGATAACTTTGCATTGACTTCATGAAGCATGGCTTTAGAGGAGAAGTCCTCGCTTAAAGATTGCTTTGCAAAGCTATTGCCCCAGGGTTGCCGCTTCACCATCCACCACCTCTCCACCCCTCCAACTAGATGCCCCGCCATCTTCGCTGCACCTCCTGGTGAACTACCGGAAGACACTTACTGTGAGAGCCATTTTCTCAGTGCGTCAATTGACCCAGACGGACGTCAATTGCACATTTTTGCCATTGAAATTCTCATCTACACTACCGATCATCTTACAACACTCTTCGTTTCCAAAGCTGACTCCACTGGCTACTTACATCTATTGAAGCTAACCAAAGGAACGCCTTCTCCATTGAGAATCCTATCTACAACCTTCCTACAATACCTCATCGAAGAACGACGGCGGCCTGATAGACGGCTCGTTCTATCACTCTTCGCCAGAGCCCAGAATCAGTACCTTTTTCCTGGCAGCGTGGAAAATAGTTATAAGCATGTGCTGGATGATCGAGGTCTGATAAAATGGTGGTGTAAGGTTGTGGATCCGATGCTGGGCGTATATGCAAACGATGAGGATGACAGGGTCAGCAAAACAAATGGGTCTACACCAAGTAAGCCTAGAATGAAGTCTCATGGCTTTCTCAGGGTACCGGGTTGCGATATTTATGAGACGCGAGGCTTCATTCCGAGATCGGGCCATGCTAAGGGTCAAAGACGTTGGAGTACAGCTGATCCACTGGTTGAACTTGGAAGAAAGCCTCATATACCGGAGAGATGCTTGATACCTAGATTCCCCGACGATCCTAAAGCACGTTTCGTGGAACAGCTGGACGATGAGCTTCCTGACGAGATCACCCAACCATCACTATCACAGACGGAAGATTTCCTATCTACAGCAAAGCATACAGGTCGATGGAGAAGTGTACAAAGCCTGGAACAATTCTGGGAAATGATGTCCTTTAGGCAAGAGTGCTCCTCAGGTCGCCTTGTTGGCTTCCTGTGGGCTATGTTTTCGCCAGCCAATCTAGACCGGACCCGAACTTCCAGCGACCTTGTACAAAACACACATAAGCCCTCTCAGAGTGCTCTGCCTACTCCATTGGATTCTCAACACCAAGAGTCAGCTCGCCTACCACCTCAATCGACACTTCGATCAAGCCCAGGCCCAGAGCCACTTTCTAAAACGCCCGCGTCGTCTCCCTCAAATCCATCACCTGCACCTAGCCCTGTAAAGGCAGAGGAGACCGCCATCCAAGCCCAATCAGAAGAGACGAAAAACTATCATTGGCCTCTAGCGAGTCGTGGCGATGTTGTCTTGAGGCAGGAAGACTACGAGCAAGTGGGAAACCTGCTACTGCGCCTTGACTATGCGGATGAGGAAATAGCAGCAGACAGTACGAGAAAGTGGATAGCTGATGTCGCCCAGAGAGCCGGAGTGAAGAACTGGGGTTATACTGTGGCTGGCGAGTTTGTTCCACCAGTGATGAACGACGTGGGAAATAGTGCGAATCCAGCGGTGTTGGACGCTGGGTTGATTAGAAAAAGGAAAGGTCCTCCCAACAATCTAGAAGAACCAAGTGATGAGCCAGCACCAGTAAATGGAACCCCAGCCGTCAATATGATCTCAACCGGCCTCATCCGAAAGAAAGCCAAAGTAGCCAACCATGTGGGACCAGTGCCGACAGCACAGCGGAGCAATGCAAAAGTGGAACAAGGTTGATTTGTTTGCGCTCAAAGCCTTTCTTTCCATCAATGAGCCACTGTCAATCGTTAAGTGCATCACAGAGGAATATTCGACTTCCTTCGCTGTGTCATGCATTGGCAAGCTTTCATGGATGCATGCAGATCCTCGAACAGGAAAACAGCAAGACCCTCAGATATCGGATAACGATACGAACAGGTACTTGGTATCCAGGGCGGCCAGTGTACACTCAGCTGAGCGCCGAAGATGCAATAAAGCCCTTGAAGCTATAGAGCTACTACCTCCGGAGACTGCGTCTACACCTAGGTGTTTCCTGCTCCACTATCATGGAATGACCCTGTCTCGCAGTAGCCTAAGATGTACATACGACTTTTCAACAGAAATGACACTGTCTAGATCGATTGATCAACTCATCGCGGTTTTCTCTAATGCCTCGTCCAAAGAACGTCTCTTATGTGGGAGAAGCCTCACGCTAGGTGATAGATCTCGATTTCGATCACTAACATACAGGCTATTGATCTGAGAGCGGACTTTCCTATTGATTTGAAGGACTAGATACACTCTCAGAGGCGAACAACAACCTGATTCTCCAGCCATCCCGCGCCTGTCTATCCCTTTCTTTCCGTCCTCACCTGCCTCTCTTTACCGCTCTTCCCTCATTTCTCACCATACACCATCTTCAATTCTCTCTTAAAATACTCTCCCAACCCGTCTCCCGTTGCTACCACTCCCTATCCTGCTCCAAATACCTTTCAAATGCTTGCTGTTGAATGCTAGGGTGCTTTGTAGGATGGCTTCGGCTTGGGTGTGAAGATTGGAAGTTGGAGGAGGAAGATTGGAGAAATGGGAAGATTTGTGTTTTCACAGTACATTTTCATATGCCTGTGGACACAACTTTGAGGATTGCGGTTTTTTGAGAAGGATTCGTGAAAGACTTGGCATTACATGGACATGTAAGAATACCTGCTCACCACGGCTCAGCAGCTCCTCGGCTGAATGCTTACAAGGACAAGCGATATGGTGATGTTAGCTTGATATGCTTGCAGCTACTTCGATTAGTAGTCCGGAAGGCCATGATTTGCTGCATAGCTCGCACAGTGATTGCATGATACACGGTGAAGTCCCCAGTATCTTATGGGAAGGCCGTCGCCGACGCAAGGACAGGCACGACGCAACTCTTGTTTCGCTACTTTGGTCCAATATAATACTCTATCTCATTATCTTCGCTGTTGTTATGGAAGCTGATGCGTCTATTCAGTGACGGGAAAAGCTCCAGGTCTGCGACATGTTCTTGAAATCGTGAGATGAAGTCCTGTCGCTCTTAACATGTTGTTGCTTGAATGGCTCGGTAATAGATCCGCTGCTCGGACAATGCGGGTCCCTTCCATAGGTAAGGGCGCTCAGCCGGCCCTCGCCATCGAACTGGACGATCACGTCCGTGACACGATTCCACCTAGGTATATCCTGGCAGCAAGTAATGTTGCCCAATCCGGCCTCTTCCATCTCAATAACCCTCTCCGCAGCAGCCGCCGTCATCCGACTTTCCCAAATCCCTTCCTGGCGTGAAGCGGCGTAGAGTAGTGCGACGGCTTTCCGGCGAATTACTGGATGACGACATCGATGTGCGACGGCGTAGAGCGGGGCGACGATGTTCATATCCATGCAGTATGTGGGGCCTTGGTTATTGGTTGGTTCTGTGTAAGACTCCACTATGAGCGCGGCTAGTTCCACAATACGCTCGAATTGAGGACAATATAGATCCCAGATTGTTTGATCTTCTAAATCGATTCTCTCAAAATCGAGGAATATGGTCAGGAAGATATGACTGATTTCGATGGTGCGAGCTGCTTGGAGGCCTCTCCTATCAAGAGACTTTCCTACATTTCGAAGAAAGGCCCGGAAGGCTGAGTTCCACTTCGCAACGGCATTGGATAACCGCTGACGCTCCTCCACCAACGGACCAATCATTTGTGGTGATTGATTGTGAGTGGGATCCATTAAAGCCTGCTCAGACCTATTCCAATAGTAGTCAAGATTATTTCTGGCTTCCTCAAGACTTGAGAATATGCGAGGTACGTCAGGCCCTAAACCAAGGGCCTCGCATTTTGGACGTCTTGGAATAGGCATTGGTGGTCCCCCAATCATCTGTCTTCCGTTCAGCAACAGTATTGAAACTTGCGCCGGAACGCTGGGAAACCATATCTTCGCTGGGGTAGTCACCTGGAGTACCTGAGCGTGCAGTCTGTTGAAGATGATCTCAAGGTCCTCTAATTCCACATAGGGACGTTCTGGAATGATTAATGTGTCGAGTCTCGGCCTGTCGTCAGGTTTGCATTGGAGCTCGAAGAGTATCTTGACACCGCTGTTAATATGTGAGACTGCAGAACCGTGATGGCCTCGTAATGTCTATGGCATGGTCATTCTAAGCTCAATACTGATAAAGACTCCATCGAAAGCTACAACTGACGAAGTAGTCAAGGAGTATCTCACCTCAAAAGAACAGAAGAGCATGCATGCAATGAGACACACGTCGATGTTCAGCCGACCGCTGTTGACCGGATTCATCAAGCTTTGTATCGCCAAATTATAATGTTCAAGGGCGAATCCACCCTCGTCTCTTGACCAAGTTTGCTTCTGTAAAGACTGGTCTTCTTTTAGGAATCGTTCATGCAAAGAGCCTAATGCAAGGACTGCGTGTCTTATTGCAGGCTCGTAATGCGTGGCTTGTAATATGAGACGGTCCAATATTTCGGAGGAGAAGAAGCCTGACATCTGGACTGATGTTCGAGAACGGAAAAAGTTAAAGCACCGCCGTTCTTCTTCGCTGGCTAGATCGGTTGGATTGGGGTTATTAAACAGAATTATATTCGTATGTTTTAAATCGGGGTAACACAGATCAGAGGCATTATTGTAATGATCGAGAGTTGTGAGGGAATCGCATGTTGCCGAGCTGGGTTTAGGAAGGCGTTCAGGACAGGCATAGCCGTCGCACTGTGGGATGCCGAAGCCATTAGCTTATGTTTGTGGTAGAAAGGATCCTGCAATCATGACAGGAAATAAAACACACCTTCCGGCCGGTACTCGTGCATTTTTGACAATATGGCTTTGCTTCGTCGCATTTTATTCGTCGTACTGAATATGGTAAGGTGGTCAGCCTACCTCAAACATCTATAACGGCCGGCTATCCTTACTCCTGTAATGTTCGTTAGCTCGCTACATTCTCGCTGCCAGTCAAGCGATTAGTCCGAATTAGGGCCGCAGAGGATCTTTATAGCTGGACGCCTAACGGTATTTTGCACCTCATATGGCATCAATGACCTGATGCAGAAGGTGACTATCGCTACAACCCTTTCAGGACGGCGGGAGGGAAAGGCAAACATCTTGCCTGGAAAAAGATAGTAAACTCACTTGCATGTGATACAGCCCGTCTTAACCTTGGGCTTCCTACTTCTCGCACGCTTCGAGTTCGCATCATAATTGGGCTTTTTGTTGAGCATGGTACTAGTAACACCCTCTGGCATCTGCAGATTTCCAAGTCTTTGCTGTGGGATAGGCATGCAATGGAGATCTTTCAGAGCAATGTGGTACAATTTATACGAACAAGCCAGTCATGTAACTATCAACACCTTAGAAATGTCACGCATGTATCCTAGAGATAATCGGCGATAGAGTTCGGCCGGAGTCGGCGTAAGATGGGTGAGAAAACAGTCAGTTCTCAAACCTCCAGATACAGCTGACGATACCAACCCAAAATTGACCGACTGGAGACAGGGTAAGCTGGTTTGATGCTGCCTACACTGTACCCCATATGGGAAAGCGTAGGATTCAGTGTACGAACGGACCAATTAAAAAGCGCGGAGCCGCTCTAGCCGCCGTTGTGCCGCGTGTTTAGTGTTCCCAGAGCACCCTTTGTTGATCCTATGTTAGTCTCATCTAATTACTGTAGTATACCTTACAACTACACCGCCCTCAGACTTATGAATCCTTCGTCTCTTGCGCGTACATTCTCCAGACCCTGAAGAGGCTATGGGACGATGTATCAGACGGACTCTGATGCTTAAAGCGGTGTGACTCCTTCTGCCGATATCCTTTGCGTGGTACTCGCCTATGATCTGCGTCTGACATACAACTCACCAATGCACGATCCTACGAAAATTGAATCCAATCTCTCAAATCAGGTCTAGGTGCGGGTTGGCTGAGTTAAAGTGGATGCATAATATGTTTTGGTCTCTCGAAATCCGCCAGTAACAGGTACCACGGATCTACCTCCGACCGCTTTCGGTTTTCATTGAACTTGGAGACCCAGGGTCGTTTCGCTGATGTCGAATCGGATCTGTAGACAGAGATACATCTCCGGCGGTGTTCAGCAATTTCGCTGCGGTCTGACTCAGCCCCATGAGGGTTTATAAGCTTATTAACGAGTTGCATAACTTAAAGGGAATAGCGCATGTTCATTATACCTCGACGATCGTTACATGCACTAGGCGATAAACATTGCTGACATTATTGCACATTTGACTCACAGAAGCAAGCTGGTGAGGTCTCATCAACGAGTTGGTGTACAAAGGAAGTATTGATGGTCACATTTCTAATTATAGTACCCAGGATAGCAAATGCGGGCATGCAGCCCCTACTTTGCTTGGCCGAGCCTCCGGCCACGCGTTGCCCAGCCAAGCCAGCGTACGCAACTGTTCAGGGCTGATTTGCTTAATACCATGCACAAACCCTGCGCAGTGGCACGGTCCTGGACCCCAGCCATGGCATTCGGCCACTCTTCGGGCTTGGCAGCCTACATATCACAGTCCTACCATAGCTAGACCACATGGTAAGTATTTCATCATATTACAGCTATTAGGCCGCTATGGCCCTGCTTAGATCCCTGACAGGTAGCAGCGTTTCTACTCTTCATGGCTGTGCTTCAATTACACCTGTCAGCACGGTTATCTCCTGTTTCAGTTCTGCGTATCCACGTGGAGCCTCGCAATATGCTGGGTTCCGATTGGTCCGTTCGGTTAGATATGATAATGGTCAAGCAACACTGATATTAGGTAGCATCCTGTTCCTTCCTTCTATTCTAGTATACGAGAATATATACTCTGCAGCACTGCACCACAAGAAAAATGTCACATCTATCCTCTCCCCTTTGCAAGAGTCCACTCACGTGTCGTCCAATATTTCGTTCTTTCGATTTCATTGTCTGCTTTTCATTGCAGATTTCCTACACTTAGAATCAACAACCTATCTTTCGTTCCAGTGTCAGTCACGCAATCATGTCAAACGTCACAGTCATACCTATAGGCCATTGTAAAGCCACAGATACCCCGAATACCGCCTGGTATTTCTGTCCAAACATCGGAGCGGCTTATTTCTATGCAATTCTTTACGCCCTTGTCCTAGTGGCACACATTGCTCAAGGCATTATTTACCGCAAAGGCTACAGCTGGGTCATTGCTATGGGGGCGTTGTGGGAGCTGCTTTGCTACATCTTCCGTATCATCAGTATCAACCAAGTGACAAATGATGCATGGTATTCAGCATGGTTTGTGCTGATACTGGTACGTACGCCAAGCTCATGCACGATGGACCCCTGTTGACAAAAAGATAGCTTGCACCTCTATGGATCAACGCATACGTATACATGGTCTTGGGAAGAATGGTGTATAATTTCACCGTCAGTGGCAAGATTCTCGGCGTGAAAGCATGGAGATTCGGTCTCTACTTCGTACTCCTTGACATTGCGTTTGTTCTTCGAATTCCTTTCCCAGACCACATACTAATTCTGCTCAAGAGCCTTCCTCGTTCAAGCAGCAGGTGCCAGTATGGCCTCAGGAAGTAATTTGACAAACACCCAGATCGAAAATGGTGAGATAATGAACGGTTCTATGAATTTACATAGCTAACCCGTCACAGCTCTTCACATTTACATGGGCGGCGTTGGTCTCCAAGAAGCATTCATCCTTTGCTTCCTCGGGCTAGCATTCCGCTTTCAACGCCAAATGTCTCGTGAAACTCCCATGCAAGACAAGCCTCGAGCAATGACACTCCTCTACGTCATCTACGCAGCCTTAACCCTGATCACAGTAAGTCGCAGCCCATCGATTCCCCATTCACCTACTCTCAGAAAGCCATCACTAATACCCTGTCCTACTAGATCCGTATTATATTCCGTCTTATCGAGTATTCCAAAGGCATCAACAGCAGCATCCCCCGTCACGAAGCCTACCAATACGTCTTCGACTCCACTCTCATGCTCTTTGCTCTTGTCCTCTTCAACATCTTCCACCCAGGCCGTCTCATGCCTGGCAAGGAAGCAGACTTTCCAAGCCGGAAACAGAGGAAGGCGGCGGGAAAGAATGGAATCATGGGTAGAGCGGCTGGTGGTGGGAGTGTGTTGCCACTCTATGAGCGATCCAGGGATGATGAGAGTGGGGTTGCGGGGAGTGGGAACGTGAACGGGGTTGGGGGCCCGATAGATCCGAAGGTCGATGCGGGAAGTATTACTTATGGGTATGCGAGGGATTTGTAGTGATGATTGACGAAGGGTGGGGCTGGGATGCTCACCTTTGACGCTCGTTGATGGAGCTTTCAGCATTGCGGATCTATCTCATACCGATCTGGATTCATATTGCTGCTCTTTTTTCTAGTCGATGGCTTGAGGTAAATGATTGGCGCAAAGGGTTGATTGATATAATTATAGAGCTTGTGGGACGCAAGCTGTACCCACAAGGCGTTATTCATAGAGTTTTAAATGCAATTTCTTTCGATGTTGGACTACTTCGTAATTTTGGGCAAGCTAGACAGATACATCGCTGTATGATAATATTTTCGGCTCTTCTTTGTCAATTCTGACTGTTCTCTCCAATCTCATTGTATCCAGGTTCCGAATCTGGACATTGCTATCCCCTAACCTACGTCCCTGGCAAGAAGACGAAATCAACCATGTTGATAGACAAGATCATAGCTTAGGTAGTGCACTTGGGACTCGGTAGGATCTCCAAGCAGCTAACAAGCGAGTTGAACAGTCAGAAACACTGTATCTAGTCTTCCTCAATCCATCCCTTTTCATATCCAAAAAGTATTTCTCTCACCATGGCTAAACTGCTCAACCCCCCTGCTTGAATCAATCCCAAACTCTAGAGCACATTCGTGAAGTCGTTCGTGTAAGAGAGCCTACACCCCTTAAACCTCCGTCTGAATCTTCACAGCCTTGGGTTTCCATGACAAAGGTATGTAATCCGAGATATCTCCTTGTGAAGTCCTGTCTATTGAATTCATGAAGAAATTGGCTGTAGAAAACATTGGCTGTAGAAAGTGAGCTTAAAATATCAGTTCTGGTGGAAGTATATTACTATGGAGTCCGGGTCTTGCTTGATCTAGTATGATTGGTATAATCAAGTATAATCTAGCATAATCTAGCATAGTTTAGCAGCTGCTGGGTTCGAGGGTCAAACTCTCGGAAACCTCGAAGTGGACTAGCGCGTTAGATATATGATCTACTTATCTTAAATTTTGAGCAAAACGCTCATTCTATCACTAATCTTTTTCTGCTCAGCGGTGAATTGTTATAATAGGAGAACGTCTAATACGACAGAGTCTGTGCTTTATTAAAGTGAATATTTAACTGAGGAATTCTTTCAATAGAAGTCTGTGCATCGTATTTTGTGATTAAGCTTCGAAGCTTTAGCAATAGCATTGTATTAATTTCAGGGGTATAAAACGTATATACATAGAAGCTATCCACCAACCATTCGCTTATTCAATCATTATTATTTATGCCCTTTTCTTTAGCCCAATCCCTCGCTTTGTATTTCATTATTAAAAGTCATAGCCTCCAGAGCTTCACATCGTAATTGCAACAACCCCTATACTCCACCCCAGCGTTACAGTAATCACCAACACCCATATTTCACTGCCAAACTTACTCGCCATCCCAGTCTTCGGCTTGGCAGTTGAAGTAGCAGCCTGACTAGGCGACACGACACCCGTCAAGGGTGGTGGTCCTGACAATGTAGCCGAAGACGTCAACAGCGTACTCGATGTCGAGTTCGAATTGGTCCCATTATAAAACCCAGTAGGCGCAGGCCCGATTCCGGAAACAAGTCCTCCGGCGGCAGCTGTGAGTTCAGCTGCATTGAGCGGTATGGTTGACGAGCCAATTTGTAGCCCAGCTGTACCGAGTGAGACTACCGTGCCGGAAATTGTAATTGCAGAGCCACCTGGTGCTAGCGATGTACCGTCAACGGCGAAACCCGTAGCAGCGGCAGCAAAAGTTGTCCCTCCGACGGTGAACAGCTCAGTAGGCGCTGTGGGCAATGGCATGATAGTGCTCCCAATCTGGAGCGCCCCATTGCCTAGAGAGACGACAGTGCCAGAAATCGTTATCGGAGAGCCACCTGGTGAAAGCGTTGTACCATCAATGGAGATGGGTAGGCCAGAAGGAGCGGCGGTGAAGGTTTGGCCTCCAACAGTGTAGACAGCATTTGAGGTCGTGAATGCTGAAGGTGGAGGGAGCGGAATGGTCTTTGATCCAATGACGAGGCCAGAGTCGTCGCCTAAGACGCTTGCTGTTACGCCTGAGACTACGGCTGCAGGACCGCCTGCACTAATGACGTCGCCGTTGGCGAGGGTCACCGCTGCCTCAGCTGCCATTGGGCTTATGGGTGCGGGTGTCTCTAGTAGAGCGCCAGCTGTGGTTGGGAGGGCGTAGTTGCTACCGTCGATGGCGATGTTTGTTGCGCCTGCGCCGGCTGCTGAGAAGACGTGGCCGGATATGGTGGCTTGGGCTCCGGGTGCTATGGTAGAGGTCCCTACTATTAGTCCACCATTGGAAGCGCGAGCGACAGTCTGGCCGGCAACAACGACTGGAGCATTGGATGAGGTGACTGGGGACGGAGTTTGGAGGACTGCGCCGGCAGTAGAAGCAAGGCCATAAGTGCTGCCACCAATGGCAACATTTGTAGCACCAGCTGAGACGACTTGACCTGATATAGTGGCTTCTGAACCAGGCGCTAGAGTAGAGCTGCCGATGATGATGCCGCCATTCGAGGCTCGAGCAATGGAGTTGCCGCCGACTTGTACAGGGACTTCTTGTTCCGTTTGCGGTGCTGGAGTTTCCAAGGCTGCACCAACACTAGTGGGCAAGGTATAAGTACTGCCATCTATCGCAACATTAGATGGTCCAGCCGAAATGACCTGGCCAGAGATTGTCGCCTCCGAACCAGGTGCTATAGTAGAGCTGCCAACAACAACCCCTCCATTCGCTGCCTTCACTATAGAATTGCCACCGATTTCCACTGGACTAGACGGTTGTGGTGCTGGAGTTTGTAAGACTGCACCAGCAGTGCTTGGCAGAGCATAGGTACTGCCTCCTATCGCGACGTTGGTTGGACCAGCCGAGATAACTTGGCCGGAGATTGTGGCTTGAGATCCAGGTGCTATGGTGGAGCTGCCAATAACAATACCCCCATTCGAAGCTCGTGCAATTGACTGACCACCTACGAATGCGGTGGTCTGTGGTTGCGGTGCCGGTGTTTGCAGAATTGCCCCTGCAGTACTAGGAAGACCATAGGTGCTTCCACCGATAGCGACATTGGATGGACCGGCTGAAATGACTTGGCCAGATATCGTGGCTTGTTGTCCTGGAGCTATGGTGGAGCTGCCAACCACAACACCGCCATTCGATGCTCGAGAAACAGTTTGACCGGCGACAATTGCTGGGGCCGACTGTGGCTGCGCAGCTGGAGCTTGTTGTTGCTGTAGACTTGCACCAGCAGTGTCTGGGAGAGCGTAATTATTACCGCCAACGACTACATTGTTAGTGCCAGCTGTTATGACGGTACCCGAGACTGTGGCTTGAGAACCTGGGGCTATCGTTGAGCTTCCAATAACCACACCGCCTCCTGATGCTTTGACAATGGACTGGCCACCGACTAGCACAGGAGTCTGGGCTGGTATCTGAATTGCGGTTGGAGCTGGAGTCTGGGGTGCAGCACTCGGCAGGCCCACGGTTTGGCTGTTGATGACAACATTGTCAGTACCAACAGAAATAGGCGTCCCAGCAACTTGAGCTACAACTCCTGGCTGATAAGTTGAGCCTGCTATGACAATACCTCCACTGGAAGCTTTGGCAATAGTTGAACCTCCGACAAGCACCGGAGTTGCTGATGGAGCACTAGGAAGCGCATATGTAGAGCTGTCAACTGCAATGTTGTCGGTACCAACAGATATTGGGGTTCCAGATATTTGGGCTTGGACTCCAGGCTGATAAGTTGAGCTGGCAATCACAACACCACCTCCTGGTGCATTAGCAACGGAATTACCACCGACTAGCACCGGCGTTGGTGCAGGAGCAGCTTGAGAGGCTACAGGGGCAGCCTTTTGAGCCACTGCCGCAACCGATGGTATAGCATGCGTGGAGCTGGCGACCACAATGTTACTTGAACCCACGGAAATTGGAGTTCCAGCTACTTGAGCTACAACTCCTGGCTGGTATGTCGAGCTGGCAATCACAACACCACCTGACGGTGCACTTTCGATAGAGTTCCCACCCACGAGTACCGGCGTTGGTTCCACCTGGGTTGGGACATTCTGAGTCGTACCACCCTGGACGATGTTGTTGGTGCCGACTGAAATTACTTGCCCACCTACTGTGGCTTGGCTGCCTGGTGCATATGTTGAGCTCGCTATTACAACGCCACCATTAGATGCTGGTGCAGCGGTACTTCCAGCAACAACTACTGGACTTGGGCTAGCCACAACAACCGGGTTGTTCACTGCAGTTGCAGGAGCATTGTTCACGGGCGAGTTTACTGCTGGTCCGTTCCCTGCTAGTGCAGTCACGGCTGGCGAACCAGCAGCAGGAGGAGCGGCAACGACAGAGCTTGGAGTAGCCATAAGAACCGAGTTATAAGTAGGTGTATTCACGACGGGTATCGGCGCCTCTTCAGAAGTAGCCTGTTGAGCGGGAGTATTTGATGCTGCCGGAGTAGTAAGGACTTCGTTGACGGAGCCAGAAGGAACAAGAGCAGTAGCGGCATCGAGATAGCTTGGCGCCTTATCACCTCCATGGAAAACATAAACTCCAGCACTCTCTGTCCCTGAGAGAACTAGGAGACCAGTATCACTAGGATCTTCTACTTCCGCGGTTGAGGTTGGAGCAGCGACAAGAACCGAAGCAGGACTCAGATTGGCTGGTGTTGGATTATTGCCACCACCCAAAGCTCCCGGAACAACCGTTACAGGTGCCGCGCCAGGTGTTGCAGAGGAACCAGGAGCTGCGGTTTCAGCAACCGGTCCAGATGCACCCGCAGCAGTCTGTGCAACCATCTGGCTTGTTTTGCTTAATGTTCTAGGAGGATCAAAGACGCCATAGGTGACTGGAATACAGGTACTCCAGGCAGGATCTACCCAGTTCAGAGCGCCAGGAACCGAAAAGAAAGGGTTACCCGCCTCATCCGAAGCGGTCGGATTGTAAATGGCACTACCCAAGTCAGGTTGGTTTGACTGATGAGGACAATCAGTGATAGCACTGTTCGGTGGGGGATACTGCAATTCAGTATAATTAATTGTTTTATATTGCTGAGCTGACATCGTGTATGCGAGATTGCAGTGGGATGTAGAGAGCGCGTCCGGCGGGTAGCCAACCGTAACATTGTGTTTAGCCTTTCCAAGTGGTTCTCCCCAGGGAGCGTATGCAGCGCTGGCCATCAAGCCGCGGTAAGCGACGTATACCGAAGGTGACGTAAATGTAAACCCATTCGAAACATAAGAATATGGCGTCGTAGGACCAGCCGCAGTAATCGATAGATTTGCCTGCCCGGTTGTTACTGGCCAAAAAAGGATTTGCACTTCATCGGCTCCGATCAAGCAGGTCAGACCACAGGTGTCTTGACCCGGCTCAACAGCGGGTGGCCCGGCAGTCACTGTCTCGACTACAGTAGACAACACGGGAGGATTCACAGCGGTGTTGGTGACAATATTCGTCATTGCAAGGAGTGAAGTATATCCACCGCTGCTGTAGGCTCCAGGACAGTTACATGGAATTGGGTTCATAAGCCAGTTGAAGCACCCGCCGGTAGTAGTGGCGTTTGCTGTCGTTCCATTGGATAATGCTGGATTTGCAGTTATAGTCGGTCGTGCTACACCTGAAAGAGCCGAATTCGACAGTCCGGAATTCAACGGCACCGAGATGGATAACGGTAAATTGGATGGTGCAGTACCTCCAAATACCCCAGTTGAGGCTAATGCAACAGGCTTTGTGAAGGGATTTGAGGGCCCCGTGGACGTGGGTCCTGTGATTGGATAACTTAGGTTTGATGGGGATGCATTCAGTAATGAGTTGGATGGTAATGCAAATGTTGGTACCGAACCTGACCCAGAAAAAAGACCTAGGGGCGATTGAGATACTACTGGTCTCGAGCTGAGTCCACTGGTTATGGCCTGCTGGGATCCATAAGGCGGCCCATAAGGTGGCCCATTTGCTCGGGAGCTAGAGATGGCCGAATTCGTTGGCACTGAGTTGGATGGCGCAGTCCCTAAAAGTGCGGAACTCGTCCCACTGTAGGCATAAGGAGGCCCAGTCAAAGTTGGCGAGCTCAGCGGCATCGCGCTTGATGATGCTGAGTTTGAAAATCCTGTACCAAGCCCCTGCAATATCTGAGGTGCAAGCGGCTGCCTATTTGATGTCGTTGCACCGGGTGGTATCAAATTCGACGCTATTGAATTCGAAGTACCCAGCCCTTGCAGTATCTGAGATCCAAGTGGCTGCCCTGCCGATATCCTGGAACCTGAGGATACTGAATTCGATGATGCTGAACTCGATGATATTGAATTCGTGGATATCGAATTCGAACTGTCCAGCCCTTGCAATATTTGAAACCCAAGTGGCTGCCCATTTGATGTCGTAGATTCTGTTGCGCTCGCGCTTGTTATCCCACCCACCGAACTGGACGTCATCGTATCAGATTGTGAGGAGCTAGATAGGGTTGAGCTGGACATAGTCGAGCTTGATATTGTAGAGTTTGATGACATTGTTGTGCTTGACGATGCCGAGTTGGACGACATCGAGCTCGACGGAGTCGAGATCTGTCTGGGGACATTTCTGCCATGTCTATGAGGTATGACTATGATTCGGATGCAGTTAGCCAAATGAATCGCGGATCTGCGACTCAACAACCAAGCAATGGAGTTGTGCATGCACGTCGCCAATGCCAAGCAACCATTTGCTCTGATGGGTCTGTTTCCTACAGAGACCAGAGAGATTGCAGATCAATGGGCAATCAAACCCAATCAGGAAGATGATAGAAGACTTTTACGTACATGCTGCAGCGTCGACCAGCGATACTAACGCAGAGAGTGTTCCAACACCGAGTAGGCAAGAAATGCGCATACTGCTTTCGCAACCATGCACCGCCACAGGCTTATCCTTTTAGCAGCAGGAAAGCGCAATAAACATCATGCAAAAAAGAGTGAAAGGATTCGTGCCATATGCAAACGAGAGCAATGTTGGGGCCGAGCCAACGTGGACGTTGAAGATAGAGAGAATGTCGTGATGGATTATAAAATGCTCCTCTTGTCCAAAGTATACTTGGACTCAGTATTAAGGCCCCATAGACGGCACAGGAGGAATGAAAGTACTGAGAATCCATGCATACTAAAGTACCCATACCGTTGACAGTGGCGAGATCCACGCTTATGGTGGATCCCCAGGTCGACCTGACACGCCTAAGCGATACCCAATGCAACCCAGAATTAGCATCTTACGCAAGAACACGACAATCATTGGAAATACGAAGCCGGTTGTGGTCAAATTGCAGAGTGTTTAGGGTGTAGGATGATGGTCTACGCCGCATCCTGTATGTTTCAAGGCCCTGTAGCGAGTCAGCCTCTCATCCGCGTTACCGTAACGGGATTAGATAGCGCCAGCGGCTTTGGTTAGCTCAAGCGACGAGCACAGCCCGTCACTTGGTAGCTGCTTCATCCTCAATAACCTGAAAGCCTATAAACAGTTAACGACTCGATGAAATTTTAGAACGCGTGTTAGCCTGGAGGCCAGAAGTATTCGGGTGGCCAAAGCCCCGTCGCCGGTAGCGGGTGCTAGAATGAAGCCTCAGCGTACCGCTAGACTGGCGATTTACAAGTCTACCGGAGTCAAGCCCAGATCTTACTTCAGATCAGCTCTCACTTCATCAACATGTGATCTCGGTAGAACCGAGCTGCATATATCCACTCATTCATATTGCTGAGCCGAAGCCACTAAAACCAGAAACAAAAGGATTCGAGAATTGGGGCCTAATACACGAGATTTTCGAGCTAGGACTGTACGCGTAAAGCGCCTTCACTACGCCATTGTTGATCCAGATCCCAGCGTTTAAATCAATTCTTGCCAGCAAATAGCATCACGAAGCCTCCACAACGCCCGCCAATGTAATGACAATCAAGTCTCGACTCCCCAAGTAGGCGGAGGACCATGTTGAGTTGACAAGTACCAGGCTCACAGGGTTGCGGACAGGCCCAGCCCTTCCTGTGCTGAGGGAAGTGGTGAGGCCTGAGGCATCCTCTCCGGATTGAGCATTGTCGC
Source organism: Cladonia rangiferina (assembly GCA_023065455.1). NCBI lineage: Eukaryota > Fungi > Ascomycota > Lecanoromycetes > Lecanorales > Cladoniaceae > Cladonia > Cladonia rangiferina. Next base: position 321,357 of record JAJREH010000023.1, on the reverse strand, counting down.
TAAATGAAATTGCTGTCAGCTCAAATTAGACAAATTTCCAGCTGGACGCCTAAATCCTTTCTAGAGCCATGGGGATGACAAACCCCTAAAATATCTCTCACACAACACCTGCACGATTTTCAATCTTCAACCACAAGTCCTCCCAACGGGCCAAACCTCCCTGGACCACATATTTAGTTGGCTTCTCTGTATTCAATAATTCTAGCCTGAAAGTGCGGAAGAGCTGATACACGAAGATTAGTATGAGAGCCAAAATATTTCCTGTCATGCTTACCTGTAACGGTCCCTTGTACAATTCCATGAGCGCAATATTTTGTCCCAGGCAGCTCCTTGAGCCATAGCCAAAAGCCAGGTTATATCTGTTGTATTCCATTATTGTTTCCTCTTTGTCGAGCCATCGCTCCGGACGAAATTCCTGGGCATCCTCGCCGTAGATGTTTGAGTCACGATGTACGATCCAAGGGTTACAAGCAACCTCTGTTCCCTCTGGAGCATACTTGCCGAATAAGTTGATGCCACCTTTACCTACAATTCGGGGGAGATTGTTCGAAGCCGAGGGCCAAAGTCTTAATGTCTCCTTGACACATGCGACGTAGTAAGGGCAATGTTGCGAAACCTCGTCGAACTGCGGCATTGCGGAAAGATGGCCAGCTCTAGTCGCACCATCAATCTCGTCCATCAATTTTGAATAGATGGTGGAATCAGTCAGGACCAGGTACATTAGTCCTTGAAAAGCCGTCCCAGTAGTATCCGCACCGGCAAGGAGAACCAACAAAATCTCGGCTTTGATCGAGGCTATATCTAATGGCTTGCCAGATCCATCACGTGCGTCTAGGAACCTGCTTCTCGTCAATGACAAGTTTCTCTGGGAAGTCATGACTCACGTTTGCAATAAATCAACTCGTTCTCGGCTCTTGCCATCTTCAATCTCATTGATTCTCTCGGTAAGAAGACGGTCGCGAAACCTCATCAAAGTGCCAACACCAGAGGTATCTTCCGGTTTTGCCACGAGGTACTTGGCTCCAATCCACGTCGTTTTGATCCATGTTGTGAAAGGGTGTAGCGACCACAGTAGGCCGACAAGGGGTAGGCTGTCATGGAAAGCTTGGATGAGACCTCCTACATCTCTACCTTTCTCGATAAAGCCGAAAGGTCCACCAAATCCGATATCCGATATAACATCGTAAGTCATATATCTACCACTCATCAACACGACGCCCTGAATACCCTACTACTTGGCATAGCTTACACTGCCCATGGAGCGAAATCAAACATCTTGCCCGTTCTGGCAAACTTATCGCTGAGCTTGGAAATCCAATGTTGGATTCTCGCATCGATCAGTGGCTCCATTTTCTTGATGTTCGAGAAGCTGTACTTTGGAAAAACAATCAGTCTTCACTATCACTGCAGGAAGAAGGTAGCATACGGATCCTGCCACGATCTTCCTATGATGAGCATGTTGCTTGTGTTTCTGCATGCCCAACACGCTCTCCACCGCCCCAAAACCGGCGGTGACGTAGTGGTTCGACTTATCGACATAACGACTGTATATTATGGGCAAGAATGTCGCATCGCTGACCACAAGTAGTGTAGGTGATACCCTGACAACCGGTCCTATACAACAAAGACCATGCGTCATTCGTCTGCGGCTTGGCCTCGCATTCAAGGAATCCATTGACATACCGTACTTCTTGTGCAACTCCCACGTCTTCAAGTGGTCTTTCCCTGTGAAAAGATAGTAAGCGGTATGCAGCCGTGTCACTGTCGCCCAAAAAGGTCCTGGGAAGATGGAAAGAGGGTGGAAGAATCTATAATGGATGATCTGATACGAGAAGCTCAACAGGATGTAGGACAGCAAGGTGAGGCATATTTTGCCAAATGTGATAGCGGATAGGATTTTGAAGAGGGAGTTAATTGCTTCCATGACTGCAAATTGTATGACCAGGTAACATTAGGTCAGAGAGGAACAAAACGTTGTTCAAAGTCGGGACTCTATGGTAGTATACATACCCAGAGAGTTTGTCAATGTATGGTGGGGTAACGACTGACCAAGCATGCGATACAGCTGCATGAGCCCTGCATCAATTCCCCGCCCTTCTCAACTGTGACGCAGCCTTTTGGAGGGTACCGCCACCACTTCGTTCTTATCATGTAGATAAGAAGCAAAGTCCGCAAACGGGACAAGAGATAGTGCTCATTGCAAAAGAGTGTCTCTCCGAAAACTTATCAATTATCTATAGATGTAGTGATTCTTCCCAACCAATGCTTTTGTTCCGGCTCCCATACTTGTCCTACCTCTGTCCATGCTACAATCCTACCCTCACTGGAGGTCCAGCTCAGGATAATGTCTATATATCCCAATCCCATACTTCAGCCGCCTCTCACTCTCCAAATACTCCTTAACCGTCTCCATCCCCTTCACCCTCTCCTGATGCTCAAAAACCCTCTTATACTCCCCCCCTCCCTCAACCTCTCCACCGCCTTCGGAAACGCAAACCCCGTCCCATCCAAACACTGCCACAGCACCAAATCCGCATAAGTCATCTCCCCCCCATAAAGCCACTCCCCCCCTCGACTCGCCTCCCCACTTAGCACCCGCTCAAAATACCCTAAGAACTTCGGCAACCTATTCTCCACAAAATACTCACTCTTCCTTTTCGCCTCCTCTTTCTGCTCCTCATAATACTCCCCATTCGCCACCGGATGATGCGTATCATGCACCTCATTACTCAACCCATCCAGCGCCGTCAGCGCCAACTGATTGATCCTATAAATCGCATCATTCTCATCCCCCCCTCCTGCTAAACCGAGTTTCGGCCCCAGATACAGAAGAATGTTCGGGGTCTGGCTTATCAGCAAGTCCCCGTGGCGGAGCACGGGCGGTGCTAAAGGAGGCGGGTTTGTGGCGTCGCCCGTGTTTTGGTCGGAGATCAGGGAGAGAAGTTGGGGCATATTGGCTTTGGAGGCGTTGCAGATGTCGGTGTAGGGGGTGGAGGTTGCTTCGAAGCAGAGACGGATGTGCTCACCGCGGCCGGGGACGCTGGGCCAGTAGAGGAGTTCGTAGGGGGGGGAGGTGGAGGTGGTTTTTTGGCGTTTGGAGGAGGGGGAGGAGGACATGGTTGCGGTGAGGGTGGGGGGTTTGCAGGGGGCTGTGAGATGGATGGTAAGAGTAATGGGCAGTGTGAGTCGGGTTGTGAGTGCGATGAAGCTGGGGCAGGGTCGTCGGAGGGGTGCAATAAGCATTAATTGTAGAGTCAATTGAGAATGAAGGGTGAGCATAGGTAAGAAATGTAATGAGGGGACAAGTGATGTAATTTGTATGCAGCCTTGCGGGCTTCGGCTTTGGCAAGTCTCCGTGCGATTTGCCGAACACAGGGTTTGATTAGCAATGCTTTCTCGTATTACATGTTACGGATTACAGGAGGTAAGATATAAGTCCGTTGAAGGATGCCCATCCATGTCTACTGCAGCTAATGCAACAACCCCAAACAGTGTCCCTGGAGCCATTGAGCTGTACCGTAGAAGTCGCTAGGCATGACATAGGCGCCGAAGCTTTAAGCAAAGCTGATACTGATACACCAGGTACTTAAGCTAAGTAAGGTAGTCCCAAGAATATCACAGATTCATACAGCCAGATAAGCGTTACAGTCCACTTTTCAACACCCATACCTTATCTTGGACTTTTGATCCCACACGCTCCGCTACATGCTCGAGCGTATGTCTGATTGAGTCTTTGGGCTGTTTGGGGAATCTAGACTTGTAAGTAGGATGCCATTCATTGGGAAGAAGGGAGAAATACTGCTTCTTCAGAATCTCGAGCAGACCAAGTTTGGTCAGATCGTTGCCTTGCACTGCCCTTTTAAAATCCTCCATCAACTCTGGTGGTAGGAGACGAGGGGGCGGCTTCGTTGGCTTCGTTGTAGCTGAAGGATCTGAAGGTCGATCTTTCCAAGTCGTTGGGGCTGGAAGTATGGTATTTTGTCGGTTGACGGGATTTAGCGGTATGCGCGGAGGTTCCATGAGAGATCCTTGAACACGAGATGGTGTTTGAAGAGAAGACTTCGGTTGCCAGTACGAAGAGCAATAAGGATCGATTGGTAGTTGCGGTTGTTCTGCGATGTCAGCTTAAATTGCACAAGTCCTCTGGAGTCCTCACCCATCAATACATCCAGCTTGAATACCAACAAGTCAATCGTGGAGTTTTCACAACCCTGTGCTCGTGGTCCTTCCCAACATAATCCTGAGCACGAAGGTTCCAGATCACCTAATATAGGACGCCGCTTGATGGCCCGTGCATCTGTTTCCTCGTCGTCAAGGAATCCTTCCATATCGGCTTCGTCCTCGTCTTCTATCTCTTCCTCTCCCTCAGAGTCCAGGTCTTCGCCCTCACCTGGCTCTTCCCACTCTGCTTCCGAGTCATAATCATAGTTCGTGGCAGGAAGTTCACGACGGAAAGGATTTCTTGCCAGTCTTGATATTGATTGGGCGTTTCGCAATCTTGTATATGTGCCAATATACGGAGGTCTGACATCCTCTGCAAATTTGAGAATCTTGACCGGAATAGATTTGAGCAGGTCCGATGGCCTTTTTGTAGCCCGCTGGAATTGGGATTCTGTGAGATCAATGGGGTTGTGTGAGACGCCGTCGATCTCCGCCACTATATCTTTCACAGACATCACACTAGGCGGACACCGATAGCTTCTATGTGGAGTGATGTGTAGCAGATCGGATGGGCGGAATGCGACCTCTTTGGACATGTCACTCGCCTTCTGTGACTGGAGCAAAGCGTCGTCAATCTTTTCCTGTGCATAGCAAAGACCTTCCTCATCTCTGCAAAATTGGTGGATTGGAGCAAGTGTAGTGTGAGACTGTACAAAAAATGGAGGAAAGCTCCGCTCATAATCTGGCAGACGTGGCTTTCGAGGCGTTGAAGAGATTGAGCGACTTCTATGCCGTGCTTCTGCTTCCATGGCATTAATCTCACTGATGGAACTGCGTCGGCTGCTGAGTGGACTTGGTCCATCTCGTGCAGGTGATCCACTTGGGGCACGATTGGACAATGGCTGGACGAAAAATGAATTCAGACGTAGTTGGGACTGTAACACCATTAGACTTCTGCTTTATATTTGTGGGTAGTATAAGAGATTCATACTCTGGCCTTCTTGTTCTTTTCCTCCTCTTTCTTATGTTTCTCATCTTCTTTCTGTTTCTTCTCTTCTTGCCTCAGACGTGCCTGCTCCTCTTTGACTCGTCGCTTCTCTTCTCTTTCCGCATCCTTGGCTCGTTTGTCCTCCTCACGTCTAACCTTCTCTGCTTCCTTTTCTGCTTCTCTCCGTACCCTCTCCTCCTCTTTCTTGGCCTTTTCCTCCTCCCTCTTTGCTTTTTCCTCTGCCTTTTGACGATCCTTGAACTCCTTTTCTATCCTCTTAATCTCTTTCTCAGCAAATGTTAATTTGGCTTTCTTGACAGGCGCTTCGGAGGTGGCAGTCGGAGCGATTTCGGATGGTATAATTCCACCAGCGGAATCGAAGTCCTCAGAAGCAGTGCTAGAGTATTGAGGAGCAAGCTGAGTTTGACTAGAAGTATAAATCTGAGTGCTTGCAGAGGCGGGCGGTGTGGCCAGACTTGGAAAATGGGCCGGACTGCTATTATCGTATGTTGGATGGTCAAGCCCAGCCTCAGCATATGTTCGCTTCAAGGCATTGGGAGAAGCCATTCCAAGGGTGAGGGTGCTCATGGACAAAAGGTATTTCTGTCAGTGGAGAGTTTGCTAAGCCAACATAGCGTCCAGATAACTTGATCAGAACGTTCGTAACCCGGGAATATTCTAAAAAGGCTGATGTTCATATGGGCGTCATCGTACCTTCCTTTGTCGATGAATAGCAGTGGATGAGTAACGGCAGTTTAAACAGCGCGTTCCACTTCTTGGCGCGTTCGATGCGCGAATTCCGAAGATTAACCGAGAGCTACTTCCAAACGTCAAGATACCTTACCTTATTTTAACTGGTCTGGGGCCGATCTTGACGCTTGATGTATATTGGGCGAAGGGGAATGCATTATGTTCAACGATCTAGTATCGCGATGGAAGCCTTGAAGGAGCCGGGTCTACCTGCAAAAGGCAGAGGAGAGACGAACATCATCGGTGATTGCAATGGAATGTCGATATGCCGCTAGCTCATGGATTACTGGTCGGGCTGCCAGACCCTCCTCATTGAACGGAATGCTATGGCGTGGGTAAGGCCGCAGCAGTGGTGATCTTGCTCCAGCGATAGCACCATTGAACCCGTGGGCTTTCACCACATAGCGGTATCTCCTGACATCTTTCACGCAATTTTTGCTTGAAGACAACTCCACTGGGCTCGACTCAGGATCATAGTGAGTGTATTTACCTGCAACAGACGTGTTGAATACGGCGGAGTACTGGATTTGTATTGAAAATGTCCACGTGGGAGGACGTGGCTTTACTAAGCGTAGTGGAGACCTTATCATAACAGAGCTTGCTACCAGTGGGGCGAAATTTTAGACCTGTGTAGAGAACCGTCTTCTAAACCGCTAGCAAAGATCGTGTTCTCAGTGGCAAGCGTGAAAAAGGACCTGTGACGATGCCAGACCCGGTTCAATGAAGCGTGCTAGTAAGAGAATCATCAATCATGGTCTTCGAAGACCATAGCCAATAACAACGTTGGCTAATCATTCAATTACATCATCTCTTATGATGCCGGATGGTGGGTCAGACGATGTATCAAAGGACACAAAGGTTTCACTGCAACATGAGCTTAACATCAAATCATATAATTTAGACAATATCTCGTTGAATGTTGCCTGCTGTGTTGGACTTGTGAGGCACGAAGATCAACCACGCAAGAACCCTACGCACCAACAACAACAAACCCCCTAAATCCATTATCCAAACTCTCCTTCAACTCCCTCGTATACTCCTGAAGCCCCCCCGTATAATTCAGCTGCTCCCTCGGCTTACCCGGAATATTACCTCCATTATACCAACTGTCCGTCCCCGAAAACAGCATCTTATCATTCAGTTCCAATACCTTCCTCTTCCACTCCTTCTCCGCCTCCTTCGTAGGCTCAATACTTTCCAGCCCGTCCTCCTTCATCTTCATAATCACTTCCACAATCCAGTCTCCTTGGATTTCTACGCATGTGGGCCCGTTGGCGAAGGCAGCGGGGGCTTGCGCGCCATAGAGGAAGAACATGTTAGGGTAGCCGGCACAGCTCATGCCTAGGTGGGTCCAAACTCCTTTTCTCCATTTTTCGGAAAGTGGGATGCCGTCGATGTCGCGTAGACCCATTTCTTTGATTCCGCCGGTTAGGGCGTCGAAGCCTGTTGCTAAGGCAATGACATCTACTTCGTGAAGTTTTCCGTCGGCGGTGACGATGCCATTGGGTTTCACCTGCAGGATGGGATTCTTTTTGATGTCGACGATGTGGATGTTTGGTTTGTCGACCTGTTCGTAGAAATCTATTTCGAGAGAAGGGCGTTTTGTTCCGAATGCATAAGGCGGTTTGAGTGGGGCGAGGATGTCGCGTTTGACGGGATCTTGGATGCGAGCACGGACCTTTTTGGCCCAGAAATCGTAGTGTTGTCTATTCGCTTCTTTGTCGAAAAACACGTCTTTGTACGTTGAGAGCCAGATCCTGAAACCGCCTTCTTGCCAAAGGTGTTCAAAGGTCTTTTCACGCTCTTCGGGGCTGTCGTCTGCGGTCTTCTTTGGGATGAAGTCGAAGGGAAAGCCGGCGAAGGTTGTGCGGCGTTGGCGGAAAAACTCGTCGTAGTTGCCTTTGCTGTCCTGTTGTTCATCCTCCGAGACAGACCTTTGGTTCATTGGGAGGCAGAGGTTGGGGTTGCGTTGGAACACGGTGAGTTCTTTCGCTGTTTTGGCACCTTCTTGGGTTATCTGGATGCCTGTAGAGCCAGTGCCGACGACTGCTACCCGCTTGCCCGAGAAATCGACGCCGCCTTCGGGCCAGAATGATGAGTGGTGCATTTCACCTGCGAAGGTCTCCATGCCTGGCCAGTCGGGAAAATGGCGCTTGCCTGCGAAGCCAGTCGCTATGATCAAGTATCTGCACGTAGCTGCTTTACCGTCTTCAGTTTTGACGGTCCACCTTTTGGTGTTTGTGTCGAAATCTGAGGACACGACTGCACTGTCGAAGATAACGTCTTTCTTGATCTGCAATATCTTATCCACATGGTCGAAATAGCGCCTTATCTCGGCCCAGTCAGGGTATTTGCATGACCATGTCCAAGTCTTCCACACCTCTGGGAAGGCGAATTCGTAGACGGGTATTGCCGAGTCGACGCGAGCACCTGGATAGCAATTCCAGTGCCAGACGCCACCTAAATCCTTCCCGGCTTCGAAGCACTTGACCTCAAAGCCTAATTCATCGCGGAGTCGATGCATGAGATATACGCCTCCGAAGCCGGCGCCGACAATGAGTATGTCTGTATCGATCTGCTGCGGAGCACCATTTATGAAAATTATCTGGCTAATATGTTTCGCACCATGGTCTTTGCGGAGGATTTTAGGCTGTTGTGAGGGCGACGCGACTTGCACTCCAAGATGAGAGACACTGGCTTGTAGTCTTCATGCTGTCAGTCCAGATACTTCTTGATTGACTGGCAGATACTTACACGTGCTCTGGTCCATCCATTCCAGCCTCAAGCCTACCGAGAGTCGATGTTTCAGAAGCCATCTTGAAGTGTTTCAGGGGTGTGTGTTCGATATCTCTTGAACAGAAACGACCAAAATTTGGATGACGGAGGTGTATATGAGGAAAACAACTTGAGCTCTAGACTCATAATTTTGTGATCGACGTGCATTGGAGGCATTAACCCCACAAATCCGAGTTCGATCGCAGTGGCTGACCTAGGGGCCGGCCTGGGGGCAAGAGACATGTCCTCGAAGTGTATCGAGATCGAGCGGGTACAAACCAACAAATTGGATTTTTGGACAACGGTTCGACAATTGCTTGCTCATATTTGCCATGTGTAGGTGAGACATTGGTTCTTGTCGTCGCAGGGGGATGCAGGATACACTGGGCGACTGGGAGGGTTGCCATCACCCCACTTATGCAAATGTATCATCCGCTCGACCCGGCCTGTCCCTGATCAGGAAGCTGGAAATAAGAAGTGCCAATGATGCGCAGATGTGCCGGAAATGCACATATTTTAGGCAACTTGCATAGCAAACATGCAGAATTCGATAGTCATTTGTTGTCGAGCGCGCTTCAATAGTGCAAGGTTTATCTGTCGTAGCATTGCAGCCAAAGAAATAAGCGCGGCTTGCTGGATGGAAGCGTCTATCTTGTCAGTGCATATCGATCATCCTGTATCTACTTTCTTCGCTTCGGGGTTCATTCCGTGAAATCAAAGCCAGTCTGTAAGCGTACAAATCTTGCTTTCGCCGTAAAAGAAGCTGAATACCCTGGCTTTAGTAACAGAATTCTCAATTAGCTAAATTCAAGACGATTGCCTCGTCAAAGGTGAAGGAAGAAGAATCGATGTTATGCATTCTTGAAATTGCTATTAATAGCCCTTAGTTTCATAACTTTTGTGGCCATCAAGTACACGCGCCTCAACTCACAACAGACTCAACAATATATCCTAGGATTCCTTCGTTGTGGGTAGATAAATGACATATGTCAGGACCTATAATGACAATCCAGGAATTGCGGATCATCCGACCAATCAAAAAGAGCGGAGTCCCATCTCCGGCTCATGTAGAAGCTGCCAAGCCACCTAGAGAATTTTGATAATGAGAACAGACTGGTCATCTGTGCAGGTTTTGCTAGACAATCAGATGACGCCTTTCGAGTTCCAGGCTAGTATTGACTTGACCTCCGAGATTTGTTCGAGCAACAGATTGCAGGGATGAAGTTCTCTCAGTCCACCGTTCAATGAATATCAATCAGCTTGACAGCGATGCCTGTTTGCTTCATGATATACATAGCTGAGGCTTGCCATCAGGTATAGGGTCCAAGTTCGGAAGAGTTGTCATATCGTGTACGAAAATGTGAGAAAAGTTATCCCACCAGGCGTAGTTTGTTAACAAACTGCAAGGATCGCTTCGCCCCGACTATATATACGCAATGGTTTCTGTGACCACTTTATGAACGGCTTCAGTGCACTATCTTATATTGTGACACAAAGAAGCTGTGCTGAGCCTATGAGGGGGGATTGACATGTCGAGAAAAGAAGCGATCGACGTCTTGATTCCGCTTTAATTTCTAACGGAACATGTTCCAACACCCGTCACCGACACTTCATCCTCAGTATCTGGTTGGATATGATATGACCTATTTCTGGAGTGGTTTCAGGTACTGTGTTAGAGATGTGAGCGATGAATCTTCCGCAGGTGAGTGGGTAGGTAAGTAATTAATGTTACAAGACTAACCTTATTTAGACTAGTGTTTGCCCGAAGTGACTTCGTCGCCTCCAGCGTACCACCATTCGAAGCCATTCAAAGCATTAAATCACCTTGACGGGATATCATTACCTGAATTGTGGCGACTATATCCATTTCATCATCTTCTAATGCTGAGAGCTATATACGACCAGTCTATTATTGAAGATGCGGGAAGGTCAAAACGGCTTTAATCTCACCATCTAAGCACTCCAGATTCAGATATTCAGAAGCCTGGTCAAACAAAGCCTTTCTCAGGCCTATACTTACCCTGCGATTTGAAACCACTGGCGTCGAAGGAACAGGATTTCGATCATCAACCCCAATGACCACATGCAATGCTAGCTTCGACCTCCTATGAAATCACTGGGTCATATTGGCCTCGTCTTTCAGATGCCTACTTACTCATGACGCCAGACATGTGGTCCATTCGTGTATCTTTCGGGAGTTCTGTGGCTGCTTACTGCAACACAGCAGATTACAAATGCTTGCATTGCAGTTAAAGCCATGTGCCCACTCATATCGCGGAAAGCTATGCCGAATGCAAATCATATATTAATAAGAGGTGACAACATCTTTGCTCCGGGTCGGAAATGTCAGAGTATCACCACGATAACCTTGGTACATTTTCATTGACCGCCCCCCAGAAAGGTACAAATTATCCGCATCATGTGTGTTGAAGGACCCTGACGTGCCACACCTTAATCCTCACGTTTGTGGTGTTTCTGTTCCACAGGATCTTTGCCGCTTCCAGGGGGATCGAACAGTCCTTTGACGGTCGAAGAAAAGAGGCTTTCTATGTTGCGTTATCCTCCACGAATGACATCTTTGAGATTCTATACAAATATATAAATATATATCCTGTTTCGAAAGACCGACTACGAGTACCCGCAATGGAGATCGAGATCCATATTCTATAATGGAGGCTCTCCGGACATGGTGTTACAGCTGGCGCCCATGAATTAGCCCCACCCAATCTGGGTGCGCTCACCGCGAATGCACGCTAGAGGCAATCAATATATAACGCCTTGTGGCAATCGCTCTCGGATAATGCGTTTCCATCAGGGACTTGCGGTCTCGCGGCCTCCATGGTGACTCAAGCCCTCGACGCCAGATAATGGACGTTGGGTGGCACCAGCTCCTGCGTTTTTTGGTTGGAGCGGCATGGCTTTGGTGGAAGATGGAGAAGCACGGGCCAGATGCGGTGTCGTGTGCACCTCCTAAGGCCGTTGCAGGAGCGGTTGATCGCCAATGGAATTTATCTAGCGGCCTCTCGAAGTCAATCTGCATGGCCTATGGCTTGATGACGAGATGAGATACAAGCTGAGGGATCTGTAGGGACCACGCCAGAAAACATGAATTCCAAATTGGGATGTGGCCTGTGTGGGCTCTTACTGCATAAATGGAGCTGTCCGCCCTTGCTCTATCCTCATCTTCATCACTTCATCTGCTAGAATCCTTGAAGCATCGACACTATCTTCTGCCGGCTTTAAATCATTTGGCCATCAGTCTTCTCCTAAGTCTCCAACACCGTCTATATCTTCTACCAACATGAGCCTCCACCCTTCTCCAGCAGAGTCTTCTGTCCAATATCCCCTCAACTATACCATGCAGCAAGACTCTCCCAAGCGCAAGAGGGAAGAGAACACTGAAGAGGCACCAGTGAAAAGACCAAGGACGGTCTTTCGACATCCATGGCCCAAGCACTGGTATAACGCCGAGGGCAAGATCCCCTGTCAAGCTCGGGGATGCGATAAGGTTTTTGACGACGATCGAAGGGGTGACCAGAGACGAATTTCGCATGTTACTGGAACCCTCAGCGCCGAGCACAAGATCATTTTCTATATGGACCGTCAAATCGGCTGTGTATATTGCGACTACCGCGTGCTGTTTAGAGAACGTCGGCAACTATTCAACCATGAAGAGACCGTCCACAAAGCTTCCAGCATGTCCTCTCTGAGGAGCTTTATCAACCTTGCTAGACGTGGACGTATCGTTGGAGATCTTGGCACTATGGCCGCACAACCAATATTCGACCGCATGGTAAAGAACCTCTATGACCTATATCCATCGGCACCTCGCTTGCTCTATTATAGAATGCACGGTCGAGAAGTAGACACCGTTGAAGAAGAAGATCTTATTAAAATTCTGGCGCCTCACTGGACGGGTCTCGACGATCAAACCTTGCCGGGAGCTAGGCTTGTCCATCCTGACGGTTTTCTGTGGCATCTCAGGCCGACCTTACCGCATACCACGTGGGACGAGCAATGGTGGTTCAAGGTGTGGGACGTGTTGAGAGAGATGTATAGGAAAGGTGTGATTTAAGAGACATGAACCTGCAACAGCATTTGTTCGGTGTTTCCCCAGGTCGTCTTTGCTTTGGCATCATCCAGGCCAGAGGTACTGCGGGTGTGGATCAGTTCCTCCTCATCGACAGTCGAGCGGCGGTGGCGTGAATGGAGCGGTAACGTTACACCTAATCGGATTACGTAGAATTAAAATAGCATGATACCAAAACATCAAATAACAAGCATGCATTCCCGTCTATTCTTGGCCATTTGAAGGAAAGATCTACAGGCCTTATGACCCAAAACAACGGGTCCTTTTATAGACGTCTGACATGTATCGACAGGGAATATGGCGCAATCTAAGGTGTGTTTCACAAGGTTATCGGCTCTTAAGACCTTCCCTCTGCATTGTTTCCATCTGCACTTACCAGCCAAAATCCAAGGCTGCAACCGGCTCAACCCCTCGGTCAAGCAATTCAGTTAGTTCTCAATCAACATCACTCTGAACCTACCAATCCCCTTCACTTTTCGCCCCTTTGAAACCTTCTATCCGCCACCCCCTCCCCCCGTCCCCCAAAATGGTAACCGCCAACGCCTGGCCCAAGCATTTCAACCACCACAAAGGCCAAGTAAAATGCATAGTCTGCGAGGAGCCTCTCCCCCAATACGTCATCGACATCATCAAACACGCTGACGCCCACGAGGACTTCGAACATAAGATCTTCTCGCAAATGCTCCGCCAATCGAAATGCGCTTTCTGCGAGCATACACCTCTACGCAAGGAATCCATGATTTCCTTCTTCCGCCACGAGTTAAGCGAGCATAGAACGGCCCACATGTCCACTCTCAACAAGTTCATCGCTCTTACGCGGCAAGGCTTGACCGGCGAAGCGGGCGAGAAGGCGCTGGAACCGATTTTCCACCTTATGGTGCTGAAAATTCAGTTGAGTTGGGCGGCGGCGGAGTTGGTGACGAGAGCTGGAATTCCGGAATCCATGGGGCAGGTTCCAACTGATGTTATTGAGGCTATTGTGGCGCCGGTTGGGTTGAGGCCGGGGGGGTTGGAGGCGCCGATTTGGACGCCGGTGCCCAAGGAGTCGTTTTTGTGGAATTTGAGACCGGTGGGGTGGAGGGATGATAGGTGGGGTGTTATGTGGAATTGGCTGAGGGGTTTGTATGCTGAGGGAAATTTGTGAGGGTCTGGCGGGACCCTGCGTTTGGTGTAGGTTGAGGGACTATCTAATTATTGAATTCTCTCTGTCATGTCTACTACTCTTGGAGCGATAGTCATGGGGTATTGGTGATGATGAAGGATTGGGCTCTTGAAGTCATATGTTAGTACAGATGTGAGCTGGAGTTGGGGGATGTCCGGGATAATCTCGACGAAGTTCTTGTAAGATAAACAACATGTAAAAAATACAAGTGTTTGATTAACGATGTCTAGCTATAATCTGGCGGTATTGCGATCCTAGTTTGAAATACTTCAGCATAATCGTGATCTTCCTTCGAAGCCGCTTTATTTCTTGTGGTTTCACCCGTCTCCGGAACGCCATCTTTGCGGTGATCCAGTTCCCCTATCGTGGTTTTGCTTGACGAAGCCTGAGAACCACTTTTCTGCTCTTCCTCTGGAGGGTGCTGGCGAAGGCTCGATTCTGTTATAGATTGACCTTCATTGTCCGTGCTTGTGAAGAGGCGACATCGAGATGGTCCCCTAGCAGGAACCCAGACGCTGTCATGGCTACAATGTGTCTGAAGGGTTCTCTGCTTGGCTTTTTCAGTAGCTGATAACGATATTGAATAATATGGGTATCGATACTTGTTCCTCCGTCTCGTGCAAATCTTCTTCCCCGCATTGGGATTTGGACTGGGAATCCGGAGAAATATTCTGCTGTGCGGACTTAGAATAACATATCCAAGTGTTCTTGGTTGAGAGCATACCTCCTCCAGCTCCTCCTCCTCCTCCTCCTCCTTATCCTGCTGCTTTTCCTCTGATTCCAAGGTTTGCAAGATCTCCTGCAGGTCCGTCAAGATCTTCGCATACTTGAATGAAATCCGATAGTAGTCTTCCATGGTTGCTTGAGCAGCTTTGCACCTCTCTAGCCACTCATATGATCAATAATGAGCAAAATCGGGTCAGAGTAGCTGGGGAAACGAGACGCCAGAGCATATCGGTGACATACTGCATGGTTCCTGAAGATGCCTCCTGCGTCAGATGTTAGTCTACATGCAAGATGCGTTTGTGCGTATAATTTATGAAGGCTTGCCTGGTTCGGATATCCTGGCACTGGCTCTTACGCTGTGTTACTGCGTAACCTGGACAAAATCGTGAAAGAATCAAATCAGTGTGGGCGCATTGGTAAGTTGTGTAAGTAAGAAGACACATGGTGATATCTAGGTGACAGCCGTAGAGGTCCTGCAGTGTATTGATGTATACCTCAAGAAAGGGCTGGAAGAGGAGGAGGGAAAGCGGATGGTGGTAGCAAGTAGGCGGAAAGTGAATGAAAATCAGGCAACCAGATTCCTCCGAGAGACACAAAGAGATCTCGTCTCGGAGGTCTACGTTTTCACGGGGTGATACACAGCCCGGGTCTAGATTATGTGGCGAATTTCCACCTGTCGCACAGCAGGAAAGATTTAACCTTGGATAAAGATACAAGGTAGTTGAGGGCAGATCCAAGATTCATATCGAAGTCTTCTGCTGCAGAAAACACAGGAATCATATTGAGAAAACTGAGGCTCAATGTGATAAACCGGGCAGATCCGCAACAGTGGTTCATTCTAGCAGCACCCGAGTCGTCCAGAGTGCATACAGGTTACTCATTTGCATGAGAACAGTGGTTTTACTGGTCAGGAACAGCAAGAACCACAATCATGCAGGATGCTGCGGAATAAGTCGACGCGGCAAGGGTCGAGTCTACAAAGAATGACGTCCAATTTCGGGGAGAAGGCATTGGGATCGCGGTCTGGAACCTAGATCAGGACGCAACATGCATCCTTTGGAGTAGGTATGGACAGACGAAGAGCTTTCGAAGCACTCGGGCCTCCAAGAGGTAATGAATCTCTTACAGTCCAAAACAGTCCAAAACTTGATACCCATCGAGACGTTGGGCATAGTACAACGTAAGAACTCTTAATATGCATACCGCAATTCCCTGACGCAGCACATTCAAAAGAAAGCTCTGAGTAGCATAGGCCATATAAAGACTATATGTTCTAACAATTCACTAGACGTTGACGCGAATTTCCAAGAAGGAAGAAAACTTGGTAGGTGCGCTAATCAGAAAGAGCTAGCGGTGTGAACTTAACAAAGCTTGGCATTTCCCCTCTTCCTTTCGCTCTCTCCTTCTCTCCTTCTTACCAGAACAACCACACAACCACACAAGCCAGGTAAGAGTCACGTTGAGTTAGACTCTGTACCGTGTTCATTGACACGTTTGTGGACATGATTCGATGCAAATATTGATCCCCATCCTTGCAAAGGTCGTTGTCAGGCGAGCGACCCCCACTCTTCCACTCTTCACCCACCCTCGGTCTATGCACCTGTTGTTACTACTGGTAAAACTTGGAACAATCGACAGGATCAACTTCGTTAACTGTGTGGTTGATGTGCTGTACTCAGTAAGCATATGTACCTGAATTGACCTTTCCTGGTCTTTCAAATGCGCAGCTCCTTTGCTTGGTCATCCCCCTGCTTTTGTGACACTTCAAATAAGTCATACTTTTCGATGCTGCCACTCGTCGAAATATTTCATCTTATCCAACTTCTAGCTGCTATGGCTTAGGCGCGAATAAGAGTGGATAGTGTCCTGAAGCTGGCTATTTAGAAGTCTGTGCTTGTTACGATTTTGCAAAGGCTAAAAAAAGAATTGCGCAGATATTTCAGATGGCGTTGTCTGGCAGCATTCATATGCAAATCTGTCTGCATTTGTCTGGATCGAGGCTTTTGAGTTGAATCAGACTTCTTTACATGGCATCTTCGCTAGGTCAACCAAAAGTACCGGGGTCGACAAGCATTCCTGAAAATTGTCTATGGTTGTTTGCCGGTCCCTTGCATGTCCTGCTGAACGGCTTGCTGAGCGCGAAAATATGTTACTGTCGCCTACAGGGGCTTACAAGATCACTCATTCAACGGGAAAGGCGCCTTGACCGAAATTATAAGGTAGCCATCAGGGCTTAGCGGCGAAGATTGTCGATCGTGTACCAACAGAGTCAGCTGCTCTAATGAAAGTTCCGACTCTTTTGATCCTTCGCCAGCAGCCCTGGATTTAAGGTGTGGATTGAAATGGCCGAGAGTCGTTGCCGTATGTGTGGCGTATGAGTCCGAGTTTGACACTTGTCTGCAAAGGATCAAATTCAGACATCCCGTGTGAAACTGACAACAGAACACGGCAAGGAAGATGGACGGATGCGTTTTGCATGCAGTTTTTTATTTCAAGAATCATGGTTCTGGTCCCGCGGGATACGAGAGGATATATGCAAGCCTCATTCTCGGTTGGGCAGCAACGCGCATGTGCATGCATCGAATGCAGAATGCAACATCCCGCATCTCCTACCCAGGGCTTAGGAAAGATGGCGCCTACGTAATGCATCCCACATCTCCGAAAAAGCATGTTGTCGCTTATTTGTGGCTTTTCTTTGCCCTTATTGGTGCCCGAAGCAATCGCTCAGGAACACGTTTGTGGCCTTCAGGTACCGTATGCAGCTCTACCCAGATCGGGCTGGCTTAAAACGGCTTACGAATCCCCCACATTTTACCACATCATTGTGGAATGCTATGATACGCTGCCCTTGTTGTTTATTCTAAACGTCCAATAGCCTATCATGGTACACCACATCGCGAAATTGATTTAATTCCTAGCGCATATATGAGCAACGGCTTCCACCACATCCTTTGACCTAAGTGCAGACATTAAAGACGCTGAGATGGCAGCAAAGAAGATGTTCTCGTATCACTTGCCTGGCGACAGACCATCCACTCCACCAGACCTCCCATCCGAAGACAATCAACATCCGCACCCACTCAAAGCAAACCCTCCTTCCAAGCCTGCACAGGCCTCCACGAGCACTGCGGGTGCCCGGCGGCTTCCAGCAAACCCACCATCTACGCCAGAAACCCTTTCCGGTGCCTGCTCTCGATCACCATCGCCATCGCCTCCACGAATGCCTGGCCGGCTAAATTCGCCGCTCTCACCACCAGCGACACCACCTCCATCACCTCATCGGACTCAGCGTGAGGTCTCATTTAAATTCTCAAACCAACTGATGCAGTCGAAGAAGCTTTCCGCTTCCGTGCATGGTAGGTGCAAAGGCCTAATGCGGCATACCAGATCTGATCCAAACATAGGAACCTTAACTCAGCCTGTCGTGTATGATTTGTCGGATGATGACCGATCATGACCTTGTTCTAATAAAGGTAACACGCAACACGCGAGATGTGTAGTTCGATGGCAGCCTGCAGATGCGGTGAGGAACATGCGGTGAGAACGTGGCCATGCAGGGGCTCGGGAGTAAGGATTCCTTAAATCTTCGGGATGGAACCCGTAAGGTCGAAAATTTCCGAAGCTCGATTTTGCGTGGGGGTTCTCAAATTTACATCTGCCCTTGGATCTCTGACAAAATTAGAATAAAAATCCTTTTGCTCTGCTATGGCAGCTCAACAGAATTTCGAATGGCGGTGTGAAGAGGAAAAAGCGAGTCCGCTTCGGGCACTACGCAGCAACGCTTGAGGCGCCCAACCGTCTCCCCTGGTAAATTTGCAGTTCATTCCCATTTCTAATCTGCGATCGAACAAACAATTAGACCACGATCTCGTCATCCCTGCCACCATGAGCAAATTTTCATTGTACCTTCATCAAATGTCTTTCAGTCTATCTGCATCCTACAATGTTTAGGAACATCATCCAACATTTTCTTTCTCGTCTGCAACCTCATAGAAATACTTAATCTTTCTGGACGTCAGCACGGTATCAGTCACATAGCCGGGCTCACCTTTCTCCTACGAAGCTTACAAGAAAGTCAATTCAACACCAATTAATTCGACAATCCAAGGACCTCGTCAAGTCAACCAGCATCACTCTCAACCTCACCTTCGTCTAACATGATAGCCCAAGTGTTTGAGGTCAAAGCGTTCGCCAACTCCCCTAAGCGTCCGCGCCCCAACGGACCACCTCCACCGCCCCCTCCACCTAGTCCATCTAGAGTCGTGTGAGACGCCAAGCATTAAAGCCCAGGTCAACTCCAGCTTATTCTTCCGGCACGGTAAAGCGATCGCAAGGACAACACGTGGCACAGAAGTGGCATCGAAAAGGGAGGCCAAGATGCAGTTGCGTGGCGCTCTGGATGAACCAGGAGATTGCTGGGGGAAAAGCCACGAAGAAGGGGCTTCCGTAAGGGAAAATGGCCAGTGGGATTTCAAAGGAGCTAGCTGACATTTTCAAGCGAGATGGAGTATAGAACCACCATACGCAAGGATTCATGTTCGACGAAATTGGGAGGGTAATAGACACTAGACGATAGCTTTATCATAATGAGCAACTTCACAATAAGCAAAATTCATAATGTGTAATCTTCAGGCTTACCAAAGTTATGAGAGGAGGCTATCTTTCGAACTGCCCCTTGCATTATTGAAGAGATGGCACAAGCCACGCTCCATGAGCCACGCATTACAAATACCCATCGTCGCTTCAAGTATAGATCGTCACTTTCTCAGCCCTGCCAACGCCATCCCATGCACGCAAAGCACAATCCTTCAATTCCGGAGGTCACGCCGCATGCACGCTCTTCACAGACCCCCACAACCCCCACAAATCCACACGTCCACGTCCCCCTATTCCCCCCACTCATCGTCATCAATCTCGCTCCACCCCCACCCCCTTTCACTCAGCTCACACCCAAACTCCTCCTCACCCCCTCCCTCACCTTCCTCTCAAACTCCCCTCTCCTCTCCCTCCACATCTTCGCCGCTTCAATATTCGCCGGACTCTCATCATTCGGCTCTGCTAACATACTCATCACCGAGATCAATATCTTCTCTACGCTCTGTATCGGACTCCATCTCTCGCTCGCTTTTTCGTAGTGGTGCGGATCGTCGCCGGGAGCGTGGAGGATGGAGATGCAGACGAGGCCGTTGGCGTAGACTGTGTGAGCGAGCGTTAGTGAGCGTAGTAATTAAGTGTTTTAAGTTGAGTTGGGGAGGTGATGGTAGGGTTAGGGGGCGGGAGGGTGAGTAGTTACCGTTGGGATGCCATACCTCCCCGAGAAATCGCATGGTTGGTGGGTTGAGGGGATAGTCTTTTGGAAACTTCAGCTCGGCGGGGAAGATGCCGCCTTCGAAGGGAGTGCCGTCGGGGCCTTGGATGAGTGCTTCCCAGAGGAAGATGTCGTCTTCCGAGACGGGGCCGGCGGTGATGCCGTCGGGAGGGTTGGAAGTGAGGTTTTTGTATTCGAGGAAGAGACGGCGGGAGGCTGTTGAGGAGGCCATTTTCGTTTATAGAGCTTGGGATGGGATATGAGGGCGACAAGAGGAGGGTTTGTGTAGGGAAGAACAAGTGTATAGAGGAGAGTACATACAAGAATGATTACACTTTCCAGTATCGCCGAGATTCGGAGTTACAGTGGTTTTCAATTCCTTTGGCGCTCGGGAGCTACCGGCTTACGTCATCTGGTGCACGGTCCCACCTGATGCACGATTTTGACATTTTTAACCATATCTTCCACCGCATACACCTCTACCAATATGAGCTCGATAGATGCAGCCCTGGCCTTCATAGATAGCCTATCACCTAGCGATCACATTAATATCACTAAAATAGCTAAGCAGTTTGAATGTAACCGTTCCACCCTATTAAAACAATATCGCGGCAAAACTGGATCCCGCTATACCTAGTACTAGAACCAACGAAACCTCAACGACTAATAAGAAAAATCCTTAATTAAATATATTGATAGCTTATACGCGCGTGGCCTACCACCTAGCAAATATATAATTCGAAATTTCGCGCAGGAAATCTACTATAAAGAGATAGGAAAAGAATAGATTTCGCGCTTTTTATATTATTACTATATTGAGCTGGTTTTAAAATAGATAATAAACCTAAACTATAATTATTCTTACGTAAATTCAGTATTTAAATATACATTATATTTTAAGTTATTAAGGAAGAAAATTAAGTAATATAAGGTGAAGCCGCAGCATATATATAATATAGATGAAAAAGGATTTTTGATTGAAATACTTTTAAAGATAAAACGAATTTTTTCTTATAGGTATTATAAAGAAGAATCAATTAAATAACTTATTTAGAATAGAAATTATGAATAGATTACTACTATTACAGCTATATACGCAGATAAATTAACTCTATTACTAAGACTTATCTACTAAGTAACTACAGGCCTTATCTAGGATTCATAGCTTCAGAATTTTAATTTAAACGCGTAAAGTTATTTCTTTATCTCATCGCTATCTAGTTAAACTAATAATAAGCTTAGATATTAATAATTAATATAAATATTCAAGCGTGAAATAATAGATAAGATGCGAAGATCTTGAAGACTTTTAATCCTAAATAACTATAGATTCTATATTAATATAAAGTTTATTAATTACTATAATAGCTATAGAATCCTATTAGCTATATATTTATTATATTTAATATATACGCTACAGCCTCTAGATATCTATTTGTTTCGGCTATTATTATAAATATATTTAAATTAACTTATAATATTTATAGACTAATACCAGAGCTTTTTATTTATTATTAAATAGAATTTCTTTCGATTATTCTAGTATACCTAGAAAATCTTATTCACCCCTGAAAATATCTTTTCTAAATTTAAAATAATTAATCTATATCTCTTTAATCCTCAGCTTATTATTATTAAGTTTATTAAAAATAATAATAATTAGTCTTCTTCTATCTTTTCTATTCACTTAATAATAACTATAGAAGATTAGAAATATATTAAAAAGCTACTATATAATATAGTTTCCAACGTTTATAATAAAAAGGCGTAGTAGCTAAGTAATATAATATATATATTATCTATTAAGAATATATTATTAAAATAATAAAACGATGACCTTAAATAAAGTCTAGTTAATAAAAAGAAGCGTTGAAAGCGTGGTAAACCATTATTACTAAATTTTCTTATTTAGAATATTAATAAAGTAATGTTTTATTTACTTATTAAGATTTAGTATACGCGCGATTAATAAGCTTAAAAAGATATTAATATAGTAATTAAACGTCATTAAAAAGAGCTTAATAAGATTTATAAGAAAGCTAAAAAAATGGAAAAAACTTAAAAAGTTAAGAAATAAAAAGCTATAAGGGCAAATATAAGAGAATTAAAACTATAGAAACTAGCTAAAAAAAAGTAAGAAAAAAATAAGATTATATAAGCTAAATAAGCTAGCTAATAGCTTTATAGTGAGTTTATAGTAAGAGTTAAGAAGATTAAAAAGCCTATCTAAACTTAAAAATAAAGTAATTCTAGAGATAAAAAAGATTTAGTAATAATAGAAGATATAGAAGATCTCTTATCTCTAAATATTTATAGAAGGTAAATTCGTCTTTCTAAGTAATATTAATTAATTATATAATAGTTTAATAGATATATTTAATTCTATAGATTATCCTACTAAAAAATTAGATATATTAAATATATATATAGATTTAAATAGCTTTAAAAGTAAAGATAATAATGGAGTTAAAATTATATATTAAGTAAAACTATGTATCAGCTAACGTAAGCTAGTAGTAGTCGAATTTTTTTTTTTGAAAATTATAAAATAGTAGATATTTACTTCTTTAATATAATACTACTCAGCGCTACCTAGAATACTTGATAAGCTGCGATTAAATTATCTGAATAAACTTTATCTAAGTATGTAAATTATATGCATAGAATAACATTATATAGTTATTAATATTAGTTTATTTATACTTAAGAGTATCCGCTCTAGTACTAGACTATAGAATTGAAATTTTTACTCCTGTATATAATATCAACTACCGCTGTATAGAATAGCTAGTAAGCTACGATTAAATCGTCTAAATAAGCTCTATCTAAGTATCTAAATTATATATATAGAACAGCGCTGTATAGCTATTAATATTATAACTAAAAAATCTATACTTAGGGATGATTGGTTCTAGTACTAGATCGTAGAATTAAAATTTTCACCCCCGTATATAATGTCAACCACTGCTGTATAGAATAGCTAGTAAGCTGCGATTAAATCGTTTAAATGAGCTATATCTAAGCATCTAAATTATATATATAAAACAGCGCTGCATAGCTGTTGATATTGGTCTATCTATACTTAGAGAGTATCCACTCTAGTATTATAGCACCGCAGCGTAAAATTGAAATTTTCACCCCTATATATAATAGCAACCACGACTGTTCTATATAGATAATTTAGATGCTTAGATAGAGCTCATTTAAACGATTTAATCGCAGCTTATCAAATATTCTATACAGCGTTGGTTGATATTGTATATAGGGTTGAAAATTTCGATGTCGCGATGCTAGGGCGGATACCCCTGAATATCAATATTAACCACAACAGCAGCCATGCAGCGCTGTTCTATGCATACAATTTAGATGTTTAGATAGAGCTTATTCAGACAATTCAATCGCAGCTTACTAGCTATTCTATACAGCGGTGGTTGACATTGTATGCGGGAGTGAAAATTTCGATTTTGCGGTGGAAACCCCTAAATATCAACATTGACCACAACAGCAGCCATGCAGCGCTGTTCTATATATACAATTTAGATGCTCAGATACAGCTTATTTAGACGATTCAATCGCAGCTTACTAGCTATTCTATACAGCAGTAGTTGACATTGTATACGGGGGTGAAAATTTTAATTCTGCGGTCCAGTGCTAGAACAGAGCGCATAAATATCAGGCTAATATTAATAGCTATGCAGCGTTGTTCTATATATACAATTGACATACTTAGATAGAGCTCATTTAGATGATTCAATTACAGCTTATTAGATATCCTATACAGCGCTGGTTGATATTATATATGAGATTAAAAATTTCAATTTTCGTTGCGGTACTAGGGCGGATACCCCTAGCTATCAATATCAACCACAACAGTAGTTATGCAGTGCTAGGTTATATATAAAATTTACATGCTCTAATAGAGCTCATTTAGACGATTCAATTACAGCTTATTAGATGTTCTATACAGCGCTGGGTGGCATTATATTGGGGGAGCAAACATCTGCGCATTTCAAAAAAAAAATCCCGACCACTAGCTCCCGAGCGCCAAAGGAATTGAAAACCACTGAAAGGGCTTGTGCTTATACATTGTCATGCATATTAAGATAATAGCTATACGAGTCTTTGTATCTTATGATGGATTCTTGTATAATACGAAGGATAGAATAGACGCCGAAAATCATTCACAGTTCTGCTGCTCTGTTTTCCGGCACTGTGATGGTTATTTTTATTCACCAAAGAAGTCTCCCCAACCCCCACCACCGTCTCCATCCCCTCCACCATCATTATCATAAGGATCATCACCTGTGCCCCAAACATCCTCATCTTGGCCGACCTGACCTGGCAATTGCTCTTCCTGCGGCGGGGCATTACCTCCACCACGACCCCTCTGCATTGCCTCATATCCTGCCATTGTGCCAGCTCCTGTAACAGCTCCCTCCTCCATTGGAGCTGCTCCCCCTTTTGTCATGCCTCTACCAGCACCACCTGCCTCCTCAACAGCTCCCGCTTCCGCGCCAGCCTCAGCTCCTGCTCCTGCTTCGGCTGCTCCTCCACCCATGCCTGGAAACCATAATGGCATAAAACCGCCGCCCATGCCAGATCCGCTATGTCGGCTGAAGTAATCAAAGTCCACACTGACAGCCGTAGCAAGCATGACGGCCCGTTGGTCAAGTGTCATTGCCACGTTTGGAGTTTGTTCGTCTGGCTGTTCTTGCTGGCCGGTCTTCGAGATGAGATGCCGTGGTTCTTGAGCCAAGCCCGCTGCATCCATACGTAAAGCATAGACGCCAGTGTCGGTGAATATCTCGCGACCAAAGCCGGAGAAATTTCGATTCACCGAGCCGATCAGGCGACCATCGGCAGAAAGAAGAGAGAAGTCCCATGACAAGAATTGCTCATCCACGTAGGCGAATTGACCAAATTCTCCTTCTTGATTATATGTAGAAGTCAGGTCCAGTGCTTGTGAATTGGAAAGTGGTTGGTTTGGTGGAGGAATCCGGGGAGCTTCAGGTCTGGATTCGGAACCTGGAATTGGACGGTAGAGAAACAGATTGTACTTCCTTCTTAACGGCGCCCACTGCTGCTGTGTTTCTCCAATTATGCGCATGTCCGATAAAGCAAGTGGCGATATTTGCGCTGCTTCTGGATTGACCTCTGTAGTCAAAGACCCAGGTGTAGATGTTGTCATGGCTTTAGACGAGGAGTATGAGTGTTTCCCCACTGCAACAGGATCGTAGACGCCGATCCGACTCGAGATCCATGAAAAGGGACGGTGGAACTACAAAGTTGTCAACGACCATAAGATCCGTATCCGCCAAGCCAGCACTTACTCGTAGAACCTCCTTCCCATGCTTATCAAAAACGTGTGTAGTGAAGCTCCTGTGGGTGCTGAACATCTGCCGAGCCATCATATTACCCATTCCCAACTCCATCTCAGCCATGTAGCCAATATGGTTGCCCTGAGGATCCATGATCACGTATTTGTTTGCCTGCTCAAATCCCAGCATTACATTCATAAGCTCCAGCTGCCTCGTCACCACTATGGAAGAGTTCGAGAGAATGCTTGTCGCAGGATGCTTCTCGTTGAGAACGCCATCTGGGTCTTCGGGGATGAACACTGGCGAGAGAAGACTGTTGTTTTCTTGATCCGCATTTCGAAGCGCGCCAGAGACGGCATCGAGAGGTGATTGCTTTTCATTTGGAGGTTCCGACGAGCTCTTGGGCTGCTCAGATGAGCTTTGACGCTGTCTTACAGGACGCTTTGATAATGGGACTGGCGGTGGCGGTCGTCGAACAGTGCTTCGAGAACGTGGCGGCAAGCTTTTAAAGCTAGGTTTCGACGTTGCAAAGCCTGCGCGGAGTATGGACACTAATGGATTTGGAGCCCATGGCTTTAGTTGCAATGGTGGCATAACGTTGCGCTTGGATGAATTTTCAAAGTTGAAAGGTGCCGTAACCGTTAAGAAGGTACTGGTTATTACCTTGCGTCATCGCTTCAAGGAGGTTTCCCTTGCGACATCTCGGTATCCACAACTTTAAGCACTTTCTAATATGGATATCTGAAATACTCGTATGTACAAGCATTCTATGTAACATTGGTGTCGAAAGCCAGTCTTATCTCACGAATTTCTCGCCATCCTCAGCTCAATTGAGCCGAAATCCCAAAAGTACTAAACATCTTGACCAGAGAGTACTGGCCAAGTATACGACATGCAAGACTCTCCACTAGCAACCTCTAGGATATTAAAAAGCGAATGATTGATATATGGTGTAGTGACCGGGAGCATTAGCAAGAATCATTCCCTACTTTAACAGATGAGGCGATTCTGAGCCATCCAGCCAGACTGCAAGCTCCAGCAAATGATCTCAGAAACTGATCTCAGACCATTGTTACTCTGAGAGTACGCATATGTAACCCTGAATATGAAACACGTCAAATCACAGAACCGATTAAAACGTGCGATTAACGACAGGTAATTTCTCTCGAATCCCTCGTAAGACGTTGACAATAATGCCAATGTCTGGATCACCCATTCATCATTCCAAATGGTAGTAGAGGCGAGCAGTGACTGCTGAGGTTCCTGATGTAAGGGGAAGAAAAGCAAGGGATTGTTGATAGGTTTTGATATTGAGCTAGCCGTAGTTTAGCCGCAGATTTACCGGCCAGCCGAGGCGTCTGCTTCCATCATTTCCAATCAGCAATAACATCATCAGGAAGACACCGCTTCTGAGCGACAACGAGTACAATGTTAATCCAAAGATTCACTCAGCAGTCTGCTAGGCGTCGTAAGCATTCGTTCTTCCAGGTATAGATATGATGGAACACTCAATTGCTAACATGAGCCCAGTTCTCGCCAACCCATCCACCCTCTCCAGATTCGCACCCCCAGCAGCAATTGCAGCAAACAGGATACGGTTACAAGCTCGGTAAGACGCTCCAATTCCCCTACCAGCCCAATCCAACCAACTATTCAAATTCCTGACTTCCCCTTATCGAAATCCTCCTACCGCTCAACTAATAACCCGCCCTCCCTCCAGACCCGCAGCATTCGCCCCCTCCTCCTCCCCCATCCAAACCACCCCCGCCAAACCCTCCGACGAATACTCCATCCTCGCCGCCCAACGCCTCCAACGCCCAATCTCCCCGCACCTCTCCATCTACAAGCCCCAATTAACATGGTACCTCTCCGGGCTCAACCGTATCACCGGGTGCGTCCTCTCCGGCGGGTTCTACATATTCGGAGCAGCCTACTTAGCTTCGCCCCTGTTTGGATGGCACTTGGAAAGCGCGACTATGGCGGAGTGGTTTGGAGGGTTGGGGGCTGTGACGAAGGGGGGATTAAGATGGCGGTGGCGATGCCGTTTACGTTTCATGCGTGGAATGGCGTTAGGCATTTGGTGTGGGATACGGGGAGGGAAATGAGTAATAGGCAGGTTATTGTTACGGGATACATTGTTATGGGGATGACGGTGGTAAGTAGTGGATATTTGGCTTTCTTTGTCTGAGTTGGGGAATGGAGGAGAAATTTTTGGAGCAAGTTGAAGACGGCATGGTAGTGTAAGGTATCTTTTCATGTATATTTGTTGAAGAAGGTCCGAGCTTAAGCTCTTAAGAAGTTGACTTGCAAAGCAGCCCGTCTCCGCCTATCCCTCTAAATCTGACAGCCTTCTCTTCATATCTGAGCTTTGCTAGTAGCAATACTGGCTCAGCAATCAGGCCTGAAGCATAGCTATCGTTTGTTTTACCGAGCGAAGACTCCTGCCAGCCCGATACGCTTGCGAAGTCAGAAACGCCCACAACGCTCCAGCAACCTCTCCTCCACCCATCCCTCGACTCCACCCACCCTCTCACTCAACACCTCCATCTCAGCCTTCACATTCAACATCAGCATAACCTGCAACTCCCTCCTCCACTCCCCTTCCACTCCCTCCTCTTTCAACCATTCACTATTCTCCAACATCTTCACCGCCTTCTTCCTATCCCTCCCACTCAATCTCAACAAGCCTTTACACTCTTCCCCATTCCTCTTCTCAAGGACGTCTTTGCTTTGTATACCCATCCATCGCTTGCTTGGCACGACTAACTTCTCGTTCTCGTGGGAAAAGTTATATGAGCCATGTTTGTAGGTGGATATGATAGCTATGCCGTCGGGATCGAAATCTGCAAGGGCGTAGATGGGCGGTGGTGGGGAATGGGGGTGATGAGAGGTGGAGAGGAGGCGGAGGAAGGCGCGGGTGGAGAGGTCGGGGTAGCCTTTTGCCTGCGTGATCATGATTAGAAGGTAGTTGTATTGGGCAAGAGGGCGGTCGGTTTGGATTGGTACGTACTGTGATTATGATGCCCTTCCCTGCACTTGATCGCTGATGAAGCATGCTGGATGCTAATGTTCGAAAGGTCGACTGAGAATCGTTAGCGGTGACGGCAGGGTGATGAGTGGCACTAACTTCTTTCTCGACTACCAGGATCCATGATATGTCTGAGATACTGACTGCTTGTACCTCGCTCACATCTTCGATAAGATGTGGCTGTTGCAATCAGTCTTCGCTCGTCGAGATTGAGGATTGGTTCTACCGCTTCAGGTCCTCGGTAAACGATGGTGCGATCTGGACGCATCAAAGAAAATTCACCAGCCACGAGGCCCTTTGCAGCAGCAGTCTTGAGACGGCAGTGGTTAGCTGGTACTCCGTTATGGGCAACGTCCAGACTTACCACGTTAAGATCCGCCCTTTGGACTCCAAAAGTGTATGCGAAGATGTCTACATAGCGGTTCACAACCGTCTGAGACTTGAATAGCGCAGGATCCTTATAGTAGATATTCCTGTGAAGCTATGCATCAACATTGGGTGGAAAGGACTAAGGGAAAGAAAGACGTACCGTTTCGAGACAACGATATTATTACACAATGCTTCATGTATGAGCTCGAGAATACGAAGCAGTACAGCTGATTAATCAACTTAGCTATAGCAAACCCGCGTGACATTGACACCTGCGTACTAAACCTCCAAGCTTCTTGTGGGGTCTTCGCTGGAAACGAAACATTTGTAAGTTTGCTGGAAAGCTCGGCTTCTAGCTCATCTAATGTAGTAGATTGAGATTTCTTGCATCTTAGTGGAATTGTCAGTTCGTCTTCGCGAAGCAAACTGTTGGTGATGTTGTTAAATATGTCTTCAATTTTCGCGATAACTTCAAGAGTCGCTGGTCGTTGAGTTGAAGCCATTGAAGACGAGATAGGCTTTTATGGAATAGATTTAGATTGACTCAGAGGTCTGCTCTCCTAGAGATGCGGTGGTATTCGATGAATTGTAGCAAATTGCATAACCAGTTGTAAAGAATGAGTGAGGTGCGGTATGTAACATTTGTCTCCTCGTTTATTGCAAAGGGTTGTAGCTATGCGCTAGCAAAAGGTAAAGTTCGTTCACTACAGAGCTTCAGGATTGTAGGTTTTCCAAATTCTGATAGATTTAGGCCTAAGCGTCTTGACTCTAGAGGAGAATGAGCTCTTGGTAACTGTCTTGAAAATCGATTGCGAGCTCTTCAATCTGTCCAGGACTGAGATCCAAAGCAATACGGTTACTGGAAATGTCTAGTGCGCGATAGGTCCAGCCATGTGAAGCAAGAAGGTTGCGCAATGTCTCTGTAGCATCCTGTTTGTCAGAAAAAGTCAGTCTGGGGGTTACTATCGGTTCTAGAAGATGCTCTTTTCGAGCGGTAGAAAAGGTGAATACGGCTGCAAGCATGCGGACTCAGGACGCACTACTTCGATAACTTACACTTAAGTTGATCAACGGTCCTTCGATGCTTTCCAGCAGCCTTATTACGTTGTCTACAAGGCGAAGTACAATGTCGGTAGATTCTTCGTAAGACTTGCGAGGACTGAGACGAGTCCTTCTAGTGGACCTGTTGTCATCTCTGTTCACGAAGATAGCCAGACCATTGGATGAAGCTTGGATGAGGGGCCGCATGCGCCATTTTATACAGCGATAGACATCATCAAGTACTCGCAACAACTTCTTTATATTCATTGACCAGAGTCCTGACCCGTGTTCCCACTCACCTGGCTCATTTTTTAGCACATGGGGCAGTAAACTCACAATGGCCCGAGACAGATGCAGAAGCTGCTCATTCGCGTCCTCTTTTAGGCTGATTACTCGCAGTACCTGTGCAAGTTGCTTATATGTGTCTATAACATCGTCTGTAAGAGGGACCTGGGAAAAAGGTCTCGGGTCGCCATAGACACCGCCCCACCAGTCTCTTACAAGATCTTCGCAATATCTGCTTTTAGCAATCATGGACTCACCACTGATCTTGTTGAAAGACTGGTTCATAATCCCGAGCTTGGTCCTGAATGCTCGATTCTCAGTTTCGGAGGAGGACCGCAGGTCGTCGTAAGGATCATTCTCTGGGAAGAACAACTGTTCCTTGTAGTCAAAATCGCCAGCTTTCGATTTCGCATGATTACTATTAGCCGAGTTGGAATTTCCCTTGGCTGACTTCTTGTCTTCATCCAGATTTGGTACAGAAAGTAGTGCCACAGCCTCCAGATGACTTGCAACATGTTGTTGCATTTCGAATGTGTCCTCGTAGTCTCGGTGGCAGAATGGGCAAGGTCTATCTAATGCACGCGAAAAAGACTCTTGGGCTGTGAGAAGCTCTGAGGAGAGCAGTAAGAGCTTGGAGTCGCCATGTTGCATCTCCACGTGATCCTCATATGCCGAGCGTGAAGAATATTCGTGTTCTGGATGATCGGGACACCGCCAGATCCTTTGTCGATGTGCCCATTGCTCGTGACGCGCCCAGTCCTCCCAGCTATCATATAGAACGGTGGGCTCAACGCAGTCATCATACGTGCATACATAAGGCCGAAGGTCATGCTTGAAATGATCTCTGTATGGCTCTTCTCAGCTTTTTGGATAGTGTGCATTTGGAATGGGATCTGCAAACCTCCAGGCGGCTCTGACAGATACTTTGATGGACAGATGAAGAAACAATAAGGGCGTTCAAAGTCTCTGCGATATTCCTTGGGGTGAGGTGGTTTTGGCCAGCTCAATATCTCACCTGAGGGGCCATGGACTGTTAGGCCACGGCTTGCCCCTGAGTAAGTAGATTTACTGTCTTTTAGCACGAAATCCCGGGGAACGATGGGGGCTGATGAGGGCAAAGAGCTCATTTGCTGAGGTGTGTGTGTAACTGACAATGCGGTTTGTACTGGGCCCTCCGCTTGAGCGTGTAATTCTGGAGTATGTCCCTTAATTAGAAAGTCTGGATTCTGCTCTGCCTTCGAGGTGGCTTTGACTAATTTCTTCTTAGACCTTTTCCAGTATTCGAATTGCTGGCGGCGTAAATGATTAGCTTTCTGCAGACGTCGGACGAGAAAAATATCTTCGTATCCCAATTGTGCATCTAGGTTCTCGGCTCCAGGCTCTAGTGAGAACTTTCGGGTTTGCAGAAAGACCTGCTCAATACCCTGTAGCTCTGCAGCTTCCCTAATCCGTATATAAGTGGATTTGACATCTGTGTCAATCTCTCGGTAAAGATCAACGTCAGTGCGAAGCTTCTTGGAAGATGGACTGCGTATCTGAGACGCGAGGCTAAATAACTGGTCAATTGCCTCAATCACGTCTTCGAAATGGAGTGCTAGCATCGATTCATCTACATCGCTCAATACTCCTGTAATAATGGGATAGGACTCTAAAGACGATGCGTCATCACCAGAGCAGCAGGTAGCGCCTTCAACAAGTTCAGCATCATATTGATGCGGCTTTGAAGTTTCAGAAGGATTGTTGAGGCGACTCTCTGCGTTTGCGGTACTTGTAACTGGCATTCCATTAACATTTGGCTAGCTAATGCCCATTGCTACTTACTTTCCTTCAGCGCATCAATGAGGCTGGTGAGTAATGATCTCGTAAAAGACCTTACAACTTCATTGTCCTGGAGTCGGTATTCTAGGGAGCTATGGTTTTTCTGAAACAATCCAAGATTGGTGGCCCACAGCAGGAATCGCTGGTACTCTGACTGCATAGCGGCCGTCTCAAGTTGTGCTTTGACTTCAACAGAACTTTTGTCAAGCGTCTTGATGGTTATCTGAAATCTTCTCCGAGCATCCTGGCCTAAAAAGGACAGATTCTCTTCGACACGCCGGC
Source organism: Cladonia rangiferina (assembly GCA_023065455.1). Classification (NCBI taxonomy): domain Eukaryota; kingdom Fungi; phylum Ascomycota; class Lecanoromycetes; order Lecanorales; family Cladoniaceae; genus Cladonia; species Cladonia rangiferina. Next base: position 289,256 of record JAJREH010000023.1, on the reverse strand, counting down.
CAGCCATGATCATGGGTTCAGACAACTTTTGACGTTGCCCTGCATTCGCAAATGGTTATACCTTGCGGAAGGACAACAGCCGTCGCGACTCAAGGAGTTGAATTTTGGTGCTCTAAGCCTTGCACACGTCACTGAATACGAATTACTGATGCAAAGCACACGTGAAAAAAAAGGGTAAGGGTTGGCTCTAGAATGAGTGTTCTTGATCCAGCTTATTTGTCCGCTGTGATTAGCAACGAAAAGAAACCAGTCTATACCTATCACGGCATGCCAAAAGCTTGACCCCGCCATAACGTACAGGCCCCAATGCCAAGACCAGCGAAGGTAAGCTTGTCATCTTATTTTCCACACAGCATACCGTAAACAGGGCTTGAATTTCGTCAACTATTGTCGTAGGGAGTTTAAATCCAAGATTCGCATAGGCATGCTCTGCTAGTATCGATATGATAACAGGTATTGAGACTGCAGGCCTTGTGTTGGCCGTCTTACCATTACTTATCCAAGCTCTCTCGGCCTACAACGGCGGGCTTGAGAAGACTGGAATCGTCCTCGGGCTCAAGCAGAAGAGATACAAGCTAAAAGTAGAACGACTCAGATTACGATTAGAGGGTCAGAGCGTGTCTTTACACATTAACCTCGCCAAATTGATCGGAAGAGCAGCTCCAGCTGAAAATATCACACGCCTGCCCGAGAAATTTGATGACATACTCTGGACTGGGGCAATTGCAGAAAAGATAAAGGCTTATCTTCAACTTGGTAACACATTTGAGATCTTCAAGGACACCCTAAGCATGTACCAAGGCTACCTCGAAGAGATCGCCGGAAAGTTGGTCGGTATCCTTTGGCCACCCAAAGTACGTTCGATCCCGACCCAGATGTAGCAGCATAGAATTAAAGCCCGGTTTACAGGCAGATAAGAAAGATCTGAAAGCATTACTCAGTGCCTGCAAGCTTGAGGATGGTCATTACCAGTATCGGCACAGATTGTCTTTTGTCATGAGCGAGGCTCGCATTGGGGAGTTATTGAGGGATATGGATGATTCTGTCTTAACAATCAAAGGTTTCATTGATGATAATGAGGATCTACATCAGATCCAAAGGTCCCACCAGGAACCACGAGAAGCGAAACGGAAGAAGATCACAAATTCCTTCTACATGATACGAAAACAAGCGAACGTTCTTTTTCGCGCATTACTCTGCGGTTGGAGTCACGACTGTCATGAGAGACATCGTGCCATGTTACGCCTTGAAGATAGATGTCAAGACTACGAACACAAGTGTAGGGAATTACAAGGGGGATTGGATACCGTCAATTTTAGGTTGTTCTTCTCCAGGCAACACATGGTTACCCCGGAGAGCAGCGCGTGGCAAGAATCATCAATTGCAACCGTCGAAGCAGACAGTTCACTCTTGAACCGCCATAAGTAAGTATCCATGCTCCTCATATAGATAGATACACAAATAACTTATAGGATAAGCGTCACTGCTCATACGGAAACATCTATCACATTGAAGGCAACTCCAGATATTGTTGTTACGTCTACGGAGACAGCCGTAATAGAAGCATTTGCGCCTATTGAGGTAACGAGTATTTGCAAATCTCTTGCAGAGGCTCGGCCTCCTATATTTCAATTATCGACCGACAACAGACTTTTCTGGAATGCGAAGAAATCTACCAATGCAACACGACTGGCAGAACAAGAGCAACATGCGATGAGCCTTGAAGCTTTCCTCGAAGACCACAGGCACATCGACCCGGACGACCGTATAAAACTTGCGGTCAATCTTGCGTCATCCCTACTTCAGTACAACCTTACACCGTGGCTCAAAAAATGCTGGACCAAGAACACCATATACTTCCTCACGCAGGCGCGCACAATCTCGGGCGTTGACGTCGAGCATCCTCTGATCTTGAAACAATTTTACAATCAGGACAGTACCGCACCCTACGAGCCACCGGAGAACGATCCAGAGCTGGCGCTTATGGAGCTTGGGATACTTCTGCTCGAGATTTGGAACATGATGACTTTTGAAAGCTGGCTTGAGAATATGGGGCATAGCATTGATTCTTCTCAGCTTCACGATGCAGACGTTCGTCTCAAATATTCCATCAAGTGGTTCAAAAGTGTGAAAACGAAGCTACTACTCAACTACTGCGAAGTCGTCGGCATCTGTCTCAGGCCTGCCGCTTTTGATCATTTCGATACCAACTGGGAGGATGCCGAGTTTCGAGTCACGGTATATAAGAAGATCGTCGAGCCATTACTGATCTGGGGACCATAAGACCTATGGAATTATCCGTGACGAGGCTTTTGACCCAAAATGGTAAGCTCAACATTCAAGCACCCTAAATAATGCCTAACTATCCCCAGCATGGTTTTGGGATTAGTATTGGCCTCGATAGCAACAACCATGCTGCCAACGTTGACGTATAGTCAATTGTTGTAAGTACTGACAAGAAGGAGCCTCGGCCGCTGAGCCAGTTCTTAAGGTTCATAGCTCAGGATCAAGCAGAGCCTAAATTTTTAGAGCAAGCATTGGATCGGTCAGGACTAAATGGGATCTCGAGCATACAGGGGCGAAGAATAAGGACGGTTCCGATTAGTTAGCCGCTCGTGGAACTTTCCGCTGGTAGGTAAAGAGTATGTTAAGACTGTTCGTCATGTATTGGGTAATTACTGAGAGCGCTTACGAAAATGAAGCTACGTAAATCCGGCGGGCGAATTGCAGGCTTGAACGAGCCAGTGCCTCATTGATGATCGCCGCAGTCAAGCTTGACTAGTCTAGAGATCAGGCTTGCACGGGGGTAAAGGTGTTTAAATCTCCCCTTTAATAGAAACCCAGACTACATCTACATCAAGTCTGATCCAAGACTGGGTGCTCTAATGATGTGGTACGCCTGTATATCTGTGTGAAAATTCGATTCCTCGTTGTTGCTAGTGTCTGTCTCTTCTCATTTCACTCCTTAGTCGCTGAAGCGTCTCCCAGCAGACAGGTAGGACATTCGGGTGAATTGGGCCTGAGTAGTATGCGCTACCTTGTCTATGTGCACAATTCTCGTCATCGTAAGCCTCATTCTCAGGGAGAGCGGCCTTGTGGGGGATTGGGTCCTGGATGGAAAGTAAGCATTGGGCTGTCAGCCACGTCTCACTCCATTTGTCAGGATGAAAGTAAGATAGGTCTTTGAGGGTGACTCTTGCAAGGTCCCAATCCTCGGAAACAAAGATGGATAGCAGTTTTGACCATGATGTAGAATGCTGGCCAAGAGGCTGGCCAATGAGGGAAACCATGTCAAGTCTCAAGCTTCTCAGGCTACCGATGAATTGGGTCAAGAGAGAGGTCAGAGAGGCTTCTGTAGTGTGGCCACCGCATGTTTCGAAATGCTCCAGCTTTGGCAGGCTCGGACGGAAACCTTCCAGCACATCAGAGTGAGTGCGGGTCCTGATAGGTTCGATGTTTAACACTAGTTTCTCCAGACATGGCGTCTTACTCAGAGTGTTTTGTAGGCCCGACATATGCTCGGCAACATTGTAGACAAACGGAATCCGTACCTCCAAGGCTTTCAGATGTTCGAAAAGGGCTAGCCCAAGCATCGACTGACTCGGCTTAGTAATGTACCACGAGGAAAGAGTTCCTGGACTAAAATGCTTGACCTTTCGACCAGAGCGGGTCTGAAAAAGGCCTGTTAGAGTATTGCTCACGAATTTCATAGCGTCTGTAAGATCTCTGACCGAGATTAACTGTTGTACGCATCCATAAATTGCGAGATCATCCGAGTTCCCGGGAGAGCCAAGGGGAGGAAGAAAATATTTCATTCGCTGTGCTAGTGGAGGCATTTCTCGTCCTTCCAGACAAAGTAAATGGGGCAGCTTGTCGACAGCTCTTCTCATGGTAGCAACGCCGAGATCAGAACCAGCGAAGCGCTGCTGTTCGTTGCATAGGAACTTGTATCGCTGGTACTTGGAAGCACGTTCCTTTGGGCTTATGTGCAAGAATTTGAGTCGAGTCCACTCTTTCCATAACGCAGGTGGTATTAATGGTACTGGCAGGATAGTAAGAACGATCTTTTTGACGTGGAAACAGAGAGTCTCATGGCAAGACACGTCTTCAAGTTTTTGCAATGTCGGTTGAGCGATCCGGAGTTCCTCGAAAAGGAACGGTCCTGAGATGTAGGTCCATCTTTTGTTGACCTGGCGAGCTGTTTTCAAATCTGCGATGCTCAGGAAGCTACAGACTAAGCTCTCCAATTCTGCTGGCAGACTCGACATGATGATTTGGATGTGTGGAGTAAAAAGAGTGCTGCCCGAAAGATGGGTACTGCCCTTGTTTGACCCGGCTTAGATAATCGACTGCTTTCGAATGTCCGAGACTCGGAGTTGAGAGACTGCAGAAGATTTCTTGTGAAAACTTCACTATAGAGGGTCAAGCTAAAACATTCCATTATGCTTCATTCCTCGGTATAAGTCTGAAGTATTGCATGGAAAACTTTGAGACTCCGTTCAGTTATGAGTGAGGAGATGACCTTGCGTCGCTAGCGTTGCCGCTAGCGCCTATCGCGGCTAGATTGATTGCCTTCAGATCACCCGTTGAGATATCAGCCTTACAAACTTTCTCAAGGCCCATTGTTCTGCCAACCAACCGTCTACACCCCATTATACAGAAGCCAAGTTCCTTATCCTACCGTAGTTATCATAGAGTTGACAACTTTTCACGCCGCGTTGAGTACACACAAAGGCTTTTCGCAGCTTTTACACGATCGTGGAGACAAGCATCCTTCATGAAGGATTATTCCGCCATCATTGCCAATTAAATTCACTAGTACTTCTGAATGTCAGATCATCTTTGTGGAGAATAGGCTCAAATTACGTTGAACTCAGACCCTGATGTGAGTTACGCATCAGATAGCCGCCATGCCAGTCTGGAATCCGGATAACATTAGAGATGTGGCGGAATCCCTTGGCATCGCATCTCTTAATGACCTTGTCCTTGACGGTCTTGCTTCAGATGTCGAATTCCGACTAGCACAAGTCCTAGAGGAAGCGCTCAAATTCATGCGGCACAGCAAGCGGTCGACTCTTACAACGAATGACATAGCGCAGGCCTTACGAGCCTTGAACGTGGAGCCGCTCTATGGATACGAGTCAACGAGGCCTTTGAGATTCGGTGAAGCTTCAATAGGGCCGGGCCAGCCATTATTCTACGTTGAGGATGAAGAAGTGGATTTCGAGAAGCTCATCAATGCACCTTTGCCCAAAGTCCCACGAGAGATATCATTCACGGGTAAGGGTAATACGAAGCTCTAGTAGCATATACTGATCTATAATAGCGCATTGGTTGGCTGTCGAAGGCGTACAACCTTCTATACCGCAAAATCCAACAACCGCAGACTCAAGAAACCAAGAATTAGTTCCCAAAGGACCCAGCGCTAATCCTAATCTGGCCGCCATGAGCGGCAATGACAATGTCACGGTAAAACCATTAGTCAAGCACGTCCTCTCAAAAGAGCTTCAACTATATTTTGAAAAGATATGTAGCGCGCTACTCGATGAATCTAATAATGAGTATCGACTAGCAGCGCTGGCCAGCATACGAAGCGATCCAGGTCTCCATCAGCTAGTACCATATTTTGTGCAATTCATAGCCGAGAAAGTCACCCACAACCTCAAGAATATCTTTGTCCTGACGCAAACGATTCAACTGACCTCCGCCATGCTTGAAAACAAGAGTCTCTATGTTGATCCTTACGTAAGTTGTCCTTTACAAGTCCGCCCGTACCATGGTGTTAACGACCGCTCCAGGTGGCCTCCCTCGTCCCGCCAATCCTTACCTGCCTCGTCGGCCGACATCTCGGGCCCCCCGGCGACACTCTTGCTCACTTCCCTCTCCGCCGCCTTGCCGCTTCCGTCCTCTCGACTGTAACCCGAAAGTACGGCAAATCATCTCATATGCTTAAACCTCGCCTTGCGCGCACCTGTCTAAAACACTTCCTCGATCCCACCAAGCCTCTAGGAGCTAATTATGGCGGCATCATTGGATTGCAAGCCATTGGAGGCGCGGAAATTATTCGAGCGTCTGTAGTGCCGAACTTGAAAGAATATACGAGTATGATGAAGGATGTTCTTGATGATGAAACAAGGAATGTAGAAGGAGACATGGTTATTGAAGCGCTGATGGAGGCGTTACTGTCATTAGCAGCAGATACAGTAGGAGTCGTTAATGGCATGGCGAATGGCCATGCTGTGGAGATGAAGCAAGCTGTGGTCGAAAAGATTGGAAATCTTATGGCGGAGAAAGTGATGGAAACAGGGAACTCCAGGTTAGTGAAGGCAATTGTGGAGTGTTGAAAAGATGAAAAATGGTTACGGTGGTTCTAAAAAAACGGCGCAAAGGAGAGATCAAGGCGTTACAGCCCTGACACATTGCCAATGTATACCTAACACGTGCATGACTGTCATCTACTTACTGTGCCCAGAATAATCGAAAACAACTGAGCACTTTCATCTTGCCATCTTGTGAATGATTCAAGAAATAGTTTTTGTTGCAGGCTGCTCGGTTATAACGGCTAATAAAATACCTTAGACTAATACGGCGGAGCATATTAAGCAGTGGGCCAACCCGCGATTTCCGCATTTTGGAAAATCGAAAAACGCAAAACCGCGCAACCACCAACCATGGGATGGTACATGGATTATATAGATATAGCCTAGTAAATAGAAGTATCGACTCCGAACCATGATTATTTACATCTTTGCCTTGGTGCTAAGAAAGTTAATGTCTATAAAAAGGTACTTAGGATTGGTAGCTGGAGCCTAGTAATTAGAAGTACCATCTTATGACCAAAACTCCCTATGTAATCCTACTGAGTAGCCCCTAGAGCACCCCTAGGGGTCCCCCCGGAGCATCCCCCCGGAGTACCCCCTAAGCGTCCCCCGGAGCATCCCCTTAGAACACCCCCCGAAGCACCCCCCCGGAGCACCCCCCTGGAGTACCCCCCGGAGTACCCCCTAAGCGTCCCCCGGAGCACCCCCTTAGAACACCCCCCGAAGCACCCCCCGGAGCACCCCCCTAGAGTACCCCCCGGAGCACCCCCTAAGCGTCCCCCGGAGCACCCCCCTAGAACACCCCCTGGAGCACCCCCCCGAAGCAACCCCCCGGAGCACCCCCCAGAGCACCCCCCAGGTGGTTAATAGATTTTCGGATTACTATGAGAAGATACTTCTATTTATTAGGCTCTAGCTCCTAATTATAAGTACCTCCCCATAAACATCTAAAACTCTGTCCGTTATACATAGAGTATTTAATCGCGCAAAGGTACTTCTATTTACTAGGGTCCAGCTCCTAATTACAGGTACCTGCCGCTGCATATTGAGATTATTAAGAGCTACCACCACCCAGACCACTATGGAGACCATGCATGAAATATTATATCAAGGAGCTAGAAGTGGTACTTCTATTTACTAGGCTATATCTATATAATCCATGTACCATCCCATGGTTGGTGGTTGCGCGGTTTTGCGTTTTTCGATTTTCCAAAATGCGGAAATCGCGGGTTGGCCTACTGCTTAATATGCTCCGCCGTAACTAATATGGCAATCGGTTCGCCGAGGTCGGACCGCTAAGATCTTATCAGATCCTGAGATAACGTCTGTCCCCCACGTCACGTACTAATCCACCTTCAAAGACTAAGGATTGGTAAATACTTCTTTATACATATCATAGATCATCTTCCACATCAACCTTCTAATATGCATCCATATACAGTAGCTCCCTCTCCAGGGGGCTCGGTCTCCTCACCAAATGCAACTGTCTTTCCACAAGTCCTCACTCCGGCTACTTCCTCCACAGTCAATAAGCCACTGGCTCCTATGCCAGGCATGGGCACTCAGCCACCAATATCCATCAACAAGCAATGGGTCTTGCCGCCGAAGCCGAAGCCTGGCCGGAAACCCGCCATCGACACACCACCTACGAAACGAAAGGCACAGAATAGGGAGGCGCAACGGGCTTTCAGGGAACGACGAGCAGCTAAAGTTGGAGAGCTGGAGGAAGAAATGAGACGCATGGAAGAAGAGGATCGAAAAGAGCAGGAAGAGTTGAGAGGCCGCATAAAGCAGTTGGAGAATGACGTGGATCAGTACTCCCATATGGTGATGAAGTGGCAAGCACGGTATCGGGAGAGGGAAATGGAATGTGAGAGGGAGCGGCAGAGTAGGAAGTTTTTGGAGAATGAGGTCGAACTGTTGAGGAAGGGCATGGTCGATGGGACGGATGCTGTTCGCTTGCCACCTAGATCTACACCGCAGGGATACGCTGGAAACGAGAGTACGAAGAAGCAAGATGCGACTGATCATACCTGTGGAAATTGTGACGGTGGTTACTGCAAATGCGTCGATGATGCTTTCAAGGCGAGCGCGTATTCTGCAGAAGATGCAACCGCAGCCAGTTTCAAACGACCGCACTCACCTCCCTCATCTACGGACAACAAACGCTCTCGTCACGCCTCAGACCACGACAACAACACCGAAATCGACTTTACAGATCAATTTGCCACACCAGCGAGACCAACACTTTCGACCTCCGCCTCCACGATCTCCATCCCGGCAGTAGCTCCTCCGGATCCTTGCGGCTTCTGTGACGATGGCACTGCCTGCCTTTGCGCCGAGATGGCCAAAGACAAAGCCTTCTCTGACGATTTCAAGCCTCCACCACCTTCCCTCCCTACCCCTACCCAGAAATCCACAAACGGCGCCAAAAATACAGATCCCTGCATAAACGGTCCAGGGACATGTAAACAATGCCTCTCAGATCCAAGAAGTACACTCTTCTGCAAATCCGTCGCCGCTAATCGCACCTCTCTTGCTACCGATCCCGCTAAACCAAAGGAACAGCCCACGTCAACCCAAACTGAAACAAACGGCACCACCGAACCCACACTCACCTGTGCCGACGCCTTCACAACACTAAGCCGCCACCCGGCCTTCGACCAAGCAAGCAGCGAACTAGGAAGCTGGATCCCTCAATTAGCAGCCGCCCGAAAACCAGCAAGCAAGCCAGACAGGACTGCTTACGAAATCGAAGCCGCAAGTGTGATGGCTGTGTTGAAATTTTTTGATCGACGGTTTGGTAAGGATGGTGAGAGGGATGGTAATAGCGCAGATGAGGATGGGGCGAAGAATGTAATCGCTTATGAGGATGGGAAGGAGCAGTGATTTATATATTGAATGGTAAGGAGGACGGGGGTGGTAATGGCATGCGATGGTTCTCATGAAGATCTCTGCTCTCTTAGATGGTTGAGGGATGGGCGAGGGGTATTTATATGTACGTTTATATTGTATGATAGCATTTTTGAGGGCGACGTATCAGACTCTCGCCTTCCCATAAATAATTACTTTGCCACACACCAAACTACTAATAGTATCAACACAAACTGCCCTTAACTCAAGAATATGAATCGTCAACTTCGTGTAGATCATTCAAATCTTCGAAGCACGCGATAAGTTGTCAGTGTGCATAAATGAATCGCATCAGCGTCCGGAGCTCAGGAAACGTTCTTGGTAGTCTGGCGTGTGAAGATAGGAGTGCGTAAATTAGGTTCTGAAGTCGTGAGGTTTTCTGCTGTTGTGTTTGCGCAGGCTGGAGGTGGACGGTGAGATGATGGGTTGGTTGGGAGAAATTACCTAGGTGAAATCTGGGTCGTTGGGGAATGTAGAGGGAGGGAATTGGGAATTTGGAAATTTGATGAAGGGGAGGGTAGATGGAATTGTGATGTAGTCATCCGTTCAAGTGAATAGAAAGGATGTAGTCTAAGGATGTTGAGAGGTTTTTGGGCGTCATTTTTGACATTTTTTAATTGATGGAACTGAGTGAAGATGATGGGAAGAAGATAATAGGAGGTTGGAGCATGGGTAGTGCACGTACGGGCTTTGTTGTGCTGTGAAGGCAAGTTTCGGAGGGTCAGCGAGTAGTAGCATTTTTTAGAATGGATCCTGCCTTTAATAGGATCACTTGCTTGAGAATCTGTCGAGAATTGAACATTCAATAACGGTCTCTGCGAAGGTCACAAAAGAATGGAGTTCCAACTACTAATCGTACATGAACAATGACTGATGCCCCGTCTTTTTAATTATCGATTTTCGGCTCTAGGCGCCATTTCGTGAAGATGCTTAGGGGAGTAAGAGGCCTCGTTAGAGGAACAATTCAAAGTCATAGAATAAGATGCGCTTATAGTCCATATGTGTTTAAGGCATGCGAGCATTCAAGGCAATAGACCTTCAAACATCATATCTGGCTGAGGTCAAGAAACCTACAGCATAGCTAGATTCATTCCTTAGAGCCAAGACTATACTTGAATTCTATGCTCGTCTTCAAAAGCATCCTGGAAGGGTCCCTGTTCAGATTCCATAAGATCATGAAGAGAGTACCGAACAGAAGATTACTCCGTCGCCACTGTAGATGAATTCGCTTCAAGTTCCGCATATGGTGGCAGATATGTATTCATAAGCGATTCAGTAGCCCAGAAGAACACACCTAGATTTTGTCTTCCTACACCACACTCAAATTCAGCGAAATGTGCCATCACCGTAGTACAGAATATCATAAGGCGTGTTAAACTAGATATGAATGCCACTTACGAAGTGTCACGTATCCAAATTGCGGGTTTATCGTGAAACATCGTAGATACAGAGTCTGAGCAGCCTCGTAGATGTTAAGCCAATCAGCTTCGACTGACCGCTGGAACGGTCCACGTGGAGCTTTAGGTAAAACTAAAGTGTCGGGACGGAAATCGACCAGCATCGCGACGACAACTGTACAATCAATTCCATTCACTGCCAGAGGATATATTAGGAGATCAGTATGCCAGCTTTGACAGTTTGAAACTAGGTCTTACGGTTGTACACGTATCTCTTTGGCGTTTGTATTGTAACTTGTTGGAAGTGACCAGTTTCTGTTGCAGATAAGAATCTGTATTGCGTTAGACTAATGACCTCTTGGTTTTCTATTTCTCGCAGAGCCATAGAGCAGGCGCTAGCGTAGATTCCCGCGCCAGGGTCACCAGGCAGCCGCCATCCCAAGTTCTGAGTGCAGACCGGGCGGCCATGAGCGGTAAGGATTTCCGAAAGATTCATTTTAAGGGTGGTATCAATGGCTAGATGTGGTGGAGTGATTGCGCCAACTCCCGTAGTGTTCAGTGACGTTTGGCTCGGCGTGCTGAGTGCAGTGGACGTAATGAAAATTAAGGCCATCAAGCTGAATAACTTGAGGCAGACCATGACAGGAACAATACCGTGACACTCTTGAGTGGGTTATTTGTGAAAAGACGCAGAGAAATACAGGGAATAAGCGCCCGACTTATAGATTTGGCGGGTAGAAGAAACAGCTCATTTCCGTGGTTAAACGTTTCGTACCACGGCGCGCTTGTAGCTGGTCATCCTTGGAGATAGTATAGAATCATCAATATCTCAAGCAAACGGACACTTGGCAACGATTCTGACCTCGAAGACAACCGGACTGGGGCATTACTTCAGATCTCGAAGCCTACTCCCAAGGACCTCTGGGCTGATCTAGTCAGTGTCATTGAGTAAAAACTCAGCTAGCACGAGCACACAGTTTCCAACCCGAGTACGTAGGAATTATGATGCTAACAAGTAACAGACACGGCATCAAAGTACCGTCTTGGAGCCAAGCTGGTGTGAAATACTTATTGCGAAAAGTATACTAGCAGAACGGTGTTCACTGGATGGCATCGATGAATCTTTATGCATTGGGACTCAACCACGCCTACCAGACGACAAGCGACATCGAGATACTACGCCAGGGTGCTAGCCAAAGTTGAAGCATCAGCGGTAATGGAATCTCATCACTCGCTGCACTCACGACAGGATATCTATATGCACTTACTAGTATATCTATTCGCTTCCTTGGATCCAGTTGTGGCACATAGAAGGGTTTTATTGGCCGCCTAAGGCGCATGCGCGATTGTTGCAGAGAGCCGGCTGTGTTTCAAATAAGCCGACCCTTGCCACAACAATCGGCTCCAGCATGGTGCATATCGTCGCGGAACACCGGGCCACACTGATAGAATATGCTACGACAGGATGTATGGTGATTGAAGAGGATGGATGGGTGGAAAGAAAAGAAAAAGGAAAATCATGTGTGAAAAGACTTGAGGGTGTCCGCATGTTCTCAAAACAGCGCTAAGTGTAAGTGTATGCAATCCGGGGAAAAGCCGCTGGCAGGGTAGCTAGTTCTAGTGTAAAGTATGCTTTGTTTCGTTTCTTCTTTCTTCCTGCTGACGCGCCTACAATGATCACTCACTATGCTCCATAATTCGGCTGGTCCTGGACATTCTTACCGGCTATGGCAATCAAGCGCTCCTTAGTGTAAGGCACCAGGTACTCCGCATGCATATCGATGCATGTTCGGCCTGAAAGTCGGTCACAAATTATCCTGGCATAACCTAAGCACGAACGTCGGTACCAACGAATCACCCTATCTGGTTTCACCAGCTCATGTCTGGATCATGCTGTTCTGCATCTGCCCAATGTTCCATATGGCTGTATGATGATGCCGAGAAGAGTTGTGGCGACCCGAAGTACTGGCAACGAACTCTGAAAACAGGTCGGAGTTGGGGGCCTCGGTTATGGGATACCAATGAAATTGTGGATCTCGCATGGTTACATGTACCCCACGCTTTCGCGCAGACCTTATGCGAGCAGATACCCGGTGGAGACCAAGAGGAAATACCGATTGGATACCTTGCCGGGTGTCCAGTCCACTCGTTCCGAAAAATCCCTTGGCTGAACACCTCTATGGTTATCTGTCCTTGACACATGCATGCTTGCACTATCTGTTCGTCTAGTCCCGCGTTGATTCGCTGTCGATTTCTTATGGTGCTGGTACAATGGTGTAGCGGCTTTGTTGGTTTCTCTCTGTCCTCGAAGAATGGGGCTTACGTCTCAATTACTTGGATAGTCATGACGCCGCTTGTGCATGTACCCCCTGCATGACTCGCTGGTTCGGCTCCGAAACTCCTCCAAGTTTTCAGCAGTGCAGAGCTCGACACCACCAAGACGGCTAAGCCAATAGTTCCCAGGCATTTCTCGACACTGAATATGCATCGTCGACAACCTATGGGTCTGAGGAGTCCGAGTTGCCTTCCGCTCACACTTGGCAGCTGTCAAATCTCAGGTGGTGTTATTTGTTTGGCCTGCTTTCTCTTTGTGGAATTACCTCCTGGACACCATGTCGTAATGGTATGTTGGCTTACGCCCAATGAGGCAAAAATCGACTCTTCATGCCACGTTACCAGGTTGTTGGTAGCCGAACTGCAGTCATAAGATTCTGCCAGCACGATTTTGCATGACCTACTGCTGATAGTCCCCTCTCTATGCAAACACTTACTGCAGATAACTTGAATTCTTGCACAGTCCAACATGCAGAATGTGTCGAATTTCCAGGTTCTCGGTGTGTGTGTTCTCCTGAAGGCAGGTGTCTGCCATCAATGACTTTTATATACGGTGCGAAGCCCCTTAGATCGTTTCACAATCGCTATTCTTCAAGGATTTGTCACTTGAGACGCTCTTCCCACGGTTCTGATCTGTAGATGAGATTTCGTGAGACTAGCGTCTACTTCAATCTTGACACCGGCTGCGGGAATGCTCGCGTCCATCTGCATCCTGGCCTTGGGTCTCTTCCTCGACACTCTGACTCTCGCAACCCATGTTCACCCCGTCCACCGAAAGAGTCACTTTTCTTCATCTACTACCCTCGGTACAGCCTCTGGAGGTGCACTCGATCCAATAGCTACTGATCCACCAGCATCTGACCCCAAGGCCGCCTTCGCAGGAGGATCTGACCTCACAATCAATGTCGTCAACTCTTTCGGCGGCCCACTGTCCATATTCTACGGTTCAAATGTCGGCGTACCAACTCCCATCAACAATCCAGGCTCAGGCACATTGTCATCTTCAACACAGGTCCTCTTCCCCAGCGGTTGGGCTGGTCGAATCACCATTGGTGGTAATTACGACCCTAAGGGCTCGAAGATCGAAGCATCCTACTCGTCCCCTGATTATGTTCCTGATGTAGATGTTAGCTACGTGGATGGATACTCCGTGCCTATCACTTGCTCCTGCGCTGGCGTTGCTGTGACGGGGTGCAATGGTGAAATGAGATACCATATCCTTCTGCGCAATCAAAGGTAGCTGATCTGTCAAAAACAGTGCAGCTATTCGATGACGGCCAACCGTGCCCAAGTCAAGGTCCGGGTCCGATTTGTTACAACCCTGAGGAAGACGTTCCTGATGGCCCCGCCGCACCGTTCTTCGCGCCTTGCGCTGGTGCTGCATATACATACCCTGATGGTGCGTTCATTGCTCCACAAGAAGCCTCTTTTAGGCATACAAGTGAATGTCACGTGGTCCAATTCCTTTAGCCTTGGCTCTTGCTCTCCGTTAAAGACGCTGACGTCGAGAGAATCGAGTAGATAATGCAGCCAATTCATACGGCCAATGCGACGACGGTGTTATCGATTGCTGCGTCGGGACGCAGTGTGCAGCGCCGGCTAGACAGCCGGGAAAGAGATGATTTAGTGGCTGTAAAAAGAGCCAAAGCCGTGTATAAGGCTTCAGAACGTTTGCTGCGCCATAGATATAGAATTTAGAATAGCACACAAATCGGTCGACAGTAAATACGAAGCCGATTGATCAAGATTTGCTGCCTGAATATTTGGGGGTCTGTGCACAATTTTGAGGCGGAAAACCCAAACAACGCTTTGACATATTCTCAGGCCTTAAGCGTTCAGCAGATCGCAAGCCATGGCGTCTTGCCGACTGCGTAAAGTATAAGGTACATCCCTCCTTTTCCAAATGCGCTTTGATCTCCTGGAATGTACAACAAGTTAGGCACCACGACTTTAAGGCTCTGGCGCAGCGCAAGACGTTGACTGAAGGCTCTAGACGATTTCTATTGGCTTATACTTCTAAGCAAGATCGATAACTTCCGGGCTCTCGAGTGGGATGTTTCTAGACACTAAGTTACCAAGTTTCGATGACTCGCTTGCCTACAACAGAGGCTTCACATTTCAGACAAAGCAACCTGAGCAAGTAAAACACCTTGGGCTGCAAAAGCTGTAAGGACTTGCCGTGGTACTCTAATGACATCCGCAATCTCAAATCAAGTCATTCAATCAAATAATCTAGCAAACCGCCCAACTTTGCAGCATGATTTGCTCCAGCACAAGCGTTTTAATGTGGCCGCACAAGTGACAAAGGCCTACCTGACAATTAAGAGCTTCAAACCTCTTCGATTAGTACGTCCGCAACAGAGCGTTCCCTGATCATGCTACTTACACAGCATTCCAAGAACATGCATCCACTTCTTATCTTTGGCTTGTTTAAAACAGCAGATAATGCTGTCCTTATCCGTCGGTCGACGAACAGGTGCATAAACCCAATTTTTCAGCAAGAATTTGTGGTATGTTCTAAGTGGTTTTGCACCGACGCAAGTCATTATAGAAGTCAAGCCATCGATTGACAAGGCTGACTTTTTGGAATGTGCTCGGCCGTCCCAGAAATTCGGATTTCGACGTGGACAATGACGGGAGTTGCGTTGATAACGGTGGTGACCAAATCGAAGACGGCTCTACTTTTTATTTTGAAACATCATGTTGCAATAAAAAGACAGGCCCGCCAACCATGGCAGTGCTATTTGGACTGATAAAGACTGATAAATATTGCGACACAGCACTCTCATGATTTCATGGCCTAGAAGTCCCTTTCGAAACCTCTCAGTGGTCACCAAACCTATCTTGCACCTGCTCTCGAGTTTAGACAAACACTATCACCAACACATACGCGTTTGATCGCGGAAGCAATATCGGCAACAGTCAAAGGCGCTTTAAATGTTGGAGCCACTCATACCTACTCAAAGGTTGTGTTAACATCCGAAGCAACCTAAACCTTCGGTAACCGTAGCCTCCTGTCGCTACTGGACCTGCCTGCTATATTATATCAAGTTCTTCATTTGGCCTTATTCTATTGGTGGCTGACCCTCGTCTACCCCATCAAATCTTAGGATTTCGCAACCACTAATTGTTGCAATTCGCTGGAACAATTACTATTGGATCTCCCATGATCATCAGGAACATAACTGGATGATATCAATATGTTTGGTATTGGGTGGTGGTAAAAGCATTAGAGAAGCCCCCTAGACTCCCTCTAACACGGCCTTTAAAGCCACTTTCAGGGGCTCGCTTAGCGGCAAGGAAGGTAGACTCCAGCAACCGAGAGGATACAGAGGTCGCTGGTCTGGTTTGGAATGCTTACAAGTTGTATCATAAGCCGTTGTAACTGTTCCAGGCTCCATGGTCATAACCTCTCAGTGGAAGAGACTCTCAAAACACCGAAAGCACTGTTTCTTACAGCTAAAAGTGACCGAGTTTTTTTTGGTTTTGATGGCTTTCCTCTCGTCTGAAACTCCGACGACCGCGCGGCTCGGAACGGAACGATCCACGCTTCTCTATGTTACACCTTCGCAAATGTCTTATGGTGAAATTGATCAAAGACAAAATTTTGTTCCGAGGAGACTTAGGTATTGTGAGGCTAGGCTTACAGATCCAATGAGTCGGTCTTTTCGAGAAGTCGCCACGCCATGCTAATACATATGACCGAAGAGGTTGATTGATATAGCAGCTTTTATTTATCTAAGCTGTAAAGCTATTTCTCAGCACTAGCAGGATAATCAGGAGTATTATGCTCCTTGCTTGCTTTCGATCTGCAGTGCCCGTGTATGCAACCACATTGCTACTATTGCTGGATAGGTTGACACCTGTCGCGGGACTGGCCGCAGCAGGTTGCGTAGATGTACCTAAAGTGGCTGCAAATGGCAATACACTTGTACTGCCATCAACAACAAGAGTACCCCCGTTGGCTAAAGACAGTACGTGGCCATCCAACGTACGTGGTGGAGAGCCTGGGGTTAGGACTGTGCCGCCCACTACGATGACATTTGCATCGCTAGCACCATCCATAGTATAGATCTGAGCGATACTACTCCCTCCAAAGCTTCCAGCAGCTATCTCAGAGAGTATTTTTGCATTAGCTGTGTTCTGTGAATTCAAAGCCACGGTATTGCCTGCTGAGACGATGGCGGTTACGGAAGAGGGTATCGCGTAAGGCACACCGTTAATCGTGATGGAGGGGCCACCTGGTACAAGGGTCTGGCTGCCGATGACATATTGGCCTGCTGAGTCCGCGGTATATGCATTCCCGTCAATGGTCAAGACTGGATCAGTATTGATTGATAGTAGAGAAAAAATGCCCGCGATACTAGGGGCTGAGGTGGCGAGGCAGCTCCGCTGTTCAGATTTTGATATGCGCCCAAATCATTAGTTGGTGAAGGAGCTCCTGGTCCAATCGAAGCAGGAGGCAGAGCATAGATGCTGCCATCAATGATCCAATCACTAGAACCGACAGATATGGTAGCTCCTTGTACAATCGCTTGGCTCCCTTGTGCAACAGTCGTGCTTCCTATGAGTACACCGACACCTGGGACTTGTTGAACGTTTTTACCACCAATGGATGGTGGAGCAGGCTGCTCGATCGATGCGGTATCTGGTGCACTGGGAAGGGCAATAGAGTAAGTGGCACCTTTGACATATATTGGCGAAGCTCCTGGGGAGAGAGTTTGGCTACCGACAATGTATTGGGAATTCTCGTTCGCAGTATAAGGTGTGCCATCTATTGTTATGGTGGGCTGACTGCTTCCAGCAGGGTTAAGTGAGATAACGCTGAGACCAAGGTCTATATTGCCAGGAACTGCAGGATCTTCATCATTCACACTAATGGAAGGATCTGGATTGAAAGGCCTTAATATGAAACTTGCTAGGCCAGCGCTGGGTATCACTGGGTCCGGCGTTTCACCTACTGGGTCACTCGAGCTAGTGGCCAGCTTGGGAGCCGCAGTTATCGTCGGAGCCGGTGGTGAGATGGGTCCTACCGGTCTAGGCGCTACAGGAGTCTCTTGTGGAAGTGGGCTATGGGGAGTGATAGACGGATCGACCATAGCAGTCATTGCAGTCAGGACGTGTGGCGGATCGTACAGTCCGTAAGATATTGCGTAAGCGTTTTGGCCGTACGAGTCCCACGATGTGCAAGCTGCCCAGGCTGGGTCAAGCGCTGACAACTGCTTCGGTGGGAGTAATATTGGATTGTAAGGAGGCCCCATACTGTAAGAGACAGTAGTGTACCAGGTCGATACTCCATTCAATTCGCCGTCGCTATCATAGTCTGGCACCAGAGCCGAAGAAGTAGTGGCATTGCTGATCCCGTACGTGCGACAAGCTCCAGGGTCGAATATATCTGTCCGGGGCGTGAACCCGTCAAAAACGATCTGATTGTTATGGAAAGAGAGCGTCGAAAGATCACCTGGTGCTATGGCAATAGTAGGATTGTTGTGTATCTCGCCCCTTTGCCTGCAATAATCAGTGACACTGACCGCACCATGGAAAGCCAGATATAGCGAGGGCGAAGTAAGAGTAGATCCATCAAAGATGGCAAATCCAACGTCCCTCGACTGATTCAACCCCCCAGACCGCTGAGCTTCACTTGATCCCGGCAAATTGGCACGAGCGGTCACGATACCTTGGTAGCATTCAGCCGAAGAGGTCGTGGACCAGTACAAGAGTTGTACTTCTGGCGCCCCCAATTGGCAACCACCGCAACAGGAGAATGGGATATGAGCGCCACCATTCTGAACTCCCGGTGGCCATAAATCACGCGGTTCTTCTTGAATATAGGATGCACATACGGGACTCTCTGCAAAGCTTGTCATAAGCCTCCAGGGTAGCTCTAGTTGAAAGAACTCGGCTCAGGAAAAGCTGAATGTTTGCGGCTCGGCAAGGACGTTGATGTATGTAGAGGCACCTGGAACCTTCAACTGGTCTCCACTGGTCAAAGTAAAAGTAGTTGAGCCACCAGTTCCGGCATAACATCCTGTAAGGTTGGGGTCTTTGTATTTCAGCGTCCCCATATCTGTGGGTAATGGTGATTGCAAGCTACTAGCAGAGACATTCTTCGCCGATAGAGCAGTCGAAGCCTGGGCCTGGGTCTCTCCATACGCGTATGCCGATCCAGACAGCCGCCCGCAAGGTAGTGGTGGAGATGGCTGACCGCTCATTGAAGGCAGAGATATTGTGGACCCAGAGGCATGGACGACGCTTGAGTACCTATCTCGCAATTGGCAACCCACTGAAGTCGAGGAGCTAATGTTGAAAGGCACCCCTGAGGAGCTATTGGTCACAACTTGATAGCCTGTTAACTACTACTAAGTTTAAGTCTTGTAACAGGCGCGAGGTAATAGACTGCTGAGATAAATTGAGTTTGCACATACTTAAGTTACCTTGGATGCCATATGTAAAAAGTAAGCACACCAACAGACTACGGGATGTAGCGGGAACAGCTGTCCGTGAAAACATAGTTGTTTTAAATAGACCTGTTAAGAGACGAGAAAGAAGATAGAGACGTGAGTCTTGTACTCGTCTCAAGCGATACCAAATGTCCATAAAGAAGAAGACAAAGGCCCATGAGTGTCATCTTAAGTGCTGCTTTGAACCTAGGAGCACCATCATGGGCATCTAGCTGAGTACTCGTGTCTTATTGCATAGCCATGCCATAGAAGCACGTTCCACCTGAAATGTGCAGCTGCCGAATCAAGACGAGCGGGTACTGAATTTAGACCAAGAAAGACTTCGCGAAGGAACACGAGGCGGTGATTTCACGGAGCTGAAAGCTGATGTAAGAGCGTCCGCAGCCTACTAGGTTCGTCATGGACTTCACGGCTGTGCGATTGATCTGCGCTCCTTCTTCTCCTTCTTCTTCAGCATTAGCAAGAGAGCCCTTCCAGTGGAGTTGGAGAATTAAGAACGTTGCAAGGGCCCATCGTAACATAAAAATATTGAAAGGGCGCCCCAGAGCTAGCCCGAGCATCATCCCTAAAGTCAGCGCTAAGGCCGCGAAAAAGGGCATTTAGGGGCCTCGCTTAGGGCCACCCTCCCAACCTTTCATTGTCGACGACGGGAATGGTATCGAATGATTATCCAATCTATTATTACCTAGGTATTAGCAAGCGGGGCCTAATGCGCAGGAGGAACTGATATGAACCTCGCCAGGATGTTCTACATCTGGATATCCTCCGAAGGAGCACCACTCGGTTGAATCCCTTGAATATCATCGGACAAAATTGGTCGTCTATCGGTCAACGAGCATTGGCTTCCATGATTATTGAAGACTCAGCGATGAAGCATCAACCATTCTATCAGTGGGAATTGCCCAGCTTGCTAAGCCTAGTACTCGTAGATTGAATATTACTAGGCAAGATCCCAATAACCACGGAGCTTCTGAGCTTAAGAGCAGACGATTTAGGCGATGTTTTCGTAGGGACGCCTTCCAGATATTGCACCTGAGTGATAGTGGCTCGGGGTACGTTATAAGCTAATGTGTTGGGGTTTGGGGGGGTGTCATAAGGTATGGGAAGGTAAGATACCTTACCATTGATTAGGTTCGTTAAGTCACAATGGTAGAAGGGTTCACCCCCCAACCGTATACACCCCCAAACCGTACAGCCCTATAGGGCTGATGGCTAGAGACCCCTGAAGCTGGTCTCCTAGGAGATAAGATATGGGCTGAAGAAACCCGGCTCTAGGACTAATTCTACCGCCTAGGCGACTGACTTTAGGGTATCTCTAGGGGACTATACGGCTGGGGAGTGTATGCGGTTGGGGCGTGAACCCTTCTAGGCACTAAAAACGAGCTCCCGGGAAGATCGGCGCTAGGGAGCGCCTGCCGCGTAAGGTGCCTTATGGTGCAAACCACCGGTCCCGAGATACGTCGATGACAGACCTAGAAGTCATCACCACAGACCTTATGTCACCTACTCCCTCCTTCTCTCCAACAGATTTCATCTGTCCCTCAAACTTTCACCCATCATGACTCCTCCCCTCCGAGTCGGCTATGTCCCCGGTCTGTCCCTTCCCCTCCCCCTTCCCCGCCCACCCCTCTAATATTACTAGAACACTTCTCTACGCCCCTCCACTTCGCACGCACCCACTTCTCCCTCGCCTGCACTCTAATCCCCTTCCCCTCCGGCACAGGCCACATGATAACATCCCTCCAATCCCACGACATCGACATCGCCATCGGCCTCACAGAAGGATGGGTCGCTGGAATTGGAAAAGCGCAGGCGGAGGGAAAAGAGGCGGGGTATAAAATGGTAGGAACGTATGTTGAGACGCCGCTATGTTGGGCGATAAGCACGGGAGCGGGGAGAGAGGATGTGAGTAGCGTGGAAGATTTGAAGGGAAAGAAGATTGGGATTAGCAGGATTGGTAGGTGCGTCTTTATTCAGACATTGTTTTTTCATTGTTTTATGCTTTCGAAAATCAGGAGAGTTAGTGGTGTTGATAAATGATAATGCTGCAGTGGATCCTACGTAATGGGCTTAGTCCTCGCCGACACCCACGGCTGGCTCAACACTACCACCTCTTCCTCATCTTCCCCATCTCCTCCCTTCTCCATCCTCCCTCTCCAAACCTTCTTCAATCTGCGTGCCGCAGCCAACAACGGCTCCGCCGATTTTTTCATGTGGGAGCATTTCACATCCAAACGCTACTACGACAACGGGGAGATCAAGCGGATTGGGGAAATCTACACCCCGTGGCCGAGTTGGCACATTGTTGCGAGGCCAGAGGTTGTGGGTGATGAGCGCTTGGAGGAGATGATGGAGAAGTTGAATCTGGGGGTGAGATATTTTGAAGGGAACCAGGAGGAGGCGGTGAGGTATATTAGTTCGGAGTTGGATTATGAGGAGGAGGATGCGAGGGAGTGGTTGGGGACTGTGAGGTTTGCGGGGGATGTGAGGGGGGTGAGGGGGAGTGTGGTAGAGAAGACTGTGGAGGTTTTGAGGAAGGCTGGGGTAGTGGGGGAGGTGGATGTGGATGGGATGATGGGGATTAGGCGGAAGGAGTGAGGAGGTTATGGGTGTTCGTGTGGTCTGGATTGGGTAGAGGGTATGTGTTGGATAGGTCATGAAGCCCAGAGACGCCGGCGCTATGCATTGCGAAAACGCTTCTCTCAAGTCGTCATCGCCTTCCTCCTCTTCCACCCCCACCAGCACCACCCAGACCTCCCATCCCACCCATCATCTTCATCATACTGGCCATATCTGGCATCCCACCCCCGCCACCTCCAGCTCCACCTCCCATCATTTTCATCATAGAAGCCATATCAGGCATTCCTCCAGCACCACCACCCATTCCTCCCTGTCCAAGGCTCTGCATTCGCTTCTGCATAGCCGCCATCTGTTGCTGTCGATTCCCACCACCCATCTGCTGTTGTGCCCTCGCCATATTCTTACCCATCCCACCCATCTTCTTCGCCATACCAGCCATCACTTTTTGCTGACTGAGTAACTCTTCCACTTCTCTCACACTAGTGCCGCTACCGCGTGCTACGCGTGTCATACGTGATGGCTGCTCTACGAAGATCTTTCCGTCGGAGTCGAGCTCCTTGTTTGTCATGGAATCGCAGATATAGATCATGCGTTTCATTTTCATGGAGCCCTCTTCGTCGTCCATGCCGCCCATCATTTGATTCAGGCCTGGTATCATGCCGGCCATTTTTGATAGAGGGCCCATTTTCATGATATTTTGGAGCTGATCTCGAAGATCGCGGACAGTGAAGACTCCCTCGGCAATGTGCTTCATGGTGTCTTTCTGGTCTAGTTTCAATGCTTGAACGTGCTCCACGAGACCTTGCATATCACCCATGCCGAGCATTTTACTGACAAAAGGTTGCGGTTGGAATCTTTCTAGATCCAGCATGTGTTCTCCTGTCCCGATGAAGACGATAGGAGTGTGTGTTGCTGCAACAGCGGAGATGGCGCCACCTCCTGAGGCATGACCGTCTGTTTTAGTAATAATAATAGAGCCAAAGTCGGCTGTTTCTTTAAAAGCTTTAGACTGGGCTTCAGCTTGTTGACCGATAGTCGCATCCAGGACCATTATTGTCTGATCTGGAGTAATCGCACGCTGGATCTGGGTCATTTCGTCAAAGAGATCCTTTTCCTGCCTGTGTCTGCCAGATGTATCGACAATAATAATCTCGAAACGCTCTTTCTTAAATTTTGCAACACCTTCCGCAGCGACAAGAGCTGGATCAGTTGAGGTGAGAGAACCAAAGTAGGGTATTTTAGCTTTAGTAGCATTCTGTTTCAGCTGATCAAAAGCACCGGCGCGGAAGGTATCAGCGCAAACAAGGCATGACTTAAAGCCTCTAGTCTGGTACCAGCGGGCTAACTTGGTACATGTTGTCGTCTTCCCAGATCCTTGAAGGCCAACGAACATAATGACGTTTGGCTTGCCCTTCTTAGGCTTAAATGGCTCGGCATGTGGATCTACGAGTTTTACCAGCTCGTCGAAGACCGCCTTTTGTATAAGCCGTTTCTTGTTGACTGCTGGTGGGAGATCTTTGAAGTTGACGGTATTTTTAATGGACTTGCGAAGTGTGCTGACAAGCTTGACGTTGACATCGGCTTCTAGGAGGGCATTGCATATCTCTTTCACCATACCATCAAAGGCCTATACATGGTCTTAGCTGGTAACAATCGACCTGTAAGACTAAGCACCCACCTTCTCATCAAGGTTCTGGGACCTTGTGAGATCTGAGACCGCCGCATTGATGCGCCGGCCCAAGTCCTGAAGAACCATGATGAGAGTTGTTGGGCCGTATCCCGATCAGTTGATTCCTAGTCTCCGCCGAGGTATTAGAGTGAACATCTATATTGTAGGTAACGTAGGTAATGAAGAGAAGAAGCGGCCAGGGTGGGGGGTGTTGGCGGAGCGGAGTTCTTCCGCCCCGCAAAACCTGAAGGTCAAAAAATCTACAGGTAAACTCACGACACACTCACAATGGCTCCTCCAATTCTCAAAAAGCGCAAGCTGGAAGATACCCATAGTAGCAATCCAAAGAAACCCAGGAAACAGGAATACCACTCCAGTCCCTCGGCCTCTCCCTCCGCAGATGAAGATGAGTTTCCCGCCGTTAACCTCGCCGATTCAGACGAAGATGCAGAGACAGACGCCTCAAATGCTCCTCCTCCTCCTCCAGTAGAAGAAGCCAGGGACAATCAAACCTCTGACTCCGACTCCGACTTAGACACAGATTCAGATTCCTCACAATCTCAGCTCTCAAATCCGAACCACACAAAAATCTCCCGCCAAAAATCCAAACGCAACGACCCCGACGCCTTCGCCTCCTCAATATCAGCCATCCTAAGCTCCAAACTATCCACCTCAAAACGCAATGACCCCGTCCTCGCCCGCAGCGCCACTGCAGCAGAAGCCAACGCCTCAATCGCAAATTCCAAGCTTGAGTCCAAAGCTCGGCAGAAACTTCGCTCTGACAAGAAAGAAGCACTAGAGAAAGGACGGGTGAAAGATGTATTAGGAGTTGAGAGCGGCGATGTAGGAGCCGTGATGGAGGAAGAGAAGAGGTTGAGGAAAATTGCACAGAGGGGCGTTGTGAAGCTTTTCAATGCTGTGAGGGGCGCGCAGGTTAGAGCGGAGGAGGCTAGGAAGGGGACGGGGGGCACGAGGGGGAGGGTAGAGGAGAAGGTGGCGGAGATGAGTAAGAAGGGGTTTTTGGAGATGGTTGCTGGGGGTGGGAAGGGTGGTGCGATTGAGGAAGGGTAGTGGGAGATGGGAGGACATGATCGGATTCAAGTCCGTGACTCCCAAATGATGAGCTTCAAACAGGTCTGGAAGAATAGCTGCCTTTGCAACGCGGTTGAGAAGAGTTATTCAAGACAAAGACGGCTCCGACGGCCTGGTATACCATACAACCAGTAGAACGCCATAGCTCCATGCCAATGAATTACGACCAATATACACACGTCGATAAGTCGATCAATCAGAATTCGCCCCCTTTTCCACCAACACCTCCCAAAGTTGCTGCTCCCCAAACCCCAATAAGTCCCCAAATTCCCACTCTCCATCCTCTCCAGAGTCCCTCAAACCCTTGTCCTTTCCTCTTTTTCCTATCTTGACCCAATTTTCCGGCCTTCATAGCAGGCGCACCCGCTGTACCTTTTACTAACTCTGCCGGTGCACCTCGTTCGCCTTCTTCGTAGACAATCGAGTGCATTGTGCCAAAAAGGCCCTTATATGGGCCCACTTCGACAATTGTATGCATCTCCTTCCCTTTACTTGTCGATCTCGCAACTTGCATCTGTCCCCTTCGCAAGACGGTTTCAATGGGGAGCTTTACGCCTAGCTCGAATGCTTGACCTATGAATGTTGCGATGGAGTACATATTTGGCGTTAGTAGCGGATCTATGCTCAATTTTGATCTTAGGAACAAAGGTGTTGATGCAGAGACGAAGGTAGGCAGAGTGGAGTGCAGGATTGCTATTGGCGCTATCGAAATTGGTAGTGTCCAGCTGGGCAGCGTTTGGAGAGTTGCGATGACTGACCGCGGTGGATGTGTAGATGGAGTGAGGATGAGTTTTGTCCGTGCAATATCGAGAGGTGCAAGTAGGATGCCCGCAATGCCCGCAGCGGAGACAGCAACCAGAAGCGCAGAGAGTGGCGAGGGTGAAGAAAGTATGTCTAGCCCACCAGCGTTGTTGAAAGACGGAGTCCCGATAAAGGAGAGACCGGGATCAGGTAGAGAAAGTAGTGCGGAGAAGAAAGATCGGACGAAGGAGGTTATAGTAGAGGAGAGGATCGAGTAGACATAGGTGCTATTTGTGCCTTTCCAAATGCCCCAGGAGCCCTCTGCAGCCCATACTGATGAAAGCACAGCCAGTATAGAGGAAGAGGACTTCAGATCAAGAGTATGAGCAGAGGCTGTTGACTTCGAGGGGGGCGGCTGTGGAGTGTGGACTCTGGGAACGCCATCTGGTTCGGGAGAGCCATGACGCCGTCGCGGCCGAGATTGGCGACTGGGTGTGTGAGAAGTAGGTGCGGAGGAAGTAAAGTATGAGGGAGAATCAAGATCCGAGTCATCTGAAGCGCTCTATTTAAACGATCAGTACCAGACCTCAGTTTTGAGCTGCTTATGTTCATACATCATACGATTCGCGTCTATAATTTCCAGGTCGCCTTCGCATTTCGTCTTCATCTCCAAGCCTTGAGACCGATCTCTGGCCGGCTCTCGCCAGTTGGACCTGCAGTAGAATCTTCGATACCTCGAATGGTTGTGCTAAGAACACGCTTGTATATCTCCATAACGCTTTCTCTACCAGTCCTTTCAAGGCCTCTGTAGGCGATGTACCCGAGTCTGATATATAGTCCGAGTAGTCCATGTCCGCAAGAATATTGCGCGTTGAGGAACCAAAGCTATCTGTTGACGTAGATGCATGTTTGCTGCCAAGTTTAGCCGCCCTGGACGCGTTTTGCTGAAAGTCCAAGTGATCCCCAACCGAAGGAGGTATGTAGTAAGGCCTGAGGGGATTCGGTCCTTCTCGTGGTGTCGACATTTTCCTAACGAATGGTCCTGGGAATGGAAAATGTTTGGTCTCGTTCAGGAAGCCGGTTTGATGATCTGATATCGGCGAATCGGCGCTTAATTCTCCGTGTGTCGTCATATCAAAATTAACCTCCAATGCATCTCGCGCGGAATGAACGGTGTGTTTCTCGGCTTAGAGAGCATCGGTTTGGAAGCGCATTGAGCATGTTCATAGCTTGTCGGCCAACTCTCGCAGTGAGCCTATCAACTCGGGCGATCAAGTCCACAATAGTGTACCCAATCTCTTTCCCAGACCTTCTATCAATTCGAAGATGCAGCCATAATGCCTCATCGTTACTGGAGATAGCAAGACCCCGGAGGCCAGGATGCATGTCAGAACAGAAGCTATTTCCAAAAGCCCGACGGAGATTTTCGAGTTCGCCGCTGGCTATGCATGGGCACATTGACCCTCCGAAACCTGGCGAAGAGTGAGCCTGGCCTTCGAGAATGTCCGCTGGGGAAACGTACAATTGCTGATACGACTCAAAATACAGATTACATGTCACATTCATAGACAAGGAAGGGGAGGAGCATACCTTTGAGGTTGCCAAAGGGGACAATCTACTGGATATTGCTCAAGCAAACGATTTAGAGATGGAGGGTATTGCTACCTGGGGCCACTAAGGCATTACAATGCTAATGCTAAAATTCTAGGCGCATGTGGAGGATCCTGTGCCTGTTCGACGTGTCATGTCATCGTCGAATCTGAAGAGCTGTACGATAAGATGGAAGAACCAGATGATGACGAGAACGATATGTTAGATTTGGCATTTGGATTGACAGAGACATCAAGACTGGGGTGTCAAGTGAAGATGAACAAGGAGCTGGATGGACTAAGAGTGAAATTACCAAGCATGACACGGAATTTACAGGCTAGTGACTTCAGTGGAGCGAAGAAAGCGTAGGCATACTGGAGCATCAGGTAGGCCTGTATCATAGTGGGGCCATATACGCGGCGCATCATCGCAGCACGCACTCAACTCGAATTGAAAAACTGGATTTCATCGCAGTATTTGAGCGCTCCAAGAGCATTCAGATCTTGGGTCGCTGTCGCCTGTTTTGGGTTCTGTTGCTGGACAGCAATTTGTGCTCGTAACATCTCGCTGATTCCCAGGAGGACAAGTAATAGGTTGTCGATTCCAAGTTGGTCAGATTTCCTATATATTTGAGCATCTTCACTGCCGCCTATATGATTTTCTCACGACTTATTGCATTTGTTCGTGACCTCTGTGCGTTACCTGCTTTACGGAACGGGAAAAGAGAATCTAGTTTGGATTTTGAAGTTGAAAGTCTAGGTAGTATTTCCAGCGGAACTTCCATTCTTAATCCCGTCAGCTAGCTGGGATGGAGGTTGCTCCAATGTCAAATTTGCATCTAGATAGGCCAAAGCTTCATATTGGGCTCGTTCGTGTCTCTTCCAGGCCTCAGCAAAGACAGCTTGATTTCGGTGACCAGTGCTTGTGATATAGAGGGACTGTACTTGAGACTCTTAAAGTTATCAAGGCCTCCACACAGCGAAAATGTCTTCCTAATTTATCTTCAAACGCCGATATCCCCTTATTAAAGAAATACAACCCCTTCAGATTTTTGTTCTAGCAAGTTCTTAAGTAGCGAGTTGGTAGGTGTCTACTTGATATGCATGACCTATGCTTCACCCTATTACAAAATCCTTAGTATCCGCGTGAATCATTACCGCTGAATGAGATTTCCCTCGCGAGGTTCCCCATCTGAGTCATTGTTGCGTCTGCTGCGCAGTTTGATAGTCGGAAAGGAGCAGCAAAAGTCGGCCGTAATTTGGCCACGACAATCAAAGTTACCCAAGTATATGGAGAGCCATCGGTTGACAAGGTTTGTGCTTTATCCGACAGTCGGAAGCACGTTCGTGAATGAACGGCGTCCCTTTTGAGGTCATCCTAATGCCAGAAAAGATGATAACATACTTTGGGCAAGCCGGCACAAATCACCTAGGTTGCTTAGGTTCTCATGAACTTTTGCATCAATCAAATGCTCTACATTGGAGCATCGTACTCTTGATAGCTGTTGACTGCGGAAGTAGCTCTCTGTTGCCATGAACCTGATCTCTTTTTCTTATTTTCCAACGAATCTATTGCATTTGCGCCTGTCATGGGATAATATATAATGACTTCATATCATGTTGAAAAGCCAGAGTTTCCAGCTTCCCTTCTCTGAAATATTCCTCCAGTCTTCCCTGCTATGAGCACTGAGCATTGCTTATGGGCTTGGTGTTCCCTTGTAGAATGTGAATTTTCTAAGGGTCTAGACATTGACCTGCTTATGAAGGGACACGTTCACTAGCAGGTTGGAAAGATACCATTCTTTTCCGTATTGTCTAGCCCCTGCGTCGTCAAATCCTTTGTTGGGTTTCACGACTTCTAGGTCAAGGGTGATAAACACCCACTTAGCTAATTGTGCGCAAAAGATAATTCAAAACTCGACAAGAAAATCATTTGAAGAGCCTTCGACCTCCAAGTCTTGCTGCTCCAGTACCTGGTACACCCAATCCAACACTTATCCCGGCTAAGCCGGCCCCTCCACCTTCTCCATCACGCTTATACCTTCGTAGCGCCTCGCGAAAGTGATCCGGTAGCAAAGGGCCAAGATCTGTACGCTCCACAGGCTGCTTCACCGGCTCTGTGACGCCCTGGGCAGCCTTCATTAGATCTCGTAGAGCGCTACTACTACTGCTCTCGGCACTAAAAATGTCATTGTTGGGGTTTCCGATTTGGAAATCTGTAGGGTCGACAGGAACCTTTTGCGGGGTCGGGGGCGGTGTGTCAAAAGTAGCCCATTGCTGTTGTACTTCACGGGCGCGCTCGATCAATATGCCGACAAAGGCTTTGGTATAACCGCTGACGGTGACTACGACGTTTGGAGGTACCGATTGAGAAACTGTTTGATTTGTGATCTATGCTCGTAGCATTGATTAGTAACACAATGAAATTATAAGCCTTGTAAGGCAAGGAAGACAGTGGTACTTTTCGTATAGTATCTTTACGAAATTTTGCTCGCCGCAATGACACGTATCGGTCATTCTGCTCCTCATCAAAGGCGCCAAGAAGAACGCTAAGTGTGCTCGATCAGTCTCAAGTTTTCAGTTTTGAGTAGGGTTTCTGTACTTACGCCAATTTTTTCTTCTCGGCCGCTTTATCACCGACCTCCCCATTCTCTACCATTCCTTCTCCTCCCTCGTCATCCTCTTCATCCTCTTCAGGGACCTCGCTTCCTCCCCGAGTTGCACCATCAATGGTCTTTTCTCTCCCGCCACTCTTCACACTACCCTCTACCTGCTTAACCCTTCCCTTCCGTCTTCCCCGCTTCGCAGTACCTGCTGTCACCACACTCTTTCCCCCAGTAACAGCGGTGAAGTCACTGTCAACACTTGGGCTTCGGGGGCCGTTGTCATGGTTCGATTCTTCGGGTGGGAAGGAGGTCTGGCGGAGGGGATGGGCTGATGAGGAAGAGGCGATAGATGTTCGTTTTTGACGTTTTTGATTCGGACCTCCAGGCATATTGAGAGACGGTCTCTTTTTAGGGTTGGGGAGAGGCATGTGAGAGGGGTATGGGGGTGATGTTGCTGGGGAGCGGTAAGGAGGTGAAGCCATTACGATGAGAGATTGATCAACGCTTCTGGATAGTCTTAGGGGATGATTGAGAAAATGGAGATCAAACAGCGAACATTGCTATTGCGTGGGTGGGCAAATGCGCTGCAATTGCGGAGGATGAAAGTCAATTTCCGCGCGGCTGCTGTTTCCAAAACGAACAGAAACCGCGGCAACTAGAAGGGTTAATTTCCTTATTGTATGAACTCTCTTCCTGTTTAACCCTACAATACTATACCTAGAGCCGGTGAAGCGGACCCTGAAAGTGTCCCAGAGATGATCAGCTCTGGGGCTCAATTCTGTTACTAAGGTCACTGGCTTTAGGATGTCTTCCGGGCCCTCTTCGCCAGCTTTAGGTCGAAATTCCAAAACCGAAAACACCATTGCCAACCACCAAATTGCTACCACCACCATTTGCAAGCCATATCGCCTTCTATCGCGCATACCTGATGCGCAAAAAAAGCAAAAAATCAAAAGTACATGTAGACCATGTATAGAAGGTTTACCCTCTTACTATATAGCCCTGTAGAGCAGGACCTAAAGCTGGCAAAGCAGGCCCTGAAGACAGCCTAAAGCTGGGGCGCTCCAGGGATTATTCCTGGCGTCCAGCCGATTAGATTTAGAGGCTCTCAAGGGGTTGTTTAAGGTCCGTTTTATCAGCTTTAGGTTCAACCGTATAGGGCTATACAGTAAGATGGTGAACCTTTTCCCCCTAAGTAGAATATTCAATCGCGCGAAGGTACTCCCATTTACCAAGCTCCAGCTACTGATCACAAGTATCCTCCCCTAAGTATTGAATTTCCAAGGTCTAATATTACCTAGACCGTTATATCGACGATGCATAGAACATACAGTTGTGTAGAGGTACTTCCGTTTAGTTGGCTCCAGCTTCTAAATATAAGTTGAGTCATCGGCTCCCACGGCTTAGGTGCGAATGGGGTTAGTAATAGGACCATATGGGGAATGTAGAAGCGCACATAAGGCGAACAGTACTACCTGATGTCAACGTAGATGTCCCAAGTGCAGAGCCTGTATCCCTGAAAGTGCCTTACATGAACATGGTGAGAATTAATCCCTTCAGAGAACAATGCTGGCTAATAGCTGACGCATTGACAAGCCTTTACGACAGGTCGCAGAGGGAGATAAGCATGGGGCAAACCAAGCAAGCGCAGTGGAGTGAGTGATTTAAGATCGGCCAGCTGAGTTTGCCTGGTAACTTGCAATAGTATTGTTGCGGTCCATGGCTTGAATCCTTGGAACCGCCGGGATCACGCACTGGATACCTGGCGTAAACCGAAAGGGCCAGAAGGGACGCTGTGGTTGCAAGACGAATTACCATATGCAATCCCCAACGCCCGTATCTTTCTCTACGAGTATGAATCTAGCCCAGCATTCGGGTCGACGAAGGAACGCTTTGTGCACCAAGCAAATGACCTGCTGGAGAACATCCGCATTGAACGCCGAAAGGTCGGTCATTG
The DNA here is from genome assembly GCA_023065455.1 of Cladonia rangiferina. Classification (NCBI taxonomy): domain Eukaryota; kingdom Fungi; phylum Ascomycota; class Lecanoromycetes; order Lecanorales; family Cladoniaceae; genus Cladonia; species Cladonia rangiferina. The sequence continues at coordinate 257,597 of JAJREH010000023.1, read as the reverse complement.
AAAAAGTGACAATAAGCGTAACATTGACGTTACTAGAAACCTAGGAAGCCCCTAATACTCATTGGTCACAGCTTGGGTGGTATACTCATCAAGCAAGTATGGGCACTGTTTAGCCCGCAGGGATCAGCTCATTGTTGATGACTACTAGGCTTTGGTAAATGCGCACAACAACCCAAAATATAGCCCTGTGCGCGAATCAACGTGAGTGCAACGTCTCATAGAGGGATCAGATAAATGTTAAACATGCTAGACGTGGGCTTGCATTTTTCGGAACACCTCATGGTGGCGGAAAAGAAACACTTGTCACACTTGGCAATGCCTGTGCTCGTGTCGTGAGTGCTATCTCTACCAATCCATCGAACGACATCATGGAAGTCCTGCGGTCCGGGTCCCTATTCTCGGATATACTTCAAGAGAGCTGGAGGCATCAGCTCAGCTCTTATAAGATCGTCTCCTTCTATGAAGGTATTGGAGAGGTGAAGAGCGCCCCGATCTAATATTGTATTGTTACACTAACGGTGATTAGATTGTTTCTAGATCTTCGGCCGTGTTGGGACTTCCAGGGGACATTGAAAACCAGGTTAAGATCGACGCAGATCACTCAGACATGTGCCGTTTTGATCTTTCAGAGGCGAAGGACCGTGATAATTATCGACTAGTGGAAGCGAACATTGAGGATCTATGTGAGTTGGACATTGAAACACAAGGTGAGCAAGGAGCCTAGTTAATTGGGAAGTTTTAATAAGGGGAGATTGGATTTCGGAGGGCTAGTGCGTGTTCTCGGAAAGGGGTGCAGCTTGATCGCCACGAAATGCTTCATTTGAGCGAAGGCACTGATCCGTGTTATATGTCATATTACTGTCTCGTTGCTTATCCTTTTTTTATAGTCTGCCATTTGGTTTCATCGCTAGTAGCAAACTCCCTACAGAAATGCCTGGATAAAAATTCATGTTATATTGATCAAAGCGGCTCGTCTGCTTCCTGAAAGTACTTAGCTTAAATACTGACGGATCTTAGGCTTACAGGTGACCGACAGAGAAGAGCTTAAGTTGATGTACGAGGAGATCAGTGAGGCAAAACAAAAACAATGTACGACTTAAGGATCACTCACGGACTCAGCTACTTACAAGTAAGCAGTAATTCTTGACAGCCTTTCCTTTGCGGAGCTACACGACCGATATGACAAGATTACGGTAGCACATAAAGAGACTTTTGAGTGGATTTTTGACGATCCTGGGCCGGGCTGCATGCCTTGGCTTCGAGGCGGTCGACAAATCTATTGGATAAGAGGCAAACCTGGATCCGGAAAGTCAACATTGATGAAGCTGTTGGTGGATGATGTCCGAACGTCAGCTGCTTTCCGAAGTGGTTCACCCTTAAAACAGGCAGTGGCGGTTTTCTTCTTCCATGACAGAGGAACGCCGCTACAAAAATCGCTCATTGGCCTACTCCGGGGACTGCTGTATCAGATCCTTATCCAGTACGATGACCTTGTTCTCAAGGTGCTACCGATGTACAGTAAATCCAGTGCGATGGGTGGTAGCACCTTGCGGTCAAGCGAACGAGAGCTTCAGCGTGCATTGACAGCTATCACTGCTCAGCAGAATATTCTCGGAGAAGTTCTTATATATATCGACGGCTTGGATGAATACGCTGGTAATCATTCAGATTTTCTTAATTGGATAGAGGAGCTTATAGACCCTTCCGTTCTACGAGGTCTGAAACTTAAACTCTGTATTTCCAGTCGGCCACTGAATCTGTTTGAGGATATGTTAGGAAAATTTCCAGGCCTTATTATTCATGAAAAGACGCACCAAGATATAGCAGCGTATGTTAGATCTACCATCAACGCTCAGATCACACGACGATCTGGTGAGCAAAAGCGAGAGGTTGAACTGCTTGCGGAAGAGGTGGTCAAAAAGGCCTCGGGGGTATTTGTCTGGGTAAAGCTTGTGGTTGATGATCTTGCTCAAGGGCTCTTAGATGGAGACTCAATGTCGCAACTCCGCGATAGACTTGCCGCTCTCCCTAATGATCTCGAGGCTCTATACGCCCGAATTCTACACAAGTTGAATCCGAGCTATCATAAAGAAGCACGTACTATATTTGAGGTCGTCCGAAACGCCCAAGGTTTTGTCACGCTCCTAGACTTGGCGATGATTGCAGAGCCTTTGGATCTCACGGAAGATGCTGCTTCTAAAGCAATCGATGACACAGAAGTGAAAGCATTGTGCTCGAATATGGAACGACGATTGAGAAGTCGTATTGGCGGTCTCATCGAGGCACAAGTCGATGAGCTTGCGGATGACGGTATACAGTACTATCACGCTCTTGGCAATACCTCCGTACAAATCCTTCATCAGACGGCCAAGGAATTTCTGGCCAAAGAAGAGAGCTGGACTAGGGTGGGCTCGCCCCAAGACGAGGATTTCGATCCCAACGAGACACTCCTCAGGATATGTCTGCAGTTATATCGTAGGAAATTGCGTCATATAGATCCTTTCTTCAACTACCCCACGAGCTGGAGTTTGGTAAAAGCGCTAGAGTACGCAAAAGCTACGGAGAAAACTAAGGGGAAGGTTCAAGTTGAGATAATCGACCAGATTGATACCGTCCTTAATCGTCAGACCGTGTCAGAGTCGTGGTCGATCCAAACAATCAACATACCATTTATGGACTGTGCGGTCTCAGCCGACTTGCTTCTATACATTTCTTCCAAAGTGTCCAGTGGAGAATTAAATCTCAAGGGGTCAATGGGTGCGCAAATGCTAAAAGCCAACTTGAGCCCCTACGGGAAACCAGCTGACGAGCAAATCTCGTTGTCCATGGCGAAACTCCTGCTACTCCACGGGGCTGATCCGAATATTGAAAATGTCACAAGTATTGAAGGTGTTTCCCCGTGGCAATTACTTCTGGTAAGGGGAGAGATCGGGTTCAGCACTTTCACACAGACTAAGAGAGCCTTTGATCACTGGCTCACACTCTGCCATCTTTACTTGGACCATGGTGCTGATCCCAATGCTCTCTTACCCGTTGGTACATTCTCACTGCATGACAAAGACTCCAATTTGAAACGGCTGCAGAATGAGGACTATACTTATCCGCTGCATTTCGTGCTAGCCCAAGCTCGCTGCATCTCGTTTTCCGGCTTCTCAGATCTAGTGACTCATCTTCTCCGGCTGGGAGCAAATACCAAAGCCAAGGATGGACGCGGCATGAGTGCACTAAAGGTCGCCAAAATCAGCTTTGATGGGGCAGAGGCTCTGCTTACAGGACATACGTCATTGAGAAAGAAGTTCCGATCGAAGCTGAGTTTTGGGTCTACGAAGAGTGATAAGGCTCCAATATCGCCCGCTGGATCGACTGAGCAAGTGGGCCCACCAACGATCAATCGCAAGTCGTTGCCTTGAAGGTCACTTTACCTGTTCTTTTTCCCATGCTGGCATCTAAATTATATAAGCGCCTACAGCCGTTTTGCCGCATGGTTTCCTGCCCAGTACACCATGAATAGAAGGTGTCTAAAGTGTTCTATAACGTTGTCGAATGGAAGTAGCCCAGGACTATCCAGTTTCCTATCCTTCCCTGAGTCTCATAGGGTCTCGAGGTCTAGTTAAATCGGTGCCAACTAGGACGCTACCTTGGAGGTCCCGTACTGAGGTGATATGCGTACGAGAAAGAAGAAAAGACCAGGAGAGCAATTTCTCGCTTCCATACTGCACTAATAGGCACTCGGTTGACTCTACGATTGAATAGTAGTAAAGTCTAACAGTCAAAGGGGTTTGGTCAAGGAGAACTATCTATTGTGAGCTTGTTACCGGCTCTGCAAGTCAGAAACTAGAACTATTCATCCCCTCGAAATACACATATCTCCCGAAAATCGAAAGCTTCCACATAATGAGCGTACACTTCCAGAGAGAAAAAATCAACATTCTTAGCAACATCATCTCATCAACAAGCCCCGGCCCCTCCCTCTCCTATACATCTATCCTAAGGCGCATTCACGCAAGGGTCAACGCCCCCATCTCCTTGTGCATGACCTCTATGCGTGAAAGCTAGACAATACGTGTAGGTAACCGTGCCGTCTCCAGCTGGTGGGCCCGAGATGGCCAATACACGGTCCAGGCCTTGCGAATTCGTAGCTCCACCCGTGAAAACCGGGTCCGTGAGTGGGAATTCGGTGTAGCCCATGTTCTCCTGGCCTGTTCTGCATTCCGGGATCGCGTCGAGGGCGGCGACGACTGTTGGGTCGTTGGGCGTCGGGTTGCCGAACCTACGGGGATAGTAGCGCGTACCTGCCTTGGCTGTTGACGAATGTGAGTGGTTTGTACTATGGTGGATTTTGAGGGTGCTTGGTCAGAGGGGGAAGTGTAAAGTCACTTACGCTTATCCTGATTGTCTTTCGGGGCGTTTTCAATAAGGGCGTTGAACGCGTTCTGAACAGACTGGAGCGGCCAGGCTCGTTCGTTGGAGGATGCTAAGTCAGAGATTCAGTATATGGATTGGTACGTACACAAGGTATGTTCATTACTTACGGCCGCATGTCACCGGTGCAGGATTCGCTCTCTTTTCCAACACGTTTTTGACGGCATAGGACTGGGATGCTGGCTCGGCGGGGGCAGCGAGACCCTGAGAAGCAGCTAAGATTGCAAGTTGAATGATAGTGCTGAGATGCATGATTGATACTGCAAGCGGAGTGTTTGGAGTTTTTAATGACAAGATAGTTTGAAGGCTTTTAGAACTTCTGAACTGAAGACATCGGAGAGGAGGGCTGCCATTGCTGTCTTATATAGACCGAGAGACCGCTGTTACATTATCGCCCTCGTGGAGTCGATGTTGGCTGAAGCTTCACATATTTTCATCTACATGTCTTCATTGGATCCCGTGACGTATCACCACCCACTCATGGACACTGCCTGCCTACGTAGGTCACGTATTGCGTTCCTGCGCTGATCTTCCAGCGCCGCAGCGGAAATCACTTTGGCAGGTTGATCAAACACCGACTCTGATTGCTAACTACGCCTCGTAGGTTTCAGACATTGACGGGTGCCAATATTGTACCTTTCAACGTCAGCTCAGCTTACAACGATGCATCGTTCGAGGGGAAGGATTGTGTTGATCCTTTTAGTTTCGTGCTTTACAAAGACGGGATATCGCTGAAACCCGCGCCGTGGAGGATCAAGCCATCAGCAAAGGTCATTACTTCCACGAGCAAGGCTGCCGGTTTTCTGGGTCACACTGTGGCAAAGCGCGTCCAGCGATGTAGTATAGGATGGTAAGAAGTGGCAGAGACAGTATCCATGACGCCATAGTGGAGTAAGAAGCCGCCGGAACAAGGCATCACGCCCACTTTTGAGTGGTGGGGGCAACAAAAAAGAAAATTTGCATGTAGGACGCGACTCAAAGCGACCGTACTTGTCAATTTTGTACTCCAATTTTCGGTTATATTGTGACATCAATGACCAAGAACAACATGTCAATTGGAAGATGCCTTGTAAAAACTCTCACTGACGAACTATTCGGCCTGAAGTTGATAATTTTAAGAGCTCAGCGGTTTTTAGCCCGTCCTCTATCCATTTTTATCCTATAATCCTCAAGGCACTGTACTGCCTTTACATGGGGTGTATGTAACGATAATTGTTTGTGACCTTGGTGTGATTGGTCATGATAATCTTACCTTTGTGTGGCGGGGAAGGACATAGTATCACTGGCCTCACTTCCTTCAACGGAGATTTTCATCAACATCAGCAACACTATGAGCCATGTTTCAAGTGGCAGTTCACGTGGCAGTTGTTGAGCGTGGCCCAAATCCTTCTCGGAGAACACTACTATATTTATTTATGATGTGTCAGATATGAGCCATCATACATCCTCTCAGCACGGAGATACCGAGCACAGCCCCGCAACGAAAGGTCGAAAATACGACTTTGTAGTATAGACACTATGAGAGTTTATCGTATTACGTAGTTGTTGCCTTGGAATAATTAGAGTGAAGGCTTGTTGATTGAATCATGTTAGATTGGCGAGGAATAGCGTTCACGATGACTTCTGCCACTCACGTGTTTGTGTGCATAAGGCTTGACTTTGATGCCAAGGGAATGACTGTGCCCCGCACTAGACTTGTCCCTGCTCTAGGAACGGATCAGGCTGCGCCCGACCACATCTTTTCCTCGTTCTCAAATATCTTTTATTCTTCTGCCTTACCATCCCATACTTCACAATCAATACAATTTCCTTGGTCTACACATCTGGCTACTATATCTCAAGTCTCCACATCTGGCTGCTTCCTCTAGTACTCACAACAACCACACCAGTAACATGTCTGTAGAATCCTGGGCTCACACCGCCCGTCACTACGATTATCGCCAGCGTGCCGAGCATCAGAGCGCCATCGAAACGATTGTAACCCTCTTGCAAGGCCATATTGACGCTGAAAGCGCTGCCGACACGATCGCCTCGAACTATGAACCACTACTCAGGCAAAGACTAAACCCTTCACCCGTCGCGACGCTCTGGGACATCATCTGTGATGCCGCTCGAGTTCTTGGAAATCAGAAGGAGATCGCAGCTTCTCTTGTGAGCCTTCTTAATTCGATCTCAGCTTTGAAAGACATCACAGATGACCATGGCAACGCTATAACTCCACCGGGGAGCAGGACTGGAGTTTACTGGAGGGACCTACCGGAGCTCACAATGGTTTTCAGAGAGAGTGCTATGGGTAAGCATCCAGTCTTATACAGATTCAGACGCAAGTAGGTGTCTTTGTCAATATGTCACTGACGGGCAGATGTGTACAAATCAGACATTGAGCCCATGGAGTATTTCAAGGAAGGAGGTAGCTGGGACGATCAGGCAGTCCCTCTGCTTAACGCCACCACATTCGCTGCCATGTACCTCGTTGATGGAAAAACATCAATAGGCATGCCATTCCATGCAGAGGTGAGCCTTATGCAAGGGATCGAGGTGCCTTGCGACACTCCCGAGCAGCAGCGGTTTGCGAATATGTATGTACCACCCGCTGCGACTTGGATTCTTCTTGCTGGTGAAAGTATATATCAGCTTTGCAAGACCAATTATAACCGCAAAGACGGCGCTCCAGGCTCGACGCCTAATAACGTCGAATGGTTGTGGGGCAATGGCAGAGGGTACAGTCTGGAGCGATGGGCTTTTTGGAGGGGCCGATTCAGCGAGATCGCACGGACTCAGAATCTGAGCGACAAGATTAAGGATATTGCTTCGCAAGCGGCTTTGGAGATGGACAAATGCGGAAGTTAGATCATCTCAAGTGGCAATAGTAGGCGCAGTGCTTGGGGCTGAGGGAAAGGGCATTAATGAGGGGTCTTCCATGAGCCATTCTGCTTTCATGTGATTGTTTAATTCGTGCTTAGTGGCAATATTCATTCTTCCAACGTAGCTTTTGCCACGAGCTTGAAGTCACGCAGTATACCACTTAGAAGAGGGCAATGCATTAAGTCTTGGATATGCGCTCCACGTCTTGCTTGGTACGGCGCAGCCGCATTTGACTTCTTTGGAATGGAGGTCAGCGGAACGTCAGCATCCCATCTGGCATCACAAGTTGTAAGCTGAACATGGTATAACAGTGTGTGCCTTGCCAGCATCTATGAAACAGTGATCAGCAAGACGTAGGACGTCATGTGGAATCTAAAATTGCATGCTGATCGTGGTGCAGCCGGATACAATTTTGATGAAACAGTGTTCAGCCGGCCCGTAGCATCCCATGGGTGGTCTGGTGGGATCGAATGCAACCGACTATGAATGTATATGGGCTTAGCTACAGCGAATCATCATGGCTTATGCAAAGCCACGGCGTCTGCTACACACCTGCGATTGCCATACCGCTTACCAGCTGTAACGTAGCTCCTGTCACGAGCCCATGATCCTTTTTTCCGGTATTAGAGACTATTCTTCCTGATCGCAGCCACTCTGCGTGCCATTTTCGTTCGTGCCACTGTCATATATCTGTTGCAGCTGACGTTAAATACGCAAGAGCTTACCTGTTCCCTGCACCTCTCTGCGCAGAGTATTTCTGGAACCAAACGTCATCTGACAGAGACCCCAGCGTCATCATGATGGCGGCACAGTGGGCATAAGGCACAGGAAGGATGAAAAGTCTATATAAGACAGACTGGGGCCCATGATATCTTAATTCCATATCACAACTTTCGGGCAAAGATCTATCAAGTTTCCTATCACAACTTACCGTCGATAATTGACGCTGCACCACTTAACTAGATAACCAAGGTATGTTTGAGCTTTTCAAACAGCTTGGCAGCAAGATGAGAAGAACCACACTCACATGCAAGCCAGATGTATTTCTCTAAGAGTACCATCCTCGTCCTCGCCGCGGCCCTCCCCACCGTCTTCGGATCACCAATCCTCGAAAGCCGTCAGAATGGCGTCACCTGTCAAACCTCGAGCGGATCTCCAAAGACCAAAGACGTAACGTCTGTGATCAACCAACTCAATGGACAAGGCGGCCTATGCCCCCAGACCAACGGTGAGGGATCTGGTAAGTCTTTCTCTTGAAACCGGCGTGGACCATGATAGACTAAAGTCCCGTAGACTGCACCACACTTGTGAAACACGGATCCGCTGCGATCACAGTCTGTGGTGGAAAGGAGGACAAAAATGGTGGCAGCTTGTGCTCGGATATCGCTGGGTTCGCCGATCAGATCCAGCAGACTTGCGTCAATGGAGATAGTCCTGATGCTCTTGTCGGAGGCACGTACACAATCAGTCCGTCCAAGCGGGTGGAAGTGATTGATACTAGTTCTGTTTGATAGGCTAGGGAGTCATGTATTATAGACAGCAGAAAACCTTCACCGTGTATCTTGAGGAATGGCGGCTTGAGAAGTACCACGTCCCTTATATGAGAAGCACTACAATATAAGACTAAGCTGTATCCGTTAATCTGCTCCCTGAATCAGTATTTGGTGACCTTTCTTTCTTTCTTTCTTTCTTTTTCTAGGAATGTAATAATTAAGAAGCTTATAACAAGTTCTTTAAGTGGGCTATGTAAAAAACCGCATTCTCTGGGTACTTGAACATAGGGGTTTAGGTGAATTAGTAGATAATTGGAGAGTAGGTATGTATTAACTTGACTAGGTAACGTAGGTAATGCTGTACCACCCCTGCTCACCTAGCGCACTCGCAAAAGCGGCAGGGCCCGGGCGAGCCTCGAGTGACCTTAAAGTGCCAAGCTTCAAGGTCAACTCTTTCATCGATGGGAATACTCCCACTCTTGAAATATCAAATAAATTTTATGTGGGCATTCGCATCATTTTATTAATACTTGAGTCATAGTCAATATATCTTTATTAGTTTGGTAATAACGACTCCTCTACCTCTTTAGAGGACAACCTTTTATACCCTAAACCCCTCACGCGCGCGTTCTTTCTTACTCCCGACTTCGATGCCACAACCTTTCTTTCATGTCAATGAGGTTGAGTATAGGCGATTATCTGGTTTTTGTATAATTAGACAGGAAAGAGCGCGCTCCTAGATTGTTGCAATATAAGGACTCCATTTCCGTTTGCCATCCTCGCTTGGAATGGCTCCTCCAACATGGTCTCATTTCCACATAGTATTGCTAGTCTAGCGCATTCTACCCCCATTACTACCCATCTTAGCTGCAGAGCATCATGTATATGAGGACTCTCCTTCCATAGATTCTAGATCCTCAGGCTATGCAGATTTTACCATCAGATCTTCGTCTTCCAATACTGTGACATAGATCGTGGACCAGCATAGATAGATACTACGTCCTTCCAAAGTCGAAAGCAATAGCCAGGATCATAGCGACCGCGCCTTCAGGTGTATGATTTGCACGGCGCAGACTGTGGCTTAGTTTCTGGGCTGACGCGAATATCTACACAGCCACCGAGGCTGAACAGCGCCCGATTGTGCTAATTTATTAATGTCAGGCTCACCAGCAAATCCCATTCTTCCTTGAAGTCAGGAGAGCTTTCTTTTGGTTCAGGTAGATCTGAAGTATCTCATCAAAATCTTTACACCAAAACATTCCCACTCCGTGCCTACACCGGGATGAGTAGTGTCGTTGGTGGGCATACAGAAAACCACGGTAAAATCAAACTCGAGGAACAAGATGCCCGAACAGAATGTTGCAACAGGCGTAGCGCGTGCAAGTGACCAGGGTTTTGATAATGACTCAGTCCTATCAAGTCCCACCTCGCCAGATGGACGCGAAGAAGAGGGGCATAATCGCTGGCCAGTCTCCCTGCAATACCCTCTTCATGAGCGTTTCGGGGTTAGCCAAGGTGACCATGCCGTGGCCACCAAGAATAGTAAGGTGGGTGTGGACCTCTAGCAGACAGGCAATGCTAAGCATCTAAATTGAAAACAGGGATGGCTTGTGAAGATCTTCACATATATCTGTCTGTATTGCTACTTATCAAGATGGTGGCTACTCCAGATTGGAGTCGCCACTTTGTGCATCGGAACGATGACTAGGGGGTCTCCATCGAATTTCGAGATGTCTAAGCTTATCAACATCGCCAGGGGGACTCGGTACATAAACCCTCCTGTTACCAGCGTGATCTTCAGGAAAAAGCAGAGCTGGCAAGACCCTACATCTTCTGAAAGACGGTCAGAAGACCTGATGACCAATGATTTCGGATTGGGTAGCTTGGAAGCCTGAAGCCCAACTTTCACGGCGCATTTCAATTCGATGCCTGAAACCCGTCCGTGGACCCTGATGACCAGTAGCCCTCAATTGATCGAACCAGAGCCTTGGAGGTCATATACGGCACACTTGGAGGGAAACCCCCATGAAGATCATTCTCCAACGTACGATTCGATTTCTAGTTCTAATCTGGATGAGTCCTTGGAGATTCGGCTTGAGAGTGATTTGGGAGAACCAGTGATGGAGGACAATTGCAATTGGCAGACGAGCTGTTGCACAATTCCAGTTAATTGGTTCACTGTTACTTGGATCCCTGATACTGAAACTTATTTGTGGGATCTCACATTTTTATCCGAGAATACAACAATAATTTCAGTTGATAAGCTCCCCTATGATACATTCCAAGACCCACGTCGGTCAGGGTCACGCTTCGACAAGCTTGTGCTGGCAGGTATCCTGGTAAGGAACTATTGCCCTTACTGGAATACTATATGAATTCAAATTCACTAAGATCTCTATATATAGACCTACATTATTGTTTTGGTTGTTCTGCTTTTCTGGAGAATCGTGCATGGATACAACTCAGACAGACTCGTCGCATTTCGCTCCGCCATATGCTATTACCTAGAACCACATCTTGCCTTTGGCAAGATGCGGGTGCGCTGGATTTGCGTGAGTCTTGGGTTGTTAATACTGAGTCTATTAATGCTGATATGCCTAAGTCAAAATGTGGCCGTCCCCTGTACGATGATTTTCAAGAGATTCAGCCCGGAGCCATTGCCAAATTACAGCAGGACCTGTATGAACGATATGAAAATACCAACAAACGAGCGAGCAGCGGAAGTTCTGGATCTCCTAATAATTCGCAAGATGGCAAAAGCAGAAACTCTAAAAGTTCTTTTGGGCAATGGTGGTTATGTTGGAGGTGGAGCGGAGGTCGCTCCCCTACACTCCCTCTACACCAGGGCCAGAATATACCAAGCCAAGATCTGGGTATCGCACGCGTGACGTGTTCATCAGAAAAAGTCTTCTTGTTGCTTTGCATCCCACATCGCAAATGGGCCACAAAATTGGTTCACATGGACTTATGCACTTTGCTATCAGATCAGCTCTTTTTCGCAGAGCTCCAGACTCAGTACAAGTCCATGCAAGGAAGATGGAGGCCATGGTTCACCCTGAAACACCTTACGCGGATCCAATTTGTACAATTCGAGTTGCATAAGAATGAGCTGGTGGACATTCGGATGACGAATGTTTTACCACCAAAGACCAGAGACGATTACCGCTATCGTCCTGCGGAAACTATTCCTCCAATCGGCGAGAACCTGCTCATGCATCTATATGAGCATCCTGAAGATGCTGACGATGATGATTTTTGTCTAGATAGGATACCGAAGAAGTTGAGAGAGCGTTTGGTGCGCCCACAGCGAGGTAGAGGGGTTGGGTGGGGCGTCCATTTAAAGGAGGGGTTGAATCTGAAAAAGGCGTGCATTTTTGGTCTGCTCGGCTTATTCTTTAGCACTTTATTTGGCGTGATGTGGTCTGTGAAGAGAGACGATGTACAAGGAAGATTTGGCGTTGCTACCTTCCTGATGGCGGCTTTGACATTCACAACTGGTATTGTGCAGGCAAACCTAGAGCCAAAGTAAATGAGATACGGTAGGTCGGTTTGATCGCTTTGACACTAGAGTTGGTTAATTCGCCTAGGATGACTGTCCTGATTGATTGATTAGGCCAATGTTTATATTTTGTGAGCAGTAAGCAAGCCAAAGCCATTGACTGCGCCATAGACTCTTTTGATATATCCCCAATAAAGCTGTTGCTACTATTGGATACATCACCTGGGAAATTCCGGTTCACCCTCATGCTTATGACCTCATTTTGGTTCATATGCTGCCTGGACCATCCCAGTGGTGAAGAGCAAGCCCGTCAACATACATGCCGCGACAGCGAAGCCACTTTGCATATCATCTTTAATCATAGACCAAGCGATCCCAAACATTATACTTATCATGAATCCTACAAAGCCCAATACCCAAAGTCTTGTAATGTCTAGACCTTCCACAAGGTGAAGGCCCCATCCTACCTTGCTTCCCTGAGGATGCGTCGGCAGCCATGTTAGGCCTTCAATCTTCTTGGGGATCTTGCCGAGGCAGATGCCTGTGTGCCCCGCCTCTTCTGGGTATGTGTATAGGTGCATCATGTGGTTTTCACCAATGGGCGGGATGAATTCTGCTGGCATGGGATGGTAAGAATATTCGTCCCTTCTGCTTTCGTCAGGCATATCCGGGGTTGTGCGAACATCAACAAGCCCCTGGGAGTACACTTCGAAACGAACGAAGCGGATGCTCTTGATTGTTTTCAGAGAAAGGAATGAAATATGCTCCTCTCTTGCAGTCTTATAGAGAGAGCGTAGACTAGAGAAAAGCGCATTATCGGTAGGAACCTTTTCGACCACCCAAGGATACAACTTGTTGGCAGTCCTACGGTAAGGTATGCACAAGAAGATGCAACTTCCTAGATGTTCGTTATCAGCTGGTGGCTGGGTGGATACTCGGTCCAGCGCATCCTGGTGTTCATGCAAAGGAAGCGAAGGCGACTGAACACTCGCGGTTTTCCAAGGCCACCGAATTGATCCCAGCCAACCGCCAAGAGATGTACGGTCGCGCCTGTTACTAGCGTACGAGGTAGCATTTGACGAGCTTGGGATACACTCATAGAACCCTTCAGCTGAGTTCAAACTCTGCTCCAAGTCTGCAAGCGCGCCAGGGCGAACTTCAATAAAGTCATCGTACAACATTTGACCGCATTGCTAAAATTCAAAAGGTCAGTAACCATAGCAATCGCATGTTAACCGTCATGGGAAAACACATTTCTGCATAAGTATAAGGAGTCGAGAGTAACTTACGCATCTCCACCGAATACGCGTTCTTCCGGGCAAGGGACTCGGTTCGACAAATCTTGTGACGATACCACACACTCGAACAAGTAGCATGTATATGACAGGTGGCAAAAAAGGTCCTTTATTAATCTTCGTTCTAGTTTGCTCACTCGTTTCCGGGCCGTCTGAGCTGCAGTCGCCAGTTCTTGGCTTTATTATGGGTCCAGGACGGGCATCGAGGTCGCTCTCAGGATCCGATGAAGGTCCGTGGACACGTTTTGGCTCAACATCATCACTCAGTTCTGTATACTGAGCTCCAGGTGAAGAGCCAGTCTCAGAGGACACATGCGTGCACTACAGCTATAATAAGCCTAATGACACTGATAAAGACTCGTCTGTAATGATTCACATACCCTCCGCTTCGCTCTATGACAATCTTTGCACACGCCAGTCTTTCTTTTTTGTCTGATTTCGGCCCTTTCTTCTGGGGTGAATATTCTTTTAGCACGCTTAATTCTGGTTGGTGGCGTGGTTGGTGACGGGGAATCTGAGCAGTACTTTCTTTCTCCAGAGTCATCTCTCAAGATACCATCCACAATCCACTGCTCATATGTGTGATCCTGTATCTCTTCGACAGGCTTCTCTAACGGAAAGCTGCGCTCCCCTGGTCCATGTGCATGCTTAGATATTTTGGATAAGGATGTGGACGTATCTTCGGGCGTTACATCATCACGAATATTAATGGGAGATCCGGACTTCGGCGATGCACCTTCTGACTTGGGTTGAGCACTGCTGATATCAGCTTTGCCAGCAGATCTCGAGAAATTAGCTGTTGCTATGCTACTACGATGCGCTGCGCCAGATGACGCGGACCTCCCCTTGCTGCCTTGTCCTGTAGATTGATGCATGTGCCTGAGGGTCTCTGTGCCGATAGCATCGCGAATGAAACGATCCGCTCGAGCATCAAGGCTCTCTCCTTGTACTGTGGGCTGATGGCGAAGTTGGCGAGGTATGTTGGCTCTGCGCAATCGATCAAGACGCTCTTGCTCTGCCATCCGGTCTTGTTCCTGGCGGAGTCGCTCTATGTCTCCATCTTCTTGACGTCTCCTCGCTTCGTCCCTCCTTCGGTATCTCTCTTCTTCTTCTTGACGTCTCATCGCTTCGTCTCTCCTTCGATATCAACGGTGGAACAGAAGAGCCGTCCCTTGCTCGGGCGCAGTTGGCGCAGTACGGTTGTAAAGCTGAGCTCATAGGAACATCATTACAGTGTCCACAAAACCAATAGGGCGACATCCAGATGAACGGTGTCTGAAGTTCCTCCAGAGGTGGGCTAAGATGATGTATTTTGTTGTCTCGCTCCGATCGAAAGGAAGCGAGGAGAGCAACGCGGCGAATAAGAACAGCTATCAGCTTTTGTGGTCCAAGGGCACCAACAGGACATCAGCAATATCAATTTTCCAGTGTTCACCAAGGATTAATGACCATAGCAGGGTGTCAGCCTTGTTGTCTAAACCCTGACCTAAGCATTAAGCCTCGAAGGCTAGCGCAGTTCCTAACCCGCAAAGCTATGTCAGCGACTTCGACCAATGGCAGTACTATTCAGCTGCTCGGCGATTTTAGAGCCGGAATTCCAAAGTACGTACCAGTCGACCGAAACATTTGTAATTTTATTCGTGCCTCAGAATTAGACTATCAAAGTACATCCTCAGGCAACAAATCATCTCATAGTTTGTTCGTCAAATATAGTTCAGACCTTCAGCATCAAGTTCGCAAGCCCGACTCACGAAGATTGAGCGGCCTGCCAGACTGGATCATTTGCCCACCTGCCACGAACAGCAAGCGGGTACAATGGAACAAAGCAGCAATAATCGCTTGCCTTGCCCAACCAAGTACCGTTGCATTGACGCCTGCATCCGTATCTGGAACCGTAGCATAGAAGCATGTATAACCAAGTACCAACGCGACTCTTAGAGTTAGTGCGTTGTTACCGTGCCATCATGATTCAAGTCGTATAATGACTTAGATCTGGACGACGATCCACATTAGATACAACTCGTTAGCCATCATCTTGAAGTGGCTCTATTAGAAGCCTAGAGGCTTCATTCTCTTTGCCGTGCTCATGCTCATGCTTTCAAGTATCGACGCAGTAAAAATACCCTTATCAATGCCAGTGATGTCTGCAATAGCACCACATAAAGTCGTTTTGGCGCCTAGCGGGATCATGGAAACGGCCAAAGATTCTAAAGGCCACATAAACCCCTCGATAACACCAGCGTGCGTTCAGGCACATCAGCCGCGAATACCACGTCAAAAGATTGCATGGGATGACTCTCGGGCTAGCTCCGGGGACCCGTGCCCCCACTCAGTTTTGTCCAGGGTGAGCCTGATAGGTGTTATCTTACTAAGCGTACGGTGTAAAGTAGCGTGCTTGCTAAAGCGGCGGCAGGCTACCTAGACTATCTGCCAAGGCCAGCCCTACGGAGCTGTCTACAAACCAACCAACGTACTCAGTTACCTTCGATGCCTATGATGCTCACAGAGCATAGGAGAGATATGTCTCTAAACTCTCGAGGCGCGCTAATAGTCATTGAAGGCCTCGACCGTGCTGGCAAATCTACTCAACATGCGCGTCTCTGCCAAAACCTGGAAAGCCAAGGTCACCGCGTCAAGCGCATGAGATTCCCTGGTGCATTTCTTCATTTCGCTCTTCATTACAATTTGGACTAATTGTGGAAGAAGACAGAACAACATCTATTGGCAAGTCAATTGATGCATACCTCAAAGGCGAGAGCCAGCAAGAAGACCACGTCGTACATCTCCTCTTCTCCGCCAATCGATGGGAAGCGGCTACCTCGATACGAGCGGCCATTGGGGAGGGAACCACTGTTGTAATTGATCGTTATTACTATTCTGGCATTGTCTATTCTGCGGCCAAGGGACGGACAGATCTTTCCTTACAGTGGGCAAGAGAGCCTGAGATTGGACTACCACGACCTGATGTCTGCTTGTTCCTCGACATCGGCACTGAAGAACAGGCCAAACGAGGAGGCTTTGGAGATGAGAAGTATGAGACAAGTGCAATGCAAGAAAGGGTGCGCGCCCTTTTCTACAACTTACAACAGCTACCGGACGGACAGGATATACAAGTCATTGATGCTGGGAGGGATGTTGCAGGGGTTGAGAAGGAAATCATGGAGAGGGTCGAGCGGATAATGGCCGATACAAGACTGGCAAAGGATTTGCGGAGCATATTGCCGTGGAGTGAGATGGATCACGCTCTGGGTTGAGGCTCACGATATGACTCACGGCAGCCCACACAAGTCGGATGGACATTTCGAGTGAAGCTGCTAATCTAAGACTTCTACATCGTCCCACTCGCTATCCTCGATTACGGTCTTGAGCCTAGGCGCTGCCGCAGACGGTTTGCCCGGACTCGGCATATCAATGCCGTCCGAGAAGCCAGAAGCAGCGCTGGTTACCGACGTTAAGTCATCGTCATCGTCGTCCTCTTGGAAACGCCAGTTGTCTTGCAACAGATCATCCTCATCATCTGCGGCTAGCAATGCAGCTCCAAGTGAACCACTATCTGTATCAATATCAGTCGCGTCCTCGCTCTCACTTACCTCGGTTTTGGACACCCCGGCCTTGGCCAACTTAGGCGCTTTGGCCTTGCGCCCTCTGCGCTTCTTTGTCAGAACCGCTAGTTCCTTCTTGCCTCTTATTCTCAAGCTCATCTCCTTGACTAAATCGACCCATGGCGTTTCCGTTTTGCATTGCGGACATTTTCCTGATGTTGGGACGATTGAGTCGCTTACGCCTTCGTCGTGGAGGAATTTGTCTCCGAGACATGACAAATGAGATGCTGCTTTACAACCTTCTGCCGGGCAGATCAATGACAGCATCCTCTCAAGGCCAAGTGCCTTTGCACAGACCGAGCAGTTGATTGTCTCGCTGTCAGCGAGCAGGAATGTACTCTTCACTATAGGACCTTCCAAGTAGGTATATCCAACATCAATTCCCCTGATACCACCTTGTCCTACAGCCTCTCGTTTGCCCTTTCCATTAACATCACTGCTTATTGACAGGTTGGCAGGTTGAGACACATCTACAGCTTGGTTCACATCGAACATAATATTGATTCGACTCTGGATGATAGCGTCCGCTTTTCCATGACAGCTTTGCCAAGTATCATAGACATCCTCAAAGAAGAAGTTTACAGCCAACGGCCATCTCCTGAAGGCCGAAACCCGCAACAGCAGGTGAAGGTTCGAAAGGTGATCAGATAGCGACATTGGCGGACAGACAGGTTTATTGCGTTTTTGCCCAGTTCTGCGAACCGTTTTCACTTTGTAGTCCGGAAATGTGATGCGGTCCTTATCAGGTATCTTTTTGGTTATATGTGGGTGGTCCCACGCCCATCTGTTCTACGAGTCAGTTGTAGGTTCAGTATGTGGTGATGCATGGACAAGGATGGGATCAGCGACCAAAGAAGCTTAGCCACTGATGACGACGTCCATATTGAGGCTAGCCTTTAGCGCCACACCTAGGTAGATGCTGTTCTGGGTAAAGTGGGCTTGTTGAACACAAAACAAGAAAGGTAACATGACCTACTCAAATTGTAAGGCAGCAATCATAGAAGGAAAGCCAGTCACTATACAGATCATATCCCAAGGACGGAGGTTGTTGCGGGCAGTGCGGAATGCGCCACCTTTGGAGTCCCCATTATGCTGGGCCAGGCGACGTACAGGGTTGGGCGTAGAGCCGATATAACGCGCTGCGGGATGGTCTCTGGAACGTAGAAGGTAGCAACAGTAGAAAGCTGGTATGGGTCTCATAAGCATAGTGTGGCCGTTTCGGCTATCTGAGCAGGCCAAGCATGCCGCTCGGACGTCGGCAGGCTTGGTTGAGGCTCTTTGTTGGTCGATGTTCATAGAGCAGTAATACTGCAAATGAAGTGTTCGGCTACCCACACCTATTGCCCGGTTGTCTTACTCTACCAAGCCAGAGTAGGAGGGTAATGTTTAGGGGATGCGCCTTTGGCGCGGGGTACCCATGCCTGATGTGTGAGGTGTTGCAAGGTCGTCGCGTTGTCTTGGAGCCACTGATTCCCACTTAGCTATGGACCAGCAACAACTGGCTCCAAATTACAAGGAAACTCGTAAGAATTCATATGTCGCCGGTGACTGTCGTTCTCCGCTTAAGTGAAGAATTGCAGTCAGCAATGAAGAAGAAGCAATTGCAAGGAACTTTGGATTAAACCGGATGTGGCGCTAGCGCGGGTAAGCCAGTGGCTTGCACTTCTAGATATCAATCTCGCCCAGCGCCCTCGCCTTCAAAATCACCCGCCCTTCTCTCTGCCTTCTCCAGTCATTACACCCCCACCCTCCTTCACAAGATGTCTTGACTTGCTTTTGCAGTCAGGCAATACCTTGTGACGTCGACTAAGCACATAGCGCTCTCATTCACTCCTTCATCCATTCATTATCTTGCCAAGCATTTCTACACGGCCGGAGTAGTGGATCATCAGTTGTATCCAGTCTATCAGACCTGCCTCCAAGCCATTCAACACACGCCACCAGCTCATCACAGTGCTCAGACGCTCCTTATCTATCGCACAGTCGTACGGACCGATACTCGAACGTATGAATCACAAATCTCGCACCCTCGTCATATTCGCGTGGTTCGATCTTCTCGAACCTTGCGGAGATGGTAGTGCCTCCCTCAAGTGGAGGTAATTTCACAGCCGCACCTCCCCCACAACATTTGCCTTCGACTGGGAGTTTTCAAGTCAACCTCAATCCCCCCACGACCAATGGCATATTCCACAACTACCCGCCCCATATCCCCCTCAGCCAGCGGCGAGCTCCGCCCTTGGACCTGTCAACGGTGGAAAGGCGAGGACAACCATCTGCCGCCAGAGATTCAAGCAAGCGCACACGGCCCCATGGCTTACAGGAGGCGCCGACGTTTAGACCGACAGTGGAGGAGTTTAGAGATCCTATGCAGTACATACGGAAAATATTCCCAGAGGGCGTAAAATACGGTATCTGCAAAATTATACCCCCAGACGCTTGGGATCCTACATTTGCTATCGATACAGAGGTATGTAATCAAACTTAGAACCTCTGTATTGCTACATAGGATTTGATCAAGATCACAAATTGATCATGAAGTTGCTTCGATATCTAACACTCACTTAGCGATTTTTCTTCAAGACACGCCGCCAAGAGTTGAACTCGGTAGAAGGAGGTAATAATGGCCCCAGAACATGTCCAGTCGTCTAGGCAGGATCCATGCGACACCCAGCTAATCCTCCCTAGGAACACGGACCAATCTGAACTACCTTGACCAACTTGCAAAATTTCACAAACAAAATGGCATGAACCTCAATCGCTTTCCTAGCGTCGACAAGCGACCACTTGACCTCTACAAACTCAAAAAGGCAGTCGCCCAACGAGGTGGATTTGAGAGGGTCTGCAAGCTGAAGAAGTGGGCCGAGATCGGGCGGGATCTGGGTTACAGTGGGAAAATAATGTCGTCTCTGTCGACTTCACTCAAAAATTCATATCAAAGATGGCTCTTTCCCTATGAAGAGTATCTCAGACTTGCCAAGCCCGGAGTGCAACAACAGCTTGAATTTGAAAATGGCGGCCCTTTTACTCCTCCCTCGGCCAGCCAATCAATGATGGGAACATATCAGGATACTTCGACGGCAACGAGGGACGGTTCTCCCGCAGTGAGAGCCTCCGCTCCTCTTCACGCATCTCTCAAAGATAGCGAGGAATCTCACAAAACTAGTCAGCCTGCCACTGAGCCTCCACAGCCCATACCATCATCTGGCTTCACCCCTGTTAACGCAGGCGGCTGGACGCCAGTCAACCTTACTCCAGCATCATTCCAGGCTGTCAATGGTCCTCCTCCATTACACAAGCGCGAATCAGAAAATGGCTTCTCCAATATGCCAGGCCACGCACCGAACGGCAATCTTGTGCCTCCCTCGAAAGATGTCCCAGACTACCTCAACGCTGCTCCTCTTACCAATGGGCATTCCTCGAATCCTCTAAAACGAACAATTAGCCATGACAGTCTGAATGGCACGTCCGGAACAGATTCTGGACTGGGGGGTGAAGGTGACGATCAAAATGAGCGACGCAGTAAGCGCGTGAAGAAAGGTATGAAGCGGAATCAATATTGACGTGCTAATACTGATTTTGGTTACAGCTCCTACTGTTGTTGGCTCACACATGAGCCTTCTTCGTCCTGCAACGCCAAGGTTGCCAGGAGACCGACGCAATGGAAAGCCTGGCGAGGTGAGCTCAAGTATGTTCTTGCATATAACCGGCTTTGCTGATTTGAGTCTAGATCTGTGAAGTCTGCGGAACCAAAGACGATCGCTCACAATTACTAGTCTGTGATGGCTGCGACTACGGTTACCATAAAAATTGTCTGGATCCTCCAGCAAAAGTCAACCCGCTTCACGACTGGCACTGCCCACGTTGCCTTGTTGGTACAGGAGACTTCGGCTTTGAAGAGGGTGGTATCTACTCGTTACGTCAATTCCAAGAGAAAGCCCATCAATTCAAGGAGAGCTATTTCGAGCCCAGGATGCAGTTCGATGTTGTTCACAATGCCAAACGTCCTGTTACCGAAGATGATGTGGAACGAGAGTTCTGGAGGCTAGTCGAAAGCCCATCAGAAGAGGTCGAGGTCGAATATGGAGCCGATATACATTCAACGACGCATGGTAGCGGCTTTCCTACCATTGAAAGGAACCCTTTAGATCCTTATTCCACGGATCTATGGAACCTTAATATTCTTCCGTTACACCCAGAGTCACTCTTCAGGCATATTAAGTCTGACATATCTGGTATGACCGTTCCATGGTTGTACGTAGGTATGTGTTTCTCGACTTTTTGTTGGCATAATGAGGACCACTACGGGTACTCCGCCAATTATCAGCATTTTGGTGCAACTAAGACCTGGTATGGTATCCCTGGTGCCGATGCTGAAAGGTTCGAGGAGGCGATGAAACAAGCAGTTCCCGAGCTTTTCGAGTCACAGCCTGATCTGCTCTTCCAGCTCGTTACCCTCCTACCACCGGATCGACTGAAAAAAGCAGGTGTCAACGTTTATGCACTTGATCAGCGAGCAGGTCAATTTGTTATCACCTTTCCACAGGCATACCATGCTGGGTTTAACCATGGATTTAACTTCAATGAAGCAGTCAATTTTGCGCCAGAGGACTGGGAGCCCTACGGCGAGGCTGGAGTAGCGCGCCTTCAGGCTTTCCGAAAACAACCATGCTTCTCCCATGACGAACTTCTAATGACAGCTGCTGCTCGGGATACTACGATCAAAACAGCCAAGTGGCTTGCTCCTGCTCTGACTCGATTGCGAGACCGGGAGATGCAGCAGAGACAAGATCTCGTCAAACGCCACAAGGACGCCGACGAGCACCCCGATTGTAAGATTGAGGGATCTGCAAAGTCGGATGATAGCTGCACCATTGGATTCTACGTAAATGACCAAGACGTTCCAGAGGTGGAGTATCAGTGTTGCTACTGCAAAGCATACAGCTTTCTTTCTTCATTCCGCTGCGAAACGACCTCAAAGGTTATGTGCTTACTGCATGCTGGTGGCCATGAATGCTGCAATACCAGCGAAGGACAACGTCTTGCAGGGCTGGGTCACACCCTCAGGTATCGTTACGCTGACGATACATTGAACGCTATCGTACAGAAGGTAGTGGACCGCGCAAATCAGCCGGAGGCTTGGCAGGAGAAGCTGGATAAGGCTCTTGAAGATGAAATGAAACCCTCACTCAAATTACTGCGTTCTCTTGTTAGCGAAGGCGACAAAATCCCGTGGGACCTTCCAGGACTTCCCGATCTGAAGGCATTTGTCAACAAATGCAATGAATGGGTTGATGAAGCAACGAATTACATTACTCGTAAGCAACAGAATCGACGTAAGAACGAGCGAGCCTGGCGCAAGAATTCGACGAAAGCAGCCGAAATGGAGGAGCGTGATAAGGAGCTCAGAAAGATCGAGAACATTCATAAATTATTAGCCAAAGCCGATGAAATCTCATTCGACTGCCCCGAAATAGATACCCTTACTCAACGCTCTCAAGACATCGCGGAGTTCCAACGAGAAGCCAAAGCCGCCTTATCGAGCTCGGATGTACGTTCAACCCAAGAATTCGTAGACCTGGCTGAATTAGGGAGAAGTTTTAATGTGGACGTGCCTGAGGTCGAGGAACTGGAGAACGTAATACAAAAGATGAGATGGACAGACGAAGCCCGAGAGGGACGAAAAAAATTTCAAACACTGAATGACGTTGAGGTGCTCATACAGAGAGCCAAGGAGATAGGCATTAACGAAAACGATGAGCTCCTTCGAACATACAAGGATCTCCATACACGTGGCGAGCAATGGGAAAATAAGGCCAAGGAGCTCATGGCCGTTGAGCCAATTCGTCATCAACAACTTGAAGCCCTAGCGAATCAAGCAGATACATTACCAATTACTAATGAAACTCGGGCGGCCGTCGAGGCAATCTTGGCCAAGCAGCGTGAGGCGCAGAAGCAGATAATATCTTTGGTCACGAAAGCCAACGAGGACGATTTCAGGAAGCGACCTAAATACAAAGAAGTCCGCGATGTCCTTGATGGTCTTGTTGAGCTCAACAGCAAGCCGAATGGGACTCTTGACCTAGAGAACATGGTCAAGCGCCACGAAAACTGGATGAGAAAAGGCAAGAAACTTTTCGGTAAAGCAAACGCACCATTGCATATTTTACAAGTACATATGAACTATGTGGCTGAACATAATTCCTATTGCTTCGATCTTTTGGATAAGCCAAGGATGCCTGTTGAGCCTGCGACAAGGGAAAATTCACCTGCTGAAGAGCAAGACGTCGAAGGTGTCAAATCGGAGAAAAACGTGTTTTGCATGTGTCGTCAACCGGAGGCTGGCATGATGTTGGAATGCGAGCTGTGTCACGAATGGTAAGTGCAATTACAAATCGTCAACTCAGAAGGTATTGATCTTTCCTAGGTATCATGGCAAGTGCCTTAAGATCGCTCGTGGCAAGGTCAAAGAAGATGACAACTACACCTGCCCCATTTGCGATTACCGTGTCAAGATCCCTCGTGATGCAGCTCGCCCGAAGCTTGAAGACTTGATCGACTGGCAGGCTGAAATTCTGGGCTTGCCGTTCCAGCCTGAAGAGGAAGAAATACTGGAAGAAATCATCTCCACGGCCAAAGCTTTTCGAGAGTTCATGCGACCACACATCAATCCAGTGATGACCAATCCGGAAGAGGTCACGACGCAGCGGTTTTATCTTCGCAAGATTGAAGGAGCCGAGATCCTGCTAGGCTTCGAAACAAACTTCTTTCGGCAAGAGCTTCACAAATGGGCCCCGGTTGCTCCAGATCCTCCACCTGTGCTTGAACAATCGCTTTCAACCCGTAAGCCTCGTCCGACAAAGCAGCAAAAGTTGATGCAGCAGCACAATGTCAGCTCTCCAGAAGAGCTGCCTCTTCAATTCCGTACCAAACCATATATCATCAAGGGTCGTAAAGACAGCGAATCGCAACTAAAGAATCAGCACACCCTGGCGCCTGCAGGAGCTAAAAGGCCTCGATCTTCCCACTCTACTTCCACAAATAATTCATCAGAAGCCTTCACGCATCCTCATAGACTTCCAGCTGCATCGTCATCAACGCACGATCCCTCTTACCTCGCTCACTATCCGCCACCAGCTTCCCATAACCCTCACCAACAACCCGACTCGCCAGCGTTTCCACCCAGCCCGTATTACTCAAATGGCCACACCGCACACTCGCCTTTCGGTGAATCCCCAAGATACGGGGCAACGTCACCGTTGTCCCACCAGACTTCGGCTATCGACCCTAATCTTTTCGGATCCGACAGTCCGTTCGACGCGCATCCTCACGATCGGCTGATCAACTCTCCACCCCCTCCCTACTCAGCCAGGGATCAGTCAAATGCTCGTGATAACGTGGATAACATGTTCGATGAATTCGTCACCCAGCCCGAAGACGACATGAATCATAGGAACGAGATAGAGGAAGCGTTAGAAGATCGAGATCGCGAGCATGAAGATGAAGATGATGGAGACAACGGCTTGGACGACTTTGTGAACGAGGCTTACGATAAATGAGCTGTAGCAGTGACCTTACCACAGCATTTCCTTACATTTCATGGAATTCCCATATGCATTCTCTACTTAGCTTGGCGTTGCTGCATAGGGAGCATTTAGGATGAGAAGCATGTCCAATATAGGGTTAGCTACTGGTCCTACAGACGGTATGTTGGGACATGAGCTTTGCAATGGCCCTTTAAAGCAGGTGTATTTGTGCAAAGGCGCAGTTAATGAGAGAAAAGCCAAGGGGGCATTGTATTCTAGCCAAGGATAAACGTGGAATGCGAGAATTTGAGCATTAGTCCAATTGAGATCTTTGTCGAAATCGCGACGTTGCAGATACCTAAATCTCTCTCCATTCAACCTTTCGCATGCTCCAAAGTATATGTACAGTCGTTCAGAGGATATATCATACTCCGATTCACATGCAGCTCGTTGTCGTTCGTTACTTCGTGACTTCCTTCCATGATCTCATATCCCTTCGAATTGGCCCATCCGTCCCCCGTGAAAGATCCCTCATACGCCGCCCATTCATACCTTTTCTATACATATAACGTAACAGCGTGTCTCATTAGCTGAATTACCGTGATGAACAACTCGCAAAACGAAAACTGCAGGACCAAGAATTCAATCGTCCGCCACACCAGACGCAGGCTTTCGACGATGCCTCCAAATAGTGCTCAAGTCATCAGAAACAAGCCCCAAACTCTCCTGTGCGTCTTCATACTCATCATTCGACTCCTCCTCTTCCAGCAAGGCTTCCACATCCCTCTCCCTATGTCTCATGGAATGATGATGTCCTTTCCTCGTTGACTTTTTCGGAGTTTCACGGATCGCATCAAGTAGTAGTTCAAAGGCTGCTATCATGTCGTCGGTCAAGTCATGCCGCTTGCGTAATTGCGATATGAATTTTTCCAGCACGTAGCTGTTATCGCCGTGAATTTGGAGGTGCGTGGCATGTGTTAGTATGGTCATGGTTTCGATATCGGCGTAATCGATGACGAGATCGAGGAGGTGGGGACCTTTGAGGCGAGGACATTCTGTGTATTCGAACCAGCGGTCAAGGAGGAGGCGGAGAACGGAGTGATTGTTGTAGATGATTGTTGTTGTGAGGGCTGTGCGGCCGTCTTTGGATGTGGCGTTGATGTTGGCGCCGTAGTCGAGAAGGAGTTTCGCGAAGTGGACGGGCTTGGAGCGGGATGAGTGGATGAGTGGGGTGTCGCCGTCGACGCCCCTTGCTTCTACGTTGGCGCCGAAGTCGAGAAGGGTCTTGATAAGCGCAGGATCAGAGGCATTTCGGGCAGCGCAGCTCAGTGGGCTCCCGGATTTCATGCCGGGGGGGAGGACGGGGTCCGGAAGGGCGTTTGCTTCACATAAAAGTCGAACACACGATGTATGACCCTGGTTGGAAGCAAGAGTAAGAGGCGTGTTCAATTTATTGTCGATTACGTTAGGGTCGGCGCCAAAGCTTAGAAGTGTGACCACTGCTCGATCATCGCCGCGTGCGGCTGCCCATTCCAGTGCTGTACGGCCCATTGCGTCTCTTACATCGATGTTGCTAGGGTCGCGAAGGATTTCCGTTTGCAAGTCTTGCAGGGACAAGCCGAGGGCGATTTTGTGAATTTGCGCGAACTGTTGGTTCTCAATGAACTCACTGTCTCTGGCGATGCACCGAAGGATTTCTACAACGCTGCTTTTGAGGTTGCCTCGTAGCATTATGTCACACGCCTTGTCTGCCGGGCAATCGTCGCTGGCAGCGACTGGCCTGAATAAGTACGTTAGCATGATGTGTAGTCGCGCCGCCTGTGGCATTGCTTACTTGTAGTCCGGGTCCGAGCCCGCCGCAAGTAGGAACCGACACGTCTCATACTGTTGCCCATAGAGAGCCCACTATGGACATGCTTAGCGCCAAGTCTTGATAAGGTTTGGACATGTCATCTTACCCGTAGAAGAGAATACCCACGAGAGCTACTCACGTCCTTGGGAGATGCTATACCCTGCTGAAAGAGGTCTTTGAGGCCGTCTGTATCACCACCCAAGGCATATTTCACGCATGGTGCCGAGTCAGGTACCCTTCTCAAGGTGTTCAGCTCCCACTGGGGTCCAATGTGTGGCTGGAAACCAAGCTGAAGGCAAACGATCTGAGACCAACAGAATCCCAGTGGAAACCAATACTCAGCCGAAATATAAGGCGTTTGTGATCTTCGACATCTAACTGAGTCGCAGCGAGAATTGAGCAGAGGAAGCCCCGAATATCCAACAAAGAGCCTTCCAATAATACGCTCAAAGTATCCTGAGGTATCGGACTTGCGCTCCGCATGACACACACACAAACAGCCAGGACGACAAATTGGACCAAGAATTTTTTTCACACGAATACCGATTGTCTGAGATGTCAATGATGACTTCTCAGCAACTGTGACCGGCCGTGGTTGCTGTCTGATGGCTACTGCGGTTATTTGGCTTCTTGACACGTTCTCAGAGTATTGCGACTCGTCAATGGCGGTTGCTTGCGCCATAAGCATTTGCTCTATCCTGCTTATACGCTGGTCGACTCTATCTGTATTTTGGTTTACAGTTTGTGTTATGGCGGTGTGATACTCAGCCAGATTTTTAGACAGATCCACACGATGGTCAGCCTGCTCATCTGATTCACGGGATGATGTCCTAGAAAGAGTCTCGAGGTCTAATCTGACTCGTATCAAGTCATGCCTGGAGCACTTTGATTAGCTTACGATTGTTAGGCTCGCATGATTGCTTCACGGGACGTGGTTGCATACGAATTTGAGGCGCCGAGTAAAACATTAAGGCTACATTTGACAGCTCTGATGTCGTTTTGCAATGCTTGCAACTTTGGCTGCCATTTTCTCCACGCGCTAGCCTTCGATAAGACTTTTCTGGTCGTGCAGCTTCCTTTGAGACGGTCGAGGATATCCTTCAAGTCCTTGAGTTTCACATCGGCCTGGCTAAGCAGAGTGGGTATGGAAGCTTTGTTTGTATCGGACAAAGAATTGCGCTCTTCCAGTACCGCAGCGACTTGATGTAGGACAAATTTAACATCGGCGACTTCATTATTTAAGGCATGGAGTCGCCCAGGTAGCTCGCTGCAATCTTTCCGTACCCCAATTTGAATAATCTCGGCAAAAACGGGGAAAAAAAAAAAAAGCGCGCGCGCGCGATCGTCCCTATCACCAAAAATCGATTTTATCCCTAATCTATCCCCACCACCATTAAAAACGTTAACATCTTGTCTAAAAGAGGAAATAATGAGGCCGTAGACTAGATCTAATAGAGGAGTACTTGAGAATCCTTATATAAGCGCTATAGTTATTGTTAACGCGGTGATAAAGGAGCTTAATAAAAAAGTAACGCGTTTAAAGAAGAAGCCACTATCTCCTAAATAAAAATAGACTATTTAGTAGGATTAGTCTACTAAGACACTTATAAGGATGAATCCTAATAATAATATATATTCTATAATTATTTTAGTCAACCTATTCATTACTATCTTTATCTTAAATATATTAAATAGCCTTATATATCCCTCTCCTATTATTATAAGCTTTAATAAGATATAAACTTCTAGTGAATTAACCTCCTAAATATAAAAAAAATATACTCCTTATATTATTAATTAGAAGATTTATTAAAAGAGTAAGGTTTTTTATCCTAGAATAAAACTATTTAAAAAATTCGACTTTAATAACTTTATTAATAATATAATTAAATAAATAGAAGATAAAGCATCCTTTAAAGAATTTAAGATAATACTATAGAAAAAATATACTATAATCTTATATTTAAATAATTAAAAGAATATAATTACTTAATATTAAGACCGCGACGACTAGTAGAAAGTTAATAAAATTATAAAATAATAGTAAGATAAAAAGAGAAAAGATATATATATTTAGATTATATAAAAGTATAGCTTTAAATAAAAGAAAAGCTTTACTAGTTTCTTATTTAATAACTTAATATTTAGCTTAAAAAAAAAGAAATTTTATAAAAACTTATTTGTGTTTTTCTTAGAGTCCTTAGCCTTAAAAGACTTTGACGATTTTAATAATATATATATAAGTTCTTCAAACAAGTAAATAGATAAGAAAAGAAAAAAAAAGTAAAAGATAAAAAAATAGAAGAAAAAGTATAGAAAAAGCGCGATTAAGACTTAAAAACAAATATATAAAGCTAGAAAGAAGTTTAAAAAGAAGTAAAAAAGAAATAGTAATACTCTAATAAAATAGTAGCGATATAACTTATTTTTTTATAATAATAAAAATTATTACTATTAGTAGTTTAAAGGTTATATTAATATTTACCTAAAGCTATTTAATATATATATTTAAATATAAAATAAAATAATAAATTAAAAAAAAGATAATATCTTAGTTAAAAACTCGCCTATAAAGTTAAAGACTAAGTTATATAAGTGGTAGAAGAAATAATTAGAAATACTTAAGATAAAAAAGGAAAAAATTAAAGTTAAAAAGAAGAAAAAGATTAAAATTATAGCTAAAAAAATATTAATATAAATAGAGTAAATAGTCTTACTATACTTATTATTAGATTTTTAGATATTTAGATTAATATTTTAGAACTCTTAATAATAGCCACCGTTATAAATAATTTTTTAATTCTTATTCTTTATTTAATAGCTATTTTATAATATATCTGCTTAATATTAATAGTTTATTTAATACTAGTAGTTTAGTTAAAGTAAGCTTGTTTTTTTAAATTATTAGTTAAAAAGACTACCGTTGTAGCCCTTAACTACTAAAAATTAATAAGAAATCTAGTAGAAAAATAGCTTAGTATAGGTAACTAGGTCTTAAGAGTTATTAAGATAGAAATATATATTATAATAAATAAAAAGAAATCTAAGTAAGTAATCTATAATATAGTTAGCTTTTTAGAAACTTAAAAAGAATATATATAGCTTGCGAGATATTTATAAGCTTATAAAGTTAGATTGAAAAAATATAAATATTCTACTAGAACTTAGTAGAAAACTTGTTAATAAGATAAAGATTTAGAATAAAGAATATTAGAATTAAGATTTTAAAAGCTTATTAAATAATCTTATTAATACAATACTTAATAGTAGTAATTTAAAAGATATAAATAAAATATCTTAATAAACTAGAGGGTATAATAATAAGGTTAAAAATATTAAAAAACTTAATAAAGTTTAAATATTTATAATTTTATAATAGATATACTCTAGTTCTAGATATAAATATATTTATAAGTATATCCGCTAAAATCCTCTATTTACTTTTAAAAATATTATAATATAATATTTCTTTTCACTTTTTTATTATTATTATATATAATTTAGCTATAATATAGAACTTAATCTAAGCTTTAAAATAATATATAAATTATTAAATTATTACTAAGAAAATATTAATATTATTATATCTATAAAATTTAATTATTAAGCTTATAGCTTTATCTCTATATAATTTATTTTTCGCTAGTTTAATTATTTAAAATTCTTATTATTTAAATTCTTAAAATTCTTTATTTAGTGTCTTACTTAATTAATAATATAATTAATATGTTTAAAATAGGCCTAAATAAATTATAATTAACTATATACTTTAATAGTAAACTATAAGAACTCTTTAAACTATATAATATTTATTAATTTATAATATTTTTTTAACTAGGCCTTAATTATTAAGAATAATTTCTTAATAGAATTAAAGTTAGGCGAATATAATAAAAGAAATTAAAAAATTATATTAAATCTTTTATATAACTCTTAGATCTTAAGTACTAAATAAGTTAAATAATTATTTATAATAAGAATAGATCTTAGGCCTAGAAATAGACTATATTAAAAAAAAATTTATTTTTAAAGAAATTAAATAAATATTAAACTATTTATAGACTTATAGTAGATAAAGAAGATAAGAACTTTATTAATAATATAAATTAATAGAATACTCTATTTTATAGATCGTTTAAGTAAATATTTAATTTAAGGTATAATTTTATATTTAAACCAGTCTCGCTTCTAATAAGTAGTATATTTATTAGTAGTATTCTTATCTATATAAACTAATATATTATTTATATATTAAGATATTTAAAGTTTATATTTATCTCTATACTTATATAAATGTTTAGAAGCTTCCTTCTATAAAAATTTCTTACTAATTTTTATTTTTTTTAATTATTTTAAGATAAGCGAGACTGTGATAAATTAATTCTATATATTAAAAATATAAAGCTATATTTCTTCTAGATATACCTATAATTTTATATAAAGAAATACGCGAAGACTCTTTTATTAAATAGAGAAAATTTTATAAGGGTGACCGCGTCTTATAATAACTAGAGTAATATAAGTCTTTTAGATATTAATATTCTTTCTAATTCTATAGATAGTAATAAGATATATACTCTTAACTTTTATAATAGTCTAAGAACTATGATCTTTAAAAAAATATTGTTAGACGCGGTCCTTATATTTATTAAATAAATAAGAAAATATAGGGCCAGAAGATACGTTTATATTAATATTAGAGCTTGTAAATCTACTATACCAAGGATTTAGACTATTTACTAGTTTTCGGCTTTAAATCTACAGGATTAGGCAGCTTTCAGGGGTGGTGGGGATGAAATCAATTTTTGGTGATAGGGACGATCGCGCGCGCGCGCTTTTTTTTTTTTTCCCCGTTTTTGCCGAGATTATTCAAATTGGGGTAATTCCGCAAACGCCGCGCCGACTTGGGCGGCAACGGTCGCAACGGCAAGCACAGAGGCCGCCACTGAGAGAGGATCCATGAGATGCGAGGCACCTGATGAGTTCCACGACCAGGTCAGATTTCTTGGTGCTGCAGACTGTGTGGACTCAGGTGAGCTGTTCAGAGGAAAGGTGTCAGCCTACAACCTCGTCCTTTTGTTGTTCATGTGCGGCAGCGGCAAGGCAAAAGAAGGCGTTTTGGCGCCCAAATTCCTGCATAAATTCCTCAAGGGCCCTCCAACCGCAACTGCAGATAGGGAGCTGATCGAGAAGCTGCAACAAGGGTGGGGCCTACGGGTAAGAACTCCGCTGCAGGTGCCGGCTCGGCCTTCCCCAATCTGTTTGGCTGTAACCACTATGACCTTCCCTTTTGAGAAGACCGAACAATCAAACGATGTGATATAAATTTTACCATTGATGTTGCGAGTCCATTCTCTTGGCCGCTGATGGACTCTGTGGAGGATGCTAACCCATCGTCTAGCAGCAGCATCTCCTCACATACTATCGATAGAAGGTGAAGATGCCCTCAGATGATGGCATTCAGCCTCCTGCATTCGGCCAGAAAATGCGGAACCAGCATTTTGTATTTGATCCCGCGTACACTCCACTGAATCATGGGTCGTACGGAGCGTTCCCCGTTGCAATACGTGATTATCAACGAGCTTTGCAAGATCGTGTTGAGGCGCGCTCAGATCCATACATCCGCTTCACGATTCCAGAGCTGCTGAACAAGTCTCGTGCCGTAGCCGCATCGCTTTTGGGTGCACCGATGGACGATGTTGTGTTCGTGCCAAATGCCACCACGGCAATTAATACGGTTCTGCGCAATTTACAATTCGTGGAAGGCGACACCATCATATATTTCTCTAGCATCTACCCAGCGTGCGAGAAGACTATTCACTACATCTGTGAAACCACGCCAGCTGAATGCAGATGCATAGAGGTCACTTTTCCCATTGACGACGCAGACCTGATAGCACTCTTCTGCCACACGATCCACCTCATGCGACGAAAAGGGGGGAAAGCAAAACTTGCTATGTTTGATACTGTAGTCACCTTTCCTGGCCTGCGCTTGCCGTGGGAAAGACTCGTCAAGGTTTGCCGGGAATTCGACATTTTAAGCCTTATTGATGGAGCGCATGGCATCGGTCATATCGACTTGACACATCTAGCGAGCATTGGGCCCGACTTCTTCACTAGTAACTGCTACAAGTGAGTTTTACAATGTGGCCACGGGACCTATGAATGACATCTTACGCTACAACAGGTGGCTTTATACGCCCCGTGGATGCGCCATCTTCTACGTTCCTTTCCGTAACCAAGGCTTGATACGGTCAACAATACCCACTTCACACGGCTTTCATACAAGTCCGAATGACGGTTTCGATGGCGTCTCAACAGTTGCGCAAGACCGGGGCGGATTCGGTGACTTGTTCAAATGGGCAGCTACGGTTGATCAGACCCCGTATCTTACCGTGCCTGAAGCTATCAAGTTTCGGAATGATGTCTGTGGTGGGGAAACTGTAATCAGAGAGTATTGCTTTAATCTTGCCCGTGATGGCGGCCAGCTCATTGCCAATTTGCTCGGTACGGAGACAATGCGGACATCACAGAACGGGTTGAACCAGTGTTGCTTCACCAATGTCCGTTTGCCTCTGCGTTTTAGTAACCAGGACTCTCTGGATAAAAACGTCAACGGTACCCTGGATGCTGCTAATGGAGCCAAGATCGTGACTTGGCTTATGAACTGTGCAATGTGTGAGTATAACACATGGATTCCCGGGAAATTCTACGGTGGAGCTGTCTGGGTTCGTTTAAGTGCACAGATATATCTCGAACTAAAAGACTTTGGATGGGCTGGTGGCGTGCTAAAGGAGTTGTGTGTGCGAGCGCAGAGGGGCGAATGGCGTAGTCATGCTACTTAAGTCCAAGTTAAGTGCTTGAACCTGAAGCTCATTGTTCCCTACATTCGGGCTCAAGATACCTAAAATACGCAAGTCATCAAGTAAGATACGCAATTTATATCGGGTTCCTCAGTCGAAGAACTATGCCACCAGTTATGCCATTTCCGTACACAACCAAATCGGTCATGCGTACGGCAAAGCCATTACCGATGCCTCGTCTCAAACGTCACCTCAAACATCAACTCAAACAAAGATATGCGCATTAGTGGCAATGATTCCATCGTCGCCATTGTTGCATGAACAATGTGTTTCAAGCGTTTCATTGTCCAATTAGCCCCCATGACACAGGGCATCATCAAAAGCCAACCAAGCACTCTTTTTCAAAATGGATCCGCCACACAAACTTAGTTCCACCAATGTGATCATATAAGAGCCTCTCTTAACCCCTACTCTCTCTCCTCTTCAGTAATATTTGAACACATACAGAAGCAGCCTCACCACACAACAATAACAACAACCAAAACCACCACCCTCCTCAATCCCAAAACCCAACCTCCCACATCTCCACAATGAAACTCCTTACCGCCCTCGCCCTCACAATCTCCATCCCCCTCGCCACCGCCTACGTAGGCGACATGACCAACTACACCCCCAGCATGGGTTCCTGCGGATTCCAATCCGGACCCTCCGACGCCGTCGTCGCCCTCTCCGTCCCCATGATGGCCAACCCCGCAAACCCCAACAGCAACCCCAAATGCGGCACGAAAATCAGTATCTACAACCCGAGCACTGGACAGACGCATTGGGCAACCATTGTTGATACTTGTCAGGGCTGTGAGATGTATGATATCGATCTGACGCTGGGTTTGTTTAATCAGATTGCGCCGGAGGGGAATGGGAGGGTGCATGGGATTGAGTGGGGGGGGATGCTGTTGGGGGGTAGGTGTGGTTTGTTGTTGTTGAATGGTTGGGGTTGGGAGAGGGGTGGAGAAGCAATGAGGTGGCTGCTGCTTGGCGGCGTGGATGGCATCTATTGGTGATTCTTGATTTTTTTCGGGATATATTCTATTTTTGGCGAAACAATTTTGGGTGAAAAACAAGAAATGTCTCCTGGGGAGAGTTTAGCGTTCGAATTGAGGACGTCGTACGTCGGCCAGTCAAGAATGGCGACTATTCTTTTTCAAAATGAAGAATCTGGAAAGTCCTGTCCCTGAAACTCCGCGTTCCACAGAGAAGCTAGCTTCGCAGATTATAACTCTAAGAAACTTCCGAACATCAAAATTTTGTTGCAAAGACCGCTCCCATTACCTCGTGAGTCTTCTGCCATTGAATTCTTCGGCCAAATTTCAAACTTATTGTATCTTTGAGCGTCGAGCATTTTGTTCGGCTTTCAGTCCCTGGGCATCATTTTATCATCTCGAACACAGTATTCTGGCTTCACATTTGTTCCAGAAGCATGCCAGTAACTCAGCTTACCTCTAGCTCCTGGGTATCAAGCGAAGGGTCTGAAAGCTATTTCCATCAACCTTGCTAAGAACAGGCATATCAATCACGAAAAAATTATGCTTTCTTCTTCCCCTCCACGCCCAGGGCTCCACTAGCCCTAGCAAAAGCCAAGCCAATGCTTTTATACGCCTCCCGCAACACAAACAGCGGAAAAAAGACCCAAAGCATATTAAAAAACGTCAGATACACCCAAAGATACATAAAATTACTCGTATCCAAATTCGGACTCCCGCACAACCACTCCGGCGCGAACGTCATGAAACCTATCCCTCATTAGCCAACTGCCCAAAGCCAAAACCAAAACCACCCCAAGTAAGGTAAAGAAATCATCTCACCACCATAAAGCTCCCCCGTAGCCAACACACTCGCCCAAAACCACAACCTCCCCCCTGATCCCCCCTCCTAATCAACTCACAAACCCCCACCGCCAACGGCCCCGCCCCAAAAACCGTCAACAGCTCCAAACTCACAACCGTCAAATCCGCCCCTCCCCACCTCCTATCCGCCTTCGCATACTCCTGCCACAGCTTCGCGCTCGCACTATTCCCATACTGGCTCCCATACAACCGATCTTTGTAGCCCAGGAAATAGACCCCAGGGGAGGTTAGGGAGGCGGGATGCGGGTAGTCGCTTGTGATTGTTGTGTGCTGGGGGAGGGTGGTGTAGGTGAAGAAACAGTTGTAGAGGAAGGAGCCTTCAAAGAGGAAATGG
This sequence comes from Cladonia rangiferina, assembly GCA_023065455.1. Classification (NCBI taxonomy): domain Eukaryota; kingdom Fungi; phylum Ascomycota; class Lecanoromycetes; order Lecanorales; family Cladoniaceae; genus Cladonia; species Cladonia rangiferina. The sequence continues at coordinate 222,005 of JAJREH010000023.1, read as the reverse complement.
ATTAGCGCGTCGAAGGCGTGCCAGATGAAGATTAGGCGGAGGGTAAGGGGAGTGGTGGGGGGAGGAGGCGGTGGGAGAGGAGGTGGGCGGTTAGGAGGACGAGGAGGGTGGCGGTGAGGGAGAGGATGGTTGTGAGGTCAATAACCAGAGTTGGGGGAGGAGACGGGGCGGACATTTTGGGGGTTTGGGATGGTGGGTGAATGGTTCTGAGTAGGAAATCATTGAGGCAGGATGATGCTGCAGATCGAGAATTACATTGTTGGGCTGGAGAGCATCTAAGATAATTGACTCGCAGAATATACTGGTGGTTGGTAGAGTGAGAACCGTATTGGAGGGTTAATCCCCTTCCTGTACAGCCCTTTAGGGCTGTACCTAAAGCTGGCGTAGCGGGCCCTAAAGACACCCTATGAGTGAAGCTGGCTACCTAAACCATAAATTTGAGCCCCAAAGCCGATGAATACCTGCCCCTAAGAATTGACCCCAAACTAATAAAGCCGGGACGCTGCAGGGACTAATCTCATAGCCCAGGTGACAAGATTTAGGGGGTTTCGGGGAGTCTTTCACTTACAGCATTAAATTAGCTAGCTACAACCAAAGAGCCTTTCGTACCACTACCGCGTTTCACTTTTTCATATTACATAAGAAAACCGCAATTCAGCCATGTGATTGGCTTACACTGGTTGCGTGCGATTCAGGTTAATAACAGGACTGGTTTGTTTGTGCGAGCATCCTCAGGATGAATCTAGACTCATTGCGTATGTTGATTCTATTTCCGTCGATTATCACAAGAGGTGAATATAGCTGGGGCTTGGTTTCGTCCACGGCGTCTCTTTATACGTGGTCAAAGATAGGTGATATAATTACGGTGTGTGGGCGTTCACAAGTGACTTCGTTGATAGATTAAGAGGGTGGCCTGTCTGTGTCATACCTCAATTTTGATTCAGAGCTGTTTGAGTGTCTAATCTATCTTGTCTGCCTGCAGGTTGACGGGAACGAATGCGTCACTATGTTGTCATCATCACAGATACAGCCTATGCCATAGCAATGCCGAAGTTCTCTTCAAATTTAGATTCATGTTTTTGGCATTTTTTCAATGAAGCTCAGCCATTCGAGCAATATATCTTGCGAGCTAAGGTACCCGTATTCATGCTGGACGGTTCGTGTGTGCTAGAATCTGGGGAAGAAGATAGCGCTAGAGAATCTAGTTGTATGTAGTCTTCGGTCGATCCGCTGAGGAGACATTATAGTGGACTGGTGCCCATCCAGGGGGGCACAACGAGGTAGTATACAATTGTAGATAAAGGTTACTTGGTAAGCGAGCCTGTGGTCCCATAACCTTGTGCCGGAATACGTAGCGTAGCCATGTGAAATCTGAAGCCTATCAGGTAAACTCAATTTTCTCATGGCACACTACTCAGACAGGGAGAAAATTGAATTGCTAAATAGCCACTACTCTTATTTATACAAGTTCTAATTTCTCCTCTGCACCCGTTTCGAGATCTCCCAGAATGCCTATATGTCTGAATGTTTTCGATAGAGCTGGATTCGATGGGTGTGGTTGCAATGTAGGATTGAGACTCGGGTCCGAAGGGTTCGAAATCTCAGCTTCTTGTTGGTCCGATACGTTGCTGGAAGAGCCGACTAGGGACATAGCTTTGATGAACAAGGGACGCATGGTGGGTAGGCAGGCGCTGACTACACCAATTCCGAGCTCGGCCATGGTCCAAACGCCCAAAGGGATATCGTCCCCTTGTCGTGCTTGCGTTAGATGATGATAATAGTCTTAGAGGACTCGTTGCGGAAAGGCTGCTTACAGCTAGGGTCTTCCCAATCCTCCGAGTGAATAATTATAGTACGGTATAAGCTGCAAAATGAAACACTGTTTATGTTAGCTTTTTCTGCTAATAAATATACTGTGTTATGTAGAGGTGCATACAAGCCTCCAAGAAGGAACATCCCCATAATTTGGTATTTTTCTCTCGTCTCTATCTGCATCTTCCATAGGATGGGCATTGGCATGATTAGAATGATAACGTCGGTAAGGAAATTGAAAATTGCTAGAATAGTCGCAGCGATAGGGATTCTCAGGCAATATCCTTTGGCTGAGCGGTCCCAGATGTATTTTAGTGGTAAACATTGAATGAGGGACGCCCCACCTAAGACACCGCTATAGCCCAAGACGAATATGCCAACGGCCCATAGCATTTTCGTAAAGCGGCGGCTGACGAAAAATACTCGGTGGTATAGAACTAAGATCGAAGCCTTGATCGATCCCATAGCTGCGTTGTAAATCACGTCCGCTGCAATAATTACCTGTTATTGAGATAGCATGTTAGGATACTAATCATGAAAAGGTGAAGGTAAAGCTTGTTGTCCTACCTTGCGCATTGCAACAGGATGTGTGTCCACAATGGAATGTTTACCGAATCCCCAGCGTACAGCTATCAGGAGCGCAGAGTTAGGACATAAATCGTTCATGCTACAGGAAGTGATGAGACGGTATCGACACATACCAAGTAAGAGACAAGTCATCTCACAACCTGTGAAAAACTATTGAGAATCACGGCATCAGCCAATAACCCATCACTCTACAAGTCAATTCAAGCATTATAGTGGGTCGTTACCAGGCCACTTATAATCAACCAGTCGTCCGCCTGGTACTTTATTTTGGCCATTCGCCGCGAGGTAAACCTCATACAGACCGCGACAAAAGCCAGAGAAACACAAACGACATTTGCTGCAATGAGACTGGCACTTCTATTATCCGTGATGTGCTGCTGTTCGTATAAGAGCTTCGCCGGCGACGGTGTCACTTGAGCTGGCTGGACAAAGTTTGACATTTTGGTGTATTATACTGCGACCTTTGATAGAATGCATTGAGGAACATGGGAGGGCATTTATTTCTGAAAAGCCATCGGCACGTCAAAAGCCTCTCAGGGGAGAGCTTGGTCAAAGTTATGGTGCATCGCAGCATGCTGCAGTCCGTGCCTAAAACGTAGACGTGGAGTAGTTTGAATGATGTTGGAGCGCATCGCAAGATCATTGGAGCGCCTCGTAGGCGCATATCGGACGGAAGCTAGGAGATTTATCGTGCCACGCGGACTCCACAACAAATTCTGTTCCTTGTTTTAGTCACGGCCAGTAGATTGACCAATTTGCACCTTGTTTGTCATAATAATGATGTATTACATAAAATGGCATGAAGAACACCTTCGCAAAGTTTGCTCTTGGACCTTCCTCCCTACCTCTATTCGATTCAGTCAATTCCTCTTGGCCTCCAATATGTTGCATGTTCGCTATACATGCAATGGCTTTACAGCATCGAAAGCCAACTAAGAAGGCCGACTTAAAGTTCAGGACTCAAGCCAGTAATCGATCGCTTAGTGTCCGTCCGAGGGTCATCTACCACACGTGATAGTGAAGGGACGAACATGAGACATAGCAGTCTGATACAACAGCGAATCGCATGTGAACCTCAATCTTGAATGCCTTTATATCTTCTGGCGATACCTCGTTTGTATGGGCGATCGACCGCTACCCTGCGGCTGTTCTTTACCGTACACTTCCTGTCATCTTAAGGATTTTATACCTTACTATTCCTTATTCCCGTGTATGGAAGTAGGCATTTTTGGGAGCCAAGAAACGTACCAAGTGACAAACTTGGCTTCAAGGGGACCTGAGGAGGTATTGAGCTTACGAGAAAGCCACCTACTCTATGTCTTCATAGCTTCTCGTAGCAAAGGCGCAACCTGTTTTCGACTTTTGCTGACAGCCTTCTGGCGCCATATCCATGGCCCAAGAGACTCGGATTCCAGCGCTTTCTGGGCACTAAGTCCATCAATTTCCAAGTCTTGGAGGCTGAGTTCGGAGACCGCTTGGTCTAAGAATTTAGTTATAGGCACGGCTGCGGCTTTACAAGCTTGCAGAAATAATTCTCTTTGAAACTTTCCCTCGGAATTTGTCGACGTTGTCATAATCGCAAATATTGACAGCTCCCATTCTTCCATAAATCGTTCAATCCCCTCTTTCAAAGCAGGGCCTGACTCTGCTTTGTTGACCAGGAATTCCAAGGGTTTCACAACGGAGCTTATGCCTAAACGCAAGCCGTTCTCAGTCCATGATTTATAATCCTTCTGTAGAATCTCGTTGAGACTGAGACCCCCAATATCCCTCTTCGCCGCATCAATCTCCTCATAGTACGCTTTACGATTCCAAGTTCTCGCAACCCCCGCCGACATCTGGATCTTTGCCTCCAAGTACTCCACGGCTTCTCTATCCACCTGTTCCACTTTCCCCGGAGCGGTCAAATTAGCCGTATCAATAAGTATAGACGCAAGCGCCATCTTCGCTGCCTGTGCATCCCAGCCTTGAGCTACAGTGCTGTCGTCTACTGCAAGCTCACCCTGTGCGTGGGCTGCACCGGAGGACAGAGGAATGAGGAAAATGGTATCCCATGTAGATTTGCAATAGCGTACGACTAGACTTGTGCAGGAACCACATTTCTCGATTAAGCGTGGCTCCGGGACCGTATCTTGTGGAACAAAGTTCTCTTCGTCATGATGGTCTATGACTCCGTAAACCTGCGAACCGTATCTCGAGCCGAGCGCTCCTTGTAACCTATTGTGGTCTACCAGGATCCAGTGTATATTCTCCGGCCGCTTAAATTGGTCAGGGAGGTCATTAAGCGTGATGAGATGAGACAGAGGGATGTTCGCGTGGTTACAAACGCTAGCAAACTCGGGTCGAAGGCGTAAACCAGACGCAGGTAGGTTCACCATAGGTACGTAGATGGGAGAAAAGGCATGGCCAGGTGGTGCTGTAGATCGTATATAGGCGTAGAGAAGCGAAGAGGTCAGGGAGTCGAGGTCTGTAAGCTTGAGTGTGCTGAAGGGTTTAGAGAGGGGGAAAATGGGAATCCCTAACCTGCAGATTCGTTGCCAATAACGATGTTCAGCCTTTGGTCTCCGCTCACAGCTTGTGCAAGTTTCCCTTTAGCGTATTGTAAAAAGGCGCGGAGGGAGTTGCGGGGAAAGGCCATGGATCGTTGTGCTTCGACCGAAGTCCAGGTGGACTATTGTATACGGAGGGTGCATAGACTCTCATAGGCCGCATAAAATATTGTCATAGATTTATCATGGACAAAAGAGGGTGCGGGGGGAAACCACCCCCAACAAAGCCCCTAGAAGGGTTCATCCTTCAACCGTAAACACCTACCTAATCAACCGTACAGCCCTGTAGGGCAGATCACCTGAAAGCCCCTAAAACTGGCCCCTTAGGAAATAGGAGATGCGCCCAAAAAACCTGGCTCCGGGAACCTATCTTATCGCCCAGGTAACCAACTTTTAGGGCATTTTTAAGGGGGCCATACGGTCGATAGGTGTTTACGGTTGAGGGGTGAACCCTTCTACAGGCTCGTTTAGCGGCTATAGGGCTAATTTTAGGGACAATATTCGGGTCGACTTTGGGGCACCCCCACACCTTTTCTGGTTGATGATGAGACATGCTGCCTTTGCGACCCTGGGAGCGCCCTAACAGTATGTTTTATTTGATCACCCTGGGCGCTAGATAGTCCGATCAGGAGCAGCTTGGACAATATCAAGACACTGCTTCCCGGTGGTGGTAGCAGCCCTAAAGAACCCCTCTAACAGCCTCTTTACACTTCCGCGTCGAAAGTCTATTATACCTGTAAATTGCATATGCACTGCGTGTTCAAAACGATATAGCTTAATTGAGTGATGAGCACACAGAAACATCAAAAGCCGTGTAACGCAATTCTGCATGTGGTCAGGCGCAAATAGAAAGGCTTGTTTGCTTCTCATATGCCGGACAACCTCACAATTTGGGCAAGGATCAGCTGGATAGAGCCTTTAAAGTTCGAATTAAGAAGCCTATTGTTAGGTCATATAGGCGGAGCTGCCTGTATCAGTTAGCCAATATCACTGCAGCGGTGGCACGTATCCCCCAAACAACAAGCATAAGTCCATACATCTTCCACCTCCTGCTGCAAGCCGATCATTCCTTATCTAGAAGAGAGTTACAAAATCTGCTCCGATATTTGCATTTATGTGGTAGAGTAATGCAGGGTTCCTCGTGCCAGTAGAGCCTTTGATTGAAGTGAAGGCAGGAAACGTGATAGGGTCTTCGTTCTTTCTGCAACCGAAGTCATACCCCGCATCCGTACCGGTTTGAGCTCGTTGTGTGGGTGAATATGGAAAATAGGTGAAGGTTCCGGTAGAGCAAAGACGGATATTAAGGTTGCGAGTATCATTTGGGTCAACTTGTGAGTATTCCATCATCTCGTTGGGTCTGTGGCCAAGTATTCAATGTCTACTAGCACCGAAGCCATGGCTTTTAATATTCACGCAAAAATCTGATCAACTTTGACAATATAAACGTTGCGACAGTCATCTAGATTGCTTCACCCGAAAGATGAAAATTGAAATTCTGAAGACTAGAATACCTGCTGCAGCGTAAGAGTTGGCAGAAGTCATAAATCATTATTGGCTGTCTAGTATCTCTGATATGAATGATAAGAAATATAGTAATTCTCCACCCCTTTGAAATGGCGGAACTATCATTCACGGAGGGTGGGGAAATATCTTTTCGCCTGGTTGAGGTTGCCATACGTGGCCTGGCTTGGATCGTAGCCGGTGGTCTTGCGTCCATTTGAGAACTTGATCAAAATTCCTGCATTGATGCCATGTGTTGAAATCTGGATACGGCGTCCGGTAGTCTTTGACCCAACGATAGCTCATTATACCAACATCGGCATTGCACATCAAGAGCTGTCGTAGCATTTCAACGCAATGACCTGTCAAACCGGTGAACATCATAATATCGGCCACATGAAAGAATCTGGGGCATTGACAAACCTAGGTGTATGCGGACGATGGATGGGGTGTCTTTATACTCGACCGCCTTATCCTCATAGTACGGGTAATTCAAGAAAGTACTCTTCCGCAAGAAATTCTGTTCATGAGATATTAGAATTATATCAAGGAATGTACAAAGATGCCAGTTGTAACAGCTTACCAGGCAGTGTAATTGATGGTTCACCTCAACAGAGGCCATAAATCCGCCACCGTAATCGTCAGGAATTCTCACAGCATCTGTGGAGCTACCGGACTTTAAAAGGTCGTCTTCAGAAATGCTCATAATTCCGACTTCATTTAACGTAAATTAGACAGCCTCATTCATAGGGTTTGCATTTGACCCAAAGAACATGACTACTTACCTTTCTCTAATGTATCCCATGCGCTATCAACCTCTGGACTAGGAGCCTGCCTATATATCGAGGGATAGTCCAAAGTGCCGTTAAACTTCGTTGGCTTGTAGACACTGTCGATATCTTTGAGAGCAGGTGCTAAGACCACAATCAGTCAAGCCTCAATCGTGATTTGGGGCTCGAACAACCCACAGTAAGTCGAATGAAGATAGAGAGATTGCCTATCTAGATTGAGTGGCCAGTGTCGCCCCGCCCAAACCATCACAGAGCATATGACCAGTAGTACCACAGCCGCAGTCAGGACAAGGGCCACTTTAGCAAAATTTGCTCTCACACTTTTGACACGCTGAGGCCGAGCAGCACCCGGATCAATAGCGATCGTTGAGGTGTTATTGTCATAATTGTAATAATCAGTATCTTCCTCCTGAGAAGTCTTCTCCGAAAGGAGATGGGAGTATTCAATACGATTGGACTGAGGCATGTGGAATGGAGATGAGGGAGACGACTGTGAGATCAATAAATATTTATTGTGTACTCAAGCACAGTGTGATGCCTAGCATGAAGATGCTCTCAATCCGACTTGGGCTTTTGCAACGCAACCATTCTGAGACCTTGAAGGTGGATGATCAAGTAGCTTCCCAAGATCTTCCTGACCGAGTTGAAGCACGGACCCGGACACGTTACATGGATATTATGCATCGTCTTTCTTTAGGAGTCAAGAGACTTCTACAAAGTCTTTCGTGCTTATCTAGCACGAGTCTTAATGTGGCGATCTCGGCATCGGGGATGAATCGTCAGCTGTGCTTAACGTCCTAATTCAGAGGCCGCGAGTGTCGAGACCAATGCGCTAGACTTATGCACGTAGCCATGGAGAAAAGTGAATCAAAGGCATTGAGAACGCTCATCATAAGCGCTCGGTGGTGAAGTATATGGAATTAGCCTGTTTACGGAAGTTGGATAGCTACCTTACTTGATGCCTCAGACGTTTTCTATTTTTCATACCAAGCGCTGTATTCCACGCTAGCACCCATTCATGCTAGTCTCGGGTCTTCCGCTGTCACCAAGCATTGTTAAAACCTTACTGTCTCTATCGTAAGATAGTAAGATTCCAATAATGATATCTGTAAGGTTTGAAGCATAGTAATAATGACATAATACGCATATTAGCTATCAAGGGTTAACTTTCCGATGCAAATAGAGCAGATGGGCTCTACCAAACTCAATAATAGCGCTTGGTATGAAAAATAGAGAACGCCTCGACAACAAAAGCACCCGGGAGGTGTCAATAGGAAAGAATCGCGTCATTATCACAAAGGCTTCTCAATTTCATCATGCGCGAATGCACCACTGTGCAAATGCCGATCAGCTTTTGCTATGCACCCGCTCTTAGAGGGCAAGACGAAATGAAGTAAGAGGGTGGGAATTATTTGAAAAGAATGCAGCCAGAAAAAGTAAACACTGATGCGATAATCACTGATCACGCGGTCGAATAATTATCAAGGAATATCAGGAGAGGACCTTCCAGATGTATAGTAGGTGCAGTAAGATTGACATGATCAGCTCCTCGAGGTTGCCTGGCGAGCATATCTGACAACACATACATACCGCTTCATGAAGCATTGCCTAGCTAGGAAAACGCTGCATTGAGAGCGCGAAGATCCTTACATCAGGGAACTGCAGCAATCTTTCCGCGGTCTTGCGGTCATCCGGCGATCAAAGACGCGAAGTGGGCAGTCAGGTGAAGCCCAGACCATATGTCCTGGTGTTTATATATATCTGTAGCTCCGTACGGTTTACAAAAGGCTTTAGTCTTGATTTTAATGTTCAAGCCCCGAACACTGTCATCAGCCAGTATCCCTCGAAACGATTCAGTTGAAACACTCCTGCATTTGAACATTCCATCATACCAACATGCACGGCAAGACCGCAATTCTCCTGCTCTCTCTCCTTGGCTTGGCCATAGCAGCTCCAGCACCCGCTGCTGCTCCGGGTAGGCCTCTTTGTTTTCATATCTGAGTAATTATAACTTGACAGGCTAATGGTCAGCAGGCAATGCCGAATCTGTGGCTTTGAAACCACGTATACCGGAGGACGACGTGTTGGACACTTACTACTACCAGTTTAAATCCTACGATGAGGACAAGTCGAAGCACTGAGCGTCTGCGAGTGTCCCTGATGCAACTCTGAAGCATCTCGAGGTAAATTAGAAATTCCTAGACACAGTGGAATTGGTTCACGGGAGGCTTTTCCGCTAACTTTCACTTGTATTCTGTTCCTAGTTCCACATTTGCCCATTGCAGAGACGCATGTTGGTCTTGGGATCTGCCGGATGGGAATGGGTACTGGCTAGAAGACGTGAACAGGGGCGTAGCGATCTTACGATTTGATAAATTTGAGAAGAACCCACACTCGTTTCTCCATATCTCTGTTTCGGATCAGCGGTATGAGTAATGAATTTCAATAGTCAGCGTAGTCATCTTGCCTAATGATCTTAGCACCTTTTCGCTAGCTTCATCGAAAATGGTAGATTCGTTTGAACATCCAATGCAGACACACTCTGCTGTACTTCGCCAAAAGAAAATGGCCCAGGATCTACCATACGTAGCCCACATAGCGAGAGCTTGTTCTCTGAGAGCGATTAGTAACTTGACACACAAATATATACCTCCCCACCACCCCGTTTCCCTTCAGCATCCCATTCCTTCCAAGTCCCATACGCAACATCTTTACTCACTGATTCACGACAGAAGTGTCCTCTCAAGCAATGACTCCATCTTTCCCCCAATCATCCATTATCCGCGTGTTTCTACCCATCCTCATCTTCCTAGCAATCATCATCGCAGTATTCCACGAGCAGCTTCTCGCCGCCGTCACGTCTCCCTCAACCCACTGCCCCGCAGCTCAAACATCGACAAACATAAGTCCGCCACTCGCGCCCAAAGTCAAAACCTTCCGCGAACTCCCTGTCTTAACAGACATGTCCCCTGCCGGGGACGCAGCCTGGGCTGATGCAGCGTTAACGCCTCATGGCGGTTTTCTAAGGGTCCGATACAATGAGACGACCGTGCATGGGTGGGGCATATCCATGTTTCATGCCCTGCATTGTTTGCAGACGATACGTACTCTTGTGCGAGACAGCCCGATGATGCATAAAGAGAGCGGTGGCGCAACGCATGACAAGGGTATGGCGCATGATCACGATGACGGTCACAACATGATGGATCCAGAGCATGTGGCGCATTGTATTGGATATATTGCCCAAGTGAGTTTCGAAATAGATTCGTTGTAATGGTATTCTGGCGTAGGGTCGATTCACAATGCGAGAGATGTACAATGCCATTTTAATTCTTAAATCAGAGAAAGTTGACTGCTGATGCTTCGTGGCTCTTGCGCTCTAGCATCTGCTCTGTGCCGCCGACAGCACGATCGAGCCTCCATGGAATAGACACGATAAGGCGGGAAAACCTGTTACCGGTGTAGATGGCGAAGGATATGAGCATCAATGCCGGGACAACAGTTTGCTGTGGAGTGTGGCCACCGCTTCAGAGCAGAAGGCTTTTTCGCGCTGGGATTGGCAGCAGGGTGATACGATTGAGAGCATCTTTCGAAAAGAAACGAGATAGCATAGGAGTTTGTGCATGTCTCTTTGGACTTAAAGAGATCTTCCAGTCAAGGACTTATAATACCACTTTAGTGCTCTTTTCACAATAATCTCCGTTTTACGACGGCGTTAGTGATGGTTAAGGAGGAGTGTGAGTAGAATACATGACGCAGCGCCTTGGCATGCTTTTACAGTTAGCGTATTCAACATTTGTACACCCCCGCACCTTTATTTGTTCATGGCTGGATTTAAGTCCTAGGAACTTCCGAATGAAATGGAATGCTTTAAATCTTCCTTTTGAATCTTCGGATAAACTTTTCAGACGCTAGTCCTAGAGGTGATTTCTAGGGGGCCTAACGATAGTCATTTGACTTCCTTATACCATCGTGAATGTTAGTGTCTGGAGAGATAGGACCATAAATATAGGAGGGACATCGAGCCATGACCATGCCATTATGTAAGCTTTCTACAATACTGTGAGTGTAATCTCGCAGTGGCAGCTTGAAAAATGGTCAGCAGCTTCCTAACAGTAAAGATTGTGAGCCCACTTTTCCACTAGACGCAGAAATCTGCGTTTAACATCAAGCGTGCGTACGATGCCGAGAATAAGGTTGAATACTGGATCGAGGATTGCGGGAGAGCAAGCTTGACTTGTAACAGCATTAAGATCCAATGCGACGGAAGACGTTATGATGACTTCGCTCAATGTTGTCAAAGAGTGCAATGATGAGTCTGTGACATCGACGCTCGACCTCGTGCTGCGCTGGCAAAATATTAGGGAAGCTAGGTCAAACATTCCTTAGCAGGCTATGCAATCAACGGAAGTGTCCACGCAGACTTCGCTTCCTGGTATCCCAGTGGGAGGGTGAAGCTCTTTTAGTCTTTGCGAGTTGTACGAGGCAGAGGAAATGGGATAGTATAGTAAGTAAATAGCACACGAACTTGTTTCCCCCAAATCTTATGGTGGTGCATCAAGATCAGCAGGCACGATAATATGGTATTCATTGCGAGGTAGCGAGAACCTATCTCATCCGAATTATAGCTCCAGAAATACCGTGCCACATTTTATCTGATACTATGGAAAGATCTAATAATGGTCCCCCTTAACAGGTGGTGATAGCATCGTACGAGGGACAGTCTGGCGACTTTAGTATTCATTGCGATGAGAAGCTGTTGTCTAAGAAAGGTACCTAGGCCTTGTTCCTGAATATTGCTATTCTGTCTCTCGGCACTTATTTTAGATAGCCTCGAACCGTCGAAAACGGAAGACCCTTGCGGCTGGGTACTGATGACTCCGGCGCCCATTTCAGGGGCCTCGTTTCCCATATCGAATTGGACATGGGTGCACTTATCACTAAATATTAGCAGAAGAACACAGACGTCATTACAAGACTTGCCTTGCGCTTTGCTTGTCGGCAATCCCCACAAACACCCATTTTCCTCTTGTAACTGATTACCGCCTTTTCGCCGTTAGTAAAGCGTCTCCTTTTACGCCTAGGGTTGCTCCTGCGAGCTGGTAAGTATTCAAGTGGCACGCAGTATTCGGATGGGCCGGCGGATGGACCATGTTCTGCTTTCAAACCCCTATCAAGTGTATGGTACTGCTCTCCATCGCCAGGTGGCGCGAATCCAGAAACATGAAGTCGGACAGGAGTGCCATCATCCTTCGGAAGAGGTAAGTGTGGATACGAAGACGTCGCATTACTATTCCACGGCAAAGGTACAAGGCCTTCGGGGTTGTCTGGGCTAGCAGTGCCCAATGGCCATCTGCCTGCGATCGAATTCATCTTAAGTGTATGCTCTTGTTCAGCGTTGACACGTGGTGCCAATCCGGCATCCTCAGCTCCAAGGGCATAATGGCCATCACCATTTGGGATAGGTAGGCACGAATTCAGAGACGTCATAATCTTAACCAGGGGCGGGTATACGATATCCGAGGGATTTTTGGCACTAGCAAAGCCAGAGGGAACTCCCTGTGGTATGGTCATCAGTGATCCATCATCACGCCGCGGATATCCTACTATTTATCCGGTGGCCCCCGCTTCTGTTGTAGCGGATTTGGGAGTTGGCCATCCAGAAGAGTTTGTAACAAAGGACCTACAACGTGGATGATAATCTGGCAAAGCTTTGCTTGTCAATGGTGGAATTACAAGGGAAGGGTTTGGCCCGTACGTCGTCATATAAACCTCAGGAACAATATCCCTTGGAAATATTCCTCCGCACTTCGCATGTGGGTCCCAAGACGGCATATCTGAGGAGTGAACTTGCCTATTCATAGCAGCACTGCACCAAGGGTCACATTGAATGGTATGCGGGCGCATGGATGGCACTTCAACATCCGAGAGGCCGTGGTAGAGTTCAGCAGATGCTGCTAGTGAAGCCATAGATTGATCTACTGTTGTGAGATCGTCATTCGATCAGGCGTTGGTGCTACTCACTAAGGAAGGCCTCCTTATCAACATTGTCCACATCCGTCTCATTCGTCGGGCCTAAACTCATCTGATACTTGTCACAGGGAGGTTGGGAGCATGACGGATCATACGCATTTGTAGGATCCTGCGCTTGAGGCTGATACATGGTTGAGAAGGAATCACTCAAGGGGTCGCAATGATGAGCAACCCAGGCAACGACAAGCTACTAAGCAGTCGAAAGTACGTGGCGAGGAAGGGAACTTATTGACGTTAGGGCACTCCAACACAGTGTTTAATCGTTTGATAAAATCTTACGGTGAGCGAGAAGTAGCCTTGAAGATGAATTCAAGTCACAAACCCTTGTTCTGAAGAAGCATTGAATGCAGAGATTTTTAGAAGATAGGATAGAAACTAGGGTTGGTAGCTCTTTTTAAAATGGCGAGGTTACGAAGGTGTGTAGCCTTATCTTCTGCAAGGCAGACAAGGCACATATGCGGTAGCATCGGCGGTAAGGCCATCACAACGCATGAACCACGAGTCTTTGATAAATGCCAGATGATGATTGGCCCTTCTTACGGGCTCAATGCGCCATCTTCACTGGCGGTGAGCGGTGAGGAATCTACTGATTTGCTGATGATCATGCCCGGTTATCGCACCGCAGACAAACCACGTGTATGGGGGGGCTGTACTCTCACAACCATATCCACATCTACAATCAGTATAGCGGTCTGAAGGGAGTCTGAGTTGAGTCAGGTGGAATAGGAGAATCATCTGATGAGTAGAGTAGCTAAGATTCTGGGATAAACAGTAGCAAGGTGATGCCGCGAGTCAGGAAAACGCCAAGACCCCCGAATCACGACTCCACGTATCATTTACCAGACACCTTGTTGAACCAGAAGCAACTTCAATTATCACCTCACAACCCGAACGTTGTTCACATACAGCATGATACGTTTACGACTAGCCTTGCTAGGCCTCATTGCCTACCTCTTCTCCCTCGTCTCAACCACCGCCCTCACCTACAAGCTCATCGCAAACGAAAAGGCCTGCTTCTTCACCCAGGTGGACCAACCAGGAGCAAAGATTGCGTTCTATTTTGCCGTACGTTGTCCACGTCCCAGCAATATATCAATGGAATAATCTCCGATACTGACGTTCTTCTGGTCTGCCTAGGTCCAATCTGGTGGTTCCTTCGATGTCGACTACACAGTTACGGGACCCAATGGCAAGACCATAATGGAGAATAGCAAGGAGCGGCAGCTAGACTCCGTCTTCACAGCAAAGGAGGCTGGCGAATACAGATTCTGCTTCAATAACGAGATGAGCACGTTCGCAGAGAAGTTGGTGGACTTTGAGATTGCTGTACGTAGCACCCTTTTTCTTATTCCCAAGCAGCCACTGTCCGTAACTGCCAACACTACTGCTATGATCCATCCCATGACAGTCTGCCTCGCTGGCCACATTGAGAACTACCTACTAACACTAATCCTCTCAAACCCAGGTCGAAAACGAATCACCCTCCGCCCTCCTCCCCTCCAAACAAGGCACCTCCCCCGAACAAACCTCCGCTCTCGAAGAATCCATTATGAAAGTCTCCCGCGACCTCTCCACCATCAACCGGAACCAGAAATACTTCCGCACGCGCGAGAACCGAAATTTCAGCACTGTTAAGAGTACGGAGAGTAGGATATTTAATTTTAGTGTGGTGGAGAGCGGATTGATGGTTTGTATGGCAGGGTTGCAGGTGTTTATCGTGAGGTTCTTCTTCCAGGGGGCAAGGAAAGGTGAGTTTGGGGATGCTTCAATTTGGGGTTGGAAGGATTTGCTGACCTGGGTGTGTAGGGTATGTATGAATATGGGCATAGAGCATCCGGGAGTGAGATGGTTATTGCATATGGACATATTCTGCCGATTTCTATACCCCATACTAGATTCCAGGAGTGCCACAACAGACCAGATTACGGCGCTGCATTCACCAAGCAATCTACAGCGCTACTTCAATAGGCACTTGCCAAAAGCTCCTTCGCAGTCAAAGATTGCAAGATATCCTCGATCCGCTATCTACCAGCAAAAAGCACCCCAACTTCATCCACCACTCTCCCAAGTACAGAAAGGCTACAGTGCATCAATTCTCCCATCCACCCACTCCCAGCCTAAGATATCTACAACACCAATCTCCTTTGATATCCCCTGCCCTCCAAACACTTCAAGCAAAACCCTCCCAGCGATGACATTTCGCATAACAAACCCCCACCCACTCCTGCACTTCCCACCCCTTCCCACACGGCCATCCATCCATCCTCATGAATCAATCAAGGACATCCCACCCAACCCCATTCTCCATCCCAACCCGCTCCCTCCCAAGCCCATTCACACCCCCTCCCCCTCAAAACCCTACTTACACCCTCCCCTTGGAGCTTCCCCTACCACTCCCCATCCATCTTCAAACCCACATCCTCTAACATCACCCTCTCCCCTCACATCCCTACATCCCTACATCCCTCACATCACCTCCTCATCCCCTTCCACCGCTCCAGGAATACTTACTTTGACTCTTCCAAGTTTCAAAAACCACCAACGCCTCCTTACCTTATCCCAGCTCCCCGTCTCAAATCTGAAAAAATTCAATTCTGATTCATCGCTTCGAGTCCTGTCCCATCCTATCACTGTCCAGCTCACAGCACACAATCAATTCACTGTTGAGCTTCGATTTGGTTTGGTTTGGTTTAGTTTACGTACTCAAATCAAATCAAAAACCGAAGAATTGAGATAAAAAAAGTATGTACTGCATAATTATCTTATTTATTCAATTTAACCTATTCCCAAACGCTGATCTAACCAAAAAACTGTTTTTGAATATTTATTTCATTCAATTTTACCTAGCTGATTCCATTCCCAAACGCTGATCTGCAGCAGAAAGTGGTTTTTGGAATATTCATGCACCAAAATGCGCGAGCCTAGGTATAAGAAGTATTTACATTTTTACATTTTCACCACGAGCTGGATCCAAACCCCCCCCCCCCGGCCCCCCAAACCTCAACTATCGCCAAAAAAACCAAAAAAACGTATGCCTTTCAGAAGCCAGCCTACATCGCCGCACTACTCGTCGCCGCACTACTCGTCGCCTCACTACTCGCCGCCGCACTACTCGTACTCGTAGCAGCCGGCATCGCATCCGTGAACGAACCGCCGCTCGAAGTTGCGCCTCCACCCTCCATCTTCACCGGCCCCTTAGCGCAGTTTTTAAGTTTCTTAACACCGCCAACACCACCAGCGGACATAGAGCTGGTGGGGGTGGGATAGTTTGTTCCACCGAAGCCGGCGGGGGCGTAGACGCCCGCAACTGCGGCTGATGTGGTGGAGGAGGAGGGGTCCTCGACTTGGCGGCGGATATTGCCGAGGGGAAGGAGATTTTCCACAGCGGCAATTTGAGCATTTATCGTGGCTTGTGCATCTGGAGGGGGTGTGGTCTCTTGGTTTTGGCGGCGGAGTTTATCGCCGATTGTGTTTGGGGGTGGTCCGCCGATGGTGTCTTGGCGGCGGAATTTATCGGCGACAACGGTGCTGAGGGTTGTGGGTAGAGAGTTGTTGCCGGCTCCGCCAGCGAGGGGGTTGGCACCGACTGCGCTTGTGGTTGAAGACGAACTATCCTCGTTTTCACACTCGTCGTCTCCGCTCAGGTCTTTTTCTGTTCCGCTGGTGATACTGGCACCGGAACTACTGGTGGTGGCAGTTGCAGGCCTACCTTGGGGTCGATACAGTTGGTCGTCATCCAAGCTGAGCGTTATTATTTCGATCTCCCATACTTCAGGTGGAGGATGCGGGCTAGATAGGACGGCGAGGGGCCCGAAGGCGGCGGTGAGGGCGAGGAGAGTTGAGGAGCGCATGATGACTTTTGTGGATATCGAAGTAGAAGGAGGATCGGCCAATGAAAGAAACTTCGGTCAACGAATGGCTTCTCCGGGAAACCTAGGTAATGGAATGGAATGTTGAAGAGGAACACTGGTGGATGAACAGCCTGTGATAAATAACCACGAGACAGTGGAGGAATGCGGTTTTACGCAATAATATATATGCAGCACCATCGTCAAGCCACCCGTCCAACCCGCACGTCTGTTTTGCATCGGGGCCGATCTGTAGGTTCACACACGTAGTTGTACATGTGGGTGATAATGTATCACCAACAGATGATGCGGGAAGTCCAACCAATGCGATTTGATATCTATGTCCCTCACTGCCTTGGTGGGGAAGCTTAATTTTTCCTCAGAGAGGTAAGTCAAGACGGTAGCCTCGGCGGGCAGACCCTAGCTTGATATGCGAAACAGCCTGTTGTATTGACCCTACGTCACCTTGACCACCAGAGCTTTGGCTCGAGCATATTAGGACGAGGCATGGTACGGCACAGACCACTTCGTTTCGAACCTTGACAGTCACGTCCAGAAGCACATGGAAAGGGCATGAATAATGTAATCGGGTAATTGTACACAATATCTCAGCAAATTCCTGGAGGTATGGAAAACATCAAGGACTAGGAAGACTGCAAGTTGGCGTATACATGAGAGCACGACCAATGGCTTGAAAAATTGCTTGCTGTTCATTATAATCCGGAAGACGTTTCTCAGGTGTCGTCTCCTTGTCCGATCATGTAGACAACACAACTTCCGCTGTCACAGAAAATTGGCTGCGATGGCTAAGACTCCAGAAGCTTGCTCAAGTTGTGTTGATGCTTGTGGCAAGCCATTGCATTCAATAAGAATACCAACCTTAGGGCGACCCGTATGTTGGCCGCGTACATCTTCTCTTGGGATGACGACAGCGCGACGGCATTGCTGAGCCAGCCGAACGCATTAATAATGGGCAGCTGTATCAGAGCATGCATTATCCGCGTGTTGGTCTTCAGGAAGTTGGAACCACGATTCATCGCAGTGCTGTCGGACGAGCTGGTGGTCTTGGTTTAAGTGATCAGCCTATGGAGAGGTTATGGTGTAACATGGCCAGCGGAGAAGCATGGATAAGTGATTGCGGAGAGCATCCCTTCAGTTTCTAGTATCGTCCTGAGGTGCTGGAGTCACTGGGGTGAGAGGAGTAGAGATGAGCATCTTCAAGATCGCTTACGGCGTAGAAAGCGCTTAGCGTGTATCAGGCTGTATCAGATTCCTGGCCATCCAACAATTCCGTCATCGAGCCAACCAGAGAGCTTCATTTTGTCTGAAGTAGACCGTTATGATTAAGGTTGAGGGGATCAATAAGGAATGAAACAAGCTATGTAGTCCAACCTAATTCGGGAATCGAAATTGTAGTGAAGATGTGGTTCATGTAACCGACGAATTTGACCGAGGACATTGGAGTTATAGGGATACAAAAAACGGTTTCCGATTCACAGGCAAATATACCAAGATTGTTAATAGTACTTATGTAAGAGGCCATGCATCGGAGCTTGTTCGCATGTGCCCATATGTATTGACGCAAGTGACGGACGGGGTCTTGAAATCAGAGTGCAGGTATACCGAGCGAATATAGCATCTACATCTCACACAGACATGGTTGGTGGTCAATGACCCTGCATATTCCATCCGCAGGCGGTACCGTCATAGCATTTGGTGACAGCTGACATGGAAGAAATATGTTCAATCCGACACCGTTAATTGGAAGCTCTGGGGTTCTTTGACATATCATGTCAATCACCCATCTTTTTCTAAACCAGGTCTCCGATCTTTATCGTCTTGGCCATCTCCATAGAGCCAGTACTGCACCCCTAATATTACGTCACAGCATGCTTGGAAGATGCCACTAAGCTTGAACGCCCATGGTACCTTTCCGGGCTCAGAGGAGAAAAAGAACCCCATCTTCATTGCGTCTCCCAGCAGCCAATTTGCTAGAACAGACACTCGGAAACCTTTGCAGGATTGCGCTCGTTGATTAGCAATAATTTGTGGCAAGGGAAGCATGGCTTCAATAGCAAGACCGAGGTAGCCGATAAATTCGTTGTATAAAGAAGATCTGGTGGGGCGAAAGAAGGTATGAAGGGCAAGTAAGGTTAGGGTAAGTCCTAAAAGGTATTCCCAGTATCTGATAGGCGCAGGAACAGTCAGCCAAGCGTTGATCTCATTATGTTTGACGATATTTTGGTGTCTGCAGGTCATTTTCTCCACATCCCATAGACATAATCATGGAGCGCACGTACAGTCGCTGTGATTTCCATCTCCAAAAGTTCCAAGGTCTGCCTTGGTCCACTCCCTTGAATGGTCCCTCTCCTCGCCACGGAGGCCGATTGTTCAGCGCCACTTTTAAAAGCACACACTGTACAGCTACCATGATGATAGCCTGTATGAGAAGAGAGAGGTCATATCGTGCTCCAGGCCAGTAGAATATCTTCAGTATGGATGCCGTGAGCATGATGAAGGGTATATCAAGGGAGAAGCCGGCAGATGTACGGGTACGATTGATGGAGAGGATCTGATCGGTGTAGGAGGTCAGTGGGGAGATGATGAGACTAAATAATTGAGATGTTAGCTGGGTTGTATTGTGACTTGAAGCTCATGGATTATGCCGTACAAGAGAGGCGCGAGCGACGCGACGACCATCCCAATGAGGCCCATGGTGGCAAGACAAAGGAATTTGAATGCAGATTGTTTGATCTGATAATCATTGTAGGACCATGGCGAGAATGAACTTTGGCGTGGTTCAACGTTCGTGTAGGATCCGAACTTGCAATTGGGATCGTACTGTCACGTAAGAGGGACGAGGAAATGCTTTTCGAGGTAACGAGAATATGTTTCAGCGATGAGATTGTGTTCAACGTGGCTCCAGCTTGATAGAGGTGCAACTGGAGTCGGTGGATTCGGCAAGGTTTTCCATTGAGATTGCTGCGTTAATCTTGCATGTAGATGAGTAAGCGGACGCTTCCCGCCACCGGTGCTGCCGCAAATCAGTGTCCCTTAACCACATTGCTGTGAGGTTTATAGGAGTAGGAAAGCGCAGCAACTGTGCGAGATTCCTTGCGAGCTGAACAAGCCAAGCTTTCTCGCTTTCGGGCGCAATGCTTAGGAGTATTGACCAGCTCGTGCCAAGGTCTGTGGCGGTGTGGTGGCTAAGGCAAGAAGACCAAGGAGGCTAAGGTAGCTTAGTCATCCCCGCTGTGGCGCTGCTCTCAAGCTCTCGGCTTTGGCCTTCTACGCAGTGTCTCTACCTTGCGAGCTCTGTTCATACTGACAACAACCCTGCTTCAAAAAGACTGTCGTAAGCCCCTGCCCGTTGAACAGTCTCCATAGAAGTATGATCTTCAAACTAAGAATGTCGGGAATCTCTTGGTCAGGGGCTCCCGGGGGTTTCCAGCGCTACTGTCGACCTACGGTTGGCCCCTTTCTTCCGGCGCATGCTACCATAGTACCGACCGTATCCATATTGTTAGTACCTTATCTTACCTGTTAACCGCTCAGGGGCGCGACATCAACGTCGACTGCCAATCGCACGCGTGAAACATTTCCCCGAAATTGCGCCCAGATGAAGGGAAGGAGAGGGGCCATCCATCCAAACGGAACCCAGCCATTCCGCTGACAAGCAGCATGCCCTCCTGTGACGGAGGGGTGGGACGGAGGCTGTATCGTCACATAAACTGCCCCTCTTACACAGCCGGTTGGACGTCCGGAGATCTGGCTATTACATGCCTAGAGATGCCTCGACTTGCAGACAGATGTCTCCTTGGAACGGGGCAAGCTCACAGCCACGTCTCGACTCATCCTATGGCTTGTCGCCTGAATACCCTCTTCATGTTTGAGGGGGTTTTCGATCACTTGATCTCTCTTCAAGCGCTTATTGCAACCTTCTTTGCTCCTCTCGGCCAGTGACAGGATGGATTTCGTGGTTACAATTGAGGTTCTGTAAGCAGGATGTGTAGCTTATGTGGAAGCTTACCCGGTAAAAAGGGCAAAGGGCAAGTTTCATAGCAGGGAGACAGGGAGACAGGGGAGTTCATCGTGGGGAAAGGGACGCGCTAGTCCTCATTTCTAACTTGAAACGTCTAGGGAGCAACTGATCGCCTTCCTGTATTTCACTCTTTTATCATCTTTGCCTTCACTTTCTTCAACCCAACCTCTGCATTCATCTCTCGCTCAGCCCTTTATATTCTTTCCCTTGCACAGTCTTCTGTCGCTATTGTTCCCCACACTCCTTTAACAACAACAGCGACCAAGCTTGATGCTTTTTCTTCTTCCCCACATTCATTCAATTATTCAATTGCTTGAAGCTTCTTTTCTCACCTTTTTTTCGCCTGAGCTTGACGCTTAGATACCAACACTTCCACCAAGGACAACACTCAAAGCCTCTTATTCACCAGCACTCACTTGCGAACTTTTGTCACTCAATTTTCCTACTCAAGTTCATCATCACTCAAGGTCATATCATCACTCAAATTCATCACTTAAACATGAAGGCCATATACCATGCGACGGCTTTGCTCCTTGCCCTCGCAGCTCCCATCGTTGCCCAAAAGGAAGTCATCGTCACTACCGTTGTACCGGTTTATGTCTACGTCTCCGACGGGGTTGATGTACCATACACTCCGTCCATAAGCAAACCAACACCGGCACCAGCAGCCGCGCCGTCGCCACCGCCAGCACCGCCAGCACGCGCCGCCGCCGAGGGTGATGGCGCGCCAGTTGAGAAGTACCATGTAGCAGCGGAGACCACGTCTACAGTGCCTCCAGCTTCGGGTCCAGTTCAAACCCCATCACACACGCCCACGGACTTACTGGCCGAGGAAGCCGCAAAGGGTACAAATGCTGCAACTGCAACGGTGCCGGCCACCATGATCACCGCAGCGCCTCCACCTGTTGCCGACAACGGCGTCTTGACGATCTCCATAGTGAACAAGTACTCTGCTCCGTTGTCCATCTCATATGGAGACAACGCGGGTTCACCCAACGCGATCGGCGCTCCTCAGGCGGGCCCACTTGGAACCGCAACCACAGTCGTCTACCCCACCGGATGGGCAGGCCGGATCTACCTTGGCACAATCAATCACCCCGCGAACAGCAAGATCGAAGGCAGCACCACTGGCGCTAATGACATCGACATCAGCTATGTAGATGGCTACTCAGTCCCAATCACCTGCTCGGCTGAAGGCACCGCAATCTCCGGTTGCAACATTGATCTCTGGCAACAAGACCAAGATTGCCCTAAGCAAGTCCCAGATCAAGACAAAGCCGTCTGTCTGAATCCCCAGCAAAGCGTCCCGGATGGGCCAGCTGTCCCGTGGTTTGATGCATGTCAAGGAGCTGCTTACACCTTCCCCAACGATAATGTCGCCAACGACGGCAACACCGGCACTCCACAAGTAACATGCTGCATTGGCACCGCGGCCCAGGGGTGCACGCAAGCGCCTGAACGTCAAGGCAAGGAGCCCAACAAAGCTTCTCGGAAACGATCCCTCGCCGAAGTCCTTGAAGAAAGACAAGCGAACACGCCATCTCTGCTCCCGCAACAGCATAACCATCTTCGAAGACATGCGCACAAAGCGAGATCGCACGGACATCATTTAGTTCGCGAATTCAAGGATCTCGTCTGAAACAAATGTACATAACCAAAGCATGCCTGCTGCAGGACACATTAGCCTTTCCTATAGCCCCGGTGGTGAATGAAAACAGCTACTGTCGTTACCGAGTTCTTCCAGGCCATTTTTCTGTACATAGCTTTTATTTTTTTTGCGCGTTCTGGATATGATAGAGTTCACTTCTTTACGATAACCACGAGATACATAGCGCATGGGAACACAAATATAACAAGATTCCCAATGCCACTGGCCTTTTTTCTTCAGTGAAGAGCACTTCTACTTTGCATATATCTAAGTCATTGAAGAAATACCCAGAATTTTACTGTGATCTCTTGCCCGGCACCACAGCACATTCTCTACTACGGCAGCGCATATTAAGCAGTAGGACAACCCATGCAGAAAATCAAAAAAACAGAAAACTAAAAACAAATTGCAAAGCGCAAAACCGCGCAACCACCGACCATGGGATGGTACATGAATTATATAAATATAGCATGATAAGTAGAAGTACCGACTCCTGATCCTAGATATAATCTTCCATCCTTTATTTACATGGTTACCTAGGTGGTGGTAGCCCTTAAAAATCTTAACCTATCAACCGTACAGCCCTGTAGGGCTAGGCCCAAAACTGGCGAAAAGGACCCGGAAAATGCCCTAAAACTGGCTACCTAAGCAACAGAATCGAGCCCTGGAGTTAATCACTTTAGGGAGTTCTTTTAGGGCCCTTTTCGCCACCTTTGGGTCCAGCCCTACAGGGCTGTACAGTATGGGGGTGAACTCTTTCTACTGCCAAGCTTCAAGGTCAACGTCTTCATAACTGGGAATGCTCCCACTCTCAAAATGTCAAATAGATTCTACGTGAGCATTCGCATCGCCTTATAGCTCCCAATATACGGCTAATGTATCAGTATTAGTTCGGCGACGACGACTCCTCTGCCTCCTCAGAAGACAACCTTCCATACCCTAAACCGCTCACGCGCGCATCCTTCCTAACTCCCGACTTCGATCCCACAACCTTTCTTTCCTCTCTACGCAATCGGCATCAAACACTCGAAGATCTCAGAGCTGAGCTACGAACTCGAAGCCAAGACCTCAACAAAGAGCTTCTCGATCTCGTTAATGAGAATTATCAGGACTTTCTGAGCTTGGGAAGTAGTTTGAAAGGCGGGGATGAGAAAGTCGAGGAAGTGCGCTTGGGGCTTTTGGGGTTCAAGAGAGAGGTAGAGGGATTGAGGGGGAAGGTTGATGGTAGAAGAGGGGAAGTTGAGGGGTTGGTTGGTGAGAGGAAGAGGATTAGGGAGCAGATCCAAGTGGGAAGGCAATTGTTGGAAGTTGAGACGAGGATTGGAGAGTTGGAGTCACGACTTATGCTTGCATCGAATGGAGAGCGCAAAGGTGAAGGAAACGAAGAGGAGGACGACCTAAGTGAGAGCGAGGGAGAGAGCGATGAGGATGAAGAGAACACAGGTATCCCTGTCCCAAGGTTACGTAGGCACATGGAGCAGTATATGTGTATCCGACAATTGTTTGAGAAAATTGGTGATGATCACCCTTTCCTTGTGAAGCAAGAGGAGAGGGTCTTGAGGCTTAAGCAGACGTTGCTGCTTGATTTGAACAGCGCCTTGAAACAGGCGATTGCAGGTGGTGAAGACATGAAAGCAGATTTGTTGAAATTGCTGGGAATCTACAAACAGATGGGCCAGGCTCATGAGGCCATGAATGTTTTGAAGGAGTCGAAAGGGCGGCCCGGCTGACTAGGTACTGCATCTGTGGCATGATCGCATAGCGTCGGCGTTGGCATTACGTAGCTTGCAGGATCATATCACCATAATAACTCTAATTTGTGTAGCAGTGGACGCATGGAGTGAGTATGGGATGAGATGTGATATTTCTACAGTTATAGAACTGATAAGTCTTGAGACGGCGGACTTTTAGGGCTCTTGAATTCCCCGTTGAGGCTGAAACCAGGAGCATGGGTTGAGCTCAATACCTATACACCAGGATAGCATATTAGCATAAGGTTCCATAGTGCTGAAGGTCAACTCCAATATGGTAAAGATAAGACAAGGGACAACTTACCACCTCATGAATCTCCTTATTAATCTTCTCACTCAAGATCCCCAAATCCTTCTTCACATTCGCTATAAGCGCCTTAACATTATTCTGCATCTGCTCCGGCGTAAAACCCAACTGTCCAACCGCAAGCCTGATTACCCCCAACTTCTCCCTATACTCACTCGCCCCTACTAAATTTGTTACCGAAACCCGAACATCCTTCGTGACAGTCCCCAGCTTCACACTCGGCATCAACCCCTTTGGTCCCAATATCCTTCCCAAATTCGCCTCGTTCAGCTTCTGCAGCGAATTTATGTGGCATACACATCGATCGAACTCTATGCGTCCCTCCTTCACAGAATCAAATATAGTTTCTTCCCCAACAAGCGATGCCCCGGCGCTTATGGCTTGTTTGGCTATGGGAGAGTCGGGGGGACATATGACACAGATGCGGACGGAAGTGTCGACAGCATGGGGGAGACGAACTCGGTTGCGGACCGCGGGGCCATTCTTTAGTGTGCGTAGACGGATCGCGAGATCATATTTTGGAGAGTCTGATGGGCGGCCAACTTCGAAGGCGCGGATGTAGCTGGGGGAAAAAGGGAGATTAGAAAACTTTCTGAAGAGAGCACCATGATAATTGTGGGAAGCTTACCGCATAGCATCACACAGAGAGAATTGGAGTGCCTGTCTAAGATTTTGATTAATGAATTCTGTACGAGCTTTCCTTTTCCGCTTGGGCTGGTCTCGCGCTCTGGAATCGCCTTTGCTGAGACCAGAGGCATAGCGGCATGTTATTGATGGGGCCAGAAATGGTAATAAAGTAGTTTGTACCGCTGGGCGGTTTGCTAAAGAGCGCAGATGTGACATTGGAGTTTTAGTCGCCGCAGAGGAACTTGGACAAAGCGACTATTTACAGATGGAGAACATCGACTTTCACTATGCCAAGCCCGCGCTTAGCTCTAGCGCCGGACTAAGGCGACTGTTAGCATTAGGTAAGTTCTTGCGCGCGACAGGGAAAGCGGAGTTTCATCCTCCACTCAGCATAATAGCTAAAGCGATGAATTCTTCAACGTGGCGTTGACTTGATCGTCCATGTCTCTCAGTGTAGGCAGGTTCAGATTGGACAAATCTGAGGGATCGTTTCGGCCCTGTATGCCACCTTGGTGACATCTCAACGCATTTTCATATTGCATTGGACCAATACACATGAGGTTTCTGTGATGATGCCAGCTGCACTCGAAGGAACAGTGAGCTCTTTTTATAAACAACAGCGCGCCTCCTTTTGCTAAGCGCCCGAAAGTTGTTCTTCTTGAGTAGTTGGACTACCACCTTCTCACTTTGTAAATGATGATATTTCCAGGCTTAAATGCATGCTACCTCTGTGGGGTTTCTCCAGCGCTGAAGCAAGGACTGTGGTATATTTAGGAAAGGGATCTTTAAAGGACTGGGTGGGTGTGGTGGTAATGGTACACCTATGGTGCCTTTTTCCTCATTATAGCCTTCCTTATCTCGACCGAGGGAGGTAGCACAGCGAGTTTCCCATGTTTTCTCAAGCGGGCGGGGTTTCAACGTCCTAGTATTCGAGAGACCTTCGGTGCCTGATTGCTCTTCAGTTGGGATAGTCGCAGGGCTGACAACTCCAGAGCTGAGGTTTTCAGGCTATGGAGTAGTTTCGTTCGCGTTTTCGGCGGAGCTGGGCTTATCAGTGTGAGTGTTGAGGCTGGACATTTCCTAGTTGTCCATGAACCAGTAAGTCTGAGTTTTGCATTTGTACAATAGAAGGATTCATTCGATTTGCGACCGTCTGCTGTCTGGGCGTTTTACTAGGGCGGATAGACGTTGTGTATGTATTGCTTGCTATTCGAGGAATGTTGGATATGGAGAAATTAAGGAAGAAGATTAATCCGGTAGATCGAAGCTCGTTAATTGTCCTGGGTTGACTCAAGTGACGTCTTCTCGCCTGCCAGGCAGCGAAGAACTGACGCGTTCATTACAACAATTTCTCATTGGTTCATAAATAGCATTTTCTCTCCATATTATGCATGTCTCCTGACCGCTGCAACTTTGATTTAGAGGTTCTGCTGGTGCAACACCTAGATTTTCTCAAGTTTTCAGTTCTAATAACGCTTTAGATAAGGCCACTGCAAGCTTTCACTACATTGGTTCTCCATATTCCAACAATTCCAGTACTATTGATCCAGCAATATCCAGAGTTAACAGTACGTGGGCGACACTAGTTTAGGTACGACCCCTACTTCCCATCAACCACAATCAATCTTATCATTAATTACCCTCGTCTGCTAACTTAAGGCATGGTCCGAGCTACGCGGACTTGACTTAGGACACTAAAAATGCTAAGCAAAAGCTGATAAGGAGCATGTGTAATTTGCTGATTATCTGCAGCATCGAGATCATCGCTAGCAAACTTCACATATCGTCAGGTGAGATTTTTCCTTGTACAAGGCAATTTTGCCCAACGGTTTTATATTCATGTATGCTATTGTTGGGTACATGGGCATTCAGACAGCCAGCCGAAGTAAATGGCAACTCATTCCGCCAATTAACACATGGACAGCCTGTGGAATGCTCGGTATTTTCAGGTATTGAGTAGCTTTCGTAGATGCAAATGTTGGCATGGAACTGATTGAGTACAAGGCAGAAGATTGAGTATGTCTTGCATTGACTCGTGTTGAATGCCCTCTAGACGCTGTGTATGATCTAGTCAGATGTAGGTTTTAGCAGATGCTAAGCTGGTAGCCTGCCGTATTCTCGAATGTTCAGTATCAAATAGCCTGGATCGAAACCTCTATTTATAGTATGAGGCACATTGTCGTTGTTTTGCCTCAAAAGATCTTCTCGGTCCATACCTCTGCTTCAGTGGTTTTGACAGCTTTATCGGCTCTTTTCCCAATGTGTCACGCCAGTCTCAACCCCTTGTACACATGGGTTGTCAGAAGAAGTTTTTGTACTCTAAGCATGAGAGCCAATGCTTAGGTCTTTTCCCCATCCTTCCACAGTCCTCGAGCTCCATTCAATTCCGGCCTCGCAACTACTGGCGATCTAGACCACAGGTGACACCGTCGCAGGTCCTAGCATTCGTTGCCCTTCGTCTTGCTGTAGCCCTAATTTAGCTGGCTTGACTTTTTCCGGCCAGTGGTCGAGGCAGCAGGCAACAATCTTGCAATTGCCTGTAGTCACACTTTCAAGATCTTCAAATCAGCAGCACTCTCTCCCTCAACTCCTCTCTCCCCCCTCCTCCCCATACCCCTCCCCCTCCATCCCTTCTACTACCTCTTCCCCGTTTACCAGTCGCAATTCATCCTCCTCCCTACCATCCAGTTCCGCTTCCTCCCCCTCCTCTTCCCCTCGCATCTCATACCTAGTAGCCCCCAGCCACTCCATCACCTCCATCTTTCCACCCATCTCCGCCTCCCCTCTTGCATCTCTTCCGGCTTTATTCACAAGTTGCACATCTGCGCCAGCGCCAACTAATATCTTTACAGCATCGAGATGTCCGTTTAGGGCGGCCCAATGGAGGGCGGTGTTCAGGGAAGAGTTAGAGAGGTTAATAAGAGGAGAAAGAAAGGGTGCAGAAGTGGAGGATGGGTTAGGAGGAATTGTGGTAGTGCTGGGGTAGGAGTTGAGAGAGTGAGGAGGGTGTGGATGGTATCTGCGGGTTATTAGTAAGTGCCATGGAAGAAGAACGGTTGGGGAGGTACCAGTATGCCCATTGGCGCTCGCCATATGCAGGGTGCTGTTGCCGGAATCAGGATCTATAGATGAGAGGAGTAGGGTGGAGGGAGTGGTGGAGAGGGATTTGGCGAGGTGGGAGAGTGTATCCTGGAGCTCGGAGGTTTCGCCTGTGCGGGCGAGGAAGAGGAGGTCGTAGATCGTGTCAGGGTCGAGAGTTGGATCGGTGGCGGTTGGCATTGTGGGTGGTGTTTGAGGGGGATGATATTGAGTTGTGGGGGTTATGCTTGTGGAGGCTAGTGATGGATTTAGATCATAGGATTTTGCAATACGGAAGATAAGGATTCATATTAAATTAATTGGACTACTATTTCCTATGCACATTGTCGCTCCAAGTTTGCAAGATCTCGCGTTTTCCGCGAGATACCAATGCTAACCCAGCCCGGAATACCAGAACCACAATGGCGGACGCCTCGCTTGACCAAATCATTTATTTACACTGTCTTTCATACATGAACCGGTCAATCTCTTAACCAAGCCCTTCTCTTCTCCTCCTTCTTCTCTTTTCTTTTTTCCTTGAAAGCTTTCAATTCCTGCTTGGTAAGCTTCTTGCCGCTCCGCTCCGCCTTCAAGCTCTTCCCATTGTGACTATTAGCAGCAGCATCAACATCAAAGAATGCGCTCATCTGTCGCTTGCTTTTGTTCTCATCATTATGATTGTCCGGATTGATATCGTGCGGCTGCCACTTCCCCGTGAACCGGTTAAATACTCCTGTCGCTGTGTAAATGGCTGCTGGATCAGCACCCGTTGCTTGTCCATTCTCATTTTCCAGTGAAGATTGCTGCTCTTGGGCATAAGGGGCAGCGGGATCATAGTCGCCGTGGATCGCTGGATCATAGCCTCCATATGGTCGTTGTTGTGGGGTGTCTTCCGTTCCTGGAGCTTTTTCTGGTATTCTGTCGTAACTGCCCACGCCTGGTGCTGCAGGTTGGGCTTCCGGTACGCGAGGGTTAGTCCATTGCGATGATTGTGTGAATCGATTGAAGAAATAGTAGGCTTGAGCGTTAGGGTCCCAGATTGGATCCCACCCATCGTCCTCAACAGGGGGTGGCTCCATTGGCAGAGGAGGTGCAGCTTCCTCCGGCAATGGTGGAGCTCCTGCTGACATTTGATCAGATGGCTCTGATACAGGCCGCTCCACCTCCTGTCCCTCCTTCTCTTTCACCTCACTCCGTAGGTCCTCCTCTTTTCCTCGGTCTGGTGAAGCCTCTGCAGCCTCATTACGGCTGGAGCTGCCTTGCACACCATCACCGTGGACAGGCTTGGATACTGACATAGAGACTGGGATACAAATTGATGTCGAGTGAATGACAAAGGAAAAGAGAAGTAATGCCTTCAAGAAGATGGTAAGCTTGTAATATCGTCCGCGCAGGAGTAGCAGCAATTGCCGATATTTACCCATGTGGAGTAGCTCGCTGATGACTAAGCCGATCTCGGGTACATCCAGTAGTGGCAGGGGAGATCGGATTGTGTGTATTGGTGACCCGCATATCAGATCCTCTAACGCACGCGCGATGATGTCGCCGCTGCCCCTCCTTGGAAATTGCATATAATCCTTCGTAAGCATAGTGACGAGCTTCTCCGCCTAAAAGACCCGGAATATGGCTTGCTTACCCTTACAATTATTCTTTCTCTTCACTCTATCTTCTGAATGTCCTCTTTGTCGTACATCTTCCCTTTGAATGTACTTATTGTTCCTCATCAGTCCATATTTTATTTGAGAACTGGTGCCGTTTTGACACGGTAAACATGTCGTGGCTTCCTTCAGTCTTCAAGGACACTTTAATGACCAAGAAAAATGAGGTTGTCCTCTTCTCTGCTACGGCCATTGCCCTCTATGGCTATGACCAGGGCATGATGTCCCTCATCAACACCAATTATGACTACCTCGACACCATGGGTATCGATGGAGAGGACCCTCTCGTCGGTATTATTGTCTCTGTCTATTACCTCGGCTGTGCAGTTGGGGCAATCTTTGCGAGCCTTCTGGCCGACAAGGCTGGAAGAAAGCCCAGCATTTTTGCATGTCTTGCTGTCACGGCTGTAGGGAATCTTCTCATGTTCATCGCTGGCCTAGGATACAACAAGGGTGCCATGGTCATAATGTTTTTGGGACGTATCATCATGGGCTTAGGCGTCGGTGGTATCGATTCCACCATTCCCGTTTACTCGTCTGAGTTGAACTCCGAGGGAGGACGAGGAGAAGCATTGGCAAAGGAGTTCCAGTCCAACATATTCGGTCTGAACATGGCCTTTGCAATCAACCTGGGTGTCACCAATGGCCTCGGCAAAGATAATCAATGGGGTATGTTCCGCTGGCAAAGACAAAGACCACTTGGCTAACTGCTGTAAGCCTGGAGGATCCCCATTATCGCCATGCAAATTTACCCAGTGCTCCTCCTATCCTTCATCTACCGCCTTCCCGAGACGCCTCGTTGGTTCATCTTCCATGACCGTCACGAAGATGCCAAAGATTCTTTGAAAGATATCTATGGCGAAGATGAAATGAAAGGCAAATATGACGAGCTGGTGAAAGCGCACGAGGAGGAATCAAGCCATTCGGTCGGATACAACGACATGATATGGCCTGGAAGTAAACAATTCCACCCTACCATGGTGACAGTCATGGGCCAGGTCAACCAGGCTTTGACAGGTTATGGTGCTGTCAGTGTCTATGGTCCCCAGATCTTCGAGCTCCTTGGCCTTGGAGTCTCCAAGGCAGAATATCTCACACAGGGAAACTACATCTCATATTTCTTCCTCATGACATTCTCTTGGCTTCTCATTGACCGCGTCGGCAGGCGGATACTCATGGTTGGCGGCGCTTTCGGCCTTGCAGCGTCCTTCGCAATACTTACTCTCCTTGGAGGCCTTGCACAAAATTGCGATGACCTTGGTATACCTGACAAACCGCTTGCAATCGTCGGTAGTATTGTGCTATACTTTGCGACTGGAATCTTTGGAATCGGCTGGCTTCCTGAAGTCTGGCTCATCCCAACAGAGATCTTCCCGTCAACTTCCCGTGCCCAGGGATCTGCCATCTCGGTTGTCATTTGGGGCCTTGCTAATTTTGCAGTTACGTTACTCACACCAATTGGTTTTAACAATTTGAATTACTGGCTCTTTCTTGTGTTTACGTTCACGAACCTTTTTGCTGCGTGGTGGACATGGGCATATTGCCCTGAAACAGGTGGTCGATCATTCGAAGAGAATCAACAGTTCTTCGAAGACGCTAAAGAGCATAAGACTTGGCTCGTTACTAGAGTCAATAAAGGTGAATACAGAGGTATGCCGACTGAAAAAGACGGCGAGAGCGAACCACTACTTGGCAGTTCTGAATGATCCGAGCCTGTAAAATGTCGTCCATAACCTCCCCAGACATGATAATACTAGGTATCAATGATGAAATAAGCAAGGATTGCTCAAGTCTATCAGGCGATGATATGCATTGACGCTGTGCATGACTTGTAGAAGACGCTGCCAAGAAAGAGTGGCCTCCCAAGCTTACCAATCAGATCCGTAGCGTTCGTGGCGCTAAATGCTCCACAGCAATTCGTGGCATTGGCGCTAACATTGTCCTGCATTCTTCTTAAACAATCCATCATGTCATCAATTCATGTATCCAGAAGACAATGTCGGTCGAGAATGCTTCAGGGTCGACATCCGTGACATGGGAGAGCCATCGCGAAGAACAGAGCCCACCAGATCTGCGCTTCTTACATTTCAATGATGTCTATCACGTCGAGTATGCTGCTCCAAGATGAGGATTACTCTTCTCTTGCTGACCAAGGTACAGGCCTGGCTCCGCAGAGCCTGCTGGCGGAGCTGCGCGCTTCCAGACTGTTGCGAAGTACTACCGTTACCACCCGAAATACACCGATCAGGCCAACCTCAAAACACTTTTCTCGGGAGATGCCTTTAACCCTAGCCTCGAGAGTTCAGTAACAAAAGGTAGGCACATGGTGTCGATATTGAATGAATTAGGGCCAGACGCGGCTTGTGTTGGTGTAAGTACGGCACGCCATCCTTTTATTCTGACTTCCAGAAGGAGTTGCGTTTGATAATTAGTCGCAAGTAGAATCATGACCTCGATTTCGGTATTTCCCAATTCAGGCATTTGAGAAACAAATGCAAATTTCCCTGGCTTTTGGCGAATGTATTGGATCCAGCATTAGGCGACAATGTGTCTCTAGCAGATTGCCCGAAAACACTCATGCTGAACTCGTCCGATGGTATCAAAGTGGGTTTGATTGGTCTTGCGGAACGAGAGTGGTATGTCTAGGATCATCACTGGCGACAAGATCTCAACAACTGATCTTAGCGGACAGGCTTGATTGTGTCAATTCATTACCGCCGAACCTTATCTATAAGTCCGCATCAGCAACAGCAAATGAATTGGCTCCTATACTGCGTGCTCAAGGTGCTCAGATAGTCATTGCCATCACCCATGCCCGAGAGCCTAGTGATCTCAAACTAGCTGAGAAGACTAATCCTGGCCTTATTGATCTGATTCTAGGAGGCCATGATCACTTTTATGGCCACCATTATGTCAACAACACCCACATACTCCGGTCTGGATCCGATTTCAAACAGCTCAGTTACATCGAAGCGCGCCGAAAGTCTGACGAATCTGGCTGGGACTTCGATATTATACGCCGTGATATCACGCGCGCCATTCCCGAAGACGAAGCCATGGCCAGACTTGTTGACAACTTGACCTCTAGCCTCAGGTCCAAACTTGAGAAGCCAATTGGTTACACAGTTGTGCCACTAGATGGCCGCTTCACGACCATCCGAACGCGTGAAAGTAATCTTGGCAATTTCATCTGCGATCTAATGCGGCACTACTATGATGCCGACTGCGCTCTGATGGGCTCAGGCACAATTCGTGGCGATCAAATTTACCCTCCAGGTGTTCTTTTATTGAAGGATATGCTCGACTGCTTCCCATTTGAGGACCCAGTTGTTGTGATTCGATTGAAGGGGAAAGCAATACTTGCAGCACTAGAAAATGGCGTCTCCCTTATTCCAGCACTTGAAGGTCGACATCCCCAGATCTCAAACATTCAATTCAAGTACAATCCTGCCCTACCAACCGGTTCACGCGTCATGTGGGTGAAAATTCACAATGAAGATTTAGACTTGGATCGAGACTACTCAATGGCAACACGTGGATATATGACTCGCGGCAAAGACGGATACTCCTCCCTCCGCGTCGCTAGCGACGGCGGAGTGGCTGAAGAAGTCGTGACAGAAGAAAATGGTATCTTACTTAGCATGATTTTACGACAATATTTTATGTCGCTCAAGATCCTCGGCAAATGGACTCGCTGGTCACCAGGTCTGCACCGACATTGGGGCATCGTTCATGACAATCTCCACAAAGGCGGCAGGGTTCATGAGCCTACCCAGCTCAGGAGGGGCATCATACACCAGCGTACAGGGACTGAGCTCATGCCTGCTGCAAGTGGCAAAACGGATGTCGATGGGAAGACAGTGGATTCGGACACTGATGACGAAATTATGGACCATGAAGTCGACACTCATGCCACGGATGGCGCAGGTCTAGGTGCTACTATGGCTAGCTTACGCAGTGTTAATGATCAGAAAAGCAGGGAGAGGCACATTGCAAAGGTCTATATCCGAAGATGGATGGACATTGTAGGCGTTGAGAGACCTGACGTTAGCATGGCCAATGGGCATGCTGAGCGGGATCTCCCTCATTGGACAAGGGGCATTGCACCTAGACTGGAAGGTAGGATTATTATTCACGCTGGGGAGGCTGATCTGGCAGATGAATGAGTGAAGAGAATGATCTATAGGTATCAAGCGGCGTAAGAGTAGAATAGAATATAGAGATGTTTAAAAGATAAAAAATGTTGCTCTTTACAAATGAAAAGAAGCAAGGCTTATATATCAAAAGCAAAAGAAATTGAGACGGGCAAATTAACATCGCTACACCATCTCATAGCTTCTGAAGATGTAGGGAACCTGAAGAAATGATGGTGAAATGGAGGAGAGCTCCCAATATTTGAGGAGTGCAAAGCTTCTCAGGCACGAGCTGCAAGCCTCAGATCGAATGGCGAAATGACAATACCTTTGTAGATGTGTCATCATCCAATTATCAAAGCACAGAGATCAAAACACCAACACCAATAAGCCATCCAAAGTCTTGATCTATACTTAAAAACCTCCTAATGCCAACCCAAAGGCAACCCTCCAATTACAACAACCTCTTCCTAGCCAATTCAATCTTCCTCTTCGCCTCCCCCTCCTTCCACCCGCCCTTACTCACACAGATCGCGCTCCCTTCACCCAGTTCGACTTTGTCCTCAACGGCGGGAAACGGACAAGGGCAGTGATGTGGGAAGTGTACGCAAGCGAGAGTGCCCGGGCAGAGATAGTTCGTGCAGTGCGCTGTCGTTGAGTTATATCTCTTAGCTATAATTCCACGAATTTCCAAGAAATATGATTGGAGGGAAAGGCAGGAGAGAAGGGGAGGTAAGCATACCGCTTTCGTATGTCCGCTGGTACCATTCAGAGTCGCTAGCTACGTTTTGAGGTTGGTCTTGTTGCTGCTGGTGTCGCTGTTGCTGGCCGCCTTGGTTGAACATTTGTTCGAAGAATTGGAACTGTGCGAGAGATATGCTCGCCAGCGAGAATATCAAGGTTAGAAGAAGAGGGCGCATCGTCAAGTTTGTTGTGTAGAAAGTGGCCTGGGAGCTCGAGGACAGCTTGGGCTTTGCAGATGCTGTAGGGCTGAACTTGCCAAGACAAATCTGTTCAAGCTAAGAGCTCCATTCACTGACCCAACTCCTTCATCCACTCAATTCACCATTGCACATTAGTGATGCCTCCTCCACGAATATATGTCTCATCACTGGCAAGGCCATGCCATGCATGCATATCCTCCCAAATATCAACACCTAGGTTCCTCCCCCTCCTGTTCCTCCGCCTCGCCTCCCATGCCGCCCAAGGTCGCGCCAACAAAGCCGCTCCAGGCCCCGGCAAAAGACTAGGCGCCAAGAAGAGTGCATTAGAGCTTGTGGTACCCGGCAACATCATATTCCGCCAACGTGGCACGCACTGGTTCCCAGGGGAAAACTGCGACATGGGCCGAGACCATACCATTTTCGCGAAAGAGAAGGGTTATGTGACATACTATAGAGATCCCGAGTTGCATCCGAAAAGGAAATATATTGGTGTCGTATTTGAAAGGGGTATGAAGTTACCTGTGCCAAGGAATGCGCCTCGACGGAGGAGATTGGGGCTGGTGGGGAGAGAGAGGGAATTAACTACGATGGCTAGGGTGGAAGTTCCCGAGGGCGAAGGACTCGAAGTTGGAGGAATGACTGAAGCACAGGGAACATTAAGACAGCAGACCAAGGAGACCAGAAGCAAAGTCCCGGATATGAAGCGAATGGAGTTGAGACCGGGATATCAGTATCGGGAGTCGAATTACAGTATTGGGCGGACGGCGGAAAGAGCTGGAGTGAAGGTGAGGAAGTTGAAGAAGGGAAGTAAGGAATTGCATAATCTGAAGAGGAAGGCGAAGAGAGAGGAGGCGGAGAGGAGGGCCATGGGGAAAAAACGAAATAGACAAAGGAAGGGTGGCTCGAAGGGCGGGAATATTTGAGGTGATGGAATGCGAATCTCGACCTCAACACCGGATTTCTGTCAAGACTGGACTTAGCAAGCACAATACTGAAATTTACAAACGGTTCGCTCTGCGAAAGTTTTATCGCGTGCAGGAAGGGTATAGGTGGATTCCTCCTTTGAATTACAGAAGTCACTTGAAAGGTCCCATCGCTGGCATTACTTTCGGCATTTGCCCTACAATTCGTTATCACTCTTTATCAACCACGCATTCCTTCATTATATCAAGGTGCAGACTTGATATGAGAGCGTTTGAGCTTCTCACTCACTCACTCACCCGCCATTTAAGGAAGCAAGTTTCTTGCCGTTGGCGTCCACGTTGATATCGTTGAGTGTCATATCCAATTGTTCGTTTCTTCATGCGCAATATTGTTTTTCAGAAGTTTTGAGACTGGGGAAGCCTTCACGCTACTTGTGCGTGAATGCGATCCATACAATCCATCGCACTATGGTACACGAATTATTTAAATAAGTTTGAGTCATCTGCTCATTTGCCAAGCATCGATCCTTACTCCCAAAATTGGGACTTTCAAACTCTCAAAACTGGGATCCTCAAACTCCCAAAATTGGGAACTTGTCTTACAAGACAATATATACATATAGATATAAAAACTCCCTTTCAATATGCGCTTCGTCAATTATTGGCAATTTTTGCTCATATGTGCTCAATCACGGGCAGAGCCAATCGGTTAAAGTATTTTTTTTAAATGCGTCAGACTTTCACATGCCTAATGCATTTTCACATGCTTAAAAAAAATTCTATCCAGAGCAGCTGATGAAAGTCGTCTATTGACGAAGGGCATGTTCTGCTTCTCCTTCCTCTCCTCTCATACATCAAATCATTTGAGCTTCCATTATAGCTACTTTGTCCGGAATATAAGCCTAATAAGACATCAACATTGACCCTAGATTACCTATCTCATAGCACGGGCTTTCATGGTGTCTTTCAATCAACGTCCTGAGCATCAGAACTTGAGCGAACAAACCTCGAACAACCAGACCCCGGGCAACGGAATGTCAAACAATGGACAGCCAGTAACCGATGCCAGTAATTTCAATAGCAACCGATCACAGCGCTGTGTCAGCCACCGGACACCGAGGTCCCCCATGCTCGACTCAAGCAATCTGAAGGAGGTCGATCAAACCATCCCTGGCGATGTGAACTATAATTTGACACAAGGCCCCCTTCTTGCTGGCCCGAGTATCTTGATCCAGGCTCATCATGATTTAGGCTATCAGGATTCAAGCATTGAAAACTCGAACACTCAGACCCCAACCACTAGACAACCCCCGACATTGCCCAGCATTGCAGCAACCTGTGGAGTTCCATCTCGTCCAGACCCTTTCAATTTCGGCCAACATTACACGTCGAATGACAACAATATTCAGGCCTCTCGTAATCGAGCACAGGCTCACGTTAATGGTGGCCGCTGGATTCCAAGGAATAACAACAACGCTGCTGCTCCTCCCAATTGGGCACAGCGGCTCTCGAACCCTTTCGGTCACAACCCAAACTACCCATGGAATAACGGCAATGCTCCGGCACCCCCCAATCCTCATCCAGTAGTCGCATCGCCTGCCGGTCAACCAACTGCAGCAGGGTATCTTCCATCGACCTTCACATCCGGCCGCGTCAGTGCCCGTAACCAAGAACTTATGAACGGTAGCACGCCACTCGAAGTATCTCGTCAACAATCTAGAATGCCAAATCCTCTGGACGCTGTTGGAGAATACAGACCTGCTTATCGTCATGGGCTTATAAAACGACTTAAAGATTCTACTGCGAGACGTCAGCCTAGGCTATCCAATGCCCAGAGCGAGGATGCAGACATCTCTCAGCGCCGCAGCACTAGTAGTAGTGGCACCATCGTCGTGACCGAGCAGACATCACGCTCGGAAACGATAGCATCATTAGCGATGGCTACTCTAAACGGGACGTTGCCGCCATGTATTGTCTCTGCACCGGCCCATTCGCAGACGAACGAAGAATCGGACTCACCTGTCGGTACGGAAACACCGGGTTCTGATGATGAAGCCGAATACTACGATTCTTCGGTATGTGGAGACGCCAAAGAACAAGATCCAAAGGCAGACACGGAGGCAGTAGAGTCTGCAGAGGAACTTACAAATGGGTCCGACCCTGAAGGCGAATCAGCAGCTCCCGCAGAATCGATCGTCCCTCCACCCAGTTGTCTACCCGATAGAGGGAAGCCCGCCACGGATACTGCAAGTGACGCTCCCTGACACAGAGGTACCAGATGTCACGGTTGGTTTACTTGTTCAAACTACCATCGGCGAGAAGGTTACAGCACCGACAACAGAGTAGGAGGATGTGGAGGGGCCTCGAAGCAAGTCAGAGGTAAAAGATTTTGCATTGGGCTCGAGACCGTCAGGCGTGAGTATGTATGAATTGGACCGGAGAATGGAGGGATTGGGTCACTATCGGCGACGCACTTTATCACGCAACTTTCTGAAGTATGGGGGTTGTATGATGCGGATGGGCGCACTGCTTCGGTAAAGCTGAATGGAGTCATTTTGCAATGATGGACTGACGGAGAAGAAAGTATCTGTCGGGGGTATGGTAGTGCTGACTTCTACTATTGTGCTTGGAAATTAAAGTTTGTGCTTCAATCTGCGCAGATAGATGTGCGAGGTGAGGCACGACCTGATAACATCGCAAGAAGCGAAAATCAGTTCAGAGGAGGAGGCAAGTATTCGAGAAGAGATTCGGAAGACACAGGGACCAGAGATGAGACAAGAAGTCCAGTCAAAATTTGAGGAAGAGATACGTGCGGGTTTATGGGATAAAGAACGGGTAGCGATAAAGGCGCAGTTGATGAAAGATATACTGCCCGGCCTCCTGGAGCGAGCTAGGAATGAGGTCATAGCAGGCAACTTGGCGAAGATGAAGGAAGACGTTACTCGGGAGCTAAAAGAAGAAAACCGCAAGCGTTTTGAGGCTACTGGATTCCTCTAGTAGCATATCTCATGGGTAGCAGCCTTGGGGGACCAAGGCTGTTCCAACTAGGGGTGAGT
The DNA here is from genome assembly GCA_023065455.1 of Cladonia rangiferina. Classification (NCBI taxonomy): domain Eukaryota; kingdom Fungi; phylum Ascomycota; class Lecanoromycetes; order Lecanorales; family Cladoniaceae; genus Cladonia; species Cladonia rangiferina. The sequence goes on along the minus strand of JAJREH010000023.1, from coordinate 182,717 downwards.
TGTGAGGTGGAAAATTGGCAGGTGCTTCTTAGCAGTGATAGGAGGATGGCAGTAGCGTCTTAGCTGCTAGAGCACCCCACTTCTTCGCAGAGCATTTGTAGACTCAGCAAGCAACCATCAACTAGCAAAACGAATGAAATCAATATTCTAGCAACTGGTTTTCTCAATGGGGCAAACTTACATTGTTATTATCTTAGTCCCTTAAAAATGACTGCTGGTTTATTTAAATATTTCGTTGGAGTCGATTCACGAAAGACTCGAAAACTTTACAGTCAAAACGATATGCAATCTTCATAAATTCAGCTCGCTGCGATATCTGGTATTTCTATTGTCATGTTTCTAATCTTTCTAACCATAGTCTTTTTGATCTTTTCTGTATCCTTTCTTTTAACAGTGCTGAATGTATAAGCATATAAACATTATCGTGTCAAATGCAATCTCATGCGGCCCTTACTCCCGGAATGCAAGCGCAACAGCAACAACAGAGCCATCACAATGGCTAAAGCTCACATCAACAGTCTTGACCGCCGCCTCAGCAGCCATCGTCGTTGCTGCGCCGTGTAGCTAGATGGATCACATCACGTCAGCTCAATCGTCCAAAGCTTAGAACATACGGCAAAAAACCATAGGACTAGAAAGTCAACCTAATGGAACTGACTATACATACCTTCACACTAGGTTTCCCCGCCTTTGCCCCCTGCACAATCTCAATATCCCGCATCGCCGCCCCTCCACCCTGGCTTTTCACTCCCAAACTCTTAAACACGGCCTCCTTAGCGCACCATCTACCAGCATAACTCGCCTCCGGCGCCGGACTAGCCTTAGCATATGCCTGCTCTGCCGGGCTGAAGTTGCGCTGGATGAAGACATCATTGGTGGTAGGAATGGTGGCGATTTCTTCAACGTCGACACCGACGGTCATGCTATGGTTACCGTTTGAGGCGGGGACGCTGCTGAGGAGATTCTGCATGTTGAGGGTTTGGGCTGCTTCGATGGACTCGGTGGTAACGCGTGTAGGGGGTGTAGAGGGTGGTGTCGCTGCCGCAGTGGCGGGGGTTGGGGGGATGGAGGACGGAGGGGTGGATGGGGCGGTTGATGCTTTTGTGGAGATAGCAGAGTTTGCGGCGGAGGTGCCGGGGCTGGATTCGTTGGCATTTGTGCCTGGGATGAAGGAGAGGAGGTGGGATTCTTTATCAAGAGAGGCTCGTGCATTAGGGTTGAGGAAGACCTTGCTTTCATCTTGCTCGGCGTAGGGCGGATGGCTCTTGGCTTCGAAGATGGTGTTGTTCAAGATAGCTTTGTTGTGATGGGTGTAGGTCTTCTTTTGGCGGGTGATATTTCTCTCGCAATATTCCTCGTATGGCTCTCGTTCTAGGGTTGCGAAAACATAACGAGGGTGCACACCGATGACCTGCCCGCCTTTCTGCCCGAATCCGAATGAGGTGACTGAAAAGGCTTTCAGCGAGCCTGCGTTTATGGTCTTGTTGGGATACACCATGGTTTCAAATTTGCGCAGTGCACCGTCGATATTGTCGGCGTTGCGGTTACCAGGGATGATACCAGTATTGAGTGCTTGCAAAGCCCCATTCAGCATCCACGCGCCTGCTCCACCTTTCGGATGTCCCGTTAAGGATTTCTGGAAAATACCAATCACTGGATTACCTTTACGGCGGCCCAAATGCTTCATCTGCTTCTCGATAATATCCGACTCATTCTTGTCATTGGCAACAGTGGAAGTGCCGTGCATAGAAGCAAAGTCGAGATCATCGATGGTCAGATTCCAGACGGCCAAAGCCGCTCTCAGAGGCGCAATGGATGGGTCTCGGTCGGCGAAGTTGTTCCCAAATGCGAATTTGATATCTCGGACTCCTCGTTTCGCCGCTTGCTCGATGGACTCGGCACAATGTTTGAAATAGTCATGCTCTTGCGTGACTTGTTTCTTGCCTGGTGTGGGGTCTTCGAATAGCATCCGTAGTTGGGTGTCGCGGCGCCGATTCAATTCACGCTCAGCGGTCTCCATTTGCTTGCGGCGATATGTGATATCGAGTAGAGGGGACGGATACGCTGAAGGCTTTTCACGAGCATTGGTCAAGACACCCTGACCAGGTGCGGGAACGGATCGCCCTATCTTATCACTGGCTACAGTCGCTGAGGCTATGATCCCATGTATCGGTAGGCCCATTTGTAATGCGAGCTCCGCGCTCGCAATAAGTTGGACGCCGCTGCCTTGCGATTCCATGAACCCGGATCGTGTGGATGCCGTGGGTCGTGACATTTCTGCTGGCTCTCTCCCATGCTGAAATTCGTCTTCCGTGTTGCTTGTCGCTTGCATATTTGCGAATTCTTGTGACAATTCTTCGTTGAAGTCGTCAGTGCCTCCTACGAGACACATCTTCACCTTGCCACTGATAATGTCCGCCGCGCCAATATCTAGAGCCTCAATAGCCGTAGCGCAAGCACCGACTGGTGACTTGATAGGACCAGTCGATCCGAGAAGCAACATGTTGACCCATGCACCAGTGGTGTTAATGAATGTCTCTTGCAAGACATTCTTCTGGACTGGGAGATCCATCCACCGGTCCCTATACATACCCCTTAATGCTTGGACACCTCCAGCCCCAGACCCAATACAGATCCCGACTTCCGAAAGATGGATGTACTGATAGATTTCATAGGGATCTGTGATTCCGGCCGAGAGAAGTGCTTCCGCTACAGCACATAGTGCGTATATTGTAACGGGATCCACCGAATTAACAATGTCCTCAGCGATGCCATACCTCTTGGGGTCCCATCCCGAGGGAATCTGTCCAGCCACGAGTCGGTTAAAAGAAACAGCTTTTGGTATAAGTAGTGTAGCCCCTCTTTTCAAGGCGATGTGGTATTCATCTGTGTTTTCAATAGGAGTGATCACGGCCTTATCACCATGGCGCAAAACGAAAGCTTCTGCCGTTGCTTTCGATGCTTCGAATGGCTCAAGGTCTTCCTCAATGGCAACCTCTTGTAGTACCTCCTTGTGCGTCGGATCGTACCCGTGGAAAAGTTCGGGCTCTACAAGCCGGACGCCCGAGTGTTCTAGGATGTGAGCTTTGTATTTCTTCCCTATATCATCATCATGAACAGCTTCGCCAGTTTTGGCGTCAACCCATCCGGTGTAATGTGTTTTTGTTCCCTTTATCTGCCCATCGAAGTGCCTGATGAGACCCATGATCCAGGCCATTTCGACATAGCCTTCCCTGGAGAACTCTCCGAAGGCTTCCATCTCCCATCGAGTACGAGCATTGCCCCAAGGGCCTAATTCCGAGAATCCTACTACAACTGCAACTCGGCTTAGGTCAACCATGCCTCTCAAGTTCGAAAGCTGTTTGAGTGTGCTCTCGTGATCAGGTAGGGTTGGAAAGTCAAATCGTAGGTTAGCTCGGGGACGATACTCCTTGGAGTTGGCTCCGGCAGCAAGCTCTGTGCCTTTACCATGAAGGAGCTCCTCAGATAGCTTGACCTCGTGGAGCAGAGCTTTGCGAATCTCGCTGGTTTCCATGATGTTGGCACGTGATTCACTGAGAAGCTTTTTCAGATCAGGAATGAACTGTAGTCCACCATTCAAGTCTGCAAAGACTGGGTCATCGTGACACATATTGATCACTGCTGGAGACATGAGACCAAGGATATTGAATGCCATTTCTTGTTGCCCGAAAGTCATCACATTGTGAGATTCAATCGCTTCGGCAACGATGTTGTTGGCGCTCATGAGGCCTGTACCTCTCGTCCAACCAATAACAGCTCCACATATTGTCAAGTATCCACCCCAAGATTCCGAGGACCACCTGTTGAATATGGTTTCCAGACCGAGTTTCGACTCAGAATAGAGACCGTCCCCGCCGAAGATCCCATGGTTGGGCGAGAGCGGTAGGATAACCTGTGTTGGCCGCGAGGTGAACCCACGCTGATGCTTCTCCTTCTTGATATATCCAAGAAGACGAAGAGTGTTGATAAGCATCATCCTGTGCGCCAGCTCTGACCTGTCATCAATGCCATCAAGCTCTCGCCCACCTTCAGATATAGCGGCGAACGGAATGAAAAAGTCAAGATCTTGTTCAAGCCCAGTAGATTCGTTGTAGATGTGTTTAATCAAGGCTTCACAGTCTTGGACACTTCCTTGGTTGAATGGAACGACAGTGAGGCTCGAGCCTTTCGCGCCATAATCAGTGTAGATGGATTGGTAGACACAGGCTACAGCAGATGGTGACCGACTTGATGTAACAATGACATGAGCTCCGCCTTTGAGAAGACCCTTTATGATCTCCACACCGATCGATCCACCTCCAGCGCCTGTAACAAGCGCTGTCTTGCCCTTGAACGAATATCCCGTGCTTGATGCAGTCTGTAGCGAGTCCAGGTAGTCCCTGGTGATCATTGGATTATAGCGCCATTCTCCTTCAACCCTACTCCTTAGATGCACGTGTGGAATAACTTGATTTGAACCATGGGATTTCGTGCCTCGTTTGAGTAGGCTAACATAGCCGATTGGCTTAGAGTCGACTTCTCTGGGCACCTCAGAATATTTAACAACTCCACTAGAGTCCACAACTGTCTTCGGCCCCATTGAATTACATTTATATGAGAAAAGAGGCTCCTCAAATAGCATGCGTTTGCAGTGCTCATAAAGTCCTTGGCCCAATTTGGAGAACTCATTTCCAGGATCGACTGCCGTAGTATTGTTAAGGTATTGGATGAGTTCAATGAGCGCAGGGTGAGACCGATTCGCGATCTTTGCACATCGGTAGCCAATCGCTTGGCTGGTCCCGCTAAGAGTACCTGATTGAATTTCATGGAACAATTCAACGGCAGATTGCCTAGCCCAGTTCCACCACGAGTCGTAACGCCGTACCTTGTTTGCGTCGAAGATGGGAAGGATTCCAGCCTGGTAAATTTCTCCGTGCTCGGCATTTCCAAGTACCTGAATCTGATCATCCCGATTCTCGCTCGCTTTGGAGCTTACCACAGTTCGATCTTCGGGTAGGTCGACCTTGAGAAATTTGGCCAAAAGTTTGAGCTGCTTTTTGAGATAGTCCGTCTGATCTTTCTGTAACGTGTTAAGTGTTGCCGCATCTACTGCAACAGCAGCAGAGGCCCCAGCAGATGTCTCAGCTGACGTTGTCGATAGGGTGACTCCTTCATGTGCTGCGTATCTGTTGACAATTGAGTCGAAGAATGCTCGAGCTGCGTCTACATCACCAAGACGGGACGCAGGTTCCGATGTTATGGCAATGAGAAGAACGCCAAGTTGGCGCCCCGGCCCAAGTCCCCAGCGGGACTTGAGGTACTCTCTGGCAGCTGCCATATTGAAACCAGCTGGCATCTTGGACGAGAGCATTTTGGCCACGAGTGAAGAAGAGTGTTTGCCAAGCGTTCCTGAGAAGCTTGACGAAAGGTAGGCTCCTAGATCTGCCAGAGACTTTTCTTCTGCCGAATCAGGTGTCGAGCCAAACTCGCTGCCAAGATCGCCAAGCAACTCGTTCTGCAGCGTGGACTTGCCTGCACTGTTTCAGTACCCGTGGCTACTGCTCTCAAGCAATGTACTTACCAGAAGATATGTCTTTGATCGATGTTCCCACTTGAACATCTTCGAATGACTTCTTCAACTTGTTGGCCACGATGGAGCGTATGACATGCTCTGCGGTAATTGGGACGTCGGGTACATCGACAGCAACAGACGAGGCTGGCGCTGCGGGTGCTGCCGCAGGGGGCGCAGGAGCCGATGCTTTGGGCTCGGCACTTGAAGAAGGTTGCCGTGTAGGTTCGGCAGCGGCTGTTGGTTCGGATGACGTCGTAGCTTCCTCAGGGTATACTGAATATATCTCCTTCATGTCGTCTGCGAGGGACAGTATCCGTCTTTCTAGAGAGTGGAACCTGTCGGAAGCAGCATATTTGGATGCAATTGTCTTCTTCGCCATGCCTCCCAGAATATTGGCAGGTCCAATTTCGACATATTTTTCGACCGAGCCTGAGCCTGAGAAAAATACATCTTGGGTCTCGATCCTATACAACGTTTTCGTCAGTATAACCAGCTTTCGACCTGCGCTGTTATCGTAAGGGTCTCATGTACCATCGGACTGGTGAAGCAAATTGGTATCTATGTTTGTGTCAGTAAATGATAGCAAAGCTCTAAGACCAGCACATACGACAAGATTTCTATCAAAAGAGTGTGGGCCACCTTCTGGGCCTTTGAAGTTCGGTGCTTGGGCTTGCAAGCCGCAACAGAAGACTTTCGATGAGCCATATTGATGAGGGATATTGTTGAGGGATAAAGCTAATAAACTTTAGCAAGTATAGCAACAAGTGAGTACTTTGTTGACTTGAGCCAAAGAATTGTGCAGCAGCCGACTTACATATTAAAGATTTGGTTCCAGCTTCTGAGCTCCTCGGCCTAGGCCCGTCTCCACATGCTGTCGGGATTCTCCACATGTCGTCGAGATGATCGGCCAACAGTGCAAACACCCGGGTAGTATGACAGGCGGCATCAATAGCTGCGGCAGTTCGTCGACCCTCTCACTGTAGACTTCGGCACTATCCGAGGACCCTTACTCTCGATGGCGTCATTGTGGAGCCCACAATCCTCGGGGCCCGAATGTGATTCTGTGCTACTTATTAATGGAACGCCGCGAAGAAAGATATTTCGGAGCACGGCTGCTGGAGAGTGGCAAAGAATTGTGGACAAATAACGTCATAAATGTTGTCAACTGAAAATTGTTTTACAATTTCAACAAGATCTATTCTATTATAAGGAAACTCGGCCAAATCTATGAACAATGCCTCGGACATAACATCCCCGAACCTTCACCGCACTTTTGCTGCTCTTATTCAGCGAACTCCCTGTTCAACTCACCAGTGTAAATTTGCATAGGTCGCCAGATTCGTGCCGAGCCATCTAAAATATGTTTCAGCACGATTTTCTGTTTAGTGAACGCTAAAAGGTGCACATACCCATAGCTTCACGCCAATGAGCTAGGAAACCTTGGGTTCTCGATATGATTGATAATGGAAGGATGAAATTGGGAGAGAAACCCCTAAATGAGTAATTGTAAGCTTCTAGCTGCCGTGAGAAGTGCTAGAGAGAATGCGAACATTGCCTTGTATGCAAAGCTGGCAAAGAGGTCGGCGTTCGGATTGAGTTTGCGGGATGTGAAGAATTCATCAGTCGATGCAACGCGATCAATCTCAAATGCCACTTTCAGTAGTGGGTCTGCTTTAGCTTCTTCTCCAAGTTCGGAAAGAACTTCCCGAATGAAGATAGATCGCGGATCCACAACTTTGTAGATGCGATGTCCATAGCCAAAGAGACGCTCTTTACCAGACTTGACTGATTCAATCTTTGCGGGGACGTTTTCCACGCTGCCCACTTCAGCAATATTCTTGTAAGCAACTTCGATAGCACCTCCATGGAGAATGCCGTAGCCGGCGTTTGCCGCAGAAATCAAGCATGAATATGCGTCAGGCAGAGACGATGCTGTTTGTAGGAATGCTGCTGTTGAACAGGTCATCTCATGATCTGCAACTAGAGTCCATAGGCGCTCGAGACAGCTGACATGGTGGGCATTGGGTTCTCCAGTGCTGCTGTTGACGAAACCCATCATGTACAGGAGATTCTCGATGTAAGAGTACTTCGGATCTGGCTCCTGAAAGGGTCGGCCTTCGTGATGACAGTATGCAGCCGCAGAGACAACAGCCAAATCCGCCATGACCTTGACGATCTGCTTGTCCACAAGCTTGAGATTTTTGAGGTATAGGTTTTTTCCCATGTGCGCTGGTATGATGTCTTTCTGAGAGCCTTGAACCGCAGCCAGGCCAGCGGTAATCATTGTCATGGGCGGGCAATCCGGCCAATATGCATGTTAGTGCTTGTACCATGGAAGTGTTCGTTGGTTCAGGAACTCACGAGAACGATCGAATGACATCGAATACACTCTGATCAGGCAGAGGAACATGGGCGAGATCATGTTCCAACTTGGCGCGCTCCTCATTTGACGGGAGGTGTCCCCATATAAGCAGGAACGCAGTATCCACGAATTTCACTTTGCCACAAAGGTCTGCAATGGAATAGCCTCTGTATTGAATTGTTCCCCTCTGGCCGTCACTGCTTTCGAATTAGACCTCGAAGGCTTCAGAATTGCAGGAGAGCCTGAGACTTGCACGTAAGTGACCTTACTCTCACCAACAGCCGTGTTTTGAAAGCCAGCATCAAACACCCGAAGCCCATTTTGGTCCTGGTCAGCGGGATAGTCTGTATTCTCCGAAGCTTTAATGCTTGCAAAGTCCACGGCCGAGACAGCGTTATGGCGGATTGGTATCGTGTATGAATCTCCTGTGCGAAGATCCCTAATTTCTAGAGCCTGTGATTTCTCACTGTGGGCGTCCTTGCCATTCACCGGAATGAAGTTCTGCTCGATGGTCATATTGACAGTGCAGTCACAGTTCGAAGTACGGTATCGAGTAGAGACGCGTATGGGGAGGCCACTTAGACGGGTCAATGGCTTCAGTGGATAAAATCTGTTCAAGGTTCGAAATGAGCCTCGTATTGGAGATTTGGTAATATCCGATGCAGATAAGATGGCTAGTGAAGCATTTCGGGTTCCAGAGACCGAGGGCCGACTGCAGGAATACTTCCACCAACAAGCTCGGACCAAGATGCATGGTCAGCGTTGAGACTGGAAACTCCGCCAGGGCCTGATCTTCACCGAGTCCTAGTGTAGCAGGTGTAGATCTATGGAGCTCGGCCACGAGGACACACGCCAGCTGATTGGATGTGCAATAATTGCCCCGGAGACTGAATTCTCCGTTATTGTGCTCAGTCGAGAGACTGCTAGTCGCTAGACGTTTCCATAGCCTTGCCAAGGATTGAGATGCCTCTCCACGGCTGGGCCGCTTTATGCATGCTATCGCTAGTCGCTCTCCTCTGCTTTATGGGTGAACGTGACCATCACGAATTGCAGCATGTTCCTAATTGGATCTATGCGTGTCACAACCGTCGAATTAATTTGGATGAATTTTCTAAGCTAGTGGATTGGCAACACCACCACTTAACAAATTTGTCAAATCTGTTACGTCCCGCAGATTTTCCAAGTCCATCACCATCGCCTCAATCTTCTGCTGCCGTTCGCTGCTCAGAATGCTATTTGTTAATTTTCGATATTTGGCTCGGATTTCTTCATTGGACACCGGTGGGTTGTATCCCTTGGGTTGCATGATAAAATCCTCTATACTCGTACCGTCGTCAAAGGCAACGGTGACGCGAGCACCGCAAGCCATATGTGGTTTATCAAACTCGGCGCTATGCGAACATCGTACCTTGTGCACAATATCCCAGACTTCGTCACGGTCTAGCTGACTGCTCGCAAATTGCTCCAGCAAAACCTGTCTATCCACAAGCTGCACGGCCGCAATGTATGCAGCGCACATCTGACCCCCAGTTGCCGTAAGCGGCCTCACTTCCGGCGCCCACCCATCATGATGAAATATGGGCTCGGAGAGGCGTACATGAACATCCTTGATTTTGAAAAGGTCCTGCGACGTAAATCTCGCCGGATGTGCCTCTTGCATTCTTGCGAGACATTCGATCATCCCATGACATCCTCCCACGCACGAATGAAGCTTGATTCGAATAATTTCTGTGTGCCAGAAAGACCCCAAATCCTTAGCAATCTCAAGGGGGTTGTATGGCGGATCATGCTTGGAGCCAAGGCTGAACATGGCTAGATAGCCACCGTATGGTCGTTCAAACACCTTACGGATGCCTTGATAGCCACCTTTGGCAAGCAATGTACCTAAGAGCCCATTGCGTGCCGCGAAAGCGTGCTGCATCCGTTTGACCATGCCTTCATATTGAGCAGCCATCAACCCGCATGCCTGTGTACAAGCAATACCAATTGCGTCCTCAATCTGTACCGCCGAAAGGCCACAGAGCTTCGCAGAGGCAGCCGCGGCAGCAGGGGCGCCGAACACTGGACCAGAGTGCCAGCCTTTGGAGAGCATCTCCCCGCCATTCAAGGCCAGACCAGCACGAGGCCCAGTCTCACAACCAATAATGCTCGCAAGAATAAAATCGGCACCATTGATAATTCGAGGATCCTTGGGTTGGGATTTGCATGCTTGGGCAGCGGCGAAGAGGGCAGGAAGGACGACGCTGTTTGAATGGAGAGGCGCGACGCCATGATAGTCGTCTAACTCGCAGGCTTGAATAAATGTACCATTGAGGAGTGCTGCGGTAACAGGACCGAAGCGCTGATAATTATAGACTTAGTAACCATGGTAATTTGACAGTACAGTACTATGCGTCTTACCTCGTCATAGCCAATGATGGCATGCTCGCCTCTCGCTTCGAATTGGTTGAGCGCGTTGAAGGCTTCTTCAGACCAAGGGACTCGCGCACCAACGAGGCCACAAGCAATTCCATCAAGAATCAAATGCTTCGCCCGTTGCTGTATAGAGTCGGGCACATGTTCGAGGGTGGTTTGATGGATCCATTGTGACAATTGTTCCGTCACACCAGGAGCGGCTGTTTCTAAAGAACCCATTTGTGTAGGGCTAAATGATTGACGTCACGTGAGCGACTAATAGACTACCTTAGGTAAGTAGAATCTGACAACTTGCTTCGTTCAGTATCTTCACAACGACTTCATCAGATGCCTGATCCTGATCTCGAGCTGCGACTCCGATTCTATATACAGCAATATAAGTCAAAGATGTGCTTTATGCCTCCATGAAGCAGGATCAGTACTCGGTTAGCCGAGTCAAGAAGCGTAGCAGGCGGAGGTCGGCAGCCGAAAGACATACAACACGGACAGCATGTTGTATGCAGGTATCGAGCAGGCTTGACGTCTGCGTGCATGGCTTTTACGTTGGAGTTTAAAGTTTTCTTGAGAACGTACAAGTTTGTATACAAACTATTCATGGATGCTTTGCAGCATTATCATACTGTGTTAACTGGAAATGGTTTCATTGTATCTGCCTTCCTTTGCTCTGATTGCACTCCTCTTTCATCTCCAAAATCATGCGGCCTGGGCTGCGACTCCTATCGCATTACCATGTCCCAATTACACATTCCCAGATGTCATATGCATGACCAGATACGGCTCCCTAATGCCCCAAGGCTTCAATCGAACCATCCTCTACACCATCGGCTTCAACGACGACTATCCCCAGACATACGTCCCAGATGACCCGTCATTCTCCTCCGTCGCCAATGCCAGCTTCCTGGTCTGGGACTCTGATCGCGGATCTGAAGTCCTAGGTCCCAGCCCCTCAGTCGACTTCATATTCACCCTGCCCCTAATAGGCCACGAAGCACCCGTCTACGAACCCAACCTTAATCTCTTCTTCTTCTCAGCCCTCGATCCAGCCACCCGATCCCAATACGTCGTAGACCTAAACCAGAACCCCCCAACCCTATCAAACCGCACCGCCAACCCCCCCATCATCCTCCCCACAGGCGCCACCTACCACGCCGGCCTCATCTACATGAGTGGCAGCACCACCACCAACAACATCATCACCCCAAGCATCAACAGCCTGAACGCCACCACCGGCGCTACGACCACCCTATTCAACAACTACTACGGCTACAAATTTACCACAATCGACGACCTTGCCATCGCCCCCAACGGCGACATCTGGTTCACAGACGACTGGTACGCCACCGCCCTATCCAAATCCCCCACCCTCCCCCAACTCGAGCCAGCCGTCTACCGCTACGTCCCCAGCACGGGGCTCATCCAAATCCTAACCGATACATTCATCTCTCCCAACGGCATCGCCTTCTCCCCGTCCGGCAACACAGTCTACATAACCGACACCCCCACCGACTCACTAACCCTGCACCCCCCCTCCCCACCCAACAATCTCTCCGCCCCCGCCTCCTCCTACACCCCGACTTTCAACTACGTCCCCTGGCACCGCAAAACCGTATACGCCCTCGACGTCATCAACAACGGCACCGCGCTCGCGAACCAGCGCGCCTTGTTCCTCGCGCAGGATCGGATCCCAGATGGGATTAAAGTCGCGAGGAATGGGTATATAGTGACTGCGACGGGACATGGGGTTGATGTGTTGGATGAGACGGGGGTGCCGATTGTGAGGGTGCAGACGAATTTCTCGGTGGTTAATATTGCGTGGGCGGGGAAGGGACTGACGGATTTGTGGATGGTGGGGATTGGTGGCGTGGCAAGGGTGAGGTGGAATTTGCCGGGGAATGAGCTCAGATGAGAAGTGGAGAGAGGGGTTGAGATCTGGCTTGGTGGTAAATGAATATATATCTAGTGGGGGGAGATCGTAAATAAAATTTGACTGGAATATTGATTAATCTTTCAATGACTGTTATAGCTGAGACTTGCGATTATCTCCTGATTCGTATCTTTGAGAGCATCATTAGCTTATGTCATGCGATTTGCTCTTAACGGCATTCTAACAATCTCCCATTCATCAATGGACAATTTTTGAGTTGACACTGCAATGCTGCCGCACAGGATTCGTCTTGCACTTAAGAATCACACTCATCTGCTTTGATGCAAACTGAGAAATGGATTATTATTACACATTCGCCTACATAAGTCTATCGAAATCGCTATCTCGCAAACAAACCAAAGAGGGTTATTATTGTACAACTGAGAGAATTTCACTTTCTCAATCTTTCTGTCCAATCACCCCTCCTTTTTCAATGCTCTTTTCGTCACTGCCCCCTAGCACGCACGCCCACCTCAAGTCTTATTCATACTCGATCGTGACAAAGCGCGAATCTTCTGGCCATACATGTAGAAGACGATCGGGACGGGCGCCAGAGCAATAGATAGAAAGCCCAGGAGACTCGTCGCCCAATCTACCCCCAGTTTATGATACATCGCCGTACCAAAGAGCGGAAATCCAGCACCGAAGAAGCTTCTCACAAAAGTATTCGAGGAAATGGCACTATTTGCGTAGAGCAAATATACATCGATGATATATTTGAGCCCCTGTATGAAGATGACGAACATAGCACCACTAATTGGAATCGCACCAACCACCTGCGCAGGCCAAGGTGTACCCGGATGGCTAGTCCACGCAAACCAGAAGAGGCCGCACGGAAGAACGATAGCGCCGATGATCATAGGAGGAAGACGACGTTCCGGCACAAGTTTACCGGGGGTGCTGGCGGTTTGGCGGGCGAAAGTGGTGAGAGCGTTGGTGATGGTGGCTACGAGGCCCAAGACGACGCCGACGAAGAGCGGAATGAAAGCAAGGGATGCTTGGCGGGGTGTCCAGTGCCGGTCTTGGACGAAGGAGATGGGAAATCCTTCGAAGAAGAGGAAGAGCATGCCATAGAGGAAGCTTTGGTAGAGTGTTATAAGTACGAGAATGGGTTCGGTGCTGAGGAGGACTGCGAACTTGAATTAGTAACGTTGCTGCAGATTTGTTGGCATGATTCAGGGGAGGAATCTTACTCCATGGCCGGATCAAATATTCCTTAGCAAAAGATACGAAATCTGTACGATCTTCGTCTAATTTGCTGTGGACCGCCCAATTTTTCGTCTCATGGCGTACTCTTTCGGCCTTGGCTTTCAGTAGAACCGGCGCATAGGTCTCTGGAAGGGCAAAAAATGCGAATATACCGAACGTGTAGGCAAAGATGGCAGTAATCCACATGGTCCATCGCCAGCCCAGATGGCTGTATGTGATGAAGTTTCCAGCTATAGGAGCAATGACAGGTCCAATGAACGCAGTTGCAACGAAAACGTCCATGCCGATTCCGCGGCTCACGGCGGTAGGCCATACGTCAGTCAAGGCACCACCTGTCACGGCCATAGAGGAGGACCCAAATGTACCACTGAAGAAGCGGCAGATCATGATCGTATAGATATTCTGAGCAAGCGCCACAGGAAGACAAAAGGTTGCAAACAGAATCATGCCATAGACGATAGGGGAGCGTCGCCCCATCTTTTCTGACAGTGGACCGAAGATCAAGGGTCCGAATGTGTAACCCTTTGCATCGTCATTAGCAGTGTCACTGTGATATCTAGAGATAGGTCAATTGGGCGATAACGTACCATTAGAAACAGCGAAGTGGTGAGGACTGTGACTTCGCTTCCGACATGGTACTCTGCGTCCAGAAAAGGACCAGCAGCGCTCAATATGCTGGTGCCGATATTGACAATCAAGGGAAGCGAAACGAGTACACCGCTCACAAACAACTTGCGCTTGAAGGACCAACTGGCAGGATTCTCTGGATCATTGAGACCATCCCAAGCAATAAGGTCAGGGTCTTCCTCAGGCTTTGGGGGCAGCTTCTCAAGATCTAGCAGCGAGGGAGACCGTAGCTCTGTCTCGCTGCTATGCGTCAATGAAGGATCAGGTCTTTCTGATCTTTGATTGTCGTGTTCTAACGAGTCTCTAGGAGTATCACCGTCCATTGCGAGAGGCAAGCCACAGTATGTCACGTGACCAAAATGCTTGGCACTAATTAAAAGATGAGTTATCCGAAAAGGAAAAAGACAGGCAAGCTAGTAATAGAGGAGAGTTTCGCGGAAAGAGTCAGGATGGGATGAGATGACGCAGTGCGAGTGACATTGATACCGTCAGTAATTCAGATTTCAGGTCCGTGGGCAAGCTCTGGGGGTTTTTGGCACTCCGAGCAACGGTGCTCGGTTGCCGAAGAGCGAAAAAAATTGAACGCGAGCAGATCTTGACGGAGACGTACAGCAAGCAGAAGCATGTTGAGGCGCTGAAGATTGGTAATAAAAACGCTTCGACATCTTGCTCTCCGTCCGCATTCGCCGTGAGCGTGAAGGAGAAAGTTTAAAAGCGGTAGCAATCGGTACTTTGCAGAAGTACAATCAAGTTTCCAACATAGTGAATAAGCATCATGGGCTCCCTTCCTCAAAGTTCTGACTCCTCCTCTACCTACCCACCGTTCAAGAACTCAGGTAATCTCGATGGCTTGAAGGAAGTTCAAATCACGCCTTGTCTGGGTTCAGAATACAAAGATGTCGATGTCACCGAATGGCTGAAAGCCCCCAATTCGGATGACATCCTTCGAGATTTGGTGATCGCAAGTGAGTACCTACATTGATAAAGGCCTCAACGCGTATTCAGTTCGAAAGCTGACCATTGGTCGCATAGCCGCCGAGCGCGGCGTGGTCTTCTTTCGCAACCAGAATAATATGACCAACGACTTGCAAAAGGAGCTTTGCAAGCGACTCAACGATCTGAGTGGTGCACCCAAGGAGAACACATTTTATCGTCATTCACTTCTCGCCATGCAGGGCGAGGACCCTGAAATGGGCAAAGTTGACCAGGATCGCCTTCAAAAAATGTACAGCCCTCCCAAGGAAGGAATGCCTCGACAGACCCATGTCAGAGACTGGCATTCGGATTCCTCCTTCGAGCCTATGCCTCCGAGCTATACAGTCCTTAGAATGGCCGAACTCCCTGCTGCGGGAGGCGGTAAGATTGAATACCTTCATCTCAACACCCCATGCAAAAACTGACACGAACCCTCTTGCAGACACCCTCTGGGCCTCCGGATATGAGCTCTACGACCGCCTCTCCCCACCCTGGAAACGCTTCGCTGAATCGCTAATGGCCACGTACAAATCACCTGCGCTCGCCAACGCTGCGAAGGAGAACCCCAAGGGAATGGACAGCGGTCCCCGCGGCGCGTCCGGCAATGTAGGATTGGACTTTGAATCGCACCACCCGGTTGTACGAACGCATCCCATTACGGGTTGGAAGAGTATGTTTGCGGCCGGCACCAACTGCTTCCGCATTGATGACGTAACGGACATGGAGAGCGAGCAGATCTTGACAAAGGTGATGCGTCTAATAACTGAGAATCATGATCTTCAATGCCGGTTCCGCTGGGAGGATCCGGGTGATCTTGGTGAGTCGCCGTCCCTACAATCGACAGAGACCTCAGTTGGCCGTTCATCAAGCTAACACGAAGGTCATGGTAGCTGTCTGGGATAATCGCTGCACTTTCCACGCTGCCACAGCAGACCATTTTGGCTTGGGCTCGCGCGTTGGGTGGCGATGCATGATGATGGGTGAGACGCCATTCCTGGATCCGGCGAGCACTGGCCGCAAAGAAGCTACTGGGGGATGGCCGTACAAAACCAAGGCAAATTGAGTTTCTCTTCGATTCGATGTCAGATGGCAATTAGAGTCATTGTACAACTGTTCAATGGGTGAGATGGTTGGCAAATAGAGATAGAAATTGTATATAGTATATATGAAGGAAGCTACACGTTCGTTCTCACCGTCGGTCCAAAGCAAGCCTTTACGGGTAGCTAGCTTCATCCGGCTAGAGGGGGATACAATGCGTATATCTCAGTCTTTTTTGTCCTCGATGCGTATTTCGTAGCATGGACTCTCGGCACCCAACAAATTTAACCCTGGAGAACATCCACCACCATCTCCCAGCCCCATGGCCTCTAAATCTCTATAATAAATGTCACTGACGCCGCGTTTCCGCTCGGCTCCCTTCGCCCTACTATCTATCTCAGATATCGAGTTTTCTAGATTCTTTGACGCACGAAAGTATCTGGGAACGATCATGGCTGAGTGATCATGCAAAGCTTGCGCGTTACCATCCACCACTCCTAATGTGATAATATTATAGGAAGGAACCGTATAGGTAATGAATTGAGTACATACTAACTCTTGCGTGTAGAAAATTCAGGCAAATCACGTCTTGTCTGCTCTTGTAATCTCAAACGTATGTATACCAAGTGCGAAATCACTCGGTCTTTTTAACCAGGCTTATGGACGTTACGCAGCGGAAACAGAGTAACAAGATGTTTTATATAAGCGTACCATAGAGGTACAGCCATCTTATGCGAGGTATTCAGAAGATTGCCATAGCATTTGGAGGAGACGAGACGCCCCCTGGCTGGTTCAGTGGCGTTGAGGTGAAGAAAAAGGACCAGCGGTCCAATTGCTTACACGTCTGGGCAAGCTGCTCGAGGTCGAAGAGCTCCCCTATAAGCAGTATCTTTGTCAATTCGAAGACCAAGTTTGCAGTGATCACTTACCTATTGGCATCCCCCAACCTGCAAGTATGTACTCGTGCAGCAGAATGGGACCTTGTGGTGGCCAGACCTAGAATAACAGATTCAGCACATATTCATGTTTCCGTTCGGATATCAGGATGCTCACTTCAAAAGCAAACGCATCACCAGCGACAGCCGCAAACCCACTGTTCCACAAAAACTCCAACATCTTCTCAGTAGCCTCCACACCAACATGTGAAGGGTTTCCAGCAGCGCCATAAGCAGCTTTATCCGCCATTGACATACTATCCCACGCTTTAGTCGTGCCACTACGGACCAATAGGATGTCTCCTTTACGGAACTCGATGTTACAATCACTAGCGATCTCAAGGAGCTCCAAGAGCTTGATCTCATATCTTTCGAAGCCACTGTACTTGACGCCATTCTTCTCAGCGTACGAGACATAATCGATCAAGACTCCACGCCCCGCAATGCCTGCCTGGGCCCAGTGCTGGATGCCAATGCGGTCACTGTGGCGGTCCTGAATCTCGGCCGCCGTGGTACCGCCATAAAAGAGACGCTCGGGTGGTGGCTCGTCGCCTTTGGCAGGGACGGCCTGAGAGCAGTGACGCAGGCCATCCCATTGCGTGCCATTCTCTACAAATGGTGTCAACTAATTGACATCTTGCTTTTGCGAGATTGAGAAGTGGAAGACAAACGAGGATTCATCAGATAAACATCATCAAAAGCTACCCCCTTCACAAGAGGTACGATGTGATGTTGAGTCTTATGGCGTCCAGCCGCCGAGTACTCTAATTTAGTGAGGTCCCAGTTCATGGTAACTCGCTGTCCCGTCTTGATTTCCTCTGCTGCCGTCTTGGCTACCAGCTCCGGAGTAAGCAAAGATACTTTCCCCATACCTTCTTCATGACTCGAAGGTTCTCCAACCCACACCTGGCGAGGATTGGGTAGCTCGTCGTAAGGCGTGTCGTAGATCGAGGGAGGCATAGCGATAGAACGGTAAGCGTGAGCCAATCAAGAATGCCAGTCTAGTGACCGAAGAATCAAGATCGACTAGAGAAGATTTAGTAAGCTTGACTGCTGCTGGAGACAGACTACTAGTCAAGCGAGAGGGGTCAAAGCATAGGGAACATCAGCGCTAAAATCATGACGCTCAGCTTACGTGATCCACACTTCGGCGGCCGAAGGCCGCGTTGATGTACACAAGTAGCAGCAAGTCCCGGACCGATAGGCGAAATAGTCATCCAATGAGCTGATGCTGACATTAGCTCATCCCCGATTGATGCTGATAGGCTACAAATGTGGCAGAATGGAAGCGAGTCCCTGAGGTCTTCTCCTCGACAGCCTCATATCAAATTAGACAAGGCTGCCAATAGATCGAGTTATCCTAAGATGAGAATAAGATATTTGATGGCTTTTGTTGGTGGAATTTGTTTCAGTGTACAACTTTTAAGAGCTGCGAAGATGTGAAGGGCCACTAGATCAGCTCCAAGATCACGGTTGCAAATCCATTTTGCAATATGTCTTTGGACAGACCCCTTTATTGGGCTGTAAGGAATGCGCAGCCATCACCGTATGAGCGAGGTGAATTTCGTTCTAATCCACAGAGCGAAGGTAGTAAGATAAATATATTGAGATCTATGAACCCGGAACTCGTTATCTCATTCAATTTTAGTACAACCCAATTATCTAGATGCATCAGCCCGCACCATTTCGAACTCCCAGCATCCGCAACACATAGCCCAGAGTAATCCAGCATCTTATGCCTCGTCCTCACTACTTCCATCTTCCCCTTCAGTATCACTCCACTATCCCAATCATTAGCTTTCATCAAATTTCCCAGACCGTGAAGGATTTTCCCTACCTCATCCAATAACTTCCTCAAAGTCTCACTCCCTGTCAATTCTCCAACCTCCTCCACATACTCCTTGCTAAGCTCAAACGTCGTTGCTGTCAAATTCGGCACATACCTCCCGACAAACTGCTCCGGCACCACATCCTCAAGCCGGATTTGTTTGCTTAAGAAGTTCCGGAAAGCATGGACGCCAGGACGGAGGAGGGAGGAATGGAAGGGGATGTCGATGCCAGAGAGGGGGACGGTGGCAGGTGTGCGTGTAAGGGTGATGGGGAGGGGAAGGTTGTGGGAGGCGCGGATGAGGGTGGTGATTGTGGTGGTTAGGGGGGAGTTGGGGGAAGGCGTGAAAGCTGTGAGAGGGGGCTGGGTGGTGGCGATGTGGGTTAGAAGAGTGGAGAGGGTGTGGAGATTTTTTAGCTGGTTGGGGCTGGATTAGCGGCATGGATGCTGCGCGAGAAGCAAGAGACTTACATGGCCAGCGCACACATATTGTTGAGCTTCGACGTTATAGTTGACGATTTCGAGAAGGAGTCCGCTTTGCTCGGCGATTGTCTCGACAACGTATTTGAGTGCTTTCTCGTCAAAACCTGTTGCATTGTTAACAGTGTTCGTGTTCGTCTGCGCCTAGACAGCGCCATGGGCTGAGTTCTTGACCTTTCATTACTCGCGAAGGATTCACCGCCATCATGGAGTAGTCAGTCCTCCCATGCTCATCCCGCTCCATCGACACTGACATTGTCAATCCCCGGTAGAAAGCCACACTAACCAGCCTCTCAATTGGCATGAAATCCGTCATTGACCCCAGTGCTCCGTATTCGCCCAAAGAGTGGCCAGCAAACTTTGCGCCTTGCTGGGCCAAGCCTTTGGATTGCAAATCTGCAAATGTGGCCTTCTCTAGCAGAGTGAGCGTCGGCTGGGCGAACTGGGTCAGGAAAAGAAGACCAGCAGGGTGCATGAAGGTGTAGGAGCTTGTGTTAGGTTTGAGATCACGAAGTATGGGTTCGGTGTAGGTTGTGCCGTTGGGGTCGGTGCGCTCGATTTGCATGGAGAGATAGTTGTTGCGGATGCGGCGGCCGCGTTGGCCACCGAAGTGCACGGTGAGTGATTTGGGATTGTTTCTGACGACCTCGAGCAGTGACCAACCTATTTGATACGATGTCAGTATAGAACAGGAGATGCGATCATGAGACTGGACTTACCATAAGTTTCCATCATGTGCTTATCGGCTTTGTCCCAGATATCTCTTACAACAGCACTAGAGGCATACATCTCCATACCCATACCCTTAGCTTGGCTTCCTTGGCCAGTGAAAACATATGCCGTTTTGGGCTCCTCAATCTCAGCCTCGGCTTTGAGAACCGTATCACCGGATCTCTCGTTGATGGCAGTGACCTCGATAAACTTTCGGCCCTGTACCATGCCGGTATGTGACATCTTCACTTGGATTTTGTCTCCGGGGAGCACCATGCCAGTGAAGGAAGCAAACCATCGTTTGAAACATTGTGTTTCCCCCCTAGCCATCCACTGTTCTGTAATGGAGCGCACCGCAGCGGATGTATACATGCCATGCGTGATGGTGCCTGGAAGATTGGCATATGTTGCAAACATATCAGATACATGGATCGGATTGTAGTCACCGGACACTCTCCCATAAAGCTCGTTGCTTCGTGGTGCCCTGAAACTCGATGCCTCACCTTCGTCGACGTTGCAGGGATTCTTAAGTCTTATGAGTCCCTCTGGAGGCGATCCCCAACGACTCAAGAAATCTGTGACGGGATTGCCGGCACACCTACCAGCTTTGTAGTCAATCGAGCCGATTTGCTTCAGTCCTCCTTCGGTAGATGTAGACAGTATTCTTCCGGAGACTTCGAGACTGCTGATCAAATTCTTACCAGCGTAAGTGTAATGTGTCTCGGGCTCGAATCTCGACTGCTCCCCCTTCAAGTCTGCGGAGTCGTCATCCAAGAGGAACCACTCTCGACCACGTAGGAGCGCTTGGAGCTTGGTAGAGCGCACAGTGAGTGATACAGGTGGCTCTTTGACGACTTTGAATGTGTTTTGGAAATCTTGGTGTGTTCCTTGGAAGAGGAAAGTGGAATTGACCTCCATTACAGGCTTCCCACCGCAGTTGATAACCGCCAAGACATCCACAACTTTTCCGGAGTCCTCAATATAGACGCCCTGGATGGAAGAAGTTGAGTGTAAGACATCGCCGATCTTCAAAGCCTTCGCACCTGTCATGTATTTGAAGCTGTTCGATTTGTGGACCAGTCGCAGAAGATCGCCCTCGACTTCACGACACAACAGCGGTTTCATCAAGACCTCCCATGAAGCTAGAATAGCTATGTCCATGGATACATCCGCGGGCAATTCTTCAGACTTGTTCGGATTTTGCTTTTTGCCTCCAACTGCATGGGTGAAGCTAGATATCAACTCTTTTGTAAGGGTGACAGGAGCTCCCGCGAAGCTGGATCGGAGAGTTGTCTTAGGGAATTGCGAAAGGTGTTTACCAAACCACAGCTGAGAATAGAAGTCTTTTAATCTGTCGTTCCTGTCATCCATGACTTCGGAGACCGGGAATACTTCGTTTGTAGGGTCATAATTGAATCGCAGGGAAAGTTTTGCAAAGCCGTGTCCTCGCGTCCGGAATTCGAAAAGATCGACATTCAATGCGTGATTGTCCTTACAGGTTATGTTTGCGATTTGTCGATAGGAGTCGCTGTTTGGGGTCAATGCGAGCAAGCTCACTCTAGATTCTTCAAGATGCTCGAAGCTGTCGATCTCTAAAGCCACACCGTATTTAGGGCTAAAGATCTTCCGTATTGGGTTGGTAGCCTTAGTTCGCCCCTGCAAGACAAAGCACACGTCGAAGATTTCATGAATCCACCCACTGACTTGAGCAGCTATGAATGTGAACCAAGTCTGAGGGTCTGGAAGATTGCCCTTCTGATCCAACTTGAAACGCATCTTCCCTCCGTATATCTCGAAGTCTATGTTAGATACACTCGGACTGGCTGTGGGCTTACTCCCAAATCCTTCTCCGAGTTTACTGTCACCCGAAGACAGAGACCTTTCTCCAAGGCGTGTGATATAAGCCTGGTGCATGCCATCCAGGATGTTTCTGGCCGACTCGTCGACTTCTTTAGAGTAGTGCGCGGCCATAGGGCCTTGCAATATGCATGTTCGGCCAACATCCTGATCGATCACAGCCTCCACATCCTCTGCTTGCCACAGCGAATCCTTCTTGAACCACACCTCAAAATTCTCATCGAGACAAGGCACAAAATTAACAGGCTTTCTTCCTGGCTGCTTGCAAATGGACAAGAAGTATTTGACATCTTCAGGGCTCAGTAGTTGCTCCTGACATTGCGGTATGTTTTGCGCGAGATCATTTGCAAACACGAATGGGCGTTCGAGGTCACATTCCTGAACATCTTTCTTGAGCGCGAATCTTTCATGGACTCTCGAGACGAAGTCAAGTATTATTGCTTTGTACGACTTGTCAACCCACCGAGATTGATGAGCCACATACATGAGCTCGATCATACGTAAGACAACCTCATGATAAGTCATGTCTTCCAGGTCAATGGTCTCTCCAGAAGCGTTCGTTGGGAACCAGACCTTTGCATAGTCGGCATTGAGCTTCCGAATGATATACTCCCTGTGAGATTCGAGTGCAGCAAGACGCTTCCCGCCGTTGAGGCTGAAGATCATGTTATCCATCTCTGACCAGAAGAGGACCCCTCGAGTGGCAATTTTATGGATCGGTTGTCCCATTTCCGATAGAACGGTGATCACGCCACCAGTTTCTCGATCATAGGAACCAGCCCAATCCG
Source organism: Cladonia rangiferina (assembly GCA_023065455.1). Classification (NCBI taxonomy): domain Eukaryota; kingdom Fungi; phylum Ascomycota; class Lecanoromycetes; order Lecanorales; family Cladoniaceae; genus Cladonia; species Cladonia rangiferina. Next base: position 159,996 of record JAJREH010000023.1, on the reverse strand, counting down.
CATCTGGAACGCCTTTGGCCTCAACAATGGCCTGTTTAGCTTGGATTGAGGTATGAGCCTCTTTCGCGACCATCATCCGACTTCCGAGGAGGATTGCATCGAATGGCATCTTAGGGTAGCCAAACTCTTCGGCCCAGTCTCCCGTCAGATATGGGTATGAGTCTTCAGCATCCCCGAATCCACTTCCTGCAACGAGTATTATATTTGGGCATCTTCGAACTCGCCCGTACATTTGCAACATTGGAGTATGAAAATCTTCAAATGAATGGTGACCACCTCCTCGACCGCCAGTCCATTGCATGATTATTGGGAAATCTGGATGTGCGTTCGCAATGTCGATGACCTGCCTGACGGACTCGACGGATCCCGGTTTGAACCCTATGTATTTTAAGCCAATTGTGGTGATGTAATCGTGAGCTATGTCAACAGACGGGACACCGGCACCAATCGTGATTCCGTCTACAGGTACTCCTTCTTGAATTAGCTGTCTTATCAGAGGAATCTGCCAAGCAATTGCTCGGGGGTTGACGTAGATTAAGTTCACTGCTAGACCACGTCCAGCGGGAATGTTGGATGTAACATTGAGTATGGCTTGCTTGAAGGCCTCTGCATTAAAGTAGCCGCCGCCAGCAAGCTCAACATGGAATCCAGCATTGCAGATAGCGGCAACAAAATCCCATGGAACCGTTGTGGGTGTCATGCCAGCTACAATAATAGGCGGCAGTTTCAAGAACTTGCTGAATTTGGTCTCAACCAAAGTTTGGCCGGAGGCAGTCTTCGTCACGCGAGGGCCAAATTCTGTTTCCCAATATTGGCTTGTCCTCGAAAGTGATGTGTGTGCGTCAAATAGCTCAGCTTTGGAGCCAACGTTGCTGTCAAATGGTCTCAGTGATCCGGCGGCAATAACGCGCGCTCCGGTTCCCTCCTTCATCTGAGCCATAAGGTTACTAAATTGTCCAGGCCCAAACTCGATAATGTGTGTTGCACCAGGCAGCATGGATGCAGCTGGCCAGTCAACGAGCTCGCAAGTCACCATACGGACCAAGTCAGGTATGATATTCGAGTCACCAGCATTCCTAAGGTCTGTTCCTGTGCTCGTAGATATCACGGCTGTGGCAAGTTCATTGCCTCTGATGATACAAGACTCCAATCTGCTGAGTATTCGCTGAGTTGCATTTGAGAGATAATGACTGTGGAATGGAGCCGATATAGGCAGGAATTGCGAAGATGTCTCCAACTTCCTCTTGTTGTATGGAATTCTGCTTTGATCTTCACCTTTGGAAGCTTTCGAGGTTCGCAGATGGAGCGCTAACCCTCTGAGTGATTTCGGTGGCCCCGCCAGAACGACGTTATCTCGTGAGTTGACCAGTGCGAGATATACCTGTTGGTCTTTGGCTAGGCCTTTGTTGGCAGTTCGGACGATATCCTCAACTTTGTGTCGTGATTGTCCCCTCACGCTAAGCATGTGAGAGGGTGCGTTCTCACCATTCTCCAAGCTGTCATGAATCTGGTGACCGGACAGAGTGCTCCCAGGGGCATCCTGATGACTTTCGTACCCCATCCAGAAAAGGATTTCTAGAGATAGCCGAGCCGCTTCATAGAATTCTTCCCAAGTTCTTGCTTTCGCTACGCAAGCAGCGACCACTATGCCTTGCGAGTGGCCTGTAACGGCTTGCATGGCATGTATTGCCTCGCCTGGAGTCATGTTCGCTGCCTTGCACATAATGCAGAAATTTGCAAGATTGACTAAACCGAGGATTGTGAAGCTGATGGGTGCTGAGGCAAGATAAGCAGGTTCTAGGGAAATCTCCTCATCGTCCAACCATTTCCGAATGTCCAGCCCCTCATTGTTGTAGAAGTCTGTCGTATCATTCGTTTGGGATAGCTCATTTAGAAAGCTACCTGTAGAGGAGATGAGATCCTGGAGCAGAGGCTTGTATGTTGTCCAAAGATCTTTCAAATCACCGAGACAATCTGCATTAGCATTTCCTTGGCCAGTGAAGATTGAGCAGATTCTCCGATCACTCGGCTTAGGATGTCTCCACAAAAGTGGCTCGTTGACCCTGAGATCTCGGGCGGTGTACTGAATTGCCCTATAGTAGGCCGTCAAAATGACCTTTTGGCGCTCGAGGGAGACATCGAGCGCTGAGGCAACAGTGTGTATATCGCTATACACAACAAAGTCTCTGTCCACAGCATCTAGAATTTCTCCAACATATCTTCGGTGGGCCGTGTCATCATGACATCTCGTCCTTTCAAGCTCTTTAGGGAGGTATTCAAGGAAGAGAGCCATGATCTCTAGTGTTTGTAATGGTGATGCTGAAGCGTCCACCTCTTCCTTTTCGGCCAAGACAGAATTCTTGAAATCATCGCAACGAGGCCACAGGCATTTGTGGGCATCTTTTGATACAGAAATGGTATAACGAGCAGACTTCCACTCCATTGGGAAGTTGCGAGTGCTTGAAACATTCGATGACGCTGGATCATGGCTGTAGTCAGAAGATCCCGTCTCAACCCACGACATTGGTGTTCCAGGCGCAGCCTGTTCCGTATTGATTCTTGTCGCAATGGGTGTTGAGGCCATGTTCGCGATTCTCGATCTTTGAATCAGATGAATTTCCTTCCAAAATTGTTGCGTGGATAAGGCTAGTAGTTTGCAAAACGAAAGACAACAGTGTGCTGGAACCAGGAGAGTAGTGTTCAGGAACAATCTCGCTAACCAATTCCTCTTGATGTCTGGATAGGCAGCCAGTATACTCTGAAAGGAACGCCTCCAATGAGCGCATTCAACATAACAGCAGCACACAAATACTGCATGAAAATACTTGCTAACTCCCTTTGCACAATTGTGGGAAGTGACATCGCCGGCGGCCGGTCGATCGCTGTGATAAACATGGTGAGCGATGCTTAACCCGTGCCGAGATGTGACAATGCCGCCCAGCAATGACTCCACAGCTCCGTCGTTTCATTTCGAAAACCTCGGGCTTCAATCAAAGTAAAGGATAGAGCTTTTTGAAGCCGACGACTCGGCTGCCGAGTACCGAAAAATGAGTAGTTGTGCTGATCTCACTAGTTCGGCTATGTCACGTGACCAGAGACACCCCCATCTGCTCCGAAATTGTGTCGGCATCTTCTTGGAAGCAAAAGCAGATGATGAAACTGAGTAAAGGAACTCTTATACAATCGCTCCTCCAAGTCTGTCTCTGAATTGCAACTACCTCAGAAGTCTTTCAACGGTAATTCTTTCAGCGTCCACCATGCCGCTTGCTGACGATAATACAAAGCGACTGTACGACGATGTTCTTGTCGCCATCGTCAATTATGTATACGACTTCGAGATCAGAAGTGACGTTGCGTGGCGTAACGCGAAAGTAGCGCTGCTAGACGCCGTGGGATGTGCCATCGAAAGCCTCGAGATAAGCGAGGAGTGTGCGCTCATGTTAGGGCCGGTCTGGCCAGGGGCAGAGGATGTGCCGAACGGATTTAAACTTCCAGGCACGAGGTTCCAGCTAGACCCAATCAAGGGAGCTTTCGATATGGGAGCGATGATTCGTTACCTGGATCACAATGATGCATTTCCTGGTAGCGAATGGGGCCATCCATCTGGTATCTTCGAGACCTCCACGGCCAAAGTTTCTGCAGACATGTAACCTTCCACAGATAATCTGGGAGCCATCCTCGCAGTCGCAGACTGTATGAGTCGCGCGTCTGCCTTAGTGCCCAATGCCACCGGCCCGCGAGCAACCATCCAAACGGTCTTGATTGCCATGATCAAAGCATACGAGATTCAGGGCTGCTTCCAGATCAAGAATGCTTTCAACAAAGTCGGATTAGACCACACCATCCTGGTTAAGATTGCGTCAACCACGGTTGTATCCTGGATGCTGGGCCTCACCACTCAGCAAGCCTTAAGCGCCCTATCCCATGCGTGGACGGACGGTCATCCTTTGCGGGTGTATCGACAATCTCCTAATGCGGGACCAAGAAAGGGCTGGGCCGCAGGTGATGCATGCATGCGAGCAGTTCATCTAGCTCTTCTTGCTCGTGCCGACCAACCAGGAGCTCCCACAGTGCTGACACAACCAAAATGGGGTTTCTATGATGTTCTGTTCAGAGGTCAATCATTTCAGCTCCCTCGACCATTTGGTACGTGGGTCATGGAAAACATTATCTTCAAGGTAAACACGGCCGAGGGCCATGGCATGACAGGAGTAGAAGCTGCTTTGCTTATTAGCCAAGAGCTGCGTGAGCGGAACTTATCACCCGAGCAAGAGATTGCTCATATCCAAGTGCGAACCCAAGCGGCAGGCATGACCATCATCAACAAACAGGGACCACTACACAACGCTGCCGATCGCGACCACTGCATGCAATACATGATCGCTGTAGTCTTGCTCAAGGGGACTATGATCGTCACCAGCGACTACCAAAACGATAGCGAATGGGCTAACAGCACCGCAGTCGAGCAATTGCGCGCAAAGATTGACATGGTAGAAGACCCTGCCTTCACAGCCGACTACCATGATCAAGACAAACGCAAAGTAGCAAACGCGCTACTGGTGACATTGACAGATGGTACGAAAATGCCAGAAGTCGTCGTAGACTATCCTCTAGGTCATCCAAAGAGAGAAGATACGGTCGAGGCGGTCAAGCAGAAGACGCGTCACAATTTGGGCCTAAGATTTTCGCAGGATCAAGTGGATAACATCATACGGACGACTGAGGATACGGAATTCCTGGATATGTCGGTCAGCAAGTTTGTAGATATGTTCACCCACTGAAAACACAGCCTATTTTGAAGGGTGAAAGTGGTAATAAAGTGTTGTTTGTGTGTCAAATGTTTGCGGTGAATAAAACGCGTGAATTGGTGGCCGAAGTTATGACGTACGCGCTTCTCCATCTAGACTAGTGTATCTTTAAAATACCGAAAATTTCGACAGTTTTGAATATCAAAACATGACTCTCACAGGAAAGAAACTATCTACTCTGCACGAGACAATCAACGAACAAGATATCAACTTGGTAATAGTTCATGATTCGATCATTTTACTGAGAGATCTAAAGACTCCCAGTCTTCATATCCTTGGGATACTCCACTGAGTGCAATCAACATCGTGCAAATGCCCTTTTCGCCTTATAATTTGCTACTGGCTTTTGTAGCCCGAATGATATCTATGCATGATCTAGACACCTTCTCCCTCTCGCGGTCCGCCGCTTTCATTCCGAGCCATCACCTGTGGAACAGTCCTGCCGCCTGACCCCCAAGCATATCATTGGAATGAATAGAGCGGAGTTGTGCGGCACATATTCTCAAGGTTTTCATTGGACAGTTGGCTTGTGACTGGCGGAGCATTCGCCGCGTATGAGAACTGAAAGTCATTAGGGAAGTCGGATTTTCCAGAGGTTGGCATCATTTCGGGCATTGCCTGTATGCTGTCACTCAAGGGTGGATAGCTCGTGGTCCACAAAAAGTCATCCCCCGTCATTGACAGGTTCGAAGCTGGATTGGAAGACATTGGAAAGAGAGAGTCTGAGGACCTAGACCAACAGCCTAGCTCAGTAGGTGATTGATCGGGAAGAGGGAAAGATGACATGATTGGGCCTGTGGCTGTGCTGAATTCCTTCGCTCCCTTAATGCTCAAACAGACATTGGAACATAACTTAGTCGCGATCTTCACCTTAGCCAGGTATGAGGATCGAGATGGGGTTTCGGCTTGATTGTTGATACGCTCGGCCACACACGTTAAGAGCTGGATGTCCTCCGGAGGGGTATTCGACACGTCTTCTGTGACGCTTTTATAAAGCTCCACGAAGGCAACCAGCGGATAATGCAGAATTATGCTATCGGAGAGTCAGTAAAGCCATCGCATATATGAAACGAGAATGCGATGAGATGTGTATTACCGTTCAAGAGCGACGTTTGACGCGATTGTAATTGATGCTTCGCACAAATGTTTAATTATGTTCAAGCTGGTACGCGCATTTGAGAGTAATTGAACCCTGCTTTCTTTGTGCTTGCTTCGACGCAAAACCAGGATTTGTGAGGTCAGCATAGCGTAGCGTAATTCGAGAGCGGACGACGACCTCTGGGGGGTCCAGTCTGCTTTTTCATTCAACAGCTGTTGATGTTTTGTCGCCCAGCTGTTCAACTTCTGGTTGAGCGTCTCCACCTTGCGCTGCTGTTGAGCATCAGAGGCTCTGCTTGACACAGCAGAGTAAAGATTTCGGTATATGCTCTCATTGATGTAGGCGAGCTTTATAGCTGCGATCCAATTGTCGCATAATGGCATGTCGTTGGTTGCTGCAGCAGAGGGTAGCGGCACGTCACAGTCGAACCCATGCAAGTGGCAACTTTGACCGCACATTAGAGCGAGCTGTTTATCGATGGTGAAGAGTGTCCAGAACAGATTAACTCTTTCTGCCTCAGAGGTGTCTCGATCGCCCGTCGAATTGACTTGTTGATGTAGACCTACGGCTTTGGCCACTTGGCACGCCAGGGAGAAGAGTGTCTCGAAAATGGTGTGACGGAAATACTTGAGCGCTACAAGAGCCTATAGATCGTCAGCCAACTATCCAGGAAGTCCGAGCACAATTGTCGGAGGTTTTTGAGCAACCTTGAACTTACCATTGACAATAAGGCTTGCACATTTACAACCCGTGGCTGCAGAAGCCTTTCCATATTTCGGTAGCAGCGTTGCGCGTTCACCAAGAATGTCGTTTTTAAGCTGTCATCCATCGCACTCCGCGAGGGGCTGTCAGCTCCAGCGCCAGCTTTGGTGGTCAGAATCTGAAGAACAATGTTGTTAAAGCATGTCGCCCATGCTGGATCGAACTGATCTTGCTGAGGGTCGTATTGGAGTTTGATAGCTTCCAATAGGCTGCTTCTGGCAAATATTGGGAGAACAGGGTTCAGCTCTTTAAGAAATGAATCTAGAATGGTCTCTAGGAGGAAGCGTGGAGGGAGCGACAGAGGAGTATTGTCACTGCAATCTTCCAGCGCTGGTCCTGCAGCATTCCTCTGTAAATTTTCCGCCGCTGACTGTAATGCTGATCTTAGACCAGGGTCTAAAGCAGCGATAATCGCGCCATTTGACGATATCTGGGGGCTGTGGGAAATTTGAGGATCCGGCGAACCACGGGATCCTGCTGAGGATTGAGAAGGGTTGAGCAATTCCTCGGTGGTGGAAACGATCTCTACCCAGATCGAGTACATAGAGCCTGATCCAAAAAAGCGCTCGTAGCCCCCGCGTTCAGTGATTAGGTGTCGACCCTCTTGTTCAGGCAGGAGAGCCCGGTCCTCGCCGTTGTTGAATGGGCTCCCCTCGCTATCGATTTCCATCGATTGTGATCTTATTTGGGCAAAGCCATCGCTTTCTTCGTTTGATGAATTTGCCTTGCTCGACTCTAACAAGGTATTTGTAACGTTGATGTGTTGCTCTGTGGCATTCACCCATCGTATTATCGCGCCCTCAATTTTGTCCATTCGCTTTCCAAGTACATCTACATTATTGACCCTATTATTAAAAAGCAGCCATTAGTAACGCCTCGTAGAACGGCAAAAATGGCTTAGGAGGCAACTTACAGCTTCGTGGTATGGTTGACCCGTTTCCCTTTGTTAGAGAAGCCGCAGGGAACCTTAGCTTTCTTGCAATTGGAGCATTTGGGATGCTCGCGATTGCAACGAACCTTGCGCACGCGGCACTGATCACAAGCAGGTTCGTGAGAATGGCTATTCTGAGTTCCTGATGTTGGCGCTGGAGAGCCGCCATTGGGCCAGTCGAAATCTGGAGATTCTCTATCGTCCATTGTTGCGACTGTGCCAGCTCAAAGGCCAGTAAGTGAGCTAAGTCTGCAAGTGGCGGGCAGCGGGAGAGCTTGTCGAAATGGCTGATGATGGTTGATCATGAGAAGCAGATATAAGTTAGTTTTGAAGGAAAGGTGAGCAGGTTTCGGGCGGGCCTTCAAGATCTGCAACGCTGATGCAAGCCTGCAGATGGCTTTTGCCGTCATCCCTACCTTAGGCATGCGGGGATAAGCACTTGGACAGGCAAGCAGCAGGACCCTTACGGCTGCACAAAAAGGACCCGTGTCCAATCAATTCAGAATATGACATAGAGACCCTGCTTCCTAATGGTTTCCTAATACACAGACACTACGCCTAGTATAGTAATAGTCCCTTATTGGAGGACCGTAAGCAAAGAGCACCCCACTTGCCGAGATCTTGCCTGGTCTCATATTGAGCTGCGTCCACAACGAGGCTGACACATTTTTGTAGTGCTCCCGTTGAACGTCTCTCAACGGCGGACACATAGCGCAGAGATGTATTGTATTGAAGGAAACACTATTGTAGGTAAAAGCTCGTCGCATATTATTGCTAGCGTGCCAAGGCGTTGATCAGTTGTTTCAATACTATCTCCCACACTGCCAAGGTATCTTCGTTATGGTTTTACATGAGCGACTAAGGATAGACATACTTGATCTGTCGTGGAAGCACCTATACAATGGCCTCAGGATAGGGTGGGTGGAATCATCTGACTACGCGTCAATACTGTCTACAGCGATATCGGCAGAGCCCTCCGGACACGCTAAAGATCGTTTTGCTGGACATAGCAGGAAGCTTCGGGGTATGGACAGTGTCACGAGCCAATCGAGAGTTTTGCCGAATACAACAAGGAGAGAAAGATTAATAGAGGGTAGTCGTGGCGTAAATGGTAAGAGGAGAACGCTTTAACGCGTGTTCCATGACAACGTGGTGCAGATGGTATTAAGCGAAAACTCTGTTAGCGAACACTGCGCTTGACATAAGGCGGGATACATGCTTGTAATAGTTGCTCTTGCGACGCCTTACTGGAATTGAGCAAGTACAAATCACAACCAGGCAACCTGTTCGTGGGGCGGACATCATATCTTCGGTCTCCGATCGGACTGGAAGGATTGTGAAGTGCTCCACAGCTCAGCCATGTGCATCATCAAAATCCTATCCTATCATTCCCATTGTTGATGCCTACACGTGGACTGACAAGGATTGGCCTATAAAATCGCCGGTGCGGGCCATATGAGGCAGTAGTCATAGCAGATCACTGCAAGGGACTGACTAAGACGGAATTCTCCTCAGTCCGATCTCGTAGCGTGATGCAGATTAGACGATTTGTATAAGGGTGTGGTGGTATCAGTCATTGAGAATTTAAACTTTATCTGACATCGTTCAAGGCGAATGGTGTTGCTAAGTTCGTTCGCCTACCTTATACATCTCTTATATCCCTTTTATTCGCCTCGGTGCCCGAATATAACAGACTAATCTTGCGAATACTAGCCTCGTCCCTGTCAAGATCAGATGGAATGTTCCATGAGTTTGGATGGAGGTATACGGAGCGGGTTGTGATGTGAAGCACAGTATGCTCGTCAATGTAAGATGGGGTTGGAGGATGGTGCTGTGCTTTTTCGTCCACTTATATACAGTAGAGACTTATGAAATGGTAAGTAGTGTAGGTTTGTTTTGATCTTTGAAATCTTCTTACGTTTTATTAGCAAGTCTTTCGGTCTCTTCTCTTCTAGTTACTCTTTTCAAAAGACTTCATCGGACTTCCCGTGAACAATATTTTGATTTACACACCTCTATCTTCTGAATATCAGAGTGTCCGTGCATGACTCTATTGTGTCCTATCTCCTGTACTTCCAATTCCACCTCAAACAGCTCGACGAACAATGCTACTATACGCAGCTCCTCAGTCGTCGACCCAGAATGCGGTCCTTAGCAGTCCCCCATCGTTTTATGCATCAACTGCTATGCCTCAGTACGTTCAGGTCACTTCTACCGTCAAGTGATCAATGACTCAGGCCACGAGGATACCTTTCTATCAACTTCAGTTCCAACAGACCCCAACTTCGACGAGATCGCTTAAGCTACTTTCCTTGTCCTTGACCGGACTCGTACCAACCCCAACTGTAGGAATCATGTTTAATACCACTCCATCAAGTCACGATCGTCCGATTTCTGCGTTAAATTTCCAGCGTCTTCATGTTGCCCGGGTCGTTCAAGGCTTTTATCAACAAAATGTTGTTAATTTGACCATCAATCCGCAAAATTAGAATATCTCACAGCCGATTCCGCGTTGTAGGCTTACGCTGGGGTTACATACCGGGCCGGCTTGATCTATATAGCCGGCGCTGGTGGCAATACAACAGATATCAATGAATTTCGACCAGGCATCTATACTTTTGACCACACGACAGGCAGATCAAACTTCCTACTAAGCAACTACTTCGGATACTATTTCAACAACGTCGCTGAGACCGCACAATCCAATCAGACACCGACATCTGGTTCAGAGACGACTGGGAGTCCCCCCGGCCAGCGGCCCCTACCTCCAACCCTGTCAACTTCTTCCAACCAAGCAGACTCGAACCCTTCTCCCGCCTAAGCTTACTCCTGGCTCGACCATACAGACGACACCTCCCCAAGTTCCCATCTTCGCCTACCGTATCCACTACCTATCGGCCTCATCCAAGTCTTCGACTCCATCCTCGTCCAAACCAACGGCATCGGCTCTCTCCCCTTCGGAGACCACCCTCTACAGAAGCGGCACCGATTTTGGCACGGGCCAGAGCTGTGACAATCAAGTGGACGCAAAACTAAGCTACATCAGCAACAGAGCACACTTGATATACGCGTTCGATGCGATAAATAACGGCACGCAGCTTAAAGGGCGAGGGCCGGTGTGGCTTAGTGAGGAGTTGGCACCTGATCGGTTTAGTGTTGCGAGGAATGGGTACTTGGCTACAGGGACAGGGTAGGGGTAGATCTTTTAGATGAAGTGGGGGGTTTTGCTGGTGAGGACCTGGACATTTTTTCTTGCCACCAATGTCGCCTGGATGGGTCCGGATCCGACGAATTTGGCTTTGCAGGGGCCAGCACTGGAGTAGGTGTGGCACTTTCGCGAGCTGTGTGTGTTGGGGATTGTGTGCTCCTTAGATACAGCTTTTGCGGGTCTGCTTTGAGCACATTGTGTATGACCCTTTTTAATGTGCTTTTATTTTCATTGATATGGACTCGCTGTAAAAGAAACGCACCTAATAAGTATGATTTGAAAGGCACTGCTTAAGATAATGATCAGAAATTTGCACTTTTTGTCATACATTTATGTCAGATAATCATCCGAAGGCACCTTTGATACCAAACAATATCCCTCAGGTGTCAATCTAAGTAGATCCGAAGCGGTGTAAGTTTAGCTTAATCCGTTTCTATGATCTGCGATGGAGATCCTAAAAGTTCGTACCGGAGGATAAAGTGTCCAGTAGAATATAGCACTACACCAGGGTAAGTCAAGGCGACGGAAGGTCTTTCCCCATCTCGCCATCGGAAAGCTTGGGAATCCTTCCATGAAGGATCATCAACCCTGTACGCCCCGCCCACAATACCCGCCGGCCGTTGGAGTATTATGCGAGATATATGTCAGCAGATGAGATTCGATCCAATTTGATCAACAATGAGGAGCGTCATTGTGCATGAGGCAGTCTTTACTTTGAGGGAGGGCAGAGTAGAGCCTCAATCCCTCCGGAAGTCGGATCACATCAGGGATGGCTTCTTCTCTCCCGTATACGCTGTTCATTACGCATGGGGTAGCAAGTCCCCAGCTCCTACCTTGTCCCCAAGCCTTTGCCGTGGATTATGGTTCGGAACACCATCGGCAAACCTTCACGTAATAGGAGACAATAAAGTAATGTTACCTGAGATGTAAGTCATAAAACCGTCTTACTCTCTTCAGCATATCGATCAAGTGCTTCCTTTCCTTGAATAGATGCCCTTCCCTTGGATACACTACAAATTCACAGGGCCAGCCCCATCTCAAACAACCCCGGTGAAATGCCACTGCCTGGCTCAAAGGTACCCTTTTATCTTCCTCTCCATGCAGAATCAGTATCGGTGTCTTTGTCTTCACATCTTTCATGTTCCAGATCGCGCTCCCTTGCCGTCCTTTCGTGTCATCTGCACTCGTCTCCCAAGGCGCGCTGCCAGCGAGCTCAGCATCGTACCACGGGGCATCAGAGGTCATGGACAGCATGTCCCAATCCGTTATTCCTTCACCGCATACTGCAGCTTTGAATTGAAAGTCTGAGCGAGTTACAGCGAGATAAGATAAGAAGCCACCTTGGGACAAGCCGCCAATCGCTACATTTTGTTCGTTGATGAAGCCTTTGGATATACCAGCTTTGACAAGTGAGATGATGTCGGAGTAGTCAGTTGTGCCCATTCCATGGCGAGCCTGACTTGCGTAGTGCTCCCCGTGCGAGCTGCCACCCCGGTAGTTGGGATAAAGCACAGTGTAGCCTGCTGAGACTAAGTAAGGGCCCCAATAGTAGTAACATGGATTGAATGCAACTGTTGTTCGGATATAGGGGCCTCCATGAACAAGCACGATTGTTGGCAGCAGTTTTCCCGCTGCTCCTTCATGCAAAGGTCTTATTATGATGCCATCACAATCAGTACCATCCTTAGCATTGACACACTCGAGTGGCACAGGAAAGCCAAAGTCGAAGTTCGCCAGTATTTTGCCATGCTGCGACAAGGTTTTCATAGGCGATACAGTCCCCAATGAGCGGACGTCTATTGGAAGTAAAGGGTCTTTGTAACGGTAAGCATGCTCATGTCCCGCAAACACAACGACTTTCTGATCATCTGCTTCGCCAAATGTGAGTACGTCCCAGGAACCTACTTCGCTTGGTGCATTCCAATCTACCACCAAGCCATCGGAGCCATCGGAGTCTGTCGATGTAAAAGATATTATCGTATTTTCTAGTCCACCTTGTATCAACGCCTTCAACTGCCCTGCCCTCATTTTCAATCCTACAGCACACTCCTTCTCCCCAAAAGCGAACCTTGACCACGTTCCTTCGCTTACCGACATTTCGTATATTGCTGAAGACGTCGCGCCACTATTTGGGGTAACACCAGCCAAGAAGAACAAACTGTCACAATGCCAGACTAAGTCCTTGAGAGGCCCAGGGAATTTTTCCTGGCCAATGCTATAAGCTTTCCCCGTGGCCATCTCGACTCTTTCAAATTGGACACCGTGATATCCAGCAGAGCTGCTTTCCGGCGTCTCCTGCAAAGCATAGGCAATACTGGTAGAATTTTCGGACCAATCATACTCTCTGACATGAGCATCCCTGGAAGACAGCGTAGTGACGTCACGCGTTGCAACCTGCAAACAACGCAGGCGGTTATACTCCCAGCCCTTGCCCCAGACTTCAACCCCACCATTCTCCTTCTCCTTGCTGTCTTTCTCTTGGCTGTTCTCATCAGGGCTCGTAAAAGCAATGTATTGCCCATTGGGATTTCACTTGAACTTTTCAATCTCCTTCTTGTTTTCTGCTTTGGTAACGGGATACGCCTCTCCCGCACCACTATCCAAATGCATAATATAGATCGCAGAGCTCTCACCATGTTTTGCTCTATCAGAAATGAAGGCAATGGCCTCAGTATCTCCCATCGGACACCATTGTGGTTTTACATCATTGTACAATCCAGACGTCAGCTGACGCGCCGAATACTCCTTTCCTGTATCTGCAATCCATAGAGAGCTGATGGTATGCTCCCCTGCTTTGAATAGTGGTGCGCAGGAATAGATCACATGCTTGCCATTGGGTGAGATCTGAACATCGTCCGGGATCAGGAGGTCGACGAGAGCTTCAGGCGTCACAGAGTCATATCCAGTGTCATCCATCACATGTGCGAACAATATCCGTGTTGTTTGCGCTACAGGTTAATATGCAGGCGGTTTAATTTTGACGGTCGTACTAGGTCTGCAATTGCGACAAGAGTCTGCCCCCAGCTCACTGGAGGCTCGCCCCGGGTATGCCACTTTTAGCGAGCGGGGTGGGGCAGCAGGGGAGATGCAGCACCCGACCAGGGTGAAGCACTCCCATCTCTCACCATCCGACTTGCCCCACCACCATACTCGAACAATGAAAAGAGATGCGCGCTTTGGGCACTCTTACTCATGTTTCTGCTTATTACAATCTCGCTAAATGCTCTCATATCAGTCGCATTGAGGAATCGAGAAGCAATGCTGCTCATAATCGACTGAGGTATCTGCCTCTCTTGGATGATTAGGGCATATCAGTCACAGGGAACAGGACGAGCATCTAAGGTACGCTAACACGTCTTCGAGAATGTGTTAGAAAGCCCCGACCCTGGGTGGTATTTGCCTGGTGGACCAGCTATCGAAGGTACCCTCTCTTGCTTCCAATATTTACCAGAAGCACAATTGAGTTGACAGCCACTGTCGCCTAGACTACCACAATATCGGCTCTTTTCATCCGGGATCATGCTGGATCGACAAGGCTGCCGCGGCTCCAGCTGCTGGGCCTACATCAGCACCACGTTGGCATAGACGATGGACACTTCCACCGCTAGCAACCCTTGATCGCATTTGCCATCAACACAGCCCAAAGACCGTCTGTTCAGATACTCTTAAATTTAAGAGCCTGCTTGATATGCTTTTGTCTATTATTCATCAGGAGTTGAAGCATTCGCATTCGACTCCGTGTAGGTGATACCAGTGCAAAAAGGAACTTCAGCTCCATATCACCTCTTCTATACATACAGCCTATATTTGCGTTGCCTCACTGACCTGAATCACACAGCTTCCCCAACTCCTGTTTCATGCTCTAAGCCTGTTTTCGGCTCCCCAGAAATATGTCCCACCTTCTCAGATTCTTGCCTCGCAAATACCGGCCCCGGATGAGCCACTGCAAGGCAAAAGACAGCAATAATAATCATACTGCAAATATTATTAGCACTATTCTGGAATATCAGTGCAATAACAGTAGACTCACACTCCCTCAAGCCCGATGAATAACCCCTCATTATGGATCAACGGCCCGCTATACCCATCACTAAGTTCATCAATACGATAGGCACAGCGAATCAAAATAAGTATAATAGCCAAAGACAAGAACGCAACAAAAACCGTAAACGACACCGGCAATGGCGCCTTCCTTTCCTCAACACGTTTGGCCCGCGTATACCGGATTGCATAATCCACCGTGAGAGCGATAAAAACGACGAGCGTGAAGACCTGGAACGAGAGCCCAGCTTTCGATACATCCACGGCGACATTGCTAGATCCCGAGGAAGTGGAAGACAAAGCACCGCCAACGGCTTGCAGGCACAGCGAGAAGATGTCGCAGGGAATAAAGATCCAGTAATACAGCTTTGGTGAAAATCGACCATACTGGGGACCGAGATATACGACGCTATCAACACCATCAGTATCACGCCTCTCACCCAGATCCAAACATCCACATACATCTTCGACAATGTAACATAAATCGCAGCCGTAAACCACGTCGGTCCTAGCGTAATACAAACTATACATCACATCAGTCACACACACTCTCTTCCCTTTCATCCAGCCTTCCGAAACCCTCAGACTTACTAATCTGCACCAAAAACCCCGCAAACCCAAACGGATTCTCCCACAACAATATCCTCCCTCCATACCCAATCATCTCACTCACGCACCCCATCCCCATCATCGCCATGAAAAACCACGTCCGCCATTTCACGCCCAGCAGAACATGAAGGACTAAGGCAGCGCCGAAGAGCACGAGAAACGCAACATTGCCACCCAGCGAGGGGCGGTATTCATAGACACTGAATTTGGGAGAGCAGAGCGCGATGGTGCAGTTGGAAGCAGGGCCGTAGGTTGTCAGAGGCGGTTGGCGGAAATGGGGATCTTGGTTATAGATATCCGGGGGAACGGTGGACATGGTTGCTATGATGGCGTGGACACTTGGGGAGCGCCGTGGAGGGGGAGGAGAGGAGGTATTGCGAAGAGGAAGCGGGATGTACGATCGATGACGATGTAGATCACCCGGGGGACAGGGACCCAATAACAGAAATAGATAAACGAAAGGAAGGCAAGAAGAAACAACGGCGGACAGAAGAACAATATATATGAATTAGGCAGCCTTAACAGTTTGTCGAAACGTAGGTGCTAGAACGCCTGATTAAGTAGCTAAGCGACAGATATCACGTCTGCGGCATGCTAGTGATTGCCGCAGCATTCCAACACGAATACCTACCCGACAAATCCATACATACGTCACTCTCAGTCGCACCTCCACCCGTTTATCAATCCTATCGCAAGATCTAACACTTTAGCAGAAGATCGCCCCAATCACCCTCCCGCGTCCAACGTATCAGATATGATATGTAAAAGCCAAGCATTTATCGTACTCGTACCTAACCTAAGCGAGGTGACGTGCGAATTGACTTTTTCCGTAGCGGCGGATCATGTAGATTTGACAGAGATTAAACTGAACGGGACTGTCAGTTATCCTATCCCACTTTCTGTTCCCAAGATTATGACGATGAAATGTTAAGATGTTTAAGACAGACATCTACCCTAAGGTAGCTTCACGATTAACCTACCCTCACGCGCGTACCGTTAGTCCATCCCAAGTACAGACAACCTATATACACACAACAACACAAAAACCAAATTACCTCGAGCCGTCCCAAAACCATATAAATCCATATAAACCCATCCAACAACTCCTCACTCCTCACTCCTCACTCCTCACCCCAATAAGCAATAATTAAACTCTCTACCTCTCCCCCCACCCCCCACAACATCCATTCAACCACTCATCCCCTTCTTCCCTACCCTTCTCCCTCCCCAGCATAATTCTCTCATCAATCCTATCCGCTTTCCTACCCTTCTCCCTCCTTAATATTTAAATACACTCAAATCGCCCAGTTCAATTCAATTCAATTACCTTCTCTCTCTCCCTCTAATCTCCCCACCTCTCCCTACGTATCATAGCATATCAGAGTAATTGTAGTACACAAAGCGAAGCGAAGCCAAGCTACTTCAGTATTCGTATTCGTATCCTTACCCTCATACGCTAACTTCCTCTACCCACGCGCGCTCGATTTTCCGAGATTTTGACGAGTACCTTACCTACC
Organism: Cladonia rangiferina; assembly: GCA_023065455.1. Taxonomy (NCBI): domain Eukaryota; kingdom Fungi; phylum Ascomycota; class Lecanoromycetes; order Lecanorales; family Cladoniaceae; genus Cladonia; species Cladonia rangiferina. The sequence continues at coordinate 143,021 of JAJREH010000023.1, read as the reverse complement.
TTACCTACCTTACCCACCTTTGCTACCTTACCTAATCTATCGTATTCTTATCCTACAATACAACAACGGTGCCCATTCTCCATCGCCAAAGACCAAGATATTACTCATGTTACGAACAATAGAAAATCCACCCTACCCTGCCCTACTCTAGCCTAGCCTTACTCACCGCACCACTCCCTAACGTAAGTATACTCGAGAGCTGAACGCCGCTGTAATAACCTGACTCTTACGCTTACGCGATTGCTACCTCATTACGCGCGTAGTTAAGAAAAAAGCAGCATCAGGTGTGCTTGTGAGGGATTGAAAGAGGCGCGGGATTATGTAGCGTACTCGTATAAGGTGATGATGGGAAGACACTAGGGTTTGTGTGTTGTGGGAGGAGGGGGGCATGTGCAGGGGCTTTTGAGGTAGGTGGGCTTTTTTAGGGGGAGTGAGAGGAAGGAGAGTGTTGTATAGGAGGATAATGGAGTGGGACTGGGATGGTATGTTGGTGGTTAACATGGGCGACGGGATGAGTGATCGATGGCTCAAGATAAGGTGCCAATGTAGTTGGATTATATATACTAAATACTAGAAATTAAGCTCTTAAGAGTAATATGTTTGGTATAAATTCATCACCGTCACTCCAAGTCCTATTCTCTTAGATTCAACCCCTCCTTAATCCTCTCTTCGTCACCGTAGTCGTCGGCCCCCCACTACAAATGAAACAATCTGCATCATAAAATGGCACCCCTCCTTCCTCACCCGCATCAAAATCCCCCTCTGCCAGCGTGTTCCCATACAAATCACACAATTCTCCAAAATCGACATTGTAGCTGAATGTCAGACATCCATCGGTTTGGAGGCAGAGGGTAGCGCAGGATTGAGCGGAATCATAGCCGAAGCCGCCACCATCATCGATGGAGGGTCCGTCGAAGAGACCGAGCGTTCCGCAGATGGCGCCAGAGGGAGGATTTGGGTTGGGGATGGCGGTGGAATCGGGACCACAGGAGGTCGACGAGGATGTGGCGGAGGTTGAAGACGCGGTGGTGGATGTTGAGGTAGGGGGGGACGTTATGGTTGCTGATGTGGAGGGGGAAGATATGGTTGATGAGGACGAGGGAGAGGAGTATGCGCTTCCGCTGTAGCCAGTACCACTATAGCTATAGCCACTGCCAGTGGCGCTGTAGCTGTAGCCACTGCCAGTGGGTGTATAGCTATAACCACTACCGGTGCCAGTTCCGGCGGGTGCACAGCTGGCTGCGTAGGTTGTTATAGTTGTGGTGGTGTTGCTGCTATAGACGGTGCTTGTGGTTGTGGCGTCGGTGATCGTGATTGTTGTGGTACCTGAGCCGGAGCTGGGAAAGAAACATTAGCTGATTTATTCTCCACAGATCGAATCAGATTTTGATACTCACATAGTGTCTGTTGAGGTCACAGTGCAAACTGAGCAAGTAGAGCAAAGTGTGCAATCCGGTCCTCCAAAGACAGGCTCTGGCGCATCGCGTTTTGCCAGCTTGGCTTCAGGTGTAGTGGTGCATGGTGGAGGTGGAGGCGGAGTTGGGCAGACGTATCTCGTGGTGGTGGTGACCTTCGTGACTTTGCCGTTGCTTCCACTCCCAGACGATCCACCGCTTGAACCAGATCCATGGGGACCTGATCCATTCGAGCCAGACCCATTTGACCCTGATCCGTTTGACCCTGATCCATTTGAACCTGATCCACTGGAGCCAGACCCGTTTGAGCCAGACCCATTCGAACCCGATCCATTGGAGCCAGACCCATTTGGACCTGATCCGTTCGAGCCTGACCCATGAGAGCCTGATCCGTTTGAACCTGAGCCATTGGAACCTGATCCATTGGAACCTGATCCATTGGAACCAGAACCGTTAGAACCAGATCCATTGGAACCAGATCCATTCGAGCCTGATCCGTTTGACCCTGATTCGTTTGAGCCCGATCCATGAGAACCTGATGCACCAGACCCTGAAGGGAAGATACCAGTGCCGGTCCCCGAAGGACCACTTCCAGGAGGGAAGATACCCGAACCAGTAGGGTACTTCGGGCCTGAGCCAGAAGACCCTCCGGCGTTTCCAGTACCAGATGTATAGATGGGCACTCCCGTTCCCGAAGGAGATCCACCAGATCCCGAAACGACCCCGGATCCAGAAGGAAATATACCACTCCCAGAGGGATAAACCCCAGAAGGATACACACCACTCCCAGATGGGTACCTTCCACTCCCACTCGGGTACCCTCCAGAAGGATACACACCACTCCCAGATGGGTACCTCCCACTCCCACTCGGGTACCCTCCAGAAGGATACCCCCCAGTAGGATAAATCCCACTCCCACTCGGATAGCCTCCGCTGGGAAAGACCCCACTCGGCGTCGTACTCGGGCAATTTCCCTGCACAGTCTTCCTCGCCGGGATACCCGACAACGTAGTGGTCACCGTATTCAAATACGTCGTACTCGTCGCGGTAGCCTCACCATTCACGGTCACTGTGGTGGTGGGCAGTGTGGCAACAGTGAAGTAGTATCCGCCATATTGGTCCGTGACTCCTGCTGCGGCAGTGAAACTGATGGTTGCGGTGCCGGCTTCGGAAAAGTCGGAGTTTGTGAGGGAAGGGCAGAGGATGGAGGCGGTGGAGGTGGGGGTGGTGATCACGTCGCAGGTGTAGCCGATGGGGTTGTTGGGGAGGAAGACGATGGGGGTTATGTCGGAAGGGGGGGCTGTGGGTGGGTGAATGTCAGTTGCGTAGTTCTGTTGTTTCATTGCTTATAACAGAGAGGGTTAGGGGCGGGGCAGGCGAACTGGTATAGGTGAGGGTGGCTGGGATGCCGAAAGCAGAGGTATCGGTGCCAGCGAAGCCATAGGATATGGTGGCTGGAGGACTGCCGTCGTATATATCTCTGGCGCCGGTGAGGGCGGTGGAGGAGAATGTTATGCCCATGGTGGGAAGGATCGGAGCGAAGGAATTAAATATTAATTATTGTGCTTGTAGCGACAGTGAGAAATAAGAGATTGTTAGTATGAAGGAGACATTGATCATAGAATGAATACAAGACTGCTTTGGCACATCAAACGAGTGACATGTACCGTGGCAGTCGGAAACGCCAACAACAGCAGTAAGAGAATGAATATGGAGGTGTAGTTGGTAGAGGGAGAAGGAGGGAAGGAACGAAGGAAGAAACGCCAACAAACAGGCAGGGCAGGGATGACTATCTCCCAGCGCCCGCCGAAGGACGCGTACGGGGCACGATGACCTCGCAGTCCCATACTGAAGAGCGTTAACGACCGCTGTTAGTCAATATAAAAGGAGACTTTTTTACGGAGTGGAAATTGCACGTTGGATAAATGCGGTTAAAGTGCGCGGGAAGGCTGTTAGTCGGGGCGTTATAATGCCGATTGAGCCGTTACCATTGGCCTTACCCCTGACCTGCCCCCATGTCTAGCGGTCTTGGCAGGCGTAGGTGGGTAAAGTTTAGCGAACCCGGTGAACCGTTACGACTCGTGCACTGCCCAAAATAGCCTCCTACACGAACATGATGCTGCCACGGCATAGGGTTTTTTCCTTGCAGTGTATTCGATGAAAGGACCGTGATCACTCAACCAGCTCAATCATTGTGATAGAGCAACCTGTTATGGTGAGGGTGGATTATAGATCTAAGATGGAAGAGCTGTGTTTCTTACACTGCTTCGGGGGCAGGACGCCAAGCGTCTCCACTGTTGCAAAGAACAACAATTACAACACAGCCGCCCCGCATTCCGATTTCCGTGTCAATGGACAATTGTTGTTGAACAATCCGACTCACGACGTAGCTAAGTGGGTCCTCACACTCATTCGTTGGTGAATTTGTACAGAAACGGGTGGTTGCAGAATCCTCCCTGGATGATGAAGCTCGGTGTAAGAAAGAGAGAGAGATGGTCATTCTTCCTTCAACCGAGAGAGTGCACTGTTGCTGCCTGGAGTAGGTATCACTGCATTGACCCTGTAAGTAGTGATTATAGTGGTGAGATAAGTTAGTGAGCGCACATATTCTCATGGAGGTGGTGATGCCAAGCTTTCCCAGAATGTAGAGGGGATGCAGCTACGGGTCTCGACAACGACAATATACCAGCGCATGCATAAAGTACAGTCGGAAAGTCTTCCCCGTGGCTGCTTTAGACCCATCGTCCCGATATACTGCTCGTTCGAGTGCACCATGCATGTTATTGGCTGAGCTTCTTGACCACTGATATTATCAGCGCAGATTCTCCAATGTAATATAGGTTGGATAGTTGGATAGATTTACCATTAGGTAGGATTGCGTTGTTCAGTGCGTGTTTCCATCGCTGCAACGACTTTGACTAGCAAGCGTGTCAGGGCAGCCAAAGGAAATAGAAAGTCATAGGACACATGGCGAGGGTAGCGCTTTACTAGTGGTAAATTTTAGGTATCACATTCGCGCAGGGGAGGCATTGATGAAGTAATAAACTGTCTACGTGGTTCCAATTAACTAGTAGCATGTATCTACGCTTGGTGCTTATTATGAACTTCCTACATGTCAAGCTCTCGAAGTCGCTAAGATCCCCGTCCTAATATGTTATCCCATAGATTTGAGTCCAGCTCCTGATACACTGAAATGAAAAATCGCTGCCCTTCTCCCATGCTTCCCGAATCATAATTCACCTAACCCATTCCCCACACCATCGCAGCACCCAAAACGCTCTACCCCTACTCCGCTTCACTTCCTGCAGCAGACCCCAAGCACATCTACCCCCTCAAGCCCAGAATCCTCAAGTCATTCCAGAGCTGTAGCTCAAGCACGCCACAGTCCTGTTCCGTGTAAAGAGCTTCTCTGCCCCTCCTAGAAGATTCCCACAGCTCTTGTACCTGGTCCATAGTCACTTGCTTGAGGAAAGGATAGGCATTACCATATCGATGGCTGAGGAGGAGCGCAATCTGCTCTTTTGGCAGATTCATCTTGTTTCGAGCGAGAGCGACATCGCGAATTGCGAGCCAGGGACAGGCGGAGGGGGAGAACTTTAGGGATCCTTCTGAATACCGTTCTTTAATGGCAGAGGCTGAGGGATTGAGTGGGAGGTATTTCAATGTTCCTTCTGAATACCGTTTTCTTACAATGAAATCCGAGTGAGGGAGTGAGAATAGTGAGGGTGTAGAAGGGCAGGTCATTGTCGATCTTTCTGCGATTGAGCTAGTCGGGGTGACGACGCTGCTTGAGCTGAGCGATGAGATTGATGGCGTGCTTAGTTCCAGAGGCGGTAATAACACTGGGTGGTCTTGCTGCCCATATAAGTGTAGGGGATTCGCTCTATGTTCTGTGGTGATGATCTGATTCTTCTCTTGTCCAGCTGTACGGCAAGGACCTGCAATTGAGGTTTTCAGACATAGGTTTTCCCTGCCCTTCCAATGTCCTGAAGGAAAAAGGGAGCTGATGGAGGGGAGTTGCTCATATCCCGCGCCATTGCGCTGCCATATATTGGTCGGCTTTTCCCCGAGTGCTCGCCGTTTTGCTGGGTGGGAGTTAGAGGAGGAACCCGATGGCGAGTGAGGAGGAATACTATAATTCCAGCACGTTGGAGACGGATTGTGTCTAGATTCGAGCCTTATTTTTGGGTTGGACTTCGCAGGAAGCTTAGGATACTCGACAGAGTAAAGTCCTGTCAGCTGAGGAGGAGGCGGAAGCACAAGAGACTTTTTGATGTGCTTCTGTTGGAATTGGGCTTCGCTTTGAAGGGTAAGGGCATTTGAGGAACCCTCCACTGGGGAACGATATTGCAGGCGTCCCAGCTCCGGTGTCGAATCGTCCTTAGCATGCGAATGCGCAGAATGTCCATAGTCATTGGCAGGATTCGAAGAACCCTCAGCGCAGTGAGTGGAGATCATGTCGTTCTGTAATAGTGGCTTCATGGATCTGGGATTCAACGAGATTTTGAGACCCTTAGTGTTAGTGGAGCGAGTTAAAGACTGCTGATGTGTGACTTCATCTTTGAAGTCGTCTTTCGTCGTCGCTATACGCGCTTTAGATACGGCACGCTGCTTTGCGGCCTCACGATCATAACTTCGGTGTGTCTCTGTCTTTTCTCGTTTTGTCGACCGCTCCGTCGTGAAAATTGAGTCGCGTGGAGGATGGCGTGGCGGTAGTGGAATGTCTGCAAGTTTCTTGCGTGGTGAGGCGGTGCGCATCGGTGTCACAGGAGCGACTGCAAGGGGTCTAGCTGTTTTTGGAGGACTCAGGGCGTGTTTCAACCGCAATCCTAGGTTTTCATAGCTCTTCGATCCGTAGAATAGAGGGCGATGATGGTAGGGGTACGACGGGTCATTCCACCACTGCACCATCTTCTCTATGTCCATACTTGACAAGTTATGAAATTGCATCTCGTCCGGATAGAGCACCTTGAGCGCCCTGCATATATCTAGTCGGTTCATGTTCGTGTTCTGTCTAGCATATATGACATCGCGGAGGGCATCCCAATGGCATTGCGTGGGATCGAAATCAACAACAGCCTTATCGGTTGGAGCAGTTCCTTTGAAGGAGCTTGGCGTTTCGTGGGTCGTTGCCTCTGCAGCTTCCTTGCCGGAGGCCTCCCCATCGGTGGTGTGAGTGTTTCGAGCCATTGCTTGCGATACGGTGCAGTCTGTTGATGGACACAGAACCTGGTGTGGGAATTAAGTAGAAGCCAGGCTCCACGGTAACATAGCCCCCACATTAATATTCGTAAAGAATGCATATACCTCGAGACCATTGTGTTGCTTAGACACGACCCCCAAAGGTGGGTGCCACACTATCAGATCTGAAACCATACGGACGAAGAGGGAGGCCTGAAATCAAGTACTAGGGCCAGGCACTGTAAGTGTACCGGTCTGACTGTGTACCTTCTGTGGAGAGTTGCAACCCTTGATCAACAGAACCCTATGATTAACGTGCCTGGAATCACGCATTGACGGGACAGGGGGTTATGGTAGTGCAGACAATCACCTGCCCGGCTCGTGTTCTAGACAATCGATTATCTGTGGAGACGGCAAGGTGACCAATCGTAACTCTCTGAGAGGATGTGGCATGCTGCTCTCGAAGAAGACTCTATCCGTGGCACTACTTGTGGACAATATCCGGATCTTTGTATTGATATTGAGGGAAAACGCCTAAAGACTTTCGGTGCCGTGGAAAATTGCAGTTCCAAGACGTTTTTTCAAGACTCGTTCAGATGAAATTACGCTGAGCTGCAGCTACAGTTGTCCAAGCTGCATGGGGCCGCTTCTCCGATCTTGTCGGATCGCAAACCTTCGAGTGACACTTGTCAAACTTGCTCATGGTTCGCCTGAGGCGGCACCCTAAGGGTCGTCCCAGCAGATACCGCACCATTGGAACAACCAGTGGAGGGTGCCTCGATGCCAAGCACACAATCTCGGCCTGTACGCAGGTACCACTCTTGGGAAACCCTCTTTGATGGTCATGGGGAAACATTTTCGATCTTGATGCCACCATAAATCATATTCGTAAAAAGCCGAGGAGGGTGGAAAGGAGGCAGTGACACGGCGTAGAAATTACGAGACACTTCATTAAGAATATTGCTTCTCGATGAGGCTTAGATCGTACCGTCAACGGCTTTGCACCCGTGTGAAATGATTCTCAGGGCGAATACGCTTTGAACGCTCATGGATGAGCTCAGAACAGATCCCTGCCATCAGGGTTGCTATGTCAGGTATCGGTGTCAGTGAGGGTGCGAGCCGAGACGATGTGTCTATCATGACCTTGGATTCTCTGACTTGGTGAGTAGGTGGAATGTTGAAATTGCAGAATGAATGATGTAGTCACTCACCGGTGATCTTGAGCCGAGTTGAGGCTTTTGTTCCTTGAACATTGGATATGAGACGGCATGATTGTTGCGGTCGATATACGTAACGAGTAATAAAATTCCTATCCATTCCATGGCCCATCGATTACAAGGGTCATGGGTGTTTTGTGCATGACGTACGCGCCAGGTCCTGGACAAACATTATTTTCTCATCCATGATCTGGGGTCCTATGGACGGAGATGAGTAAAGCCTAGTACACGTCATTTCAAGGGCTTTCATTTCGTTTGATTAGTGGTTGGCGGAAGTTTTTTTGGATGAGAATTGGTGTACGGCCGTAGAGGCACGTGCCGCAGTTTTGCATTCGAGCCGAGCCAGGAATGGCATGTGTGACTTTAGAAAAGGAAAGTTATCACTTCCCTTACAGTGTCAACTATCCGGGAGATTCCCGACGTTTACGGTTGATCCTGCGTAGCTCTACCAATTCTCGAATCGAAATCTAGATCTGGACCGACAAGTATTTTCACCTTTTAGATGTCAGGCATTTCTAGAGAACACACTAGGTAGCCGGTAGCATGCAGTTGACCCGGCGCATTTCCGTCATGATTGTCTGCCACGGCATGGTTTGCGAGATCCGATCGATCTGAAAGGTAACCGAGAACCGTATTCGCAAAGCATATCACATGCGGTGAACTTCGTAATTTTGAATATGGTGTGCAGAAAGACCCGTGCTTAAAATAAGATGGTCCGTAGTGCGTGGAGGTTCCCATCAAAGTGCATCATCAACGATTCTGGTATGGAGCGTGGGGAAGTGTTGCGGTGCGGATGAGGCTGTGTCTGTGAGACACGGCTCAGGGTACAAGATTACTCGTGTCCTGCATTATCTGAATATTGCCAGCCAGGTACATTTGTACGCGCGTATGCATATAAGTCAGCCGAGTGTCCCATTCGAGAAAGGATCTCCTGCGGTCTTACGTCATTCAGCTAAATGCTGCCGCCGGTACGCTCCTTCCCTATGGGACGCTAATCACCCTTTCTCTCCCATGTTCAATCACGCTTCTCCGAGCCTGGTGCATTTGATCGTATTTTCGGTTAGGCTTAGCGAGGTGTTTATAAGGATTAGTAAGATTGTCCGATTGGTCACGGTAAACTTAAATGGCCCTTTGCCCAATGCGTTTGTGAATCTGGCATGATCCACGACATCCATGCTTCTATGGTCCGCACCACTCCCTCTTTCTCAATCATCAAGGCTTACTGAGCCTCAACGGCACGTATAGTGGAGCTGCTCTCTCCATCATGAGTATATCATGCCCTCGTGTCCAAAGTTAGGCACAGCCTCAATGATCAATTCAGCGAAGACTAGTGGAGCAGCTTTGAGTAGGGATCAGGGATCTTGATCCTCACTTCCTGGCGGTAAAGGAGAGTTGGCCCCCTGTTATGAGTATACAACCCCGATTAACAATCATAGATCTTTACACAGCCCTTTCGCCCCAAGAGTTTGGCGTCCATGTGAACCTCGCAAATCGATATTGGCCAAAGCCATGCCTATATGGTAGTTCCAATTCGCTCTGTATAAGTCAATGTATATCGAAGTCAAACAAATGTACATATATTGAATACAAAGAGACGATCTGAACGTCTCTGGTCATTCTCATTAGTCGCTTCCCTTCTCGTTCTGAGCTTGAGCTCTTTCCCTCTCTTTTGCCTCCTTGGCCTCGATCTGAGCCTTGTTGCCCTTTAGATTCCCCTCTTTCTCTTCAGTATCGATATGCCACACCACGTAATTTGGAAGTCCCACAACTTTATACCCGGCTCTTTTAGCCATGGCTGCAAAACCTTCGGTATCGGCTTGATTCTCGAAGGCATAGCAGGGAAAATTGATGCCTGGTTTGAGGGTTAGGTTGTGGCCAAATGAGAAAGGTTATAAGTGCTAGGACAGAAGTGAGGCCCGAAATGATGAAGTAGCTTACCGGATCTGTGCACATCCCCTTTGACAAGGATATTCACGCCTCCAATCCCGTCGAGCTTGACCTCTTTCTTTTTGTTCTTTCGCCAGTCGCCCATCCATGCAAGGTATTTGCGATGTGTGCGGTATTCTTTGTAGCCTGTGAAGAGGGAGACCCGGTGAGTACTCTCTAATAAATAAGAAACCACAATGCTAGGGGCTTCCCACTTACCTTCTGCGAGGATCGTGTCTTTGGGTAAGCGTGATGCGAGACGTCGGCCTCGCCATGACTCTTGCCAAGAGTTATAGTCGTCTGCAAATTTGATTTCTTATCAGCGAATGTGAGGCTGTCTGATCATCCACCAGAGACTTACATCGACCCTCAATGTCTTTGCCATTCTTATCGTACCTATGGAACCATATGTCTGTCTGGGTTAGCAACCGGGGATTGATACAATGACTACTCAGCTTAGCGTACTTGGGACCAAAACATCCTTGTCATGCTGCATGAATTCCTCAATGATATCCGGTGGATTTTCAACAATGTCAACGTCTCTCCAATACACCCATTCATGCTCTGGCTTTAATGCTGTATACAAAAGATAGTTCCGCGCACGGCCAATGCCCCTCCGACGAGTTCCTTGAGCATGGAAGCTATGACGATCCTCAACGCTCTGGTCAAAATTTGCACCGAAGTCTTTTAAGATGATCTTCGCAGTTCGAAATTGCGCAGGATTAGACTCTTTCTGTAGCCTGTCAATCTCTGCGTGGAGCACTTGAAGAGTATCATCCGTGGAGTCGCCAACAAGAAAAGCCAAGTCTATTGAGTGATGTGGATATGTAAGCTGCGACAGCAATTCAAAGTGCTTCTCAAGGTGCGGAGCAGCATCTCGCAATGGTGTTAAGATTAAAACCCTGGGCCGGTCCTCGGCTTTTGAGACTTTGTTAAGGTCGACTTGGTGGATGGATTCTGACTCAATGATTATGGGTTGATGTGGATTTGTTAGCGAATCTGGCTGATCCTGCTGTGCCCTTTCCTTCTCTGTGAGTGTTATCGGTGGCTGCGCTGGCTCTCCGCACTGAAATCTAGAATTCGGGCAATCAGAGCAAGATCGTAAGGTAATGAAAGGGATGAATACTTCATCCAGCCATTCGTATGTCTTTCGTATAGCAAAAAGAGGATGATGAGAAATATTAGAACATGATATCGGCGCAGTTGGAACGATCTTGATTTAATCTTTGTGGGCCGCCAGGACATATTCTTGGCCACAATTAGCGCTTCACTCTCTCATCGCGTCAAAACTTTAATGACAGAGTAATCAAGACGCGCAAATCGATCCACAGAACATACAGTTGGATTTTGACCGATTGGTGGTAATTGTCTAAGACGCGAAGTAGCCGCGCTCTAAGCTCATACTCTTCTGTGAGCCAGGATATAAATGCACCCACGATACTGGGCTATAAGGCATCATCCAAGACTTTTATAACACGTCCAGAGAAGCTTAAGTTAGAATTATGGACCTGTAGATTGCTTGATCGAGATGGAACAAATCCAGATGTCATCCCGAATTTGATAAGGGTGCGGGATAACTTCGGCACGGGTGACGTTAAGTTCGGGTATGGCTTCCGTTCAGTTGATCCGGTAGGGCAGAAATTTAAGCCGAAGTCTTACCGGCCAAATCGTACCCAATGCGGCCTTTCTGCTTTCAATATCCTTGAAAAGACCAGGCTATAAGACTACTCTCTAAAAAGTATATACCAGGCATGAATCTGTTCTATCATTATGCGCAAATGCGGAGCCTCCATGAACGCCGGTCTCCACAACCAACACCTTTAAACGTCTCACTTGTCTGGTATCAGTTTCTTCCAATCCATCGACACCATTCCACAGCATGAAGCGTAGATACCCTAGCAATGGCACCGCTGACGATGTGCAAGAGTGGCTGCGCATCCTGTTCGCACGAGTATTCCCTGACTTCCTTCACAACTACTGCAATCGACACCGCTATCTAGAGATGCAAATTGAATGGAGCTACGTTATTACTCCTCGATCTCCAAGCCTTAAGGAAAGCATTCAGCAGCGTTGAGAAGGCATATGCTGTGCTATTTGTTCTCTATAGTTATCTACAACTCGCAGAGAAAGATGGTTTTCATCTCAGGACACGGTTTACTCAACGATTGTTGACTTCTTGTCCGCAGAAACTTCCCCATACTTGTCCGAACTTTTCTTCATCTAGTGGAAGAATCTGCTTAAAGGCTTTGCATCATGAAAACGATCGGCTATTTCATACCAAAAGCCGAAGAGTGGGTATTGCGTGCCTGGCTTTGTAGCTGGTCGATGGTGTGTGGGGCCGTTTTGCATACGGCCAAAACTCGTTGACCGGTGTTCAAGGCCTTGAAGACGAGACGGTTAGGGCTGGTATGTGGTATCCAAGCGATATAGGAGTGGTTAGCGAAGGTGTTGCGGTGTTGCGGTGAATAACAGGTATGGCTTTGCAGTGGTCCTTTGAGAACTTTTTTGAGCTCTCTTCAAAGCTGAGACGAACCGTTAGCCCCTCATTGTCTTCCCAAAGTTATGATCTTCTTACGCAAGTACGTCTTCAACAGTCTTTTGTGCGACAGGAAGCGACAGGATATGGCAACTTAACACCGTCTTTCGCTCCGCTTTGGATCCGATTTCTGATGTTGCGAAGCCTGCTTCCTTCCACCAGAGTGACCCTTCTTCCGCCATGACCGATTACGAGCGGCCTGGCGCTGTTCCCTGGTCACTTGTTTCATACGAAGGAGACTGGCAGCAAGTCAACCAGTGCTCGACGAGGGGACAGTGTTTGTATCACTTCTGTAGCCAATAGAAGAACCGATTGATAGCCGAACACTTGCAATTCTCTTTAGACATTACGTTCACACCCTGCTGCTTTGAGGGTATCCACTGGATGTCTTTGAGTCTGTTTCTGGGCTTATAGAAACTGTCAAGTTGTGACTGCGTTGTGACTTTGTATCTTTGCGTCAGGGTTTCGAGGGACAGGATCGCGTTTACCTATCTTCTGGAGTGATCTAGGGAAACATGTCAGCTCGAATCATCTCCCAAAATGGGATATGTTAGGAAGAAACCAACACTCGCAAGACAAGAACGATCTTTATGACTGGGCGATTTGGGCACTTGATTTGATGTATTCGCTGACTGCCTTCAGAATCCGGATGCGCTGCCTTTGAGGCTAAATAGATCACCGAGGCTGACGAGAGACTAATTAATGGCAAAACGTGCTGATATATTACACATATATAAGATGACTAGGGAAAATAGAGTTCCGAAGTCAGGCCGTCTCCAGTTCATGTTTGATCGCCTGAAAGTCTGCCTAAAACATATCTACGTTCTGTGAGACCATTGGATATGATGACTTGTCCTTAGGTTGAGCGACTTTTGCATGAGCACTACGAAAAGGGACATGACTGGTTCAGAATTGGTAACGCGTTTGCTTTCAAGCGTTCCGAACGGTGAGTCAGATATCTGTGACCCGAGAAACAATCGTGGGCTGCGGATGATTGGAAGAATTTGTGTAACATCGGAACCTTAAGCTGGAGGCGGAGTGGATCAGTAGATAGGCCTGTCCTAGTACGCCTTAAACCTTTAAATGAATTAACTTTAGACTAGGCGTAGAGAAGAGAAGCTTTTGATCTATGCTATCATAGTGCGTCAAACTGTTCTGTAAAATACGTGCGTACACTGTTGATAGCCTCGGCAAATGGAGGCCAATATTCAGCAAAGACGAAGACAGATGCTCTTGCGAGAATCTTACTATTGAGTTCTATACGTATACTGCGCTAATATTCTGCCAGGCGTCGCATTTGGACGTGAGGTTGCCCCACCTGGCGTGCGTCCGGATGTAGGGTTCGAGGCCCTTAACCTTCACTCCGATCGTGGGGTTACTCGGCTTCGGGTGAGAAGCGTGCGGATTAAGAGGGTGTCACGATATTTGTAATCAGTCCTCATACTGCTGTGCTGGTTGGTCACAAGTACCGCGTTGAGTTGCCCGTGTTGAATTGTAACACACCTCATCACCTTATTCCCAGCCCGCTTTACTTACAGAAATCATCACTGAATTAGATTATCACTCTCGCGATTCCTCTCAAAGAGTAAAAGACACAACTTCCTTCGGCAAATTCTTGTATCATCTTGTGCAATCTAAGAGCCTCAACCCGCAAAGAGCACAACCACAGCTGCAGACTCGGCAGGATCCACTGATCGAAGAGCTCAAGTATGGACAAGATTCCTGTCGAGATTTTTGAAGATATTTGCAATGTTGTTGATGACCGTGTGGCCCTCAAAGCACTAAGGCTTGTCAACAAGAAGTTTGCCAATATCGCGGCACGTTACTTGTTCAAGACTCTGATCGTTTTTCAACACATCAACAGTTGGCGCAAGATCGAATCGATTGCTCACTGTCCACGACTGGCGCAAATGGTCAAGAGCTTAGAGCTCGTGACCATGATTGTTGGTGGTAAAACCCTAGCTTTCGACGAGTGGAAGCAAAGAAGGCAAGGTCACCGAGTGAGAGGCCATCTCAGACTAGGCAATCGAGGCGCTGCAGTAGCCGAACTTGTGGAACCGCTTAATGATAAGCTTGCCGTGGTGCTGATGCTCCGACAACAATATCAGACTTGGCCTTGGGTGGACCGCGGTCAAGAAGCTATAGAGAGGATTGCAGCATCTTTTGAAAGTCACAGACTGTTATCATCGCTACCCTTGCCGGCTCTTAGCGAGATAGAAACAGCTTGGCCTCCGGACCTATCGATTTCGGAACCACACCATGGCAGACTGGAAAGTGAAAGCGACTTTGGTCTTGGGATTGTCCATCTCTTTGGACCGACAAATAAACGTTGCAACGCTCACCTCAGCTTCGCTCTACGGGCCTTACACGATAGCGGATGGAAGATCACAACGCTTGAGCTACACCAATACAGGGAGATCTTGCGAGACCAGATGTATCCGGTGCCAATCTTGATGTCCTTGAAACACTTAAAGCTCCACTTCCGCCATCCATTCGACGTAGAGGGCAAGCAGGCTAGGGCTATATCTGACGGACAAGAGAGACCCGAATGGACCCTCGCGCCCTATTTGGCATACGCTGAGAATCTAGAAGATTTAGTCCTCACGCAGGCTCGCTTCACCGACAGACGTAATGATGAATGCGTTTGGTCTTTTGACATTGTTCCAATACTCTTGGCAGCATCTTGGCCAAAACTTCGATCAGTCTGGTTTGGCGAGGACTTCACAGGGTCTTCTTACTTGCCACAGTTTATGATGATGCACGGCAATAGTCTGCGCTCTATACACCTAGATCGACCAGTCAGTCGTGAGATTGTTTGGCAGCTTTTGGCATCAAGAATTCGGACACAATGCGCCAACCCCAATTGCGCTATTTCCAGCAGCGACAACACTATCTTTCGCAGTAAGTCGGCCTGGGTTGAGGAGTCAGACCTATCAAACAGCGAGTATGACTGGCTTGGGCCCAAACAACATCGCGCTGGCTGGTGGGCTGGCTGGTGATGACGGTGGGACTGGAGAGCAGGCCCGAGTCGAGGTCGGATTCTGCTCGTGTAGGTCAGCAGAGATCAATATACACTCAAGGTTGTGGGGAAAAGGTCTACCGGATAGTCATTTTGCGGGCAACAACAGGCCAAGTTCCTATCTCAAGAAAAGTGAGCTCTTTCACAGCGATGCCGTGTGGGAGGATGTGGACTACCCCTCATCTTGCACTTGAAGGCAATTTAAGAGAGAAGGGCATAAGTCATGCATATAGAAAGCGTTTTAACAAAAGATATATGCTGCTCCAGAGAACCTTGCTGAATGTTGAAACCCAACTTTAACAGCCGCTCTGTATGCAGGACTTATACCCCATTCTCTTACCTCTCTAACCTCCGCTAAAGCAACAGTCTCAAGATGTCACAAGAATGACTGATGAGTCATCGTGGTCTTCAAGCACAGCATGGTGGGCTTTGTTAACCCCTGGCCCGGGCCCCGGTCCCTACTCCCGAACTTCTGCTTGATCAGAATCACTACTCCCGTAACTGTTGTAATTAGAATATTTCGTATCTCAAGCCATTCCGAGTCTCCTCCTTTCTGAAAGTCCTAAAACGTGTATTATATATTGGTGACAATACTCTAAGCATCCTAACATTTCTAGTGCCTTAAGCAGAACCTCAAACTTACTGCCGTCCAAGCATCATTTTGGCCATTGTCTGTATATATTCTAGTTGAAGAAGTGTCTGGCTGACCACCTCAATTGTTCCAAAAGCTCCTGCTCATCAATCTCACCAGGATTTGAAATTCCCAGGAACGCTTTCTCACTAGCCTCGCAAATGGTTCCATTTGTAGGCAGTAGGCCTGTCTGGAAATAATTGCGTATGTGCCTTGCCATACACAGTGAGGGTGCAGTCAGAACAGTATGGCCTTCGCCATCAATCGCAGAGACCGCAGACCCAGGATAACGGGCCGCAAGCGCGTAAGCACTTTGACAGACTGTCAGTATACGGACCCTATCGTCTACACAGGATACTCACTTTCGGATTGGCGTGACCGGGTCTCTTGCAGTTCCAACGATCATCATCGGATGGGCTGTTTCGCCAACAAATGGCCCGGGGAAGCGCCACTTTGGCCTCAAATTCCATCGTACACAGCCCAAGCGTACTTGAGCCACAGAAGGGCCTAGAAGCCAGTTTTGATCCTTAAGCTTTGCGGCGTATGCTGCAAACGCTGAGCGATCCAGGTCGTACGTAGTGTTGCGATCACTGCACAATATCGCCGTTTGTGTCTCGTCAAGCTGCTTATTGGGAGGAATAGCACAATATGGAGTATAGGGAGGCGCTTCCCCACATTGGTCCGGAGGCACAGAGATCTGCAGTTCTTGCTGCTTTGACATGGCAAAAGAGGTACCGTTTCGGCTCTCGATGTCAGCGAGGAGCGCAGCGAGCGTTGGCCAGTACTGAAGAGGAGCATAGGCTGCTGTGCGTATGGTCCGTAGGAGATCGGAATAAGTTATAAGATCTGGTGCGATTGATCCATGACCAGCGACACCGATAGGGTTGCCTTCCAAGGATGTGACTATACGTTGAAATCTTCGCTTGATCTCCCTTTGGCCACCAGCTGTATAGAGCGCGCAGAGCTCTGGACCAGCCTCGTCGCAGTACTCCCAAAAACTATTGAAGACAGCATCGGTGTCTTGGAGATTCTTCAGCCATTCGCCACGGTAGTAGTCTGGAGTATCGGCAACTCCATCGATGACTGCTCGTGCGACTCGGTGAGGTTGCATAGCTGCAAAGGTGGCACCGACAACAGTGCCATAGGACAGACCCCAGTATAGAAGCTGCTCTTCTCCCTTCCGCCATTTAGTTCTGGTAGTGACATCGGCAGACCTTTGCCCTCGTATATGTGTCGGTTGCTCTTCTAATCGGGCCAGCGTTCGCTGAGCTTCTTCCTGACGCCACTTTCCATGCTGTTCGATTACTTCAATGATATCTCTAATGAAGGGTGCTGTATTCATGTGAAAGGCTATCTTGGCCTCAGGACTCTTGCTGCTGCCTGCCATTTTCGAGCATCCTTCGCCCAAAGCGTTTGCTCTAGCCCACAAATTCTCCAGAGAATTTTCGGATGTCCCTATTATCCCCTCTGCACGAGATTGCAAACTCCAAATATCTCTTGATAGCATATCTGGGAAGCATGAGATCCGAGGCGTCGTGTTATTGATCCCACGAGGATCCATCCCGAGGACATCGTAATACTTCGGTAGGTCGAGTGAATCATAAATAGTAATCGAAGGGTCAATCTTGGAGTCTACAATCATCTGGACCGTCTTTCCATGATTCAGAACGAAATTGACTCCAGAAGATCCCGGCCCGCCAGTCTGAAGCCAGAGCAGCCCGCCGTACCGCGGATCAGTAACGGGAACCTTTGCCGGCAGTTTAGCGATCGCCAGGCTGACACGATGTCCATCAGGATCTGTACTGTTCCAGTCCATGGGGACGTCAAGCCTTGCGCAATTGAATCCGTCAAAGCAAGACGTGTATAAAAGTTCTTTGCTCGGCTTGATCTTCAGAAGCATTAGCTACGAAGCATCTGGTAGTTGTCCAACGAAAGAACCATCGAAAGCTTTGTGGAACTATCGGAAATACAAAATGTGCATACCATGCTCCAGGGCTCAGTCAAGAAGGCATCGGACGTGGACCTGTTGGCTGTCTCCGCGTCCTGAGAAGCCGTCATGTAGGCTAGCATTCCATAAATATTCCATCTGCCCAAGAAGGTGCAGCCTATCCAATTGCCCAGAGCCATCATACCAGCACATAATATGACCGCTCGTAGCCAAAAATTGGCCAGGACATTTTGAAGGTTGGTAGCACTGCCCTCACCACCATTCAGGTGTTTATGTGGACGAAATTGACCTTTCATTATGCCCCGCGTTCATAAAGCAGGTCGACATATGATGGATATGCGTGTGGTTGTTCGGCAACAGAGATTGTACCCTGGCTCATCTGAATGGCTCACGAAATTCTCATCTCTATGCTGGCACGCTCGGTTGCAGGCAACGACATCAGAATTTTTTCAGGACTACCATCGAGTTACCTCACTCTCCATGTCACAGTCCTGTTCTGAGCTCATCTTATGCCAAATCCCACAAGCTCTAAATCCTCAAACAAGTATGACGAAATGTGATGACGTGCAAAAACTAGCCGAATGCTCCCCTGTCCGGCACCCCAAAAGTATGGCAATACTCGAGAGTGGATTGAATTATGAGGATATCATCCCAAATATTCGCGCGTCTATAACTTGATGACCCTCATTGTACGCACTTCCATCACTAAGTAGAGCCTTATGTTGTGAACCTGATGGGGAGTCCGTCCAAACCTTTTTGTCACGCGCAAGCTTATTCCGATCGAGTCAATGCGGGAAGGGCTGAAGCCTAGAGATACCCCAAAAACCAAGCTTTTTGTCCCTAAATCGGCAATCTCCAGGGACCAACTTTCGTCCTTTTAGGGTGCTCATTGCTTGCTCCAGGTCTCATCCCTTCCCGCCATACAGTTAGTGGGTATATACAGTAGGTTGGGGGGGGGTTTCAATTCTTCTATCAGTAATTTTTCAATTCCGTGAAGAGATGGTCCATATTGACGCCTAACATCATACGATACGGAGTACTTGTTGCTTCATCTTCCTCTGGCGGGTGAAAAGAAAATAAAAAATGTACTAAATTTGTCGTGAAATATTTGAAGGCTAAATATAAGTAAGGCTTACATTATCTGTTTGATTACTTAAGTATTAAACATTTAGGTTAAATACAAATTACCTTTGATAAAATCCAAATAGGCAAAGTACTACTATTGGTGCCATGTCGCGTGGTGGCCATATGGTGTAGACTGTAGACTTTCCAGCCCGCATCTTAGTTCTAGAACTAAGGGGCATCGCGGCGCCTTCCATGCCCAGAGAATTTCATCCGATCTTTTCTCCACGCGTTGCTCCCTTCCAAAAATATATCATTCCTTCCACTCTCCCTACCGCTTTTACTGTACATATTATTGTTGTATCTATTTTCTCGACCGGCTATGATTCGACCTGCTTCATCTTCTATAAGTGCGGATTACAAGATCGAAATCACGACTGACAGACGTTTACACCAACAGCTTGACTGGTAATGCTCATGACCTCCTTTCGCCGCTCTACGCGGTCCAGACTTCTACGAGCTCTACTCCTCATCTTCGCCGTCTTCTTCACCATCGATCTCTTGTCCCTGATATCTACTCGCGACCTCAATAACCTAGCAGATAAGAAACCCCCCAACGTACAGGGGCAGAGAATATTCATCGCCAGCATCCACTGGAACAATGAGCAGATCCTCAGGAGCAGATGGAATACCGCAGTTCTAGAATTGGTTGAATACTTTGGCCCTGATCAAATATATTTGTCAATACATGAGAGCGGGAGCTGGGATAATTCCAAAGACGCCTTGCGTGAGCTAGACCGAGATTTGGAGAGCTTGAGGGTACGGCGGACCATAACACTCGAGGAGACAACGCACAAGGATGAGATCCAGAAGCCATTTGCAGCTGGCTGGATCGATACTCCCAGGGGCAAGAAGGAGTTGAGACGGATACCATACTTGTCTAGGCTACGCAACAAGGTCTTAAAGCCACTCAATGAGCTGGCATTGGAGGACGTCAGGTTTGATAAGGTTCTTTTCCTGAACGATGTTGCTTTTCAGGTGTGTTACACTCTTAGGCTACTCAGCTTAGACGCTAATCTTACTCGCTCTAGACTGAAGACGTTACGCAATTACTCGCAACAAGAGATGGTGAATATGCGGCAGCGTGCTCTTTGGACTTCTCCAAACCTCCCCATTACTACGATACTTTCGCACTGAGAGATAGCGACGGCCATGAAGCTGTAACATCTACATTTCCATATTTCAGATCAAAGGCATCTCGTAATGCCATGATATCCAACCAGCCGGTACCTGTGCGGAGCTGTTGGAACGGCATCGTCGCTTTCGACGCTATACCTTTCTACGAGCCAGATCCACTACAATTTCGTGGCATATCAGATTCTCTTGCTGAACAACACGTCGAAGCCTCGGAATGCTGTCTCATCCACGCCGATAATCCTCTCACTCCGACAAAAGGAGTTTGGCTAAACCCTAACGTTCGCGTGGGATATACTCCTGAAGCTTACACGGTAGTGCAATCCCGCCAAACCTGGCCCTCGGTCGGCCAGAGAATACTAGGCATTTGGGGAAATCGCATATGGCGCTGGTTATCCACAGCAGCGCTTAAAGATGCAACCGTAAAAAGCAGGTTGGCCGCATGGGCGAAGATTGATACTGAGCTATCGGAGCCCGGGACACATTGCTTGATCAATGAGATGCAAGTGTTGATTGAGAACGGCTGGGCACATGTGTAATAGGCCTGAGTATTGTTTGGTCTATGCGGGCAAAGATTGGCCTATAAGCGAGACTGTCAACACAAACCTTCATTTATTTTATCTACATCCTACCCGTGGATCTGGGTTCTAGAATAGCCATAGCGCTAGCATGTGATGCAAGAGTCTCTTAACACCAGCACAACACCTCGATTTAGAGCCTTTGGAAACACCATGAACGGCCCGGGAGAGGCCACTACGGCGAATCTCACTTATGATATCCTCTGGCTTTGCTCGGCGAATGGAATGAACGAAGCTACAGAAGGTTGTATTGAGATTTTCTTAGTAACAAACGGAATGGATATTGGAGGCCCGTCAATAGATGTTGGGGTCACCTGTGGTTCAGAAGCTACGCAAGAAGATCTAATAAGTCTCACTACGGACAGACCCCTAAAGGAATCAGCCATCACGTCAACCGCCGGCGAAGAGCTCACACAAGATATTCCTTGCATTGCTGAATTATCGTGGGGCTCGTGGGAAGCGACCTTCTATGGCTTATACAATCCGCACAGTGACTCCTTCCGATCCTTGAAGGGTGGGCTAGACGACTTCAGTATCAGGAGCATGAATGAGTGGATGGAGATGGGCCTTGCGGGACATCCCATCTCCCGATTAGGAATCAACTGCCCTCAACGGGATGATTATGGTCACGAAATTCTGGTCTTTCACATAACACGGGAGCAGTCTAGACTGGAGTCTAGTACATCCAGACTCTTCGCGAAAAGAGTAATTGGAGAAGCAAGCTTAGGGTTCAGTGAGGGTGAATTCCGAGAGCTTGGCATCCCAAGGAAAACCTCTAGCAAGCAGGTTTTGAAGCAACCTGATTCCCTAACTGCCGCTTCCCGGCCTGATTATGGGATACGCCACGGAGAAAACTCTGTTAGAAGAGATCGACGCGTTGGCAGAATGGTTTCTAGTGATGTTGCAGTGCACAGAGGTGTCAGCAGAGGCCGCCTGAGAGAAAGGCCAGGGGCCGGGTCAGGCGCTTGAGGGTAGCCAGTCATGCCGGTTGACCTGGCTTGCCTGGTAGCGGACGAATAAAGGAAGATGCTTAGGGATGGACGTGTGCGGCTCGGGCAAGGGGACTGAATCAAGCGAAGCAAATTAGGCCACTCCAACCATGTGGTTTCTGTAGCACTAATCCAAAATCATGGATAAGAAGCTCGAGCCTATGTACGCGTGACTGATGTTATCTCTCCCTTTGCCACGTGCTTCCTCTCTTGAAACGCCAAACTATTCCCATTCCGCTTCAAGCTTATCATCTCTATAAATAGCACTCCATGAACACCATTGTACGCCCCCAGAGAAGCTATTCAGCTCGTCTGCCCTATAACCACAGCATCGTCCACCGAGACATTAGCACTCGCCAACTCCACAATCGGCACAGCTTTAACCCTTGAATTGATATCCGAATCCGTAGCCCAAATAAAAACACCCATAGCATTCTTATCCCCTAAACACCACCCCAAAATCCAGTCAGCAAAAGCTTCACCTTCCACTTCAAGAACCCACAAACAGACCGAAAAGAATAGATAGGTACTCACCAACAGCACACCAACCCACCGACGCATTCTCATCCGGACACGCATACTCCAACCTCCTCCCCGCCGCCCATATCTTCTGATAAGTGCTCACATCCGATTTCGTTCGCCCCACTGGGCCGAATGGACTAGGTAAAGCGCCGGGCCCGAACCAGTCTAGCATCATGACTGTTAAGACGCAGGAGTCTATAGTAATAACGGAAGACAAGGTCAGCTAAGCTGGCTTCTTGCCTATCATATCATCTCACATCAAATATACATAAATCTAGAAATAAGCTGGTTTGGGGTTTGGGAAAAAAGAGGTTCACGTACTAACGACGTATTTCCTGGGTGTTATCTGAAACGGGATATTGAGATCTTTCCGGGAGGCGCCTGGTTGGAGGAATTCGTATTCTTGGTTGGGGTGGAGCATTGTTTCTTTGAGGTAGAGTTGTTGTAGCGCGGCGTAGCAGTCTTCGACGATCCAGTTGGAGGCGTACCAGCTGGGGAATTTGGCGCGGCTGGCGCAGCGGCCGTTGCTGGCGGCGGAGGTGAGGTTTGGGGAGGGTAAGGGAAGAGCGGTTGATGCGGTGAGAGTGCTGATGATTCCTGTGGTTGGGGTGGTGGTGCGGTTTGGGATAGAGGAAGGAGGAGAAGGCAGAACAGGATCCTGCTGATGCATAGGAACTCTTCTAGGAGTTGCATTGTTCCAAGGGCTGTCGATGGCTGTCATGCAAGAAGAGTTCCACAATTCAATGTCCCAATGGAACATAAAGCATGTATCAGGCTCATTGACAGGGTCAGAAGTCCGAAGGGCTCGAGCTCCCATTATATGTTATGCAGAAAGAGCTATTGTTCTGGCTTATGTAGGAGCTAGATGAGCGAGTGGCTTTCTTTACCGTTTCCGAGACATCCCACGCTATCTCTCCGATGTGTCAATTTAGAAGCAGCCTGTGCTGTTGAGCCCAACGCTGTGACGAGCCACTGATCTTTTATGGCGCATTGATATTTCGCGACTGGCGCCTGATTGCTAACCGTGTCTGTTTCAGCTTCAGGTGGACCATGCTGATAGGCCGTGCACCTGAAGTGCGCACCAAACGCTGGCAAGATCCGTGCTATTACATTATAGATCAAAACTGACAGCGACTGCGACAAAAGTAAATCTCGATTGATTAACTAAAAAAAGCTTGAATGTTGCCATTGCTAAGGGAGGGACAAATCCGCTTCTTGTAAGAGGCGGTCCAGTAGCAATTAGAGGCTAACACAGAACCGAAGTAAAGGGAAGGCTGTTATCGCAACCTCTTGCAGATAGGCTAGCGAGAGATACCACTGCGAAACAAGACAACATAAATTCTCAAGATTAGCCGGGGCTCACGTTCCATTGACTTGTACTAGTTTCAAAGTGTTACTTTGGATTGATGTGAACGTACGCTAGCTGTGGGACATGGAATATCGACGTGACCCTGCCAACCCATTAACGCCAGACGCTTCCCGGGAGTCCACGCGAATGCCGTGCTTTCTGTCTAACCTGGCAGCAGCTGCCGGAAAGAGAGCTAGAACATTGCGTCCAATCGCAAGCCGCTGATTTTCAGATAGACCATCATAATCAAGGATCGCCTTCTTGTTCGCCTCCATAGTAGACTCAGTCGAGCAAGGCACGCCACAGTCTGCGCCATAAACCAGGTGATCTGCCGGAACCATATACAATGCTGGTGCCATGCCAGTTGGAGCCGTAGCGGCCGTGTCCAGATACAGCCTTGAGAATTGTTGCTTCATTTCGTCTTGTGTGATGTTATTTGGGTTGGGTACCCATGGTTCGGTGCCGAGGAGTTTCAGACGGCCGGAAAGCACAGGGAGCGCACCGCCACAATGGGCCAGTATGAAACGTATCTTGGGATACCGTCGGAAGATTCCTGCGTAGAGCATATCAACCACCGTCCGAGTAGTCTCAAAGGCAACTTCAATAAGCGGACTTGGACGACCCATGGAGGCAGGAGCGTAAGCATCTGGATGAACGAACACTACAGCATGTCGACGATTCAACTCAACCCAGACGTCGTTAAGACTAGAGTCTCCAAGGTAGACGCCATTGTAGTTGCAGGTAACTGCAAAGCCGTCAGCACGGAACTCTTGTGACGCACGCTCGATCTCGGCAAGTGCTGCTTTAGGATTATCAGTAGGCAGAGCGGCCAAGAGTCCAAATCGTGAGGGGTGTTTGGCTACCAGTGAGGCAGCATAGTTATTAGAATCCTTTAAGGCGGCCAATTGTTTGGGAATATTGCTCAGCATCTGCATGGCAATCCCAGCGCGGTCAAGGTAGGAGAGAGTAGACTCTGGCGTCCATTGGAAGGGTTCTGGAACCATGAACTTTGCCTCTCGCATCGCATGCCATCTTGCTTCTCGCTCTTTTGCAGATGTGGGAGGCGTAAAGTGGCCATGAATGTCAATCCAACCGCTTGCCATAGTGACGGAGAATGACCGTATCAGATTCGAAACATGCGAAGACTGTCAGTCACAATTGATAGTATCTGGAACAGTGATGGTTTGTCCATTCTCACAACTAATGTTTTGTGGGACATGGTTGGCCATTCCTGCTGGCCGTGGCGAGGACCGCCGGTTGTCCGAGTAGAATCTTACGTCACGATAAATGTCAAATTGATGACCACTGCTTACCATGTATCACTTTACTACTTGAATGCTACATTATGAGCAATCAAAAGTTACAGGTGGATGCCTCTTGCATAGAGGAGCGAAGAGGCTGCGCGTCTGTTTCCAACATATGTTGTTGGGAGGGAAGGTGCAATGCCAATAAAACAGGGATATTGCACGATTCTGAATCCATCCCCACACGGAAGGCTGGGCCCACGACGTTCTGCAGGATTCGTCGCATCGTCAAACTGCTCGTATAGGGGGTTAGTAAGAGGCAATGTAATATCGGAGATGCAGGTTTCATCCTTTGGGACTTCCATTGCATCTGGGCCAACATGGGCAGCGTGAAGAAGTATCATGGATTGGATGGGGTCTGTATCTGGGTCAAAGCCTCCTTCGAGGACTTTCTTATGACCACAGCGACAGTACAAGGCCATCACAGTTGCCATCTGAGAATGTGTGTGCTGACGCCTCAACATGGGCGCTGATGTGTGTTTCAAAGATCCCCCTACTAAGCTGAATGAAGAAGCACTTGGAGATCTCGGGCGGTGCCGCCACCAATACGCGCCGTAATGCAGGCCAAGGATCTCCCCCCTTCCTCGCTGCCATCGCCCATTAGGCACCCCTAAGCTGCGATAGGCTCCCCCGCAAGCGGGCCAACTCCTTGAGCAGAATGTAAGGGTGACACTACCCTCATGACTAAGGCATCTACCCCTGACCCCCTAAATTGTGTGGCCAGGTACATACGAGTAGGCACAATGTGCCAAGTACCTTGCCTCCCACGAATCAGCTGCCGTGAACACCACCTCACAGAAACCAACAAGCGGTTACTTGCAGTCTGATTCGTCGCACACAGACGTTCATTGGACTTACTACCCTCAGCTGGTCACGATTTGCCCCGCTCACACTCTTCATCCCATCGTACCTTCACGCTTATAGCCATCCTTCGGCGTGTTTCAGACGAATGGGCCCCCTCCTTCCAGCTTACCTTTGTGCCTGTTCACGGGGTATAGCCTCGAAGGAGATTAGGACTACTCGGCATGGCGACTCCTTTGAAGCCTTTTGGTAAAATGTATATTACGTCTCGTTCCCCTCGTTTTCTGTGCTTTCTGTGCCCGTCCTGTCCTTCCCCAGTCCAAGCCCCTCTGCCGGCAGTCATTCATTCATTCATTCATTCATTTTATACTTACTTCAATTCATTCATTTGTGCTCTTATCTGAATCTTCTGGCAAGATGTCCCTCTTTCTGATTGCCATAGTCCACTCTTTACTTTTTCAATTCGCGTACTCGCAAACCTGCGCACCTGAGACTGGTGTAAAGCTCACGTTTTACGGATATCCAGACGGTAACAGTGATACAACCTCTTTTGGGTGCAGTGGCACATCTCCTACAGGACAGGGGAACAATGGGGGAACTGCTGGAGGTATATTTTCCCGCTCTAGCCTCGTATTACGGAGTGTGCGATATACTAAAAAGCAACCAGGCAGCGGTACTTATTCAGACCCCGAAACTTTTGCAACGGCCATGGACAACACAAACTTTAAAGAATGCGAAATCGTATATATTCCCTACCTTCAAAAATACTTCCGATACAACGACCACTGCGAGCAGTGCAGTAAGCAACCACACTAAAACGCCAAGAGATCCCAAGCTAAAACTATTCCACCAGACACCGACTTCCAAAGTGGCCTGATCCATATTGACCTCTGGATTGGTTCAGACACCAACGGCGGACAACCCCAAACCACCTGCGAGGACGACTTCGGCGCCGTCCCGGATCAAACCATCATCCGCTCTCCTCCCACCAATCTCCCAGTCAACAGCGGCGCCCTCTGGGACGGCAGCACTTGCTATAACTCCCCCAGTCAAGGCCGCGTCTTCCCAAATCCTAGCACCAGTGGCCTCTGCTCCGGCGGCTCATCCTCCAACAGTGGCGGCTCTTCAGCAGCTAGCCCAAGTCCCCCAGCGGCGAGCCCAAACCCTCCAGCGCCAAAGAAGGATGCTGTGGTACAGCAGCCTCCTCCCGCTTCCTCATCATCTCCTACCCCCTCCTCCACTCCCACGCCAGTAGTACAAAACTACCAAGACGAAAAGGTCCAGGAGCCAGCCCCGTCCTCCACCCCCGCTGCCGCCCCAATCCCAGCCCCACCAACACCCACCACGCTCGTAACAAAAGTTGCAACACCAAGCTCGTCTCCTCCGCCGTCCGTCAACGCCGGAAAATTCGGTGCCCCAGGCATGACCTACTCCCAAGCAATGGCAGCCTCATACGCAGGCTGTGCGTCCTGGAATGGCTGTCTCGGCGACCCATGTCAGACCTATGATAACTGCGCTGGGGAATGGATCTGTGTAGCGGGCAAGTGTACAAATAACCAGCATGACTAGATGTTATGCATTTGTATGAAAGAAAAATCTATCAGGTGCTTGAAGCACCTTGTGAATGATGTTAGATACTATATATTCAATTCTTGGGGCTTGAGGCTTGGGGTATTTATAGAAAGGGATCTTACAAGTTAAAACATGAAATAAAGGCCAACTGAGCCTATTCACTCGTTCACACTCCTGTTCGCCATTTCCCCCTCCTGCTTTGATACAAGCTTCTCATGTTGTACACGTCTACTCCAACAAGCCTCGTTAGCCTGCATTTGCTGTCGTCACGTTCTAAGCAGACGCCCACACCCTGCATGGCCTGCCGCCCGCTGTACGTGTCACGCTGCTGCAATGCAAGGTGTCCGTTTTCGGTATGCTTTTGTTTCCAATCGGAATCCGGTTGACATCTGTCCAACTTTAATTCTCGGCGCCAAGCCTCGCTTATAGATACCTACTTTCTCTGAAATCGCTAGGACTACGGGAAATCTTGCGCTGTGGAATCTGGCACCTAACGACTGCAGCTGAGTGCGTGCGTGTTCCTCCCCAGTGATAATCCCTAGCATCTTCATACCACAAACGAGTGTAACGTTAGCTTGAGCCGGGAGTACGTGCAGCAGCAAATTAGAGCTCGGCTTCAAGCTGTTGAACGGAGACATTGCCTCTGCGTGCGCTCTTCAGCATCAAGCATACTCCCAATTGCATGCTTCCCACCCCGTTTGCTCTTTGCGAGCGCGCTACCTTGATATCTATGACCGTGCGGGCTAATCCTCTCAGGAGAGCTTGCAACGAGAAATGGGATCGAGGATGCCTCTTCCCACAACCGCCGTTGTGATCCTTGGCTCTAAATGAATATACTTGTGTATGCGTTGGTTGGGCCTAGACTGGGTGTAATGATGGGCGTATATGTATATTGGGGGAGGAGGGGGATAAAGAAGGTGGTTATGATAGCTATATGCGAGCGAAGGGATGCGTGGTTGTGAGTTGCTTGGGGGATATGTGCGAAAGAGCTTGGAGGTGGTTAGAGAGAGAGGGATAGGTAGCTTCATTCTTGTGCAGATGTGGAAGGGGGCGGGCTTAATGGCGAGCTGGTAATACTTGCGTAATGTTATGATCGGACAGGTATAGTGGTATCCGGGTGGAGCTTTGCAATGGGGGCTGGAAAGTGTGGTAGAGGTCGTTGATCACTGTCAATATCTGGAAGTTCGGACTCGTTCTGTTCTTTGACGGCAGTAGCGTACAGGAAGTGGTGACCGGAGCATGCACAAGAGATCAATTACATTTGAATTGGTTTGGGTTCTCGCGATTCTGACAAGTCTATGAGTCGCTGCGAGTGTTTTGTCTGGTTTCACGTTGGGGTTTAGAAAGGACGCATCGTAATCACTCAACAGAGCTGGGACGGTGGATCATTTGGGAAAGCTGCGTCGAAATAGCACCAAAGACTCCGTACTCACAATGGGCAACAACAACGCCGTGCACGAGAATCAGAGCTGCCTGTAGAGTGGGGTCGAATGACTCTCCGACAGTTTGGGGAAGGGTTTAATGTGTCCCGGTCTGCCACGACACTTTCATCCTGGCATCAACGTCCCGGATTCAGCTCCTCGGTGATAAATTCAACAGATGGCAAGTTCAGCAACCAAGGATACCTTGCACACATCCCATCTGTACCACACCCATAATCCGGAAAGCCAGAGCTCATAATTGACATTGGGGTAGGAGCGATTTGTGTTATAATCGTGAAAGTACGTGTCCGACATGGGCATGACTAAGTCATCAGCAAGTAGTCTAGCTAATGGGCGATAGACCATGCCGCTTGATCAAGTTGTTTGGTGAAGTCGCAAAGTGAGCCCGGAATCACGCTCGCTTTTCGATTAGTACTCGTGGAAGACTTCGACTTTTGCACTGTAGACCTGTAATAGTGGGGCAGACTTCTGCTATATCTGAACAGAATGCCCGCGAAGCGAAAGATGGATGCGCTGAGGCTCGCCTATGCGACAAATCAAGTGCCTCCTCAGAAGTTTGTGCAATTCAGCTTACTAAAGTACTATTGTAGAGCACGTTCTGTTCCCTTGTGGCCCCTGTGGCTAGCAATGACTCCACGAGCTTGGCGCATCCTTTCGCTCATATGGTGTACGTTGGTGTCTGAATGGGCGAAGATACCCTTACTAAGGGGCCTACCTTATGGGGCCAACCCCGCCCCCTTGGGCTAGCGCCAATGAGGGTATGCATCAAGCTGCCTCACTGGCTACAGGATATCGTCCGACAGTCACCAAGCCGTAGACAACATTTGCCTCCGATTTGTGCAACTTCAACGCAGCCTGTCAGCCTGTCTGTCAAGAAGCTTGTGTAGGTCTTGTCAAGGAGGCTCAGTCGCCACCCCTTTTCTAAGGTAAGCACTAGATAATTCCCTTTCCGCGCACGAAGGATTCTCTTGCGGCGTCATTCATCAAGCCGCTCCTGTGAAATCTCACAGTAGAGCAGACCAGGCAAATTATGATTTCTATAGTATGGGTACTGTTTGGAACTCTGACGTAAATCCACCAATGGAGTGCCCATACATCCTTCGCAGCTCCAAAGACCCACCATAAAACTCGTCAAATCGGTGCAGAGGCGCTATTCTTGGACAATGGCCATGTCATTCCCGTCTTACATCTTCAGCTTCGATCAGACTGAGCCCAACCCTGTCTGCATAATGTCAGACATCTGCGAAATTAGTAGATCGCCAGCTAGGAGGGTAATCTTACCAGTCTCTTCTCCCCTCTCAAGATGCAAGCCCAGTCACGATTACCAGTCCCTTTCTTCTCATTTTGTACAACTGCGGTTTGGGGCCTTTTCTTCGCGAGAATTAATAGCAGAAGATTCCTCATAATGTTCCAATGAATGAACAGCTGAGAAGCCTTCAGTACTGGGCATCGTTTTTTGGACGTTTTGGAATATGGCTAACTTGAACAATTTTGATGGCTTTCTTGGCGATAAGCTCAGGCGTTCCATTTCAGAGCTTCTTTTGTCTTACCTGCTTTGCGTCCAGCTTGTCCACGGCCAAGACTGCCCAACGCTACCATGTTCACAATCTGTTGCGGTGTACGGTTTGGCGCCTCCACCGGCTGTCATTTCGACGCCCCAAGCAGCAGCTCCCGGCACATCAACCACAGCCTCCTCCACAAAATCCTCCAGTAGTAAGACTTCGACCATACCGTCCTCCACAACGGCTTCTTCGATTACCCTGACAACATCAACGCCATACTCAACTCCTACCGTCACAACCGCTGCACAAGATACAGGGCAGGACGGAGATTGTGTTTTTCCATGCACTGCATCCATCCCCATATATCCAGTGGCGCCCTATAGCCCATCTCCAAGCTCAATCGCAGTCACAGTTACTCCAACAACATCACTCTCGGCTACGCCTACCAACACCGCGGCTCAACAAGGAACAGCTAGTGGAGGCTCCACTGCATCATCTTCGATCCGAGCACCATCTGCAATCACAAATGCCACGACTTCTTCACAACCAACCAGCAACGTCACAAACACAACGAACTGTGGACAATGTTCAGTCCTTGCCGAGCAAGTTCAAGTTTATTACTGGCCGACGCAGTCGGTTAAGAGCGATTGTGCACGAGCTTCATCCGTGGTTCTTCAGAACAGCCTCACTTATGGGATCAATGCTACCAAAACGCTTTTGCCTTCGGCTTCCGCAGGAGGCGGGCTGAGCACCGATGTTGTTGATGGATTCACATTGTACGAGAGCGCCAAGCCAATAGTAGTCTGTTTGCTGACACGAAACATAGTACATATCCATCTTTATATGTCTCTGTAATAGGGCCGCTGTCGGTATCAGACTCTTGCGGAGTTATAGGCGCGACTTATACTAATCCACCACCGGTAGCCGTCCAGGCAATCACGACGGCATCTTACGACAGCTGGCCTTCGACTTGTAGATCTCAAGGGGGTTACGTTGATGCAATTATAGATACTCTGGCCATCTCCGACATAGCATGCCCAACCTGGGGTGTCTCCGACCCATTCCTAACTACCTGTGATGGGGATGCTTATCTCACTGCTACATATGGAGCTCCGTATAATCCGGTAATCCTGGTTCCTACTGAAATACTAGCCATTGATCCTGCTTGGGGACAATGTACAAAGGTTCCATCAAACGGACCATTTACCTTGCCGTGCGGCATTTATGATCCGCCACGAGCATTGCATGGCGCTACTGCCCTTGGTCCTAGTGCATTGCAGAGCGCTAGTGCCCTTGGTCCTGGTGTTACACCACCACCAGCCGATCCTCAAACCACACCCCAACCGGATTCAGTGCAACCGCAACCAGCATATACAGGCTCACCCCAATTACCACCGCCTACAACGTCACCGAGTTCAAATGGAGGCCCGCCAACCCAACCTGACAATGATCCAACAAATTCCAACGCTCCGGGAGGAGTAGGAAACCCGGGCTCGTCGAACAATAATCCTGCTCCAGATCCTACTACAGCACCAGGCAACGATAATGATCCGACCGAGGACCCAAGTCATACACAGAATCCAGCACCAGTTGCTCCGAACGTCACGCCTGCTAACGGCGGATCAGATCCAGATCCACAAGTGGTCCCGCAGACAACTGTAAACCTCTATGGAGCTCAGCAATCCCCCGGGCTAGGAGGACTCATCTACGGCGGCCTTGGAGGCAATCCGCCTGCTTCTGTTCAGCAAGGACCCGCACAAGGAGGTTCAGCTCAAGGCGGGAACAGCCAAGGAGCCAATCCTGGCTTTAGCACCCATGTTATTACACCTCTAGCTGGTGTAGCTCTGACAATCACCAACCCATCCGCTGTGGCAGCTGCTGGGTCCACATTGACCCCCGGTGGTCCTGCCGTTACCCTTGATGGAACATATTACTCATTAGCCCCTTCTGGAAGTTTGATCGCGGGCACAGTGTCTAGTAGCGGCGCACCAGCCGAAGCACCTGCTGTATTGACCTTCGCGGGCTCTACTTATACCGCAAACGCAGCCTCTCAATTCGTAGTCGCCGGCCAGACTCTAGCACCGGGCGCCGCGATCACGGTCTCTGGTACTCCTATATCTTTGACGTCCGGGGGTACTGTTGCTGTTGTCGGTAGCAGTACCCAATCTCTCGGCACTGCTGCAGTTGTAACGGCCGCGCCTGTGCTCACATTGGACGGCTCAACCTATACAGCAGATGCGTCATCAGACTTCATCATCGACGGGCAAACACTCACGCCAGGAGGCGTCATCACTGTTTCTGGTACCACAATCTCATACGACGGAAGCGGCAACGACGTGGTAATAGGTACGAGTACCGAGTCGTTGGCTACAGCTATGATTACGCCTGCAGATATCTTCACAGTGGACGGACAAGTCTTCACCGCGAACCCAACTTTGTTCTCCATAGATGGCACGACGATATCCGCTGGAGGGCCTGGGGTCACTATATCCGGTACACCGGTTAGCTTGGAACCTGGTGGTACATTGGTCATTGGCACAAGTAGCCTCGATTTACCAACCGAGACAGGTGCTGGCCCTCTTGCTTTCGAGGGAGGACAGGCAAAAGTCCGTATACCGAGAATGGCCTTGTTAATTGGCTATCTTGGATTCTGTATTATATTTGGAGAGCATATATATTTTATATAATATTTTTTAAGCTTTTACCTGTTCTAGGATTGTTCTGACTAGGTACTAAAGTTATGTAGTTTAGATCATTAATATGGTGGATCATTACTGTGCTTAGTCCAGTAGTGTTCTTCACCACTAGTTGCTCAAAACATGAAGTCGTTATACCCAGCTACACATGCTCTGGACTGGAAGCAAGATGTTATTTCTACGTCGACGCTGCGCAATCCATCTTGGGCAACTAAGAGCTGGGTAATCGACCCGTGATATAGTATGGATGAACACTTGATGCACAAGAGTAATGCCCAGGGGAGTGTACGGACGGACCAGTGGATTATATCCGATGCAAGTTGTACAGGAAAGACGGGGAACAAGCTCTATGGCAAAGATACCGCAGCTTCGCAATGATTGCGGAACGTGTGAACATCTGTCTATGATTAGGCCGCCGCTACTCTATCCGAATCTTTCAAGAACAACCATCTGCCCTGAGCTGCCCAGCCCCTTGCTTTCCAATCATTGATGTCCTGCGGAAAGAAATCTAAAACATTCAGCAACGTCGCATCATGCGTAATCACTATCATAACATCGTCCCTTCCATCAAAAGCCTTTAGTTTCTCAACAGTCTGCTCCGCCTCCTCTAGGTTCTCCTGCATTCCCGGCGCAAGACCGTAGAATGAGCTCTCCTTGTCAACCCTAACAGGATGCTGTGTTTGGGCATGATCACATCCTTCTGGCGGTGGTGTTCTACCCGATATACTGGCAGGAATATTATCAGGTAGCGGTCTAAATCGATTCGGTCGAAGCTGTGCGATGTTATGGCAAGCGTCGCCGCCCAACAGGCACCAGGACTTCTCCGTCGTCCGGCACAGAGCACAGAGGTGATGATCAGTGTGACCAGGGGCTTCCAAGAGCCAGAAGGAGCCGTCGCCGAAGAAGTCAACAGCTCGGAATCCGCCAATGGCTGTGGTGCTGGGCGCGAAATCGACTTCTTGGACTCTGCGGCATTGGAAGGCGCTGTCAAGAACAAATGCATCGGGATTCGTGGGGTACCCAGGCATGCAGCTCGCTTTGAGACCAGGGCCTACGACGAGGTCAGTGTCGGGTGGAAAGACGGACAGATCCCCGACATGGTCGATGTGCGCGTGCGACCAAATGACAGCGTTTATTTCGGAGAGGCTAATGCCCTGAGCTAGAATGGTATCAGGGACATAGTGGAACTCATCAATGCCCCCCATATCGTGCTCATTTCCAGCAAAAAGCGCCTTCAATGATGGTGGCATCCGGTCGTTTAGATCTTTCATAAAGGCCAGGTCAAAGAGTACCTTTTGGTTGCAGTTTCGTGACTCGATTAAAAAGCTGAAATCCGCTAGGTCCATGTACTTCTGACCTTGTGGGGCACCTTGGACAAGCATGTCTGCTGGCATGTGTGATTTTGCTCCATTGATGACAGACACCTTTACGCAGTGGCCTTGGTATGGAGGGAAGTGGACGTCCTCAGGAATCATTGTCGCCGCGTTCTGTTCTCTCAGGTCCTATTTATGTATGGCTAGTAAGCTCACGTTAAAGCAGCTCTCAGTCTTGAATATAAAAACAAGCTGAGATATAGAGATATCGCGTTGATTTACTTCCGTGAACTCGGTCTACCGTGGCTACGCCGAGAGTGAAAGCACGATTTCGGCTGCTATATACCGATCACCAGACTTTAGTTGCCATCTAAACCCTATCTCTTCGATGGTTGTCGTCCACCTTTCAGGGGTAAATTCGCGGAATTTTGCCGCTTGGGTGGATGAGGGTCAGCCATCGAAGGGATAAACACAAACAGACATTCTGGCATAATGGACGGTGAGAAACAGATGAGCCACTCAGGACTTATCCTCTTACATTTATTCGGCTGGCATTTGGATTGGATTGCCCAAGGGAATACGCCTTTGTTCTAGAACTCCGTTCCAATTCCCGTACTTGTATGGCGGAGCATATTAAGCAGTGGGCCAACCACCATTTTGCAAGCTATATCGCCTGTTGTCGCGCATGCCCGATGCGTAAAGAAAGCAAAAAAGCAAAAGAAAATGTAGACTATATAGAAGGGTTCACCTTCTTACTGTATGGCACTATAGGGCTGGACCT
Source organism: Cladonia rangiferina (assembly GCA_023065455.1). Classification (NCBI taxonomy): domain Eukaryota; kingdom Fungi; phylum Ascomycota; class Lecanoromycetes; order Lecanorales; family Cladoniaceae; genus Cladonia; species Cladonia rangiferina. The sequence continues at coordinate 108,044 of JAJREH010000023.1, read as the reverse complement.
AAAGTTGATAAAGCGGACCTTGAACGACCCCTAAGAGCCTCTAATTTTGGATACCCGGGCGACAATAATGGTCCCCGGAGTGCCTTAGTTTTAGGGTATCTTTATAACCTACTTCGCCAGCTTTGGGTCCAACCCTATAGGGCTATATAGTAAGGGGGTGAAAAACCCTGCCATCTATAGATCGTCGTCGCCATTGGTGGTAAAAATAAGCGACAAGATGTACGGCAGGAGCCTATCCATGGATCGAAGTTATCCGTGGGGGAATGCAACATCTAGTCCCGGAAGCGTTACCGCTTGAGCAGTTGTAGGGTAGGTACTCCTTACGATAGGTAGTGACGCCCTAAGGTAAGGTAAGCAAGCCACAATCCTTGTGGTTTTGTTCGGGTGCGAAATCACTTAACTCCGGACATAGTCCAATATGTTCGTGATGGGGATTAGGATTTAAGTCCAGCTCGTGGAAGGCATACCTCTCGTCTTCCCAACCTCATTGCAAAAGCTTTGAATTTGGGCGAGCTCGATTGAATCCTCTCACCCTTTTGTTTACTTTCATCTTGATTAGCCCTCTCTAAACCCCTATCTCGTCAGTCCGTCTTCTAAACCTCTGTGACATTGAACATTCGAAAGATGGCTTCCAAGAATCATATCGAGAGAGTTGCAATTGTCGGGGTAGGTCATGACATCATCTACTTTGCTGTTGGTCCTAGAACCCAGCATAAGCTCATGCATGATATAGGCTGGCGGTCAATCCGGCAAATTCATGACAGAGGAGATGCTCAAATTGGGAAAGTACAAGGTCACGGCGATCACCCGTGCAGACAGTACCAACACGGTCCCTGAGGGTTGCGAGATGAGAAGAATCGACTATGCCGACCCAGCATCCATCGTGGATGCTCTCAAAGGCCACGACGCTCTTGTCATCACCATGAATACAAGAGCGCCACCAGAGTACCAGACGAAGCTAATTGAAGCCGCAGCCGAGGCCAACGTGCCGTGGGTTTTGCCTAATGAATACGGCTATGACATCTTAAACCCCGGCTTGGAGAAGGACATTGCCCCCATCGGCGAAAAGCACAAGGAGTATCGTGCGCACATAGAAAAACTAGGCAAGAGCTCCTGGATTGGCGTAACCTGCGGCTTCTGGTATGAGTACTCCCTAGCGTTCGGCCTTCCTACCTTCGGCTTTAATTTCAAGAACCGCACCGTCACCTTCATTGACGACGGAAATACCAAGATAAACACCAGTACCTGGAGACAAGTTGGTCGCGCCGTCGCCAATTTGCTTGCGTTGAAGGTGCAGCCAGATGATGATGAGAGTGATAAAAGCTCCTGCCTGGCCCATTACAGGAACGAATTCGTCTACGTCTCATCCTTCCAAATCAGCCAAAGAGACATGCTTGACTCGGTCATGCGTGTTACTGGCACCACATTGAATGACTGGACCATCAAGCATGAGCCGTCCCCGAGCCGCTACAAGGCTGGCGTGGAAGCCATGTATAAGGGAGATTTCACGGGTTTTGCCCAGATGATGTACTCGAGGGTCTTCTATCAGGACGGAAGTGGCGATTTTGAAACGTCTAAGGGCTTGCAGAATGAGGTTTTGGGGCTGCCGAAGGAGGATTTGGATGAGGCTACGAAGGTCGCGATTGAGATGGCAGGGAAGTAGATGCTGTCGTCTGATTGGATTGACTTTGAACGACGATTTTCCTAAGAGATTATGAGACTGTAGGCGTGCGAAAGGAGGATGATTTCATCTCATTTCAGTGAAATTTCAAGTATTATTCAACTGTGTACATCATGGCGTTAAGCATCACACCAGCTACTGTATCTACTCCAATCCCACTCATTATCGCCCGCTTCTCTCCTGTGCGCCTGTAATATGATCCCAGAAAACCACCGGCCATCCCCCCTATGATCCCATACACTAGGCAGCCCTAAAATAATGGCCCAAGGCTAAGACAAGTTGATAGATTAAAGTCAGCCAATCTTCCCATTGACATAGTATCATTCATCGCCAGCCTTATCACAGTACGAAGAACAAATCGCTACTAAATCCTACTGTCCAAATAGCCACCAAAATGACATACATAGTAGCGTTGCGCCAACCTGGTTGGTCACGGCATGCGAACGGAAGCAGAAGACACTCGATTTTCCCCCTTTCGGCTAAGCTTCATCCTTAATCGTTCGGGTGTTCCCAAAGATGGTAGGGTAGTGGATCTGATGCTCAGGGACCTTGACAGTAGAGATGGGGCTCTTGCCCATGGATTGACTATGGGCATGCATGATACCATAGTACCAGGACTAAAGCTTGATAAACTAACAGGGGCCCATTTTGGTGATCTGGTAGGTTTGTTTGATAAGATCGTGGGCGTAGATGAGCCATTAGGAATTCTGTGTGAGTGGTTTCGACTTAGATTTATCTTGGCTTGTACTGGTGCTCTGTATGGGGTTGGAAGCTCTTTCAAGTAGGATACGGAATGGGAGGGTGCTTCATGGTAGGCAATGCCTAATACTTTGAAAAGGTTTATCACTTTGGACACAGGATCGCACGACTAAAGGATATTTTTGCAATGGTGAGGGTTAGGGAGAGCGAGGTGTGAAGGGAGGGTCAGTGGGCGTTTGGGTCAGCAGAGTTGTCTGATTAGGGTTTCATATAGCTTCCGGCTTGCTAGAACTATCCTCTCGTTCTATCTCAGTTGCTTTATTTCCGCCAGCTTTGGCTTTGGCTTCTTTCTTCCTTTGCCGCTTACTCATTGGTTCCGTATCTTGCTCAGGGACGTCAACCTTCCCAGGCCATAGCCGCTGAGCTTCAAGCTCGTCTTCCTCCGTCCATTCTCGCGGCAGAATTGCAAAAACTAGGTACGAAGTATGTGTCTTTAGCTCCGGCTCAGGCTTATGCACCAATCTCCCCTCTTTATACAACTTCCTCCCCTCTAGTGCATTCCTTATGTTTTCCAACCGCTGTTGTTTTGAAATCTGCGCCCCCGCCGTCGCTGGGCTCGCTTCCTTCCCCTCCAACGCACTCTCCTCATGAAACACCCTCGATCGCCCCTCCACTTCTCTCAACCTCGCCACCGCCTCATCAACTGAAGCAGGCGAGTCATTGACGCCTCTTAATCCCTCTTCTTGCAACCCAACCCTCTCGCGCCGCACTTCGATGCGTTTCGCAGCAATTTCGACCATTTCTATTTCCAGCCAGCCGAGTTGGCGGAGAGTAGTTATTGTGCGTTGTACTTGCTCGATACAGGGGGAGAAGGTGCAGAGATGGACTGAGGTTGTTGGATCGAGAGGAGAAGTCGGACCACCGCGGGTGAGGTGTTTAAGGGCGAGCCAGGGGGCGGGAAGGTCGAGGAATATGGCATTGGTATTCATGGAAGAGGGGAGTGTTTGGAAGGGAATGAAGCCGTCTTGACAGACGTCTCGGTGTGTAAGTTCGACGACATTGTCGAGGCCATGTTCTTGGAGCTCGTCTTTCAATTTCTGGGCGCGTTGCTCGTGGAACTCGAAGCTGTAGACTTTGCCGTAAGGAATTTCATCCAGTCCTTTAAACTTCAACTCTCCTTGGTCTGCGGTAGAATTCCCGTTATACACGGCTCTTGCTGCTGCATGCGTAAAGGAACCACTGCCTGCGCCCGCTTCGATCAAGACTGTCCCGGGTCGAGCACGTAGACGATGTAATATGTAGCTGTAGTCTGGTGTGTAGACAACTTGCGTCCTGTGCGGCAGTGAAGCCGTCCAGATCTCTGGTGTAGGAGGTAGGATGTGGACGAATCCACTAGCAGCTTCCACAGCAGCTTTCGGCGTTGCCACTATATCCTGATCACGTACGACATCAGCTTGGCTGATATTTCCTTCATTTTGAACGTCTGTGTCAGCTGCTTTTTCAGTCCTTCTCTCGTGAAATTGCTCGTCTCTCTTCCTCTTTCGTCCTTTCCTGCCTGATCCTTCCCACCCCTTTCGGCCTCTTGATCCTGTATCAACAGCTGATGCACGAACTTGAGAGCCCCATGGCGCACTAATCAAAGTGCTATGTGGGAATGAACCGAAGCGTGTATTGGTGACTTTGCCTTCATCGTAACCTTCATTCAATTCATCATGCGAGTGTAGAACAATTGGTATAAGTAGGTCGCGCTTGAGATGGAGAACGGCTAGTGAGTCGGTTTGGGCTGTTTCACCACAATAAAGGAAAGGAGAAGCCTGGGATGAGGTAGAGATCGCCATAGCCATGGCATACAAAGCCCAGCATCAATATTCGCGTGGATTTCGAGATGATCATAGGGCTGAGCATTGACCTTAGAACTAAGGTAGGGCGGAGGCGGGAGTAGCCGTTAGCCGATACGCAAAGAGGCGCATCCATCTGGCGTCTGTTTTGCAGGCTGTGAGTCTTACTTTCAGCGGATTACGGAGTATTGTACCCAGTCCCTTTTATATGTCTCTTTGGAATTTCTCCATCCCCAAAATCTGGACTGTATCTCTTCGGCGCCAATCATTTCCTCCCAGTCACCTTTTTGATACCCAATTTGAGCTTGCCTTTGCGCGACGAACCATGGCTACAAGTGTACGCCAGCCCGAGTGGCAGCAACCTATTCAGTCTGTGGCGGCTGACTTACCACCTCTCAAAATATACAACTCATTGACTCGAACAAAAACACCGTTTGTACCAATTGATCAGAAGAAAGTCAAATGGTACGCGTGTGGCCCAACTGTATATGAGTAGGTAAATTCCATCTCGTGCTTCTTCACTCCCTGACATACTGTAGCGATGCTCATCTGGGCCATGCACGAAATTACGTCTCTACTGATATCATACGGCGAATCATGCGTGACTACTTTAAATTCAATGTCCAGTATGTTCAGAATGTTACAGATGTAGACGACAAGGTAATTAACAATCTTAAACCATTTGCTGTTCTGCCAATAGCGAGTGCGGGATATAACTTCTCACCAATATAGATTATACTCAGAGGCCGTCAGAAGTACCTCCTAGATGAGCTGAAGCAAGGAAGGCTGGGCGAGTATTCGCAAAATATTTCTGATACCCGAACTTCAGCTCTACGAGCTTACCTTGCCAAAAACCTACCCAGAATTCCCGAGGACACGGCAGCTGCAACAATCACTACAGATAGTCTACCTAAGGATTATGCTTCCTTGATAGATGAGAGCTCTCGCCAAGATGGTGAAGTGTTGAGCGACAAAGATGCGAAATCCCAAATGCATATTAAGACAGTACTAGGAGCTTCGCGTGCAGTAATTGCGATTGAATCCAAAGCAGAAGCAACGCAAGACGAACTGAACTATCTTGACGATATCGTGATGCCCTTTCTAGATGAGAAGCTCAAAAGCACCATCGATGCGTCAGATCACGCTATATTTACTAAGCTCACCCAATCTTACGAAAAGCGTTATACCGAGGACATGCGAGCCTTGAATGTCTTGGACCCCGATGAGATTACTCGTGTAACAGAATATGGCCCGCAAATAGTAGAATTCGTGAAGCAGATTGAGCGGAATCAGTTTGCCTACACAGTCAGAGATACGGACAATCCCAATGGTAAGCATCGTCTCTTTGCTAGGTCTTAGGTCAGGCTGATAGACCCGCTAGAGTCTGTTTACTTCGACATCAAAGCGTTCGAAGCTGCAAATAACAACTATGCCCGCCTAGAACCTTGGAACCGCAACGACACAGACCTCTTAGCAGACGGCGAAGGTGCGCTCTCCAAAGACGCGACTGGAAAAAGATCACCGGCGGACTTTGCCTTATGGAAGGCTTCTAAACCTGGTGAGCCCAGTTGGCCAAGTCCTTGGGGGGCTGGAAGACCAGGATGGCATATCGAGTGCTCGGCAATGGCTTCGGACAAGCTTGGCAAGCAATTTGACATCCATTCAGGCGGCATCGATCTAGCGTTCCCGCATCATGACAATGAGATCGCCCAGAGCGAAGCGTATTGGAACCGAGGACATGAACACCAACATCAATGGGTCAATTACTTTCTGCACAGTGAGTATTTTGTGTCTCTCACTTAGATGATCATACCAGTTTAAAATCTATTGACTCTGGCTCCCATGTGTTTCACCTCTTATTCATGATCAGTATACTAATTTGAATTCAGTGGGTCATTTGTCCATCCGAGGAGCTAAGATGAGCAAGTCCTTAAAGAACTGTGAGCACAAGGTTGGAGTATCATATTTGCAAATTGATACTGACTAGATTGTAGTCACAACAATCAGGGAAGCGCTGGACCGCGGAACCTGGACTCCCCGAGGGTTGAGGATTGTCTTCCTCCTGGGTGGGTGGAAAGACGGAATTGAAATCACTGACGATGTAGTAAAGGAAGGATCAGCTTGGGAGGATAGAGTTAACAATTTCTTCATCAAAGCCAAAGATGGCTTGGGCACCGCTACGGATCAAGAAGGTTCACCAACTGGACAAGCTCTTCTTAACGAACTCGAGAGAGCGAAGAAGGAAACACTGGACGCCCTTTGCAATTCATTCGATACGCCGATAGTGATGAGAATAATCTCGGACTTGATATCAGAGTACAATATCGCCTACAACAACAGAGATCCTCCGCCTACGCCTCGTACGACAGGAAAGATTGCTGAATGGATAACTTTTATCGTGAATACATTCGGTCTAAATGGTACAGCCTCAACGGACGATCCCACCATCGGCTGGTCAGGGATCGATGTTCCAGAAGACGCGAAGCCAATTCTTACGAACCTATCACAGAAGCGTGATGGCTTGAGACGGAGAGCAAAATCAAAAACGAGGGGTATATCCAACCAAGACCTAGAACCTGTCCCATATCCCGAAAGGACTTTGACAGAGGCGCAATCGCAGAGAGAAGCCCCGTTCAGAGAAGTACTGGAGAGATTCAACAAAAGCTTAGAAGAACTCAATGACTCGCAATCACTTGCCAAGGACGTTCTTCAGTTGAGCGATCGTCTTCGCGACGTTGACCTCTGGGAACGGGATGTCTACCTGGAAGATCGGGATGGAGATTTACCCGCTCTTATCCGACCAGTGACCAGAGAGTTGCGAGCATCGAGGCAAGCAAAAGAGAAAGCAGCCCAAGAAAAGCAGAGAGAGAAGGCGGAGCGAGAGCAGAACAAGAAGAAGGAGGAGACTTCGAAAGCGGACAAGGGAAAGCAAGACCACATGACAATGTTCAGAACGGAGGAGTACAGTGCTTGGGATGCAGATGGAATTCCGACCAAAGACAAGAATGGGGAGGAAATCACGAAGAGTAGGCGGAAGAAGCTGACGAAGGATTGGGAGAGGCAGAAGAAGTTGCATGAGGCTTATTTGGCAAAAGCAATTTAGAGCGTTGCATTTCTGAATAAATTCCAAGGCAGTCCAGCCATAGATTTGCCCTTTTAACAAACCCTATCCAAGCCTTTATAGCTTGAATAGTGAGAAGCAGGCCCGTGGACGACTTTTGGCTCGATTACAGAACTGTCTGCTTACGTAATACCAATCATACGTCACTGCCGTTAGGTTAGTAGCTTTTTCATAAAGTTTGACGTGAACGACAACTCGCATCCATATATTCTTGAGATTCAGACGTCAAAACATTCTTCGATAGGAAGGGTGGTCTCATTGAATAGAAATGCTATGCTTAAATTGGGCCTCCACGGAACAAGAAAAGAGAATCACGTCCTTGAAGATGGATTGTAATGACGTCCCATTACCTGAGAACAAATCATATATGATCATTCCTACTTGCATTGGTGCTGCTGACTATGTGGATTTTCCAAGATTGGGCTGTCCATTCGCGGCAGCAGATTCTGACATTGTTGTCCTAATATTAGAAGATACCGACAAGTTTTTTGAAGCCAATATGCTGTCAACATCACTTCAGAGTTTGCTGCTCCCTGCACTGCAATAACATCCCAGTCCGTTGGAAATAGAACTCCTTGTGTGTGGGCACCTGCCAGGGCCGGTTAGGGCTAGGGCTACTAACCGGATGCGGTAAGGCTTTCTCCGGATCCCCTATATAAAATTTAGAATAGCAGAGCTCTACCGCTTAAACAATTAACTACTCAATCCTCTATATTAATCTATTACATCTGCAATTGATCATTCTAAAGGGTTATAAGCCTAGGTTCAGCCTCACTATATATTTTATAATTGTTTCAACTAATATTAATACTCTAGACGCGTTATTTAGTATTGTATATTAATATTCTCACAAATATCTCTACATTCTTCTTCCCATGAATCCTCTTACTCTAATGTAATTAATACAATGGACGGATTTACATCACATAAAATTAATAAACTAAAGGGGACGACTAACTAATCGAGATTCAAATATAAAATAAAGGCGGTATAGATAATAGATAAAATATAGAACATAGTTTATAAAAAAAAAGCCAGATTTATTTATATAAAGTCAGAAAAATTGATTAATACTATTAAATCTACTACCACCGCCACCTATAATACTAAAATAAATAAGTGGATAAAGAGAGAAGAAGATAGAGAAAATACTATTAATAAATAGAATATAAAAAATAAAAAGACTATAGCTCGCCTTATATTCTATATTAAAAAAAAATTAAGATAATATATTAAAAACCTTATTATATACTCTAAATAATAGAAGATGTTGAAGAAGATCTATAAAATATCTAATCTTACTATAAGAAATCTAGCACTATTAAAGATCGCTTATATAGAGTCAGCTTTATATAAAAAAATTCAGAAGTATTTAAAGATAATAAAGAAATAATACACTATACTAACTAATATAAAATATAGTTTACTAGCTTAGGTCCTATCTACTTTCTTCTAATTAGAATTAAAAAATAGATTAGAACTCTATATTTTTTAACTTATATAAACAGCCAAGGTATCTAGTAAAAAACTTAAGATTGATAATATAGCTAGTACTCTATCTAAGTATAATAATAGACTCAAACTTTCTAAAAATACCACTAAAATTTTAGTAATCAAATTTAGCAAGTAAGACAAGGCGAATCAGAATAAGAAAAAAAAAAAGTTGAAAAAAATAAAAAAAACAAAAAAACTAATATATTCTTATTGTGATATAAAGGGATATCTAAAAGATAAGTATTTTTATTTAATAAAAAAGAAACGACCTTATAACTAGAAGCCTAATAAAAAAAAACTCTTAATTAAATATATTAATAAAAAGAAAGCGTCTATATCTAAGACTATTATATTTAAAAAAACCAGCCATAAGTATATTTTATTCTTTAAAGTTATAAATATAGAGATTTTGGCTCCTAATTTAAATAATAGTAAAAAAAACGCGATCTATATAGACTTTATATCTAATATATATACTTTATAAGATCGCTTAAAGTTTGAGAATAACTATATATTAAGCTCTAATATAATATCAAATATTAAGGGTCAGATACTATAGATATATAAATAAGGAATAGTTTATTTTCTAATATTTATCAATAGCGAGATCTCTCAAATATAACTTATCGATATATAATATATTCTGAATATAAATTATAATCTAATATCCATCGTTTATCTAGAAGATAAAGGCTGTTAATTTAAAATTAAGGATAGAAATTTCAACATATTTTTAAAATTTAGTGATAAACTAATTATAAGAGGAAAATATTTTAAAATAAGCTAGCTTCTTAATCTAAATTATTAATAATTATTAAAAGCGATAAGATTCTTAAAGATTTCTAAAGTTAACTATATTTTATAGGATTAATAGCATCACCGCATAGATTACTTAAATCTAGTAGATATAAAACGTCTTGCTAAAATTATAATTAAGATAAATTCTAAATCTATAAATAGACTATAGAAATCTAAATTTAAGTATAAATAATATAAAGACTACTTATATAGTAAATAGACTAAATAATATTATTATATACCTCATCAACAAAACCCTACTTAATAAGAAATAAAAAAAGAAGCGCTTATATATTCTAATCTCACTAATAAGGGTAATATTAAGTAAATAACAGGAGGCTATAAATATATATTCTTCTTTATCTATAACATAACTAATAAGACTTAAATCTATATATTAAAGAGGAAATCTAAGATTTTAAGTATCTACAGGAACTATTTTATTATACTAGTAAATCAAGAATATTTAATTAAATTTTTTAAATTAGATAATAAGTATATCTATACTTTAACAAAGTTAATATTTGAAAAGAAAGAAATAAAATAGATACTATTTACTATCTATACTCTTAATTAAAACGTAGTATTTAAGCGTACTTTTCGCACTCTATTTAAATATATAAGAGTAATACTTAAAAACGATAATTTTTTTTAATCTATATAAGGTGAGGCTATTAATATAATAGTTTATCTAAAAAACAGATCGCTATCATCACTTAATAAAAGCACCACTTCTAAAAAGTTTTAAATAAAAAAAAAGACAGAACTTAAATATATTCATTTTTTTAATTATATCACATATATATATAATAATGACTCTAAGTGAGGTAAACTTAATAAAAAATTAACTAAATATAAGCTCTTAAGCTATAAACAGGGAAATTAGTACTATCTATAGAATATTACTAATAAACATATTATTATATTAACATAGATTAAATAGAAGTCAGACTCTTCTATTAATAAAAAAAAAGGAGATAATAATTTAGAAGATAAGACTTCTTAAAAGTTCTTTACTCCTAATTTCAATAAAAATAGTGATTTAAATGAAAATACTAGCAATCATCAAGCCCCACCAAATTCTACCTCAGAATCTAAAAATGTTATTCAACAAATTAAATACAATCTCTCTACACTCCAAATTGACCCTCCAACAACACAAATTAACTTTAATAAGAAATTAATCGACGAGACTATACAGTCTAATATTAAAGATATATAAAATAATACATTAGAATTAGAAGAACCAGATTCTTATTTTAAAAATATAAAAACAAGATAACAAGTATAGGTTGACTATACAATATTAATAAAGCCTTATAATAAATATAGTTAAAACTTTACAGCGAGAGTTTATTCTATCACTATCACCTTATCACCTACTATCCCAATAAATATCAAGGAAGCCCTTAGTGAACCTAATAAAAAAATATAAAAACAAGTTTTTATAGATGAGCTTAAGTCTCTAAAGAATAATAATATATAGAAAGAACCAGGTTCTATACTTAAAAATAAAAGAATACTTCCTAGCCACTGGATCCTAGCTTATAAGATTAATACTAAAGAAAATATTGCCCACTACAAGACTAGATAAATAGTAAAGAGATTTTATCAAAAGAAAAAAATAGATTATAATAAGATATTTTTAAGCGTTATTAAATCTATAAGTTAGAAGATTCTTCTTATTCTTAGGGCTAAGTATAATTATAAAGTTAAACATAGTAATATCATCACCATATTTCTTAAAGCACTGCTGAAAGAAATTATCTATATAGAGCAGCCTTATAGCTTTACTAATAGAAATTCTTAATATAGATATTATCTACTCAGAGCCTTATATAGTCTAAAGTAATCGCCTAAGGAATAATATAAGATCTTAAAGAAATTTCTAGAAAAAATTAATTTTAAACATCTCACAAAGAACCACTCTATTTTTGCGTATAAAATCGGAATAATTATAGATATCTATATTAATAACATTCTTATATTTAGACTATTAAAAAATTCAATATCTAAGCTTAAATAAAATCTAGATATAAGATTCTAAATAAAGTATTTAGATAACATCTTATACTATCTTAGTATATTAATAACTCAAAATCGCGAGTATAGAACTATCTAAATTAATTAAACTAGCTTTATTAAGTAACTTATCGACCAATTAAATCTAGCTAATTATAATTCTATTTTAATTTTAATAAAGACTAGAAGCGACCTTATAGCCGCTTTAAAAAAATATATTATAAATAGATATAAAATTACTAAATATTACTCCTTAATAAAAGCTTTTTAATAATTAATTATAATAACTAGACTAAACCTTGCTTATACTATTAATAAATATAGAAAATAGTCAAATAATTTTATCTCTAAATATATTAATGTGGTTAAGAGGATTATAAGATATCTAACTAGTATTATAAACTATAGACTATATTATAAGCCTAAAGATATTAATAGAGGTATAAACTTTAAAAATAAGCTTATTAATTAAATAAATTCATTTTGGGTAGATTATAAGGATATATTTAAAGCTATATTTAAATATATCTATTAATTATAAAACAATCCAATCAGCTGGTCAAGTAAAGTATAAGAATTTTATATATTATTTACTACGGAAGCTAAGTATATCGCTTAAATTAATATTATGAAGAAGGCTATATTCCTAGCACAGCTTCTTAAAAAATTAAAATATAATAAGAAGAATATAAGGCTAGCGAGGATACTAGAGAATAATTAATTAACTATTAAAATAGCTAAAAATCTTATTAATCACTCACGGATAAAGTATATCTAAAATAAATATTATTTTATACAAGAGCTTATTATAGAAATTAAAGATTTAATAATAGACTATATTAGTATTAAGAATATACTAGTCGACGGTGTTATAAAGTTATTAAATTCTTAGCTATTCCTTCTATATAGATCCATGCTTAAAATAGCTAAGAGAGATGTTAGATAATAGATATCTACTATTGTTATCAATAATATCGCTGTCATTCTAAATAGAAGCGTTAGAAATAGAACTCCTTATATATGGGCACCTGCTAGGGCCGATTAGGGCTAGGGCTACTAACCAAATACGGTAAGACTTTCTCCGGATCCCCTATGTAAAATTTAGAATAGCAGAGCTCTACCGCTTAGACAATCAACTACTCAATCCTCCATGTCGATCCATTGCATCTGCAACTGATCATTCTAAAGCAGTCTCAGCTATAAACCTAATACATTCGAAACAATGGAAGCTAGCCGAATAGATCCGATTCTATGGGGCGCTAGGATAGCTACGATTGACCGTGGCTTTTGCAGGTCTTTCTATTGACCTATAGGAGCTTTGAGATCTTGAGCACTATTACATAATTAGTGCATCTCTGGTCAGGGTAGGAAATGGAAAAGATGAAGCAAAACATATTTCTTCATTGGTTGGCTGAGTTTTCAATTCTAGGCCCCTGCTCTTCGCTGCTATAGGCTTATGCTGATGCCATCAGCCGCGACCGGAAACAAAAGCCCGCCGCCGAGAGCCCTTCCGGCTAGGCGACAGGATACCTAGGGCCTAGTGGCTGAGCTGAGCTGAGCTATCTAGATATGAATATGTACAGACGTGGGTGGGTAGTATAAGCTTGCAGCTCAAACCGCTGGTGAAGTACTGAGCAGAAGGTATAGGAAAACATCTCGCAGAGATGAAAACGACTGAGGAGCAGGAGTAGGTAGCAGCCCCTAGTAATAAAACCGCGTCGATCCTAATCTCCCCAGCATGCCGGCGGAGCTGCTAGTTGCCGCCGGCGACGGTTCCATCGAGCACTAGCCACCAACTCAATTGGTGCCAAAATGGCCTCTTCATTGGAAAGCACTATTGGAGGACTTACCCTTGTTTCGTGACATTGTAGTGCTGCCGTATCTGTTCTTCGAAAGTCTGGGGACCATACGACGTCGAAGGCCAATCAGGCCCTGTCCCAGCGATGTATTTGGAAGGACTTTTGTCAAGGCTACCGTCGACTGGCAAATGGAGCCTGTGTGATTCTCCACGACCATGTCAGAGACTGGACATGCGCACGAAAAAGTTGAAGAACAGCGCCGCAGATGTGGTCAAACGTCGACTTACGAAATCGACATCCGTCTGACAAGCCTTTGTTGCTTCCCTAAGATTCATGGCTTTTAAGACCTTGGTTGTTGGTGGATAAGGCCTCTGGGGCACGACCTGGTCTCTCATGATCTTTACCTACGTCAATTCGATTTGGCAGCTTCAGGGCGGCGTTCTCCTCGAGTCAAGTCTCTGCACCATTGTGCAAACCTGTGGCACTGTCATCTTGCTCTCAGAAAGAGTGAGAACTCAGATTCTTTGTTCTACCCGGAGTGGCTTACCCGCACATGCAGTAGTCATGCGCCTGTGGTTGTGCGAGCCTATCGCATCGAATCTGCCCCCTCCCTCGGCGACCATCGAGGCCGTTTCAGCACATTCCACAAAAAGCCTAGGCACAACAGCTACGCTCACGCGACGGATCTGTATGTCTATATCTCATATAGCGCATGCAGGGAAATGGATTACTACTGACAACATATTGTTGCACGGCTTCGATCGTGACTAAAAGGTAGATCCAGCTGATGAAGCTATATCTCTGCAGGAATTGTAATGCGAAAGGTGCGAGACCTACAATCCTATCAGAACAGAACGTTTCTCCCCCTTTTCATCGTGATATCATGTCCGTGGCAATCCGCTTTGTAGCCAGCTTTCGAGCTTCAGCATTCAGAGACCGCCACAACAAAGTTTGTTCCTAATCATTGTAATAACACTGCGCCATCATTAAAATACTGAAATTGAGTTGGTTATCTTTATCAAAGAACCTTATCTTGAAGCGAGTCTTACTGCCGTAGCCAGAAGACATGGCCGAACCACCGAAGTACATTCTAGCTAATTCAGTAGATGAGGAGGCAAGCAACAGCGCCACCGCGACCTCGTGTCTACATTAGATAGGAGGCAACAGCTAATTTTCGATTTTATCCCTAGGCCGAGGATGGCCGTCTTGGTATAGTTCCCTACCGCATGAACTCTCCTCCGGACCCAACTGACCAATCCTACAGACCTCCAGCACCGCATGTGGCTCGTTCAGCACGATGGTCTCCTCTACACTGCTCCCATAACGCCCTCTCCTCATCAGCGTATCGTCGACATCGGCTGCGGTACCGGCATCTGGTCCATCGCCTTCGCAACCCAGCATCCCGACTCGCATGTCCTGGGTTTCGACATCAACCCCCCACACGCAAAATCTACCCCACCAAACTGCACCTTCATAGCCGCAGATGCCGAGGGTGACTGGTCGTTCGCCACGGAACCATTTGACTTCATCTTTGGCCGCACCCTCGTAGCCTGTATCTGCGACTGGCCTCGCTTCATGAAGCGCTGCTTGGAGCATCTGAAGCCTGGTGGATGGGTGGAATTCAATGATGCAGTGCATGGTCGAGTCTTTGCAGAGGATACATGTGGCGAGGCTGACTCGGCTTTGCTGAAATGGTTCCGGGTGGTACTCGAGGAGAGCATGAGGAAGAACGGGATGGATATCGATGGTACGTCTAAGCATGCGCAACAGTTACGGGATGTGGGGTTTACGGATGTGAGGGAGCGGGTGTGGAAGTGGCCAGTGGGTAGTAAGAGGGCAAATACGGAGAAGGAAAAGGCGCTGGGGTCGATGTTCTCTCAGAATTTGCTGGTGGTGATTGGATGTCTCACGGCGACCTTGGTCGAGCATGGTGGTTTGCGGGGGATTAGTGAGCAAGAGGTACTGGATCTGGCGGAGGAGGCGAAAAGGGATCTGATGGAGAATGCGGACAGGAGGGGTTATTATGTGCCTATGGCTACTTATGTAGCGCAGGCGCCTCAGTAGACCCTAAACACCCTCCGCCACAGAAATAGCATCACTCGTGTTATCCTCAACCGACGATTTCCTCCTCAATCTTAGTGTGCTCACATCCCTCTTAACCTCCTCTCGCACCGACAGATCCTTTCTTACCTTAATCTCATACTCCAGCAACGTATCTTCTCCCCCAACACCCTGATGCCCTTCAGCGCTGACATCGTACGAGCCACCGTGAGGAGGGAAGGTCCCATGATTGTCAGAGCCCTGAAAAGGACCTTCATGACTCAAGATGTCAGCCCAATGCTGTTCGCCGCATCTCGATCACAGATGTGTGGCGCTGTGATCAACACCTAACGTCGAGGCGCATAGAAAGTATAGCAAATGGCTCTTCGACTTTTGGGTGCCTTGTATAGTGAGCAAAAAGGCTATAACCGCTATTCTCCCGAAGCTGATCGATATCAAGGTTGCTGCATTTCCCACCCAGACCCCGTGCATGGCATTTGAAAAGTCGGTATCAGATAGAATGTATTCATGATTTGCCATCTCAGATGCTGCAGCAGCTGTAAGTGATGTGTCATTGAAGACTCCGGTAGCCCGCAATGGATTACTCGGATTCCTTTGGTGCTCCTGAAGGCTCAATTGCTGGCCATACGCAAATAGCCCCAAAGAGGTAACTCTGGGTCTTGATAGACATTCGGCAGGACCTTCGATCTCTCGCTGCAAGACCTTGATGGTGTCCAGCAAGTAACCTTTCGCCGAGGGACTACCATGCAGTTACAAAGTGCCCGCTTGTTGCACCTGCGCCAGTAATCTTGCAATGACTTCTCTCTGGGCTGTCATGTTGTGTCTGTACACAAAGGCTATAGATCCACCCTTCTCGCCTACATTGACCCTGCGGACTTGACCTACATATATATGGTGGTGAAGCTCTCAATGCCTTAATTAGTAAGGAATGAGCGGTGAATGAGGTGATGCTGCCCCAAACCGCGCCAATGTTGTCGTACGAGGTCTTTGCGTACGTAGCCTTTGCCTTTGGATGTGACTAAAGGAGGTTTGTAGACTGTGACTTTTGCGGAACAGCAGGCAACGCACTTCACATCCGGCCTAGACGGTATGCTGACTACCAAGCGGCTTTCCATCTTACTGAAGGGATTGCTACGCCTCATGCGTGATTTTATTTCCCGTGCATACTCTGAAAGTGCACTTGCCATTCACAGGTTGACAAATCCTTCTTGACCGTTGCCGGGTCATCCAACGATGCAACTAGAAAGCTTTCACCGTAGTTCGTGAATATCGAATCATAACATGTAGAATGGGACTGAAATAGAAAGCTCGATGGAGCTGCAGAATCACACGTCCGCGAAGGTGGGGTAGGGTCCCCACGCGCAGTAGCGCCCTGCGAGGAAACGCCAATGCAACGGTCTATTAAGTCGACATGATCTGCATGTGGATAGCAACATTGATATATCTTATTTTGTCCCACAGCGCAGAAGCTGGCCACTGAGTGTTACGCCTCGTTATATTCTGCCTCCTCCAGTGGCGATATTGCTGACGACGCGACGGATTTGGCACGTGTTTTTGCATTTCGACATCTTGCCGCAAACATGAGCACAGCAGCTGCCCAAAGGGCAGCAGTCACAAAGTTCCGTTCTTGGTTTCTTAACATGCCCAAAGCCTCCATGTTGCAACAGCAAGAGCAGACTGCCAGAGGCTCTAGTCTTAAAGGTCCTTTTCACATTGAACAAATTCTAGTGCCGGCACCAAATGAGCAAGATCTGAGAGCGCACGTATGGGGAGTAGTGAGTGACATGCACAAGGACGGTGACACCATCGAAGAGCCTCAGTATGCACCATCGGTGGGTGGAGAATGGACTGAGTCGCTCCCAGCCTCTTCATCACAAACGCCAAAAGGAGATTCTGCTTCCTCTGGTGTTATGCTTTACTTCCATGGAGGATCCTATAAGTATTCATCGTCTCCCCTGCCCAAGGTCCAGCAGTAACGCTTTGAAGTTCAGGGAGCCCTGCAGCGGCACGTCCAATCGTAACGAATCTGTGCAAGCGGAACGGATTTCGAGCCTTCGCCCCACAGTATCGCCTTGGGCCTCAACATACATTTCCAGCACAGCTGCTTGATGCCTTGGTTGCGTACTTCTTCCTGATCGCGCCACCTCCAGAGGCAAGCCATCAAGCTATATCGCCATCTCAGATTGTACTCGTTGGTGAGAGCGCTGGCTCATCGCTCGCGCTCGCTGTACTGCAAACTCTCCTACATCTCCGGCGCAAACAGCCCAAATACATTCCAAAGCTGCAATTCCATGGCCGCGAAGTATCAGCTGACCTCCCAGCCGGCTGCGCACTCCTTAGCGTTGTAGGAGACTGGACCTTTTCGCTACCCTCGAACCAGCGTCATGCAGACACAGATATTCTCATTGGCGAGCCTTGGTTGCAGCCTGACTATCCTCCAGACTCGGTTTGGCCAACGAACCCCCCCGGGGCGAGGCATTCTGCTATCCTACTGCACTATGCCATCCACTGATCAGCCCCGCCCTATGCCACGATTGGACTGGAGCGCCGCCCATGTGGATCTGCTCTGGTGAGGAGACTTTGGCGGACTCTATGATGTTGATCGCCCAGACAGCCGCAAGGCAAGGTGTGAGCGTTGAGTTTGCGCAGTATGAGGGTATGCCGCATGTATTTCCATGGTCGATGGGGAAATTGCCGCAGGCGACCCATGCTTATGACAACTGGGCAGCGGTGTGCACAGCCTTTTTGCGTGGTAGACAGACCAATGGCAAAGCTACAGTCTTTCGTCTCGGGGACCTCAAGTCGCGTCACCTGGATGTGCAGAACTTGATAACCTTGACGCACGATGAGGCGTTTGAGATGATGAGACTTGGCAGGGCGAGGAAAACGGAGAACGTTTACACTGGAAGTGCGAAAAATTTTCCATCTAGGCTGTAAGCGGTTTCTTCGCTGTCTCGCGATTGTAAAAGGTTCGTGGTGCGAGGCGATATTGGTAAATCTAGAAGAAGTGATGCGCCAATTCCAGGGCCCATAGATAAGCTGGCCACTGAGGCCAGTCAACTATCTAGATGTCTTCAGAAGGAACAGATGCAACGGAGGCAAGGTATCGCATGATATAGCAGAGTGCAAGCGGGAAAAGTCGAAATAACGAGAGATCTAGGAGAGATCTAGAAGAGATCAACCCCTGATCGAGGTGGAGCGCTCTGTCGGGCTGAAGCCTAACGGTGTCCTAAAGCTCATCGTCAGGGCGACAAAGTCCCTTCCTAATATCTCCCGATCCTATCACTTCAGAGGCAGCCTTTGAGAACCTCGAAGCTATTTACTGGGGAGTCGGTGAGCTTCGACCCTAAGGGTGCTCAAGTGGGGGTATGCTCGTTTAGAGGGTGAATCCGTCCTTCCGTTTTTCTAGTGGATACAAGAAAGCTCTATGCCTTACGACCAACATGTTATAAAGTAATGAGCTGTTCAACTAGTGGTCAAGAAGCGTGACCACCTCTGAGAGTTGGGCTTCCAGCTCAACTCGCCGCCACTGGCTGGAGGAACAAAGTAGCATGCCTCGAACAACTAATTTCTTATTACAGGATGCTATTTCATTCGACGAATCATGCCGTCTTCATAATTCATATTGTCGCTTGTCCTGAACCAAGTTTTCGAAGTCCTACTCAAGGTATACTCCTCTCAGATCCTAGCATATATAAGATCCTAGTCCATAAACCTGCCAGGGTATGATCATCTTCGTCCGTACTCATCACGATAACGTTAGAAATGCCGATTGATTAAAAAGTCGCAATCCCCTTTTCTAGCGTGGATCGAGCTCCAGGCACGACTAGGTCTCACTCAGTCCCCAAACCCTAGCAACAGTCACTCATGCTCAGATACTTAACTCTCAATTTTCCCTGATCACCAAGCCTCAGCCCTTTCGCACCTAAACTGACCACTTCGCCAGGCACAGGATCTACGCAATTATCCTCAAATACAACACCATCGCCTTCTCGAAATTCCAGTTGTAGCCCCTTAATACATACATCTGACGCCAACTTAATCGTACACGCCCCACTCTCCAATTTCGGCCCGTCCCCATCTATATTGATGGTAATAGCTCCCGGCTTAGGCATATGCGCCAACTTGGGTGGTTCAGGCCAATTGACCGCTCTCGCGACCAGTTTTCCGGGTTTGTCGTGCAGGTAGGCGGCTATGACTGTCTGGTTAGCCTCGCCGTCGGCGTCTTTCCCTGATCCAGTCGTCTCAAACGCAGAGAAGATATTTTCTGTACTCTGGATTAGGCGGAGCTGTTGGTGCTTCGGCATATTTGGTGCAACGACTTTCCTTGTGTTGGTTCTGAGATTTTGGCTCTAGATGATAGGCTGTACCTCATGCACATCCAGGCAAAGATTGACCGCCCGCAATCCAATCAAATGCATAGTTCTGACATGAGCGCGGGTATGTCTATCGGCAGGTGTTTTACCACAATCCGCTGAATTGCAATGGTGATAGGCTGCAACTCCCGCTTTGTCGCATAGTAAGCTAGCTTTGGCCTCAAGGAGTAGTCCATGATAGCCCAGCTCGTGCCTGGCCAGGAATCATTCAATTGCCATAATAATACAGCTCTTTGGGTCATGATGATGAGGGTCATAATCTAGTGTTGGATCGTATTGGATCTATGAGATGGAGGAATGAGTATGCATAGTCTGAGGAGCTAGAATCTATGGAAATAATGGGCGGACCAGTTAGGACAAGCGATCGATTCGTTTTTATAGTAAAAACTTACCGAGTAGAATACCTACTAATCTTCTTAACATTGAATATATATAAAAAATAGTTTAATAGAATCTCTAGAATTTTGGGGTTTTTCTTTAAAGTCAAATTTATACGTAACTAATTACTATGAATAATAGATAATAGATATTTTTAATAAAAACTCGATATTCAGAGATAAAGTTTTAATCATAAAGCCTTACATTGCTAATGGACATGGTGAGACTACATAGCCCGCTGACCACGAGAAGAAGATAAGGTAGCTACTGCCTTGTTACCGTAAAAACAAAGAACATGATGCCAGGCACCGCCCACGATTGGCGTAGTATTCGATCTGGAGCCTTTCCAACCTCAGTGTGCACCTTCCACTTGCTATCTGTGGCGGCGCCAACGTCTTGCCAGAGACTAGTGAACGATTCAGGATTGTGTAAGAAAACAGTGGCCTCGGCCGTCAGTCCCCGGGTCTCCCGTGCCTCCATGAGCCCAAGCTGACGTCCCACGATGATCGACCCTGGTATGGGCTTTGTAAGCCTCGCAAGATGTATCGCGGCAGTTACTTGGTCCTCTAGAGTGAAGAGGTGGAAGAAACTTTGTGCACTGATGATATCGAATCTGGACTCCAGAGATTCGATGCTTGGAAGAACCGGTGCGGTTAGATCCGCAGCAAGAAAAGTCGCATGCATCTTCTCTCTATCACGAAAGAGCTCATAGCCTAGATCGAAGAAAGCGGATTCTATATCTATCCCATACATCGCTTCCGAAGAGGGAGCTCCGTCGCTCATGAGTTTGCGGAGGTCTTGTCCCAGACAGCAGCCTACATCCAGAAATGTTTGACCGGATCTGACTCGAGAGACAACATTGGGGTAAGTCGGATGAGTAGCTGCAGTGAGTTCTAGGAACCTCAATTGTCCAATGCAAGGGTATGGCCAAGTCTTAAAGGCACGCTCACGCTATCACCCACAATCCATGAGCAACACTGGGAAAGCCTTGTGGACGATAGGTCTGCGACATTGGTGATAGGGGAGCTACTTACCAGATCTTTTACATGAGGAACGACTTGATCCGGTGCAATACCTGAATATTGCTCGAGCAGACATCGTGCCCCAGCTGGAATATTAATTTTCTCTTCATACCAATTGGCTGTCTCTCCCGTCTTCTTCACCTCCTCTGGCGTTATCTGGACGCGTTTCTCTGCGCCATATATCGTTTTTGTTGTCATCCTGTAGTTCAATTCTTTCGTTGATTATCTTTACGCTTGGACTATTTGGTGTACTTGCCCAATTATGCGTGTATAGTTAATGGCAGAGGCGATGCTCTTTGTATACTTTGTCTATACCAACTCATCTGCACTAGTAGCGAGCACTGCGATATCGGATCGGAGATACTGTTGCTCGTATTAGTGTCGCTACCGATAGAGGGGTACCTTACGTACGGACTCCGTAGAGTATGCAAGGTGACGTGACATTGGGAGATATACAGCGGAGTTTGAGTGGGAATACAAACCTGGCTTGCATCACAACCACCGCTTTCCCCCCCCCACACGCATGCGCTTTATAATAGCTAAGAGTTATGCGCTAATCTCAGAGCAAGTAACCTGTCAGCCTTGGGCCGGATCAGCCGCTCTGGGTGCGAAACTCGGAAAGATGGTTCATATAGAGCAAAGTACTTTTGAATAGTACTAACAGGCGTTTGCCAATTGGACCGTGGGGTAGCTTAATTGATGTACGTCAATCAAAGCATGCACACTGTGTGGCCACCTGTGAATCTCCGACCCTACCTGCATCGGTAGTGACGGATCAGCAGTCACATAGAAAAAGTGGGGTGGATATTGAATGCGTCTTGCCGCTTGGAAACAATGTTAGGACACCTATAAGAATGGGTAACGATGACTTAGTCTTCGGAGACCGAAATATGAAGGGCATCTTGCCACAATCGTACGTACAAGTATCCTTGTTGGATCAACAGCACCTCATACGTAGAGACATGTCTGGCGGAGAAAGTCGACATTTATTTGCCGTAAGGGAGAGCGCTGGAATGCATGGAATAATGTTGCATTCCTACACTTAAAACGCCCAATTACGGTCTCTTGCGCCTTATACGCCATTGAATCTGAAAGTGAACCTCGATCCTTTGAATTCGGCGATCTAACTCTATGTTGTCATAAACATGGATCTCTGATCACGTTATTGCGTGCCCATGGTGATGCCAGGCAAGGTTGCATCGTAAGATAATGCCACGCGCCCGGGTACAGCTGTCATCACGAGTACTACCGTGTGCTTCTTTACATGGGAATACGGCGGACTCAGTTAGCAAAACTGTCAAAATAAGGTACTGACGGTCATTAGCATTAGCCATAAAATAGGTGAGGATTTAGAGATCGAGTGAAAACATTTGCCCTAGCCACATACAACATGCTTACGAGTACCGTTAAACTTCTAAACTTGGAATCCTCGGTGAGGATCGGCGATACCACGACGACTCTGTTTATATCATGATATGCCGGAGGTTTCTCATATGATATTAATTTTTCAAGAACACCTAGGATTCCACGAGTACATATAGGTGCTTTCTAACACTCGCGAAGGGTTTATGGGGTGTGTTCTTCTGCAAAGCAGAGTATCTATCTAGTACTTTTGTAGCAGGCCATGTCATTTTGTCTAAAGCATGACCCTATAACCGGCCTCGTTTCTTCCTTATATTGTCTCATGGTTACCCGATGGGGCATGTGATATATCCAAATGCTTTGAGGCTTGAATTCCTTGCAGTGGTATTCCCGAGTCAGGGTTTTCATTTGCCCCTATGGTTGAGTCGTAGGCAATCACGCAGCTATATGGATCGTCTACTGCAGAATTTGGAGCCTGGGCTACATTATTCGATGCAGAATATTGCATCAAACCATTCAAGCTGTCGTTGTCGTTTCGAGCTCTACCATTGTGCGAGATAGTGTGAAAGCTAGATCGTGACCACAGCCGGCCCTTTCTTGAAACACCATAGGGGCTTTTGTTCCGATCATTTCCTCCCTTTCGGATCCGTTGGAGAAGCGGCGCTGAAGTTGGAATGCAGGCACAAACCACTGCAACCGAAAGTTTGACTCCAGTCCAAATCAGGATACCAGCGTTCGTCCAAGTGATGTCTGTGCCGTCTCCGTTGCTCGTCTGGTAGCGGTAATATATTCGTACAATTTCGATGCCGCACGCAAAGATCCCGAGGGACAGTGCAAATTAAACGCCGAATTTCTTCTCTCTTGCCAATTGCAGATTCCAGAGGCCAGTTGCTGGAAGTATAGGGATGGTAACACCGCTCGCTAACCCAGCAAAGAGCGGAACAGCTAGATGTAAGACTTGCGGCATACACCATCCGTAGAGAAAGGAAGGGGAGGAAAGCTCTAATCCAGCCGCAAGATATGCTTGTCCTACCCAGAAATATGAAACTGGCAAGCACTGGACTATGAATCGATAGTCAAGCCTACGCCGACAAGAACACCGTATGTGCCAATGATTATGAGGGGATGCTTGAAAATCCGTTTTCGAGCCGTTCATGCTCATTTCACCGCACCAAGAGCACAGGGGAGACATCTAACCTGGCTATGGCGCTCCACGGATTTGAACTTAAGTCGTTCAAGGAGCTTTCCTCGGCGCAAAGAGGGAACAGAACGACCTGAGTATCAGCCACCAAGTGCGGGTCTACGGGACCAGTCAAGCGTCACTGAAGGGCTTGTAGGCGGGCCAGATAGCCAGGCCCTTTAAATCGGCCTGACTCATGACGGTGAAGGAAGACCGAATACCAGAATGACAGCTGATGTCGAATTGCCGGCATGAAAACCCTGTGTGGAGCCTCACAACGAAAAGAGGTGGCAAATAACGCGTGACTGTAATCCTAAAGCGGAGACGCGAGATGAAGATTACCATGCTGTCTGGCTATAAGACGATATTATATTAAAGGGACGATAACATATCGAGCTTTCTTCTTGTTGTTCATCTTTGCTTCGATTAAGAGTTGTAAGGTATTGCATTTACCAGTCGGAAATACGAGTCTTTGGTGGTTCCGTTAACGCGTTGATGACAGATTTGGAAGGATGTAATATTTTTGCAATCGTACAGTGTCAATTACTGGCATTCGTAACGACTTGTTGTCGTCTGTGGTCCGATGGTATGCCTTCATCCACGGTACCACAAATGGTGAATCTTGGATTAAAACAGCCTCCCTAGCAGTAAGACACCCATTCGTAGACGAGATACGCTGCCATACAGGAAGGTCTTTTGCAGCGTTGGACAGCGAGGATACAATCTGGGGCGTGAAACTCATGATGATAGCCTACAAACTCTTTCACCCCGGTTTTAGTGCGGTTCAATCTTGACCCTACAAATTCAGTAAAGCCTTGAGCGCTCTTCCTCGCCAGAATCTCTATGCTTCTTGAAAAGTGATTCATCGTAGTTAACGCCATTCGGAGAGGATCTAGCAGGCTCTGTTGCCTTTGTTTGGTTTCGTTCGGGAGATAATCAAAAATGGTACGGCCGAGCTTTCTTCCCACGTCTTCGAGAAACTGGAGGTAGACCTGTGGAATTATTCTGATCAGAAGCCACTTGTTCTAATCAAAACCAGCATCTTGAGATCTTCCTTCATTTGCAATCTTCTATCGATCACCTGAGAGGAGAAATGTTGCGTGGACTTAGACTTCAAACACTGCCGCTACCTTAGAACAGCCGCGGAGGAGCTTGCCACATTAGCTTTAGGGGCCGTTACGGCCTCCTAGTGGCTCGCCCGGGGGCTATCCGCGTGGCTTCGGGGCCGAGCTTTTAAGGCTACCTTACCGAAACACTGACACCTTAGCACTGCAGTAGTGCCAAGGCAATATTCTTGACTCGAAGTGGAGGTGACAGTATCGACCTTTGTTACTGATCTTGCGTTACAAATAAATGCTGCTAAAGTTATGACTCTAGCAACCCACGTAGCTAGCTCACTATGATGAGATCTATAGACTACCGCATTCCTACGGTTCGTCGACCTCATTGCAAATGGCTCTCTTCGAAATCCGTGCAGCACACATTACAGCTTTAAGCTCTACTGTCTTACGCGTCCTGGTCTATGTCTTCTTTCGATGGGTATGCTTGAATCCGCTGCAACCTCTCCAGTAAGCGCTAACCCGTGGTATGAAGATTCCTGGCCATCAATTGCCTCCCATCATCTACGCAGCGTACCTGGTACATGTCACATCCTACCTCGCTACCCCCGTCCTGTCAACACAGCCAACGTCGCAAACACCAAAAAGGTACAGACAGCCGAAAGATGGCCATACGGAGACACAAGTATCTTCTCGCAAGGGACAGTCTGTTGAGCGACTTGAGCGAACGGGGTTGGAAATTGTGTCCGGTGGCCCTAAGACAGAAACTCTTGTACACAATCCTGATCCCGATGCAATCTTAGAGTTGTCTTCACCCTATAACGCCTTCAACGCTGTTCTAGATATTCAAAAGACTATTCTATTAGGGCTTCCAAATGCCAAAAGCATGTTATGGGGCTTGACCACACTAACTATCAATCTCCTTCTGGTGCTCGGCGTGCTGGATGTGGTTTATCGAGGACCAATGCTATACCAGAGCCACGACTTGTCATTCAGCAGAGTTGGATTCGTATCTGATACCAGTGCAAAAATCTTGGTACGAGAGCCCAATGTCTTTCAATTGCCGATCTACGTCTCGTATCGAGAGGTCCGTTTGAAGATGGACGATGCATGGAAATCAGCTGGGGCTGTCTATTGGCTATCAAACGACACGGATTACGCTAGCTCAGTCACAATCTCAAATTTACACCCTTCGACAAAGTATGAATATGCAGTGTCCAATAATGAGAAGGGATCTTTTGTTACTGGGCCTCCTGCTGGTCTGATGGCGCCCGGAAAGTCGAAGTTCGCCTTCCTTACATCCAGTTGTATAAAGCCTCGCTTTCCTTACAATCCTTTTGACCATCCGTTGACCATTCCTGGATTGAAGCACCTGGCCAAATGGATCCCAGATCTTCAGGCGTCATTCATGCTATTTCTGGGCGATTTCATCTACATTGACGTGCCTCATAGATTCGGCACAGACGTGGAGACATATAGAAGAGAATACCGCCAAGTCTACTCCTCCCCGGACTGGCCTGATGCCACTGCAAATCTGCCATGGATACACGTCATTGACGATCATGAGATAGCCAATGACTGGGACAAGCAAACCGATGACCCCTATCCAGCCGCCATTGATCCCTGGGACATCTATCACGGCTCAATAAACCCACCTCCCGCCCTACCCAACGCATCTTACTTCCAATTCACCCAAGGTCCCGCCTCATTCTACATGATGGACACTCGTCGATATCGAGATCCCGAATCCCTAACTACCGCTCACTCCCAAAACAAGTCCATGCTCGGCCCAACCCAACTAACCTCTCTCCTCAAATTCCTCTCCCGCGACGAACCACCCGGCGTGAAATGGAAATTCGTAATCTCCTCCATCCCCTTCACCCGCAATTGGCGCCTCAACGCCGCCGACACCTGGGCCAACTACCTCCACGAACGCCGCCTCATCCTCGAAGCCATGTGGGACGTCGGAGCGCGTGATCGTGACGGCATCGGCGTCGTCATCTTAAGCGGAGACAGGCACGAATTCGCAGCAACGGCTTTCGCACCCCCCAAGAACGGAAAATGGCCGGCAAGCGCTGCTGTACATGAGTTCAGCACGAGTCCGCTGAGTATGTTTTATCTCCCCTTGAGGAGCTATTGGACACAGCCCGGTGAAGATGACTTTGAAGAGGTTTGTATGAAGTATGCACCGGATGGGAATAGTAAATTCGGTGCTATAGAATTGGAGAATATTAACGGAGGTGAGCAGGGGCTGCTTAGGTTCAGATTGTTTGTGGATGGGGTGGAGAGCTGGGATTATGTGCTTTTGACGCCGCCGGCTGTTGTTTCGGCTGCAGGGAAAGCGAAGGACGCTATTTGGGGATGAGGGGCGTGATGTAAATGCACGAGTGGGTTCGCATAGCGTTTGATTCTGCTGCATTCTTTTTGATTGTGGGTGGGGATTGTGATTGGATGGTTAGATATGATACCCCAGCTTGTAGACCTTCGTAGTACATACTATCGATATTGAATAACGCTTGGCTGCAAACTTTTCAATTGCTTTATTACGAACGGCTGCGCGTCGAATTGGCCGTTTCATAAGTCTGATTGGATATAGTGATTATTCATGTGGTGACTTTTCTGCATTCAGCATTGCTTTTCATCATCGTGACAAACTCCTCGCTTCTCTGTGTCCCTTCCAGTACGGGATCTACCAAGCTGCTCCAGCGTCTTATTCGTAATAGGCAAAGTTCTCACGTTGCAATGCGTATGAGTTAAGAAAATGGGTCATAGGTCATAAGGGAGCTTCAAAATGTTTGAACCCCACTGAGCAGCTGCTGCTGTCTGACACAGTGGGATTAGGAGTTTTGGCATCCACGACTGTAAAAAAAGCAATCTGAATATTGTCACCCGCCCAAATATGCCTATATGTATGACTTAGATTTATTATCCTCTTACCTTCTAATTTGTAACGTCGGTCAATTCGCTTGTACATATGCCACAGCAGAAGTAGCGGTTATGTGATATCGACATAGGATTCAAAAGCGCATGGAGGCGGAGGTCTCCAAACTTGTATATGGGTTGCTTCATCAAGCTCCACAGCGGTATCATTGGCCACTTGCACTCTCCCTCAATGGGAACAAGAAGGCGAGATCACACCTCCTCATTGGGTCACTTGAAAGCCGTCCGTGACACTCATTTGTATGTAACATCGAGTCCGTTGATGATCTGGCAGATGTGTCAATATGGTTATGAAGCGATAGGAAATTTTCTAATAGACGAACATGGGAAGCCGGGGTCAGGAAGGTACAAGCAGGTGGAATACAGTGGAATATGAGCCGTGTTGTTGAGAGTTTGGTTGGCCTTGGTATTTTTGACCTTTGAAAAGGAATAAGTGGGGCGAGACTGTGGCGAGAATCAGTATGGCAGGGTCTGAATGGTTTTTTTCACACAAACTTACTATTTATGTACGTCCCTTGTCGGTGAGTATCTCTCCTCAATGATTGAATGATATAGAATAGCCGTGCGCTAATTGATCTCTGCTCCTTGTACAGTCATTTCATCGGTTTCGAAGCCCCAATCCTCCGAATGCCCTATCTAGCTCGTCTCCTCCAGAATCTTGACCCGTCAACACTTCAGAGTCTCTTCGCTGATGTTCTTCTTGCTGATCCATAAGGTTACTATCCTGCCTTTGCACTCTAGGCATCCCTGCCGCACTGGTTCTCTTCGGTTCAAGTATTTTCTCGTCTCTATCCAGCCAACCTGGGGCAACCCTTCTTTTTTCCGCAAGCTCTTGCTCTTTCAGCTGTCTCTCCCACTCCTTGATAGTCTCCTCTGCATCCTCTTGTACCTTCTGTATATGTTCTTGCAATGTTTGGCATGACGCTATGATTTCCTCTGGCGACGCGGCGTGACCAGACTGGGAGATGACGTATCTCTCTCTCTCAGCGCCAGTATTTTGATCGGCTGTTGACGAGGGGGGAGTGTAGATGGGAGAGGCCGGTAAGTGTAGGGAAGGGTGGGCGCGGTGGGGAGAGATATGAATGGGGAAACCGTGAGAGGGATTTGGGCAAGGAGAGGGTGTGATCCTGGAGTAAAGATCAGCATAAGGGACTGGGTGGTTGAGAACAAGAATGTACTGTTGTTGTACATTGTGAGCTACATTAGAATTGCCGATGTGCTAATGGCACTTAGGTGATGCTAATGCCGAGGATGTCCAAGTCAGACACATCAAGCTCTGAATATATGAGTAGGAGGGATAGACGATGAAATGGAACTTCTTGAGATCAAAGTTGAGTCCTGATGGACCAAGGATGTACGTGACAAGTGATAGTACGGTATCGGAAAGAACGGGCATTGAGACCTGGTGGTGCTGGCGGGGAGGGCGGTTGCAATTTGGGCCTCTCCAGGGTCGGTTCTAATCCCCTTAACGCCAACCTTGTAGGGCTCGTGGCCCTGCCTAAAAGCGTGCCCCACTTGTCAAGCGCGAAAACCCCCGACCCTTGATCCTTCGCCTCTTTCGCACTTTTTCCAGTCCTGCAACTCCTATTCAGCCTCATACACGAAGGATTCAGGCGACATAATACAAAAGGAGCTGAAGAAAGCACACGTGCCCCCATAATCTAGGACCTCTTTCCTCTGGCGCAACTCAATCTGTCAATTGCCCTCCGTAATACCCCACCTTCTGCTGGCGCGTGCGCAACGAACTACCTCCATTTGCGTCCTCAATATCAGCATTGTCCAGCTCCTGAGTATATTCTTTAAGGGTTCAGCTACACAATAACAAACGCCTGTATCAAGCTTGGAAGAGTATGATAAGGAAAGCTTCGACATCACACCTTGTCGCCACTCGCCCGTGACCTTTCTGCCTGGCTCAGGCGGCCAAGCAGTGTTGGCATTAGCGCAAGGCGACCTGCATCTGTACGATACGAAGAGGTCCAAGGATACCCTCTCATCCACTGTTCCTGTTCAAACCAATACCGTAGAAATGGACGGTAATGCACCCATCAACCATCTGGCACAGGCCGTGCAAGACAAAAAACCAGTTCCCGAGATTGACTTCACCCTACATACTATGGAAGATGGCAACCAGGTGAGCACGCAAGAACGTGTCTGTAAAGGTATAGTACAGCAAACCAATTCATGGAAGTGCTGTTATTGACATGCTTGCCAAGATGTCCAAGCGCCAGCCTTTCACCCCCCCAGCGAAGATCAGTTTCTCTCTCCACAAGATCGAACCAAACCAAACCTCCAATTTCTCAAGCAACATTTCTATCGTGAGGGCCGTTTGACCGAGGAGCAAGCATTATGGATTATACAGCAGGGAACCGACGTGCTCAAGAGCGAACCAAACCTCTTAGAGATGGACGCACCAATCACAGTCTGCGGTGACGTTCATGGTCAATACTTTGACTTGATGAAGTTATTTGAGGTCGGTGGCGATCCAGCGGAGACACGATATTTATTCTTAGGTGACTACGTGGATAGGGGTTATTTCAGTATAGAGGTAAGCACTGTCACTGAGCTTGCGGTTACAGTGAGACTGACGGGTACTCAAGTGCGTCCTATATCTATGGTCCCTGAAAATATGGTATCCCAACACCCTGTGGCTACTTCGTGGGAACCATGAGTGCAGACATCTAACCGACTACTTCACTTTCAAGCTGGAATGCAAACACAAATACTCTGAGAAGATCTACGAAGCTTGCATGGAATCTTTCTGCGCATTACCTCTTGCTGCAATCATGAACAAGCAATTCCTTTGTATACACGGAGGGCTGAGCCCTGAATTGCATACCCTGGAGGACCTCAGGAGTGTACGTTGGGCTAAATCAAGGCACAGGGAACCTAGTTGCTGACAGACCATAGATCGACCGGTTCCGTGAGCCACCCACCCATGGCTTGATGTGCGACATTCTGTGGGCGGATCCACTCGAAGAATTTGGACAAGAAAAGACGTCGGAATTCTTCGTGCATAACCATGTGCGAGGATGCTCATATTTCTTTTCATATCCTGCTGCATGCGCTTTTCTGGAGAAGAACAATCTACTTTCTGTGATTCGAGCGCACGAGGCGCAGGATGCTGGCTATCGCATGTACCGAAAGACAAGGACGACTGGTTTCCCTAGTGTCATGACTATCTTCAGCGCACCCAACTACCTCGATGTATACAACAACAAGGCTGCGGTCTTGAAGTACGAGAACAATGTAATGAACATTCGACAATTCAACTGCACACCACATCCTTACTGGCTGCCAAACTTCATGGACGTCTTTACCTGGTCTTTGCCTTTCGTGGGCGAAAAGATTACCGACATGCTGATCGCCATCCTGAATACTTGCTCAAAGGAAGAGCTCGAAGATCCCGGAACCACTCCTCAATCCGAACAGACGTCGCCACCATTGGAGAGAGACCAGGAGTCCACAGAGGCCAAACGAAGAGCAATCAAGAACAAAATTTTGGCAATCGGCCGTCTGTCTCGAGTATTCCAAGTCCTTCGAGAGGAATCGGAAAGAGTCACGGAGCTGAAGACAGCATCTGGTGGGAAGTTGCCTGCTGGGACTTTGATGTTGGGTGCCGAGGGTATTAAACAAGCAATACACAACTTCGAGGACGCAAGGAAGGTGGATTTGCAGAACGAGAGATTGCCACCAAGCCACGACGAAGTCTCCAGGAAGAGCATGGAAGATCGAAACAAAGCGCTCCAGCAGGCCCGTACTGAAGCTGACAACGATACTAATATAACGCAAATTGCTCGGAGGATCAGCGTGTGAGTAAAGATGTCTTCGTATGAAGTGTACAATCACTGATCAGATTCCTCCCAGGTCTTCCGGTACTGGAAATCGCAGGCGTCCGGGGTCATAAGTCCTGTACACGTCCGTCCTTGCCAAATTGTGATTACGATAACGCTTTGGTGTCCTGATCGTCTTCAGCGTCTCTAGCATCTCCCCAGGTTTGATACGGGGCCTAAATAAACCGCAGCACAAATGGTCAAATGGCATGTCAATGGACTCGGGACTGGGTCTTGAGGAGCAATGACTTTAATGATTCGTTTTGTAGATAGCCGGGTCATCTCAATGATCCTCTACTTTCGTATAGTCTTTTAGGAATGTACGTTTCAAAAATCACAGGCTCGTTCTTGTAATTAGATGCCTTCCTCTGCTATCGTTGAGCAATTAAAGCGGAATTGAACCCGCCAATAACAATGCTTGGGCAGCAGGACATGAACTTACTCCCACATGCCTCCCAAACCACCCGTAGGTCTATTTGACGGAGCATTGTCCACCTTGACCCGCTCACCCTTCATCTGCCCCGTCTGCAGTCATAGAAGAGCCCTCTCCGTAAAGACGCATACGCTGAGAGTCCACCAATTCCCCGCCCGTCGTCCACCTCTGTCCAAACCTCGAACAGCGTCCACTACAGCTTCGGTAACAGCCGTCAATGCAAAGAGAGAGATACCTCCTGCTTTCCAGGAGTTGTATGCCTCTTTAAAGGCGCTAGAGACCGAGGCCGGTGTCTATGTCAATACAAGTCAATTGCATTTGGCTCTGAGGGGCGTTGAGTCTGAGAATCCAATAACTCGTATAGCTGGTCAGATCTACTTTCCACCATGCTCGCCCGACTCGTTTTCTAATGCAAGGGACAGTCCTTGGACTCAATGGCCAACATGGTGCTCGTAGGCTTACCAAGGTCTTGCTCGCGGACCCCTTGGCGCCAGAACCGAAATGGGAGAAGCAAATTACAGGGACAGATGGTGATGAGAGAGCTTTACTTCTCCGGTACATCTATAGTCTGTGGATCTAGCAAATTTGGCTTACAAGATTTGCAGGTACGGAGAGCAAACAGACATCGATGACCGCCATCCCCTTGTGAGAACGCTTTTCATACCGTCGCCACTACTGCACGCCCACAAGCTAGAGATACTTGTTCATACAATCAGCGCCGTGACTGAACCTATCAATGATGGTGCTGCAAGCTTTCTTGTACCATCTTTGGACATTGCAAATTCGCTGAGTGGAAGGCCAGCAACTGTTACATATCCGGTACATAAGGCTCTGATGTACGAAGAGGGGTTGAAGAGCCTTGACTCTTTCGCTGTCATTGATTTGCACGCCGATCGGCGTCAGAATGGCCAGATGTTTAAAGGTGTTATCGATTGGTCGTGGAGCATCTCACAACAACGTCTCACGAAAGACCAGCCTATGTCACCTATTAACCTTGCAATGGCTGAGGCAGCCATCGATGTTTTTAGACAGTCTTTGGACAAGTCAATGGAGTATGAACATATGTGGTTCGATGCTGGCATGCCCGGCATCACGTCTTGGTTATCTGAAGGCACGGACATCCAACATGGGGCCGTCAAGCCAGCGATTCGGCGACTGATCCAGACTATTTGCGAGAATTCTGCGGATGCAATTGAACGAGAGGAGGCTTTCGGCCTTGCGAAAGAGAAAACTGAGACCATATCAGAGCCAACCAAGAGGATCATAGATCAAGGAATATCAATTTGGGCGGAGAATGCTCATACGGAACTGCGTGATCGGCTAAATGTAGCCTTCCATAGCGAGAGCTGGCGTAAGACTAAATGGTGGAAGCTATTCTGGCGTGTCGATGATGTAGGCTACATAGCCTCAGATATCCTGCAACGAGCTTGGTTGGTGGATGCTGAAAAAGAGATGATCTGGATATCTGGGCGTATACACCAATCTGGGTTGCTTGGTCCGCCCAAGCTCAGACCGACCCCGATGCCAGATCCAGACGAGGAGGAGGAGATATTTGGCCAGATACCTGAGCTTTATGTGGAAGACATCGTCCCGAAGAAATCGTCGTCGGACTTCACCGAACCACCACCTGTGTTTCACCCCTGGCCCCAGGATATCTTCCGTGCCCGGTCAACTCTCTCTCGCCTCACCGTCCCACCGCTCCAAGCAGCCGCCCAGAACCTTCTTCTTCAGACCATTGCAACCAATGTCCTCACATCTTCACTTTCGGCACTCCTGTATGTCTCAATCTCAGCGACCTCACCGTACGAAGCTGGAGCTATCGCGGCTGTGGGCCTAGTCTACTCTTTACGTCGGCTGCAAAAACGATGGGAGATGGTTAGGAGTGAATGGCAAATGCAGCTTAGAGAAGATGGAAAGGGAGTGCTGAGGCGCGTCGAGGAGGAGGCGAGAGCGGACGTGCGGGAAGGTGGAAAGCCTGAGGTCAACGAGATAGGAGTAGAGGCGCGGAGGACAGCCAGGGAAGCTGTTGCGAAAGTTAGAAGAGATCTCGACGCCCTTCAAACAGAATAATCCAAGTCTCAGATACGTGAACGACGAAATTCACAACTGGGATTTCACAATAGCAAGTGCGACTGGTTGGTGTGATCCAGTGTTGCTTCTACCCACCCTATTAGGTCATTGAAAAGTGAATGAGCATTCCTTCTTGTCTGATACTGATAAGATACCTGCTTCCTGCCTTCTGACTTTCGACACCCATCTCAATCTTTGAAATCGTCGAGGCAACAGCCACTGAGAATTTGTGCTACTGCGGCAAGAGAACTCGAACCCAATGTGACACCAAGGTTGAATTCGCCAGATCACAGGCTTCAATCTATAAACATTCTTTTGCGCAGTACATAATGAGCTTTTGCACCAACTTCTACCGTAGCCATTGCGGGTTTCATGTTTTAGGTCTTCCGTACGTTAATGGCGTGCTTCCTTGTAATCAAAGGCTAAGAGCAAGAACAGGTGTCCGTTCGAAAGAGGTGAAGGTTGTTTTGGAAGCAAGGAAACCTGGACAAAATACTTAAAAGAACGGGCTTCCATGTCTTCTTTGTGCAGAGCTCTCTTTTCTCTATCACTATCAGATTCCCAACACCAAAATCCGTCCATATTACCATTGTCGTTACCAAACGCATCAACATCCCCGCGCTCTTTTCTTACCCTGCCTGGAGAAATTCGAAATGAGATTTATCGCTATGCTTTAGTCGTTGGGAGACGGCCTTTCGCCCTACAACTCCCCGAAAAATTGCATCACCAGCTCGGAGACATATCTTTGTTGTTGGTGAATAAGCAAGTGTCTTGGGAAACGTCCACGATCTTCTATCACGAGAACACCTTTCGAATTACATCAGACTTGTTCTATGGCACGCCCATATTGCAAACCCTCGAGATCCTTCATCACCTTTCTCCATCAAGATTGAGAAGCATGCGGTCTCTCATCCTTGACATTCCAGTATGACACGATCTTTCCCAAATGCGACTGAACAATATTAGGACAGACTGACTCAATGTCCTAGCTTTATCCTGGTCGTGCCAGGCGAACTATGACTGAGCGTTTGTTGATGCGCCTCCATGAGCAGATCAGCTACAATTTTGGAGAATTGGCGGATTTCTTGGGATCTCCAGAGGTTCCAGACAGAGACAGACCAAAAATTGAGGTCCGGTTTAATACTGTTGAGCGCCAGTATCCATCACCATTCCACCCCGAGTGTTACTGGCATGTGCTCAACTCGTTGTTGATGCTACGGAGGAGAGGAATGAAAGTGCACGGGTGGATTTGGGTCCATCCCTGTTGGCTGCATGAATGGGTACAATTATTGGTAAGTCACTTTTCTAATTGTCAAAATATTTCAAAAAGGCTATTGGTGATGTAACGGAGAAGCAATCCATGGTATGTTGCAGATGAAATGGTCACGGCCCAGGCACTTAGGCCTCGGAGACTTCTAAACAAGAAGATCTCTAACAGATCGAGAGGACACCACAGCAGCCAAATGGTGACTGACTAGTGCCCACAGAATAAGCATTTTGGGAAGGAGTGGTCACTTCAAGCCATCATCTCGCCAGGTTGCACACCCAAGGAGCGCGCATTTAACAGCCTGATTAAGAGCTTCAGCCAACAGTATAAAATTGACGGGTTGAAAGATGTCTACAAAGAAACCTGGGACAAAGAATCATACAGTTTCAGCCCACGCCGAGGGCCCTCCTGAGTTGAGTTGTCGAGTAGAAGAGGCCGAGCCCGCCCAATAAGCGATTCCAACTCCTTCAGCTTTGCCCCAAGCTCTTCTCCAATTGGAGTTTTCGCTCCAAGTACCTTCTGCGCCATGGTCATACCATGCCAGACCGGTGACCATATCGTTAACTTGTAATTCGCATCATCCCAGTCTCCCTCCTCAAACTTCGTTTCCGTATTTCCCCACACCTGCAACATCATCTTCACATACTTCTCTACTATTCCCCCGTCATCCCCGATATTCTCAATCAGGGCTCTCGCAGCATGCATTTGCACCAGCACTCCAATTACTTCCGGCCTCTTCTTCGCATCCTGATCACCATGCATCTTCTCCCTATGCCTTGGATCAATCATCATTTCCCAAATCATCTCCGCGAAATTAGCACCCTTCTCCACCCCTTCCTCACTCCAATCCGCCTGCATCGCCTTCGCCGTAGCTCCCCACATCACCTCTCTCGCAACCCTCAATTCCCACAGCCCCATCCCCGTATCCTCCACCCTCTTCAAACACTCCAGCACCACCCCCATCTTCCCACATTCATTTGCCTTCCTCACCATCTTCTCCAACTGAAAACCCTTCACGCTCCTCCTCGCCGTCATTAACCCTTCCAGAAATCCAGGCAAGTTCCTCCAATCCTTGGTCTCTGTCATTAAATCCACCACCTTCTTAATCGCCGGTCTTGTAGCCGGCTCATCTTTCAAATGACTCAAAGGCTTTAACTGTATCACCTCACTCCCTAAGCGCACGGTAGCGGGCTCGTCAGAGGTAAGCAGGGAGTGATTCTTCTTTTTGTAGAGCAGGTCGCGTTGGAGCTTTATGAGATGCGAGGGGAGGAAGACGTTGTCGCGGAAGGTGGAGAGAATGTCATCGAGGACGGGGGAAGGGGTCGGTGTGAAGGTTGGGAGGGCGCCGTGTTTACGGCGGGAGGGGGTTGTGGTGAGGGTGCGGGTTTGTGTTTGGAGGTAGAGACGGCGGAGACAGGGGCGGCAGTAGTGGGTGGGGGAGAGGGGGAGAGAAGCCATTGCGGATTATACGTAATAGGGAGCTGGATTGTAAGGCCAATTCGGGTTGTTCATTGCTGTCTCGGTTGAATTTGCAGCTGTGGTATGGTTGTTTGTTGATTGAGGTGAGAGCCGAGGAGGATCTATAAAAAGTTTTAGCGCGCTTTTCTCAAGCTTCAATTCCGCCCATGGCGACGAGCTCTCTTCGGATTGTCTAGACACAACTCTACAATTGCCACCAATGGCATCTTTGGCCCCCATATTTCGGCCTACCAGCTGCTGGAAGACATTATTACGAAGATCACGCCAGCAGAAGATGTGCATACGATGTCTCACCACATTTGAACCACCTACAGTTCCTCTACCTCCACCAGCACGCCTCCCCTCGAGCTACCCCTCGCCCTTTAAACTGTCCCGCGGAATACGCGAGCGTATGTCCATTTTCCTTGGCGATAGGACATTGTAT
This sequence comes from Cladonia rangiferina, assembly GCA_023065455.1. NCBI lineage: Eukaryota > Fungi > Ascomycota > Lecanoromycetes > Lecanorales > Cladoniaceae > Cladonia > Cladonia rangiferina. The sequence goes on along the minus strand of JAJREH010000023.1, from coordinate 70,712 downwards.
ATCTGTTGACTCTCCCAGCCAAAAACAAAATCAAAACCTACCCCCCGCCCCCCTCCACCCGCAACAAGTATCCCTGTCCCCTCGACGAATGGACAGCCATGCACCTCAAAGACCTGGATCCCACCGGCTCTCGCACGCGCCTCTTTGCCAGAAATAACCCCGACGTGCCGAATCCCGGCGATATACTGCTCGTCGCATTCAAGAATGGGGACCCGTTCGCCGGTTACTGTATATCGATTAAAAGACGGGGAGTGGATACGGCGATATTGCTTCGGAATAAGATGATGGTGACGGGGGTGGAGATGTGGGTGAAGATTTACAGTCCGAATGTTACTGCTATAGAGGTGGTAAAGAGGGCGGAGAAGAGGGCGAGGAGGGCGAGGTTGTATTATATGCGGTAAGTCTACGCTATGTCTTGCTCGGGCTTGAATTAGTTGATTGAGGGTTTATGGCTGATCGTAATGTTAGAAAACCCAAGCATGATCGTGGTAGCGTGGAGGGTGAGGTTAAGGAATACTTGAAACGGAGACGGTTGATTAGGAGTGGCGCTCTTGGAGTGAAGGATCCTACCATGTCGATGAAGAGGCCGGAGCAGGCGAAGAGCGGTGTCAAGGCCTCATGATTGGGATAGTGGCCGCGTCTCTACGTGCATAGTAGGGCCATCTACAGATATTCGAGCGCGAGAGCATAAGCTGGGAGATAATTCACGATTACGGTTGTTAGAACCCATCACGCACTCTTACCCAGGATGATTGCCTGGCTGATTGTCTTGGAGATCTGACGTTTGTAGAAGTAGTTGTAGATATAATTTCTACTGCGTTGATAGCAAACATCGAAATCCCACCATCGTTGCAGTTTCACAAAACACAAACCACTGTCGACAATCACTCCAAAATGGAAATAATACATGAAGCTCCAAAAAGTGAATCATTTACACCATTAGCAGTCTACCAGTCTCAGACCCCCGAATCATTCTTCTCCGGGCCCCCAGTCCTCTACCATCACTCACCATCAGCCACCCTCTCAATCCACAAAAGCGACCTCGAGTGCGCTCCTATCCTCTCAAGACTAGCAGAGGGCGTCCACAAGACCTCCAATGGCACATCAAGTGCCGTCAATGGCAACACTCACAACGAAGAAGAAGAAGAAGACGAGGAGTTGTCCATACCCAATATAGACATATGGGTAACATCCGAGTGAGCACCTCCACCTCCCATACCCACACTTAGCACATAAAATCAAACAAAAGCCTAATCTCCCACCAGACGCCTAACCCTCTATTCCCCCCCTCTCACAACCGGCCTCTCCATCCCCTACCCCAGCATAACCCTCCACGCCATCCAGCCTCCTTCCCCACCAACCCACCCTTCCCCCTCGCTCTTCCTCCAACTCCTAACCGAAGCCCAAACCTTCGACGACCACGACCCCGACAGCACTATATCCCTCACTCTAATCCCCGCCCCACCACCACCACCACCGGCTTCATCAACAACAATAGAAGAAGAGGGAATTGAAACAGCGCACAGAGAAGCTGAGACGGAACCCCCAACACAAGCGCTCTACACCGCTCTCTCCGCCTGCGCGAACTTGCATCCTGATCCCCTTTCCTCCGACGATGGGGCGGATGAGATCGATGGTGATGAGCAACAACAGCGGCCAGGGATCATGTTCGAGAGCGATAATGGTGAAGGGGATGTGAGCGGGGTTTATCCGATTGATAGTGGAAGGGGACTACCGCCGCCGATGCCGGGGAGTGGCGGGTGGATTACGGCGGAGAATGTGGGGGAGTTTTTTGATGAGGAGGGGAATTGGAGGGGAGAGGGGGTGGGGCGGGGACTGTGAGGGGGAGGGAGGAGGAGGGGGGGAGGGGGATGGGAATGGGGAGGAGACGAAGTGGAGGAGGACGGAGTAGGTGGGGTGGGTGATGGGGTGAGGGAGGTGAGAGTGGATGTTCGATGTATGGCTTACGGGTTGTGGAATCAGTGATGAGGGGAAGCTCTATCAGATTAGAGGCAGGAAGTTTATGTAGATATGATAGACCTATCGTGGCTAGGAATAGAATTAGATGGCCTCAGTCACGCCTCTTTGAGAAAGCCGTCTGCGTCATATAATCCTCCTTCCCAGTCCGCAAGGTCAGCCTCGTGCGAACCAGACTGAGGTGTCGTTGAGATCGTGCTCATAAAGGACACGACTCTCACTCCCTTCCCCAGTCCTCCCACAACATCTTTCCCACACCCATCATCACGCACATTCTCGTTCCCCTCCCCCACGTTCTCATCCATCCCATCATCAAAGATAGTACTCTCCCAACTGCCAATACTTAGATAGCGTTTATGTTCCTTACTTCTCCTTGCCGCCGCCTCGCTCTGAGTCTCACTATTCATCCTCCTCAGCGTCATCGCATTTTCAAGAGCCAGGACGTTCCGCCTGGGACTCCTGCTCGGAGTGTTTGCTTTTCCGGGACTGACACCGTGGGGCTTTGTGACACCGCGATGTGGTGATGCTCGGGGAGGAAACCGTGTTGTGGAAACATGGGAAGACCAAGGTGCGGCGCGAGGCCCACGAATTGCTATTTTGGGGACACGCCAGGTGGGGTAGTTGTGTCGGCGTGGCAGGCTGCGAGGCGGTTCCGGAAAATCTGGGAAGTTGATGGAGAAGGCGGGGGGCGCGTGGGATGTTGCGTGTTCGTCAGATTTGGTCGATGCGGAGCGGTGGTGTTGGATCAGCATACTTTCAATTGGCTCGAGGGTATTGGTAAGGGGCCAGGAGTTCTGATCACTCGTAGTAGCGAAGATGCTTTTTAGCCTGTTGAGGTGGTGGCGACGACTGCTGGGTTTGCGGGTGGGTGTGTAGATTTCTGTGTCTGGGCTGTCGTCTTCATCTTGTGAGCTGTCCAGGGAGAGATGTTGAGATACTGGACTTGAATGCCTCAGTGGGTTGTATTTGCGAGCCTCGGTGGGGAGCTGAGGATCGAACGTCTGGAGTGATGGCGGGCGAAATTTGGGGTCTTGTTCGAGGTTCAGATTTACAACTGTTCTAGGGGATGGACAATCCTGAAGATCTTCCTCGTTCTGCTCTTCGAAAATGTTCTGTTGGGGCATGGCAGCCAATAGAGGTATGTCCGTGACGGAAGGTGAATGCTTACGCTTATGCAAGCTGCTTTTCGCGTCGGAACTAGAGGGTGTTCTTTGAGGCATGGACGCTATGGTCTCCTGGTTTTGCACAGTCTCTGTCGCGAACACAGTCAATCCTGTGATCGATCGATTTGAGGTTATTCCCCCTTCGTTGCCTGCAATACTTGCCAGCACTGGTGGCGGTGAGCTGTGGGACTTCGCATCCTTATTGATGTGAAATGTTGTATTACTACGACCACGACGTGATATATCTTGCCTGGCCTTCTCATTGTCTAGACATAGCTGGCTACTGCACTCAATCTTTGCGGTGTCAAAACTCATTCCTTTGGTGAGTTTGGTGATCGACGTAGCATTGGATGAACAATGAAGAGACACGTCGACGGAAAGCCCGCCGCTTTTGCTTCTTGGTAAGCTGTCGTGGACACTGGCACGAAATGAAGTCTGTTGGTTCAATGGAGGCCGAAAAGTCAGGTTTTTACTTGGAGTTAAGCCACCTAACCTTCCGGGCGAGTCCATAAACTTCTGGTCAGCTTTCATGTCGTCAATACTGATCGCTGCTGAACCGATGGTACGGGGAGACATAAGATCAATGGAGGTCGATTCAGTCTCAGCGCGGGAATGGGCCTTTGGTGTCTCGTCGCCGTCAAGGATTGAGGTATTGTCACTGACATATGTCCCACCGGAAAGTCGCCTTGTCGAAAATTCCGTGGGACTCTGAACTCTTTGGGGACCGCCTTTAGCTTCGATCTGGAATGGTAAGGGCGGGAGAAGCTGCGTAGGTGAGGGGCCAGGCTCTTCATACATGCTAGTCGATCTCTGCAGAGCTGCTCTGTCCAAGGGTCGTGGCGTAGGGTCTGAGGAGCCACCAACATGTTGCACCGGTGCTTTCCTCCTATTATCAATTGATTTGTTGATTACGCCATGGGAGATGCTACGTTGTTTCCCGTGAAAGAGAGGCTTTGGAGTAAGATGTAGCTTGGGTGAGTCCGTGGGGCTAGCACTTGTAACGCTGATTTCCGTAGGTGAGTACGCCTCGGTCTGCCTTGGCAATATCACCGCCCTGAGCGTATCCTTGTTGACCGATGGTCTTTCGGAAGATTCTCGCTCCTTCTCCTTAGTTGAATATGCCGGAGATGATCGAAGCTTGACAGTCGGCTTTACTTGCGAGCGCTGTAGACGGCGGGGCAATGGCCAGGCTTGGACCAGCTCGTTCTCATACTGGACCTTTTTTGTCGATTGCCAAGGGCTTTTCGGGGTACTGCGTGCTTCTAGGGTATCCCGTGATGACATTGGGGTGTATGGCGAGCGTCTAGAGGAAGCTTGCAAAGAACGGCGCAGAGCAACTCTGTTTCCCGGCATCCGCGCCACATCTTCATCCGTAATGCTCAAATGTGCACTTGCGTATCTGCTGAGCCTCCGTTGGCCTGTCGAATTTGGTCGCGCGAGAAGACGTCTATGGTTAGTTCGAGAGACAAGGACCACTAGAACAACTCCCAACACGACCACTACGAGTGCGCCGCCAACTGCAACTCCGATAACAGCATCGACGCTCCAATGAAATGCCATGACTATGAGGGTCCAATGAAAGGGAAAAATGGCAGTTGCCACGACGGGAGAGCATGCAGGGTATCATAGCAGAGGTTGGTGTCGCCCATGAATAAATCGAAAAGAAGCGGAACATTACGCAGGTTGCTACAGATACAGCGAGCAACGCGAAAAGCTCTGGTCAAAAAAGCAAGGGACTAGGAATTGGAATGTGGAATGTCAACAGTGAAGCGCGTTTGATGAGATAGCAGGAATTCAAAGGAAATACATATAGCGTAGGGTTCGCAATGAAGACACTGCTTCTTAATCCATATACAGAATCAGCATTTTCGACCAAGGCCGTCCCAAACCTCCAATACCGGCCAGCATTCGTGTAAAAGCTGGCCGAGTTTGTGAGCATCCTCCGTCTACATAACCGTTGAAGAGTTCAGTTGACTGATAGCACGTTCAAGGTATGTGGCACTTGAGGGGATGAATAGATCTTAGAAAATTCCAACGGCATCCGTAGTTGTAATCAATAAGCATACTACTTAAAACTACACCGATTGTATCTTACGCTCTGTGTTTGTCCTGATGGAAGTTAGTATTACAGGTTGTGGGCGTGATTTATAGAAAGTAGGCCCAATGGGGCAGGTATGCCGACTGCATTTCGTCCCAAGGGAAGCCGGCTCGACTTGCCGTGAACCGTAGATGATGCTGCATTTGCTCTTAGAGCTCAAATCTCCGCAAACATGCCTAACAGACTCTCTCCTACAGAGTAACTTAACCTTTGACTTGTTGGCTTGGCCACAATCATATATTTTCATGAAATTTAAAGCGTCGCTGCCGTCATGTTCTCTCTACTTTCTCATCGTGTCAGTCTTGCTCTCTCTTGCAATATATCTTGGACTGAACCAGAACAAGTCTCCTGAGACCCATTCAGAGCCCATATCGATCCACGAAGTCTCCTCACCCATGACATCTGAAATGACGACACCATTGAAAGATGGAGGCGGTAACTTCAAGCATTACAACACTGTTGCTCCTCAGGAGGAGAAGGTCTTTCCTCTTCTAAACAATAAGGGCAAGACGGCTATTGTCACAGGTGCTTTGCCAGATTTGTTGGTCTCAGAGAAGTTGGCCATATACTGAAGCATTTAGGTGCTGGTGCGGGGATCGGTCTCGTCGTCGCCCAGGCTCTGGCTGAATCCGGTGCTAATGTTGCTATATGGTATCATGGAAATAAAAAGGCTATCGACCGTGCCAAAGAGATAGAAGAAGAATACGGGGTTCAATGTAACAGCAGAAGCACTTTTCATGACAGGATCTTGCTGATACCAGTTGTGTTATTAGGTCGCGCTTATCAAGTTGATGTAACCGATCAAAAGCATGTCAAAGAGGTGGTAGACCAGATAGTGAAGGAGTTCAACGGTCGTTTGGACATCTTCGTTGCTAACGCCGGTATACCATGGACACAGGGCAACTTCCTTGACGGAGATATCAACCACTATCGCAAGGTCATGGCTACTGATATGGATAGTGTATATTACTGCGCTTATGCTGCTGGCCAACACTGGAGACGACAAAAGAAAGAAGGTACCGACATAAACGGCGAGAAGTTGAAGAATTTCTATTCTGGCAGCTTCATTGCTACAGCTAGCATGAGTGGGCATGTTGTGAACATCCCTCAGCTGCAGGCAGCATATAACGGGGCTAAAGCAGCTATTATACATTTTGTGAAGTCGATTGCGGTGGAAATGGTCGAGTTTGCACGGGCCAATACAATCTCACCTGGCTATATTATAACCGAAATCTCCGACTTCGTCCCTCCAGAGACAAAATCGATATGGAGGGATAAGATTCCCATGGGCCGGGAGGCCGAAGCCCATGAGCTCAAGGGCGCTTACCTTTATCTGGCATCTGACGTTTCGAGCTACACAACGGGCACGGACATTATAGTTGACGGCGGCTACAGTTTGCCATAAGATAGCTAAGATAGGCTCATTGAAGTCAAAACGTCATTCATCGCGTTTTATCATACAGCTTTGGTAGATATTTCTCGTCGAGAATGCTTCTTGATGCATCAATTGTCTGAAGAACGCACGTCTGTCACATCAATTGCGGAGAAGCGTCCGACGTCCGAACCAAAGTTTGCTGTTATCTACAAACCATTGACCAGATTGGTAACGGTCAAGCTCGGAGAGCAATTATAATATGGTAATAATGGGTCCACTAGCCCGGTCTAGGGACTTTGCTGTCTCCGCACCTGACTTGGTAGTGCGGAGAGATAAGGTGGGCGGTGCGTAGGTAGGGTGAGCCTCAACACAGTGTGGTTCGAGCCAGGACGATTGGTGGTGCTCGTGGAAGATGATTGCGTCTGGTTGGCAGAGCCGAGAACACATCCTTGCAGTTGGGACGGTAGTCGCAGATAGACAACATAGCCTTAGGCATGGCAGCATGACAGCCCTAGAACGCCCTCCGCTTTGACTGAAAACTCCTTCTAAATTCTTCAAATATGACTGTGTAGCCACTTGATGTTCCCTTTATATCCAATATACGAGGGAACACAAATCTGCTCTCCAGCATGATAATTGGCTCTTTTTCTTCCGTCTCAGCGATCTGACATCAGCGAGCGTTAACAAGACAACTGCAATGGGTATAGTCCATCACTATTGAATACAACGACCAATCAGACCACGACTCCCGCGACCCCAGCCTCTCTGCAAACAATATATATGTCAGTCATGGGCGAATGATCGGGCTGTGTTGCTGAAGCAAAAGCACGGGCCTTGTTTGGTGACGAAATTATAAATTATATGGATGTCGATAGTAACGGACACGCTGGACAATACTCATCACTGATCAGGCTCTGCAACCTTCAATCATATTTCCACACCAGTCCTTACTGAGTTCCTGAATAAAGTTGGTGTATTTCGGCAGGTCGCACCGTCGACAGGAGCAACCCACACCCGGGGCGCCCGCAATATCCACATCCTTGCCACTAACAAAAGCAAGGATCTCATATCCAGACGGCCGATGTCATATTCCCTCCAGCTCCTCCAAAGTCTGCTCATCACCTCATATGCAGGCCACAACAACAACGGCAGTAATAATGACAACGGTTGATTTTCCACGTTCAGCCTCGACTTATCCGCAGCAACAGCAGCAGCACCCCCACAGAAAGCCCGTGCACGCCGGCAATACTTCCCGCAGTGACCTTCGCCCGCTCAGACAATCCATTGTCCCCGACAGTGACTTTACTGCTACTACACAGCAGCCCCAGAATGCTGCCTCCTTCTCCATGTACACACGCAAAGGCCCTCAGCCGCCAACCTCGTCCTCGCCCCCAACATCACAACAATACCCTAATTCCATGGCCAAATCACGGCGCACACCCTCCCAATCTACAACATCTACCGGCTATACTCCCTCGCGAACGCCTTCCAACGTCTCCTCACAACTCAGCCGAAACGCGTCTACCAGATCTGGAGCTTCAATTACACCCGGCAGCTATGTAGCACTAATGCGAAAGCAAAAGGCCACGGTATGGTGCGATCGAGCGCAGCATGAAGATCCGCGAATAGCGGCGCAACATAAAGCAGCTAAGATTAGGGCTGCACGGGAAATTACTGGCAAGGTGGCGGAAGGGAGGACAAGCACAAGTGGCAGTATGGGCAGTGGCAGTCTTGGAGTCAGAAGCAAAATTCGGCATCATGGTCTACCGAAAGCTACGGGATACAGTTATGCGAACATGGTGGGGGGAGGAGTACCCATGCGTTTGAGTGCAAGTGAAGTGGGTGATGATGGTAATGCATACGATGACGCCGATAGCGCACGACGGATGAGTCAACAGCACCAGCGGACGAGTAGCGGAAGAAGTACCGACAATAACAGGTGGCTAGGTGTTGACCAGAGACGCCAGAAGAGATTCAGTCAGGGTAGTTCGCCTGGTCAGGGAAGCAGTCCAAATGAAGATATACCAGAATTGGAGGAGACGCCTATGCCTGGGGACCACCAGCAGCACAGTGGAGACTACTTTCCTACGAATGAACGGAATAACAGCGGGAGCTCGTCCGAGCAAGAGAAGAATTTTGGGAACGTAGGACAAATGGAAGCACCAAAGGCTGATGAGAAGAAGAGACGGACGTCAGAGGAATTGAGGAGGAGAGGCAGTGTGGATGAAAGGGCGAATACAATGGGGTTTATGGGGGGCGGGAGATTGTTTGTTGCAAATCCTGATTTGAGCGACTGAGCTTTTCTGGGGATGGTCTTCTGCATTCAATGGAGCAGCGTTGCTATAGCATATGCATGAATGGAGCCTCTATTAGCCTTCTGGAAGGTCTAGATACTCCCCAATGCCAATTAACAATTTGGCCAAGATCATTCTCCAGCAAGAGTGTCGTCCTCGATATCTGGGTCTTACCTCCAATGTTTGATCATTATTCGCATGCAGACATCCTGGGCTAGGTACCTATGAATGAAGGAAAGGAACAGCGCTAGCATGCGGAATTCCTGCCGCTGGTGGTTTTCCCCTTGCATAGTTTCTCGTACCAGAGTAAACATGGGCACCGCCAGTCCCTGTAACCCATAGGAGTTACTGGACTTCTGCATGACAAACCATGGTGAAGAACAAGCAGATTGGTTTGAACGGCCATGCAGCTGAGAATCGAAGAGATCAGAATGGCTCCGCCAAGGAAGCGAGTATTGGAGTAGAAGAAAAGACAGACATCTACCGATGGAGGCTTCTAGACGAGCGAGGTTGCCAAACATGGCATTATTTGGAAAGTAATGAGAAGGTCAAAGCCTGGCCTCAAAGTACCGCCGACAAATACTTCTTAGGGTTACCATTGGTACGATTCACAGCCAAGTCCTTGGTCGATTTTCAGGCGTGCCATGGCTGACGACGTTGCTCCAGGACCTGCCTGATCTTCCGCTACCAAAGACACCAATTGACTCCGTTCAAAACTGCCTTTCCTTCTTCTCGAAGCTCCAACTACCTCCAGGCAATTGGGCGTGCGAATATGGCGGTCCAATGTTCCTCCTTCCAGGCATGGTATGTGCGTGGTACGTCACGCAAACGCCAATACCCAAGCCTGTTGCTATCGAGATGAAACGTTATCTCTTCGCAAGGCAGAGTTCGAACGACGGAGGGTGGGGTCTACACATTGAAGGCGAGAGTACAGCATACGGCACTACGATGACCTACGTCGTGCTGAGGCTCTTGGGTGCCAGCGAGGAGGACAAGAGAATGATCAAGGCAAGGGGCATGCTTCACAAGTTAGGAGGGGCTGTGAATGGACCACATTGGGCAAAGTTCTGGTTGGCAGTTCTAGGGGTGATGGAGTGGGAGGCTGTCAACCCTGTGCCTCCAGAGTTATGGTTCGCTATAAATGTACTGAAATGGGATCCACTGCTTTGTTACTGACTCGTTGTGGCAGGCTTCTCCCGGATTGGGTTCCCCTGGCCCCTTGGCGATGGTGGATACACATGCGTCAAGTCTTTCTACCGATGTCTTTCATCTACTCAGCGAAGTTCACTATCCCTCCGAATCCATTAATCAGACAAATACGCGAAGAGCTTTATACCCAGTCATATTCGTCCATCAAATTTGCCGCGCATCGTAACAGCATTCATCCACGCGACAATTACCACCCCAAGTCCTTAATCCTTACCATAATTAATTGGATCCTCGTTTACCTATGGTTTCCGTTCCTCCGGACTGAGTCAATCAAGAGGAGGGCTGAGGATTGGACTTTTAACTTGATACAGCGCGAAGACGAGAACACTGACTTCGCTAACCTAGCTCCCGTCAGCTCGGCTATGAATACGGTCGCCTGCTACATTCGCGAAGGTCCTGATAGTTATTCCGTGCAGCGTCATCGGGAGCGTCTGCCTGAGTATCTTTGGATGAAGAATGAAGGTATGCTGGTCAACGGCACCAATGGTGTGCAGACGTGGGACACATCTTGGCTTATTCAGGCTGCTGTTGAAGCCGGGATGGCTAAAGATACAAGATGGAGACCAGTGTTAACAAAAGCGCTCGAGTTCCTCGATGACCAGCAGATACGTGAGAACTGCAGAGAACAAGATGTTTGTTACCGACAGCAACGGAAGGGTGCCTGGGCGTTCAGTACGAAGACGCAAGGGTACACAGTCAGTGATACCACGAGCGAAGCTCTCAAAGCGGTGCTTATGCTGCAGAGTCTGCCTGGATATCCTGCGCTTGTTTCGGACGAGAGGCTCCAAGACGCTGTTGACACCCTGTTGACGATGCAAAATGCGTCGGGAGGATTCGCATCATACGAGCCCAGACGTGGGTCTGAGTATTTAGAGTATCTCAACGCCGCAGAAGTCTTCGGCAGGATCATGGTCGAGTATGACTACCCCGAATGTAGTACAGCTGTTGTAACAGCACTCCGACTCTTCTCCTCCCACTATCCGTACTATCGGAACGCAGAGATCTCGAAAGCCCTCGACGGTGCTGTCAAGTACATACGCAACGCCCAGCGCCCTGATGGCTCATGGTACGGTAGCTGGGGCATCTGCTTCACTTACGCGGGCATGTTTGCTATGGAGTCGCTTGCTTCGGTTGGGGAGAATTACAGCAACAGCCCGCGGGTTGTGAAGGCTTGCGAATTCTTAATAAGCAAGCAAAGAGATGATGCAGGATGGGGTGAGAGTTACAAGAGTTGTGAGACAGGTGTCTACATTCAACGTGAGAGTCAAGTGGTCATGACAAGCTGGGCTATCATCGGGCTGCTGGCCGCGGAATATCCGGAAAGAGAACCTATCAGCAGAGCGGTGAAGCTGATCATGGGACGACAGAGCGCCAATGGAGAATGGAAGCAAGAAGGTATCGAGGGAGTGTTCAATAAGAGCGTGTAAGTACATTCTCGGGTCGTCCCTTCAATGAGTTGATGAGACTTTGCTAAAGTATTTTAAGGATGATATCGTATCCGAACTACAAGTTCACTTTCCCTATGAAAGCGCTAGGTATGTTTGCCACGAAGTATGGGAACCCCAAGATACTGTAGATCTCGTGGAGTTGTTGGCTGCTGGAGAGATATGTACCTGCGTTTTGGTGGTTGAAAAGCTGTACCGCTGAAAGCAGCTCTACACTCACGCAATCTTATCGCTCAGAGCACCCAAAACAACATTGATAAGTTGCTCGCTCAGGGGGTATACACTGGCTTAATGAGAGGAATGCTTTCAATTGCACGCGAGAACCGGCCCCAGCACACTGTTGGTCGTTCACCATCAAGAATTAATCATACATTTTCTAAAGCGAGCGATGGTAACGGCTACCAATTCCAACCTGAGCAGTCACCAGAAGTTTATTGTAAGTTGATTCCATTTTCATATATAATAACAACGTGAACGAAAGATGCTGATAGAGCAAGAATTTGTCTACGGTACGAGAGCCTGATTTTACCAGATGTCTTCGAGGCCATCAGAAAATACCGTTATTTCCAAAGACCGCAGCCTAGCATGACATATCGGACCACAAGCTTTGCTCTGACGAGCACAGCCCTCTGTCTTCCTCAGGCGGCCTCCCGAACCACCCACTAGGCGACACGAAGGGATCTGAGCGTTTTGTGCAGATGCAGACCGCTCTATCCCTTTGACCTCGGCAGCGATCATGGCCAGAGACTTCTCATTTCTGCCGACCACACACTAGAACCTACGATGCGTTGACCGACATCTATGGATGCTATCGATATACGCGACAGGATCAGGTTGGATTTCGTTGTAACAACGTTATCTTCAGCCATGTTCAAGAACCAGGCGCCATTCACCTAGCTGAAACTCGTTATGCAGAAGCGTCCTGTAGCATGGTCGATAATGCGAGCAAGCTTTCTGCGCCCTTGGCTGATTACCCACGTGCCGAACTAAGAACAACAATCAACGCTCATGTAATTACACCTCATTAGATTTCTGTTGTCTCTAGTATTTGGCCAGATCCGACCATCCAGCTTTATTGACTATCATGCTTGCAAGCATACTCTCATTCTCGCCTGACCAGGGAACAGCGGTCTCGGACTACTGCCATGCACATTCTGAAAACATGTTATCCCCCATTATGCATTTGATCCGCCTTACCATATGCTGATACTCATGCTGGGTAGATCTTCCGCAGCACATCAAAGATCTATGAGAATGGACTACCAGCAGCTTCGAGGACGCCGATAGGATGTCGTCACTACTTCAAGGACAGTGGATGATATGGTTGGCTCAATGGATAGCTCCAAAACGTGGTGCGTGTTCTTTGTTCCGTCCGTCAACTGATCATGAGTCACTGCTCCTGTCTAGTGCTCGATATTGGGACGTACAGTGGCTTCTCCGCCCTCGCCTGGTACGAGGGCACAAAGAAAACGCAAGCGGAGATCGTTACGTTAGAGCTAAGCAAGGAGATGATTGCAATAGCAAGAAGCGTATTTGAAAAAAATCACGTGGGAGATCGCATCAAGATGGCCGAAGGCTTGGCGAGAGAGAGGTCAGAATTTGGCAAACCCTCATAAGGAAATCGCTGGTTGCAGCGATTACTGGTTGAGCTCTATTGTTGAAATATCGCGGTACATCGAGCGCTAATGTATGGCGCCACACCTGATGCCACCCTATATGCATCTTCCTTCTCCCACTGAATAGCATTTGCAAGGTTACCGTCTGTGTTTATCTAGATGAAACCGAACAACATGTTGCGAGCGGTCTATAGACATTCGAGCCAGAGAAATATACTTCAACAAAGTGCAAGGCTGGTGATGCAGTCGGAAGACCTACAATCAGTATACCCTTTACTGAAGCGCGATGTCCTGCGGTACTATGATGTGGTTTGGACGCCAACTCGTGCCAAAGCAGTCATTCATTATGATAGCAATGTATATGACAAAATGGGTCTAAATATGCATGGGATAAGTCCAGACAAACGAGTAACACATGTGTTGCAGGTGTTGAGCTGCAAGGTGGATTGAATGAGTATCGACATTTATGTCTAGCTGATTCTATGGGAATGGCTTCTGTTATACATAATGGAATAACACGGTTGGTGGCAAGTAAAAGGGGTAGTAGACCTTAGAACAGTGTTACTGATAGTACAAGCATGCTGATTGGCCTAGACATTCCAACAACATGCTACGCTTCGCGAATCGCTAAGCTACAGAAAAACGACTCCGACCCTCGCTCAACATGCGTCATATGTTTGCCCCTGCGGCCATAAACTTGTCCATCCACGTATGGCTTCTCCAATGCATGCTTGGAATCTGGGCGCAAAGGATCCCTATTATTGTTGTTGTTCCAGCAGTGTGACACTCACCCGTCCACTACAGTCTGCTGGCCCTGCTGACAGGTCGTCTCAGACCGGCTCCCAAGCTGTAATTCACCTTTACCGAACTCGGCGTCAATTGCGGTTGATGATGCTGCCATTGGCGCACATATTCTGATCCCTTGCATAGCTAATGGTGAGAGATAGTGCTTGTCATGCATTCGTATGGAGGAGCTCCAGGTTCTTGCGTGGCAGTAGGGACTAGCGAACAGGATCTGCATGCTAGGAGTGAAATTGGCGGAATCATTGGTCTCATTTATCTGACTGGGCTTTGCTTAAAGAGGAGACTCACTAGTCGACTTAATCTCCGGAAAACGCTTCGATCCTTAAGTTATATCGCTAGTAGGAATCCCACTCTCATTAGTAATGAAGCTTTAGGCGTCTGAACCAACGACTGACATATGAGCTTTGCAGCCCAACCAACAGCTTGGAGGGAGGGACATAGAAGACATCCTCCATACGACGTTCCATCTCATCTACCTAAAGCTCTTCGTTTCGTCCGTAGATTGATTGTGAGCCATTGGTCCTGTCCAGTGCTCAAACATATTTACTTGAAAGTTAGTAGAGGAATATTGAGAAGTTTATAAAATCATAAGGCTATATTTAAGTCTTCGTTAACATAGTAACTGCTAGCCCGTTATCCTCGCTGTCATCCACCACCATATCTCATCAGATAGCGTTGCTGTTGGTGACAGTGAGGGCAATGTTTGATGACAGTGAGGGCTGTGGCTGATAGTGGTAGTGGTGGTGGGGTGGTGATGAAAGGGTGGGGTAATGATAAAAGCGTGGTAGGGCAATATATTGTAGAGACACCAATATGCAGTCTAGGCATGATTGTCGTCCATTTGCAAATGGACGGTCTGTTTATGACTAGACTTGACAATTTGTAAATGGCCTAGTTGACTCATGAATGGACGCGGTGAAGTTTGCAAATTACCGGAATTCGTCTCTGGACTAGAGCAGATAAACTCAAGGAGCTAGAAATCCAACTTTTGCACCATTCCTACTGGCGGTCGTGATTTTGTAGACCTCCACAAACTGTTTGACAGGGTCACGATTCTCTATGGCTGGGAACCTCTGCAAGATCTTCACAATCGTGTACCCGATCTCCGTCAGAGCCAGTTGCTGACCCGGGCAGACCCTTGGACCACCACCAAAAGTGAGATAGCTCCAAGGGACAGGCCTGAGAGTCTTCCATCTTTCCGGCCGGAAGAAGTTTGCATCGTCGCCAAATAAGTCTTGACGCCTATGCAAAGCGTAGAAACTCATGGTGACCATGTCTCCTTTCTTCACATAGATTGGAGCTGTGCCCGAAGAACCACCGCCCGTGGGTAGAATTGTGTCGCGGAGTGCTATGCGGTTATTGCTGCCAATTGCTGGGTTGAGGCGAAAGGTCTCATTGATAACAAACTGGAGATACTTTAGGCTTTTCAGTCGCTCGAACGTCCAGGCTGCTTGTTCTCCTGTATCGAAGATCTCCTGACGTAGCTTCGCGTAGCAGCTTGGATTACGAGCAAGATTGAAAAAGATATTGGTCAATGCCACGCCCGTTGCCTCATGGGCGGGAAGGAATATATTTAGCAACTGGTTCCGAATGTCATTATGGTCTATTGTCTCCTTTATCATCTCATGCGCTAGAATGTATCTTTCTGGCGCCATGTTGCCCTTCTTAGACTGTTCGCAGATCCGTCGCCCTTGTGCTATGTAACCGTCAACAAATTGGTGCGCAATACTGCAAGAATCCCAGAATTTCTTATCCCGGGTCAGAATGTTCCATTTTGGAAGGTATTTTGGAAGGTGGAGTCTTTTACCGACGACCATCTGACCGTAGTCGTAGGCTTCAAGGAATGACTTGGCATGCGTTGATATAGAGTGCGGCGAAAGAGCGCCAACAGGTTCCCCAAACAGGAAGTCGGTCGAGGAGTCAAGAGCCAGATGAGAAAAGAGAGGCTGAAGATCGACAGTAGAGCCGTCTTTTGGTAACAAGCCGATGAGCTTGCTGACATGACCCGAATACGCAGTAAGATGTAGGTCCGCTATCTGCGCCCTTGTAAAAGTTGGTTTGATCAAAGCTCGCGACTGCTCCCAGAAAGCTCCATCTGCAACCATGATTCCCCTGCCTATGAACGGTTCGAAGGCGAAGAGACGCATAGGTTCAACGCCCCAACTTGAGAAGTCGGTTGCGAAAACTGCTTGAAGGTTCTTAGGCTCTATAGTGTAAATGGCTTTGGTACCCAAAGTCACAGATTGGAAGGTGCGGCCATGGACTCGAAACAACTGGTTCATGGACAGGTCACGTCGATCCTCCTTTAGAGCCCTGAAGAAATGCAGAATCAAATCAAGCCCAAAAACCGGATCTCGCTGGGGTATGGAGGGTGGTGGAAGACACCCATGCTTGGCATAGATCTTGCGGCGCAACAGAAACTTTCGAACAGCTGCAATTCCATATGTGATCGCGAAGATGGAGATTGTAGCAAGAAAAAGATTGATAATAAGCATAGCTGGAGATAATCACAGTAAAAGCAGACTTAGTTAGATGATAATGGTTGTATGTAATACAGGGGAGGAAATGAGAGAAAGCGAGATGCTGTCTCTCCGATTGACTTTTAGACGATAGATCGCTACCAGGTCACGTGTACGTTGCTGGTTTCATTTTTCAGCTATAGCTACTATACGCTGAAGTTATAGAAGCGGTGTACATCCTACAGAAAACATGCGATCAATTACTAGGTACCTTACGTCTTTCGGTGTCGAATTAGCGAGATTACGATACTTTGAAATCGACACACTACTAGCTGAAGACGGCTCGCTTAGCCGAAATCAAATTCTTTCCTCAGCAGAGATCCAACTTAGGTACTACAATTAACATTGTCGGAATCTACATCCTTTGAACCCTCTGCTTTACAGGCCTTTGTGCGCAGCTAGGAGGGCACCAAATAATAATGCTTCGAAGATGAAACATTTTAATGCCGCGGTATCTATGTTCCCCAGTGCTATGTGCCTTGGAATGAGTGCGAATTGCCAGATACTCTGACCTTCCTACCCTAGAAGCCTCAGTTGCACCTAAATCTATCTTCCACCTTATCCCCTAGCCAGCCAACCTCCAAGACTGCCAGTCTGGAGCTAGGAGGCTGCTTAGAATTCAAGAGGCGGAACCGGGAATCGGCCATGGCAAGCAGACCGATCCAATCGTCAATGTCTCGCTCTTTCGCATTATGGAACTCCAGCATTGCAAAATCAAATGACCTGGATTGGTCGATAAGTCACTGAGTATGCGATTGCAGGTTCTGGACGTACCGTATGGCTCTCTCTTGGCATATTGGAACTGAACCTGGTTCTGGCAAAACATGTTCACAGATAACCACTTTAGAATCTTGGGTGAGCGCTGGCACTAGAGCTCGCAGAATCTGAACTGCATATTTGTCAGACCAATCGTGGAGGATCCAGCGTAGTAGATAGACATTTGCTGCCTTTATAGGCTGTTCCTCGAAAAAATCATGTTTCATGAAAGTGACTCGAGTTTGCAATTCGGGTGGTAAGTTTTGCTGTCCAAGCTTGACGACATCGGCCTGATCTTGAACGATGCAATGAAGAGATGGAAAGGCCCGCACGATAGCAGCGCCCATAGAGCCTTGGGAGCCTCCTACGTCCACGATAACGCCTTTGCCAATACTTTCCCAAGCAAAACCATCAACAATGTGGCTCGATTCGAGTCCTGGACCCGTACTAAACCAGGTCATAGCTGCTGCATACCGTTTCTCCCGATCAGGGTATTTGGCAAGTTCGTCAAATACAGACTTGTCTGTGTTATGGGCGATGTTGAAGCCCTGGCAGCACATAGTAAGCTATTCCACGCTGTATCTTGAGACCGCAGATTGTCAGGTACCGAGTGATTTGGTTCTTCCGAGTTAGGCCACCTCGTTAACGCATCGACTGCCTGTGTCAATAAGAATTGTGAGTTATCTTGAGGAGCCAAAGAGATGTAATTTAACTTGCTCTAGTAGCGGCCGGCCACATCTCTTCGGAAACCATTCCAATCCACTCATGCATCAAAGGGTTCTTAGCTAGTAATTTGGAGGCAGCGGTATGCGCGACAACCCCTTTGCGAGGCTCGCAGAAGATTCGATAGGTCATGGCATGGCGAAGGATTCTTCGCACATGAGATTCGCAAACGCCTGAGTAAAGTGCAATCTCTCCAAATGTTGCTTCACCCTTTTCATGAGGGAAGCCGGTAGCGAGACCAAGTCGATAAATAGCTTGGAGGCTGACCATGAAATTATGCTGTTCGTAAGAGGTTCTATGAGCTCTATATTCATGCCTAGGCGGCTGGGGATTGGACTGTACGAACGGAAGGTGATGTTAAAATTCCAACTGGTCCAAGCATGAGAGCGTGAAGCTCGTCAGTTGCTTCGATGATATTGCGGCGAGATTTTGTAAGTTTACTGTCGTTAAGCAGGTGAGCTGGTTGATCAGCATCGAAAGAAGGCGTTGGATGCCCCTCAGCTGCCAGATGGGCATCGATGTGGGCTGTGCTGTTTGCAATGAGCGAGGCCAGCTCTGCCATGCGACTACCAGCCATCGTCCGAAGTCAGGGAATCTCAGACAATCTCTGAATGTCACGATATTAGGAAGCAGACTGACTACCTGGGTGTGTTGCAATATCAACGCTCCCTGAAAGATAAGACTTTCAGAACAAAATTTCGGGAAAAGTTACTGGTCACGTTCAGGCTTACGAAACTGGTTTCAAGAATCAGCTTGTCTTCTGTATTAGAGGATTCTGCACTTGCATGCGTCCGTCAAGTATGATAACGTCATCCTACCTTAACTCGATACTCACTGAGAGCCTAGGTCATTCCGCAAAGTTTCCGCCCTACCGCAGTCATATTACCTTAGCTTCCAGCCGGAATAAGCCATTGCTTGCATCCATCATTGCAAACACAAGACTGCTCGCCATTTTCCTGCTCGATATATGGAATACATTTATAACAACCCACATATTACAATGCGCCACAGATTTGATGTGCTCGGTCTATTCTCCAAGAACAGATACCGCTACTCGCCCCTCCAATCCAGCAAGACTGGAGGCAGTAGTACTTGTTCCAATTATGCTCCGCACACGGTCTTGCTTGGCGTACTGGGCATGCTTTGCGTAATAGTGGCAAGCTTCATGGCTGGTAGGCAATCTGTCGCTGACGATTCACTTCTAACCATACCATGTGAGTCTCGAGTCGATTTCTCCGTAGTATGGTCAGTGTGGGATTGATCAGACGTACTAGTGGGCACGACATCGGAAGTTTTCAGATATAATAGGACATATGGTTCTGCTCCGTCTAATCTTACCAACGCTGCTTGGGCTTCCCTTTTCCCTGAACAGGGCGGTTTCTTTAAGCATCCCTCTATTGCACCCGAACGCTCAGCATTCTCTGTCTTCCATCAACTCCACTGTCTGGTAAGTTTCGTCTTTTTTGTAATTTGCCCATTTGCCCATAGGGACAAATTCGCTAATGGTTGTTCTTGATGCAGGATGGTATTCGTCAGGGTTACTGGGAAATTTATAAAGCGGCTACTGAAGGGAGGAAGATAGCTGAAGAAGACTTCCCATTCATGTCCTCCCCACCACACATACGACATTGCATAGACTTGCTACGGCACAGCCTAATGTGTCGGCCCGATACTACTGTTGAGGTCAAAAACAAAGAGCTTGGTGGTGTGACAGGCTTTGGCACAGAGCATATATGTCGTGATTGGACCCAGCTGGTGGAGTGGACCTCGAAATGGGAAGCATACATGCCAGATCCGCTACAGGATAACGCGACCTCACATCACATGCATCATGGGCAGTAACTCGTATCAAGAGCGCCTACATTTATGGCTACATGGGAATTGATTCATTAAGAGCATTCAATTCTTGTGAACTAATGGGTTGTCTAGGCGCAAGATTTCCTCGTCCGAGACAACACGATCAGCCAGAGACTCCATGAGTCTGTCCCAGGCCACACAAGTATGAATGGACTCGCTGGCGTTGAACATAGGTCTTGTCTTTGCGGGATGCCACTTAAACGTGGTGAGTGATGCGTCAGCGTGACAGACAGCGGACTGCCGTAACATCTCAAAGCAGTGATCTGTCATACATCAGGTACAATTCAAGTGCCAGAACGCATGGAAGGCTTGAAAAACGAAGTCTGATAGGGGACAGAAGACCTACCAATATGTGACGCTATGTGCTTCTTCTCCGCTGCACTCGCATCGGCGTGATAATATTCATGATAATGCCATTGTCTCAGCATTTTCTACCGAAGTCAATATTAGCACGAGACCGATCAACCCTACAAAGTGTCGCGGGCCTTGTGTAACATACGATGCAATGCAGCTCATGAAATACTCCAAGCCAGCCTAAATAGCCGCCACCCTCTGGCAACGCCACGGAGTCCTGATTATCACGCCGTAGCTCCGCCTCTGTAACGCGTATATGCATTGGCGAGAGCAAATCGCTCCATGCGGCTTCGATGGCTGGGGACGGTTGTCCAGCGTAGGGACTGTCGCTGAGATTCTGAAAGACGGAAGTTGTGTATTCAATGACTAGGTTATCGATCGCAGCTGATTTGCCATCGTTAGGAATGGAGGCTCTTGTCTTGATTGTCCACGGATCTTACGTCTCGGGGCCAGGGACTCCTTGCTGTGGGCGCGAATAGCGGCGATACTGAGGACAGTATAGATTGTGATAAGTACCCCGTGAGCGAGGATCTGGAATTTCCAATTTATCCATCTTGAAGAAGATCCTCTCACCTCTACTACGGAGCTTTTGGGGGCCAGCCCAGAATTGTCCTTTTCATGCAGCAGAAAAGGTTCCTGTTCTTGGGTCATGATTGAGTACTGTGAAGAATGGGGAAATTATTTTGCCAGGAAAATTACCAACGCCTTAGATTCACCGTTCACTTAGCAAAATTACCAACCTTGAGATCGTGCTGCCAATTACTCTCATTGGCATGTTCGTTTCGCTAACTTCGAGACGCTTTTTATGCATGACGGGGATGTGCAGATCAATTACCCTACGTGCCTTACATTGATTGGAGCTGATAACTTCCTGCTTATTGCCGCCAAGCCCACTGCAGTATATGATGACCGACCCGGGCATGTTACCTCATTCATTAGGACATGCGATAGTCGCGTAATCCTAATGCATCATTGTCTTACACTTGAGCAGGCTAGATGAATACTCATACCGTAGGATTCAAAGATCATTACAAAGTACACGGATGACGTGCCGTCGCATAATCGAGTTTTGAACCCTGCACCCAGATTTTGCGGCAGGAGAGTATGATCTGCGCATGTCATATATCAACCTGAGCCTATGTATCCCTCCAGCAGATCCCGCACTGCCTGATCAGCGAGGTCCGAGATACACGGGATTCCGTCGTCAGGCGGACAAGCTGGTAAGGGTGGTCTGAACACAATGCCCACGACCAGCTGCTCAGTCATGGGTAGAAACGCCCCGAATCTTTTGGAAGATTGCGGTCAGTATTTCGTGCCTTTGCTCGTGCTAGATCCCGCACTTGTGCAGGTAGCTCACTCCATGAAACTTTGTTTTTCCCAGAATATAGAAGCCGCCTTTTCCACATAACTATCGCCTATTACTCGGTTTCCCAGTTTCGAGGACCCAGCTGCTATACTAGTAACTAGAACTTCAGCTATAATGCACTACTCAATACTCTTCACAGCCTTGCTCGGCCTTGGCGCTGCAGCTGCACCGATGAGTACGCTCACCATCAACCCTTCAGTTGCAAGATATGCTGTGCTTCTGTGACGACTGACACCTACAAACAGATTCAGTGTCCCAGCGAGACGCCGCTGAAGATGCAATTGCTTACCCAGACTCGTACAAGCGCGATGCTGCCGAGGACGCAATAGCTTATCCAGATTCGTATAAGAGAGACGCCGCCGAAGATGCTATTGCATACCCAGACTCCTATAAACGTGATGCTTCAGAAGAGGCTATTGCGTATCCAGATTCGTATAAAAGAGACGCCGCGGAAGATGCTATTGCGTACCCAGATTCTTATAAACGAGACGCCGCCGAGGACGCCATAGCTTATCCAGATTCATATAAGCGAGACGCCGCCGAAGATGCTATTGCGTATCCAGACTCCTATAAACGTGATGCTTCAGAAGACGCCATCGCGTATCCAGATTCGTATAAGAAGGATTAGGCCACCAGAAAAAAGATTGGCCAAGAGCATCTGGGGATGGGGGAAGATATCCTGGCTTGTTCAGAGTTTTGATAGAGACGGAAGGCAAGCATCTGGAATTAGATTAAGTTAAAATCCAAACACCACTTCTGGGCAAGTTGATATAGCGGGATGTAACGTGTTTCGAGGTTTGAAAGACGTCTTTAAAGGCGAATGTATAGACATAAAAATCTTGCTCAAAACTTCATATCGACCCCATAAGGACCTTCTTCCAGCTCTCACTCTCTACGCCGCCTACTTGAGAAGTCCAGTGAAACTACAATACGGAATCACCTCAAAATCAATATCTCATTTCCAGAGGCTGTACGAAAAGCCTTGCTGGCGCATATCCAACGTCCGATACTAACATTCAATCAGCGGCGGTCTATGTCAGGATGATCTTACCGATCTCCTAAACGGATTGGGTCGATTAGCATGCAAGCAGCCCGTGTTCAAACCGTTGCCAAATTAGGCTTTAGCCTTGGATACGAACGTAGGCTTTTGAGGTATCCGTACCCTGCTAACCTCCATAAGGACAAGTTAATCAGACTCAAATCCTTGTGTATGCACACAAAGCAGCCCTGGACTTGGTTGAGTGCAATCGAAACGGGCCAACACATGCAGGCCTACTACTCCAGCCCATCGTGCGTCATCGCTGATCAGTATCAGTTTCAGCCGTTGGCGCCTCGCGGTATCATCTTTTGCATTCCTAGGTCAGGTTCTGGCACACCACTGTAGTAGTAGTGTACTCAATGATAGCGAGATGTTAGTGTTTCCCCTCACGCTGCTTCTCAATACATAGGGCACATCAAGTCATATGACTCAAGCGATGGCAGCCCGAAGGATTTTGCGTGCATAAACCGCTAAGCAAGGTTCACCTATTTGCTGGAGGTAACAGCCAATCATCCACCCTTTGCCGCGAGCATCATTGCGTTTTTGGTGGAAGCGGAATGGATTACATGTCAAGGACTGGCGTGTGGCGCATAACACGTGCCTTGCTTTTGGTGTGCAGGATTCGTGCCTTACTTTTGGTGTGCAGGATTCGACGCCTTGACCGTCAATCAGGTTGTGGGAGGGGGAAACACTGCATGTCGGTTGTAAAGGGAAGGTCTGTTCGCACTTCGGCTCTTGTCTTCTTGTTCTACCCGAGATCGACCTGAAAAGCAATGTGCTGGATAGGAGGATCGCCGGAGGATTTCGCTCCTCCCCAGGTTAATAATACAATTCATACGTTACATCCTTTGAAAGATTGCTAGCGTGATCGAGAAGGAAGTGCTAGGTAGCTAGCTAGAAAAGTTTACCTACTAGTTCGCCCGTTGGCCCGCCGGAAGGGTTGAGCCCTAGAAGCAGCTCAAAGCGCCCCTAAGCGCGCCTTAGGATCCGCCCGTGAACCCCCAGGGCTTTCCTGTCCTTCGGAATTAGGGCTTGTCTTCAGGGTCGAAAAGGCTCATCTCCCGGCGAGCTCTAGGCTTCGACCCTATCGGTTGGCCAGTCAAAAATCTGGTCGCTGGGCGATGCTTCGACGCTCAACCGTACGGACTCATGCATGTATGTAAGTACTATGAGTGGTCGATCAGATGCCTAGTGCATGCTTTTGACAGGGAGAGAATGAGGATATCTTGGTATTGGATTCGACTCAAAGCTTGCTGGTTCTCTTCGATGTCAAAGACTCAGTCTGTTCTACTTCATTGACGCAGGTAGCCAAGACTTCATACAAGCCATGTTCCGTCATCGCCCCTCTCACTCTATCGTTCAGATCTCCAATGGTTATCATTTCGTCGTTGCCATCCTTCTTTTTGGAAACACCAAGAGTCTCTGGCCCAATCACAGGTATTTTCAGCTCTTTCCTTAGATACTCATACAATCTTTGGCTGGCAATTCCAAGTGAGCCTTTCGCATCAGGGCCCCCAAGATAACGGACTTGGGTGTCCAAGTACAGACTGAGAGCTGTATCGGCCAGGTGCACTGTGCAAATGCTCAGAGCATCAAAACTATCCCTCGAGGGCGTCAAATATGGCATAATGAGCGATTGAAGACATGAAATAGCTCCGGGAAGACGAACAGCAGAGTCCAAGCTCGTCGTTGACTTTAAGCGATCCAAGAATACATTCCAGCAGTCGTCGAGCATATTTTGCAATGCCCCAGTATCAATCATGTGCGAATTAACATGGCGAGTGATCCCGTCACAAAAGGCTGGATATAATGTGGCCAGAAACCTGAATTGGAATACCCGTAAGTCAAGCGCCTGGCAGACAGCGACTAGGTGCGCGGCCGCCAGTTGTTTTAAGATATTGATCGAATCCATGGTATATCGGGCCGAGATGAGAGCAAGTGAATTGAGAGCCTGATTGCCCATCTCCGCTGTCTGCACGTGAGGTGTGACCGGGTTGGCCAGGTACCCCAATTCCGAGAGCAGTGACGCGATGAGAATATCTGTGCCCTTGAAAACGAAAGACTCGGAGGGTTCCGTGAACACTAGATTGGGGGGAAGACCTCGAGACGTGGCAGGGTTTATAAGCTCCGTACATTGCACGAACAGCATTCGACCCATTAATTGTGCACCTTGGCGAACTTTCTCCATCGCAGATGTAATACTTTGTGCCTGGAAGTTGCCCCCATGAATTGTTCGATGGTTTCTGGTGTCGATCAAAGGGTTATCGGTAGCAGAATTCAACTCGGTTGTTACTTGACGATGAGCAAGTGCGAAATCTTCTAGGATTGGTCCAAGCCACTGAGATGCAGTTCGAATTGAATACCGATCCTGGCTGAGTGAAGTTTTGTTGAGACCATGCTGACGATGTACAAGCTTCGATCTGCGTAAGAAGCCACGAATATTTTGCGCCGACTCTGCTTGGCCCCAATGCGGCCGTACCTGAGCTAGGAATGGATCGAAACTTTCATCTGTACCCTGTAGAGCCTCTACACTCATTGCTGTCAAGATTTGAGATAAGCCGGCCAAATGAACAGCTTCATGCATAACGAGTGCTGCCAACCCCGCCGACATAGACGTACCATTCACCAGAGCCAACGCCTCGCGTGGTGTCAGATTGAGAGGGGCTATCCCTTGCTCTGATAGAGCGTCATTAGCGCTCTTTAGGCAGCGCTGGCCGCTGTTTTGCTTGCCCACCCAAGCAGTGACACTGGGCTTCCCTTCCAAGAGTCCAGCGATATAGGCGAGGGGACTCAGATCACCAGAAGCTGAGATGCTACCGCGCAGAGGTATTCTTGGAGTCACATTCTCGTTCAAAAGGCGGATCGTTCCGTGAACAGTCGAGAGCAGTACGCCGGATACACCGTGGGCTAATGAGTTGATTCGAACCAACATGGCGGCTCGTGCCCATGATTCTGGCATGCTCATTCTTTCCTTATGATCTAGAGGAAGGGATGCCGTCTGTCGCGCATTTGGAATTGCATCTCCGAGCATGCCATACAGCAGACCGTTGAGAAGGTCAGATTTGAGACACATGGATTTCGTTGTTCGAGTATCTGCACTGCCACCGAAACCGGTGTTTAATCCTAATCTGGTCATCATTACTCTTCATAATGGACACAATGGACTGAGCCATACCATAAATTACGTGTTCTTCTGCTGTGACAGCTTTCAAAGCTTCAGCGCTACCACTGATTGCATTACAGGCTTCGTCGGAAATGGTGACTAGAGTAAGATGTCCGGGATAGAATCAATATCAATCATGTGCAAGGGATATCTTGTGCGTTGAAGACTCACTGTGCAACAAGTACGACAGTTGCTATGTTCAGATGATAGCCACTAATAGGCTTAAGGCGATTTGGATGCTGCAAGCCTTGATCGAGGACAGCCCAATGCGCCAGAAGTAATGTATTCATTGACTCCTGATCTGACATTGTGTCCGTTTATATTAAGTAGTTTTCCGTCATTCAATAGGAAATAGCTCATACATTAGCCACGTCACGGAATGTCACTACCACTCTAGATCTTGGTCAATTCAGAGACTGTTGGGTGGGAGACATGCTGATCAAGGAAGGAACTTTTTTGTCTTGCTCTTACCTAGACTTGCTCCGCAACTTCTTTGCTTCCTAGCAACATGAATATACTACGTTTTTGATGTAGTGCTTGGCGAAGATCCATGAAGACGATGCCCAGCTTCTATTACCCATAGAAGGGGGGTACTTGGCGCTAGTTGCTGTATTTAGGGCCGTATGCATGGGGCATGTAGTGATACGGCCTGCTGTATGCTGACTATGCTATTACGGCCAATCGAATTATTTTCTCATGGCCCCACGTTTTCCGTGGCTACGTAAACGATACAGCATTATGTTGCCGCTAGCTCTAATGAATGCTTGGTCGTCACTGATCTCGCCTAGGATCATATATATCGAGAAGGGACGGATGAAGTCAAATAAGTCAAATATATAAGAAACCTATTTTTGTCCTTCTATTCCCTCTCTAATATGTGAGTCCTAGGATGACATTCATTCTCGCATTTGCATACCCTCTCAGCACCGGGTGTCTTTTACTCTAGAATGCAAAAGCTAGAAAATGCATCAGGTTTTGGTCCCATTCGTAGATTGGAAACTTGCAGCAAAAGCTTGAATTTCCTCCTGGACGATATCTGCTAATTTGTCTGGGATACTCAGAAAGGGCGAGTGACTAGTATTAAGCTGTATAACATTCCAAGCAACTCCACTTCCGTTCACGAACAGATCCTGCGCGAAAGGAGGGAGAGCCTGGTCTTGCTCAGTGTGCAAATAGACGCGACGTCCGTCGTAAACAGTATCTTGGTAGTGAACAATTCCGGCGGGAGAATTGAATGACAATAGTGATTGACCGTAGATTTGGTTTGAGGCTTCGGAGGCAAGGGGTTCGGGAACGTCGGCATAAAAGGTGGCTTGGGGATTAATGACCTTGACCAGTCCGTCCTTTTCCTACTCAGAACGTCAATACCGGTCATGATGGAAGGCGTCAAATGAAAGGTCGGAGTAGCTTACATCTGGATCCTGCCAAGGCGCATATGTGCCCCCTATCATTTGTAAAAGAGTATTGCCGACCTTAGGCACGAAGGCGGATTGAAAGATGAGTCCCATGATGCCACCTTGCAGACCTTTCGCACTTCGCTCAGCCTTTGAAAACCCAGCGATGGCAGAGCTTCCAGGGAAACCAGCGTAGGAGTGCAGATAGAGCACGACGTCTTTGCCTTGTTGTTCTATGAGGGGTTTAAGGATTCCTTCTGCTAGCAGTGTCGAGTCCTCCTTGACCGAGACACCAGGCGCGTTGACTGTTTTCAGTCCCCAGGTGCGGGTGTTGTAGCCTTTTGTTTGAAGCTGGGCGCCCAGAATGTCCATTGCCGAATCAACGTGAAAGGCCCCTGGGACCAGGACGATGGTGAGGGTTCCCGGCATGTTGAAGAGTGGTGCACAGAAGACCTTGTGAAGAAGGAGACCTGACAAGAATATGGTAAGTGTCAGCGAAATCATTTTTCAGCTGCTCGTCGACATCAGTGTCTCCCATGTTGCAGGAAGCACGCATAAGTCAGGATCAAACAGCGAATGGGTATTTGGGGGCCAAGCAGTGTCACACGGGCCGGAGATGAGTGCATTCGACTTGCTCAGGAACTAGCACACCCCACAAATGTTTCTCTTACTGATGGAGGAAAGGATGCGCGCCAAAATCACGACTACCGCATCAATCGCCAGTGGGGGCAAGTAAGTGCATGGATCATACCTCACTTGAAGGAGAGTGGTGATCAAAAAGGTGCAGACACGGGCCAAAATAAAGCCTGTCAGAACTTATAATCCTTGGTGGTGTATGGCTGCCGCAAATCTCCTCTGAGACCTTGACTAAAAGCGCCTGTCGCCAAGCTGAATGGTATAGGGAGTACGAGACTTAGCCCTTAGCTATCCCTTGGATAGGAAGGTAAGCTCGACAACTCTTTCTGATCCTTCTCTATGTGATGCGTTATCGTCGCTAATGATCAACGTTCCGTAGCCAACATAAGACACTGAGCGATATACAGAAGATCATTCAGACGAAACGGCTGTTCGGACTAAGCGTAACATAGAAGATAAACCAGGTAAAATGATGGACGGGTGAGAGTAGTAACGGCAAAACGTGCTAGAGCAAAGTGAGGGTAAGCATAGAAGGTAAATAACGTTTCCTCGCCTACACCTAAAGACAGAGTAGGCTGTCTCTTGGGTATCATTGATGCTGACTCTCACGTTACGGTACTGCAACGGTCCCACAGAATCTTAGCATTCTGCTAAGGTATTGTTACCTGTATGAGATGGAGGGTATCGATATTTCCGGAAAGGCAAGGTCAGGAGTGTCCCGACAGGATTCGAGCAGACGATACAAGGAGATACTTTGAATTTGATTCGTAGCTTGCTGTGTTGGAATTTTTAGCCCCCTTCGGAGCGCTAGCTCTACCAGCCACCGTATTTTATGTATATATAACAGCCGTACATCCCCCCAAGTAATCTACATCTGTTTTATCCCTAACATACCATCTATGACCACCACACATCACCATGCAGCACCTATGTAGCACCTAACATCTTGACTTACTGGTCTCCAAAATTTTCCAGCCTTGAACAAGGATAGAACTTGACTGCGCTCAAAATCCAACCATGCACCTGCGTTATGTAGTGTGGTCTTTGTCGCTAAGTTACCTAGGTAGTAAACCGCCTCACGTACCGGCCCACACCACTACTGCCTTAGCTCAGAGCATCTTGAGCAACGGGCTATGCGGTGAACCCGCGTCCAGTGGCGCTTGGAATGGCGGACTCTGATGTACAGCGCAGCTAAAGAGAGCGCCAAATTATCTTAGACAAGCCTTTGCAGCTGCATGAGGTTCAGTCATGCGCTGACAGCGTAGTTCCAACACCCACGTACCTGCACGAGGGTTAGTCATGCGCTGACAGCATAATTCCAAAAGCCACGTACCTTCACACGCACGAATAGAAGAGCTCACCTCTCAATCGTAAAGGCCACTAGAGATACCCTAAAGTCAGGTCGCCTAGGCATTGAACTAGCCCCCAGCATTTTGGCGTTTTGGCGCAAAACTTGTTTCTTAGGGGCCCGGATTTAGGGGCCTCTAGGGCTCAGCCCCGTGGGATTGTACCGTTGATAGGTGAACTCTTCAGGTTGGT
The DNA here is from genome assembly GCA_023065455.1 of Cladonia rangiferina. Classification (NCBI taxonomy): domain Eukaryota; kingdom Fungi; phylum Ascomycota; class Lecanoromycetes; order Lecanorales; family Cladoniaceae; genus Cladonia; species Cladonia rangiferina. Next base: position 41,385 of record JAJREH010000023.1, on the reverse strand, counting down.
TAGTTGGATGTCGTCATTACGGGGGCACGGTCGAAGCGAATCCCATCTCCTCTTCGCTCTAACTTGCCTGAGATATACTACTATACATCACAGGATTTTGTGCAACGTGGATGTTCTGTCGATCTTTTGTGTTTTACTGTGTAAGAGCCCGTGCAGCAAGGTATCATAGAACGCCAACCTACTCATAGTGACAACTAACGTGCCGTACCGCTCCTTTTGTCCAGCAGCCTGCTTCCCGCCTGTGGTTCGATAAGCGCTGAACTTTGATAGTGCAGCACCACTTACGCAGATACTGTCCCCTCGTGGCTACCGAAATAATCCGTACCCTCCTTTGCTCGAGTTGTACCGACTCACATGGGTGATTCAGTCCATTGCGGGGCTCCAACACCGATTCCAATAAAGGCATGTCCTCCGTCGGCACAGACGTCGGACTTCGAATCTTTTGCGAGTGGAATATCGACCCCACGCCTCGTTTTGTACCCTCCCTCGGCCAGAATCCCAGGCTGTCCTAGTCTATATTGTTATTCCTACGAATGCTGTTATTAGCGAATTCGGTTCAAGCCTGGGTGTACCATTCGCATTAGTCCAGTAATTATGGTCTAAGACTGGCACTATGAATTCCATGATCTGCTTCGCCACAATCCTACAAAACAAAAAAAGGCTTTAAATATCATGGGAGGGAAGCTTTAGGTCCAGGTAGTGCATGCAGTGAATTGGTCATCTTCACCAATCAATTTCTCGGTAGTACATGCTGTGAGTTGGTCATCTTTACCAATCAAAAATCTGCGCTACTTTGAGACTCCGTTACGAATGCACTGCGCGTGTCGATCAAAAAAGCCCATGCGTTCCATGGCAATATGTTGCAAGAACCATCCTTGAGCTTCAGCCTTCAAGGTCAAACGGAACGCGCAATATTCCCATTTGCTTCTGTTTGCTGGGAATTTACTATCCAGTATCGCGACAGGATATTTCCATCAGTGGCTCCTTCCCAAAAATACCTTGACCGGAAAGCCAAAGTGGCCGCGATATGGGCTACCTACATTTGACTCAGCTGAGCGGGCTGCTCAGCGAAACATGCAATTAGCCCCAGGCCGCGTTGCTGGTATGAAACACAGTTCGGGGCGGCGCACCCATACTGACTTCATTTAGGATTTCTATCTTAATCAGGCATAAGAGGCCTCTCCAGCGCTGTTGCGTGCCAAGCCAATATTGTACCATTAAAACATACCCTCTTCTGAGCTTCGTTGGGAACGACCATTGAGCGACAATGTCACTTCCACCTCCCCCACCAGGTGTTGATCTGCAAGCTACCCAGGTTCCACGGATACTGGGTGTTAACATCGCCACGTTCACGCTGGCCGTGATGGCTATCAGCCTCCGATTTATCGCACGACGACTGACTCGCCTGCCGTATTGGTGGGATGATTGGCTGATGCTACCGGCCATCGTATGCTGAAGCGAATGCTCCATCTCTCGCCCCTCCTCTGCTAACGGCGTCGTAGGCAGCGGCAACCACGATGATGTTTGTGTCAATCACTTACAGTATGTCCTTTTGCATAGTCCTATTGTCCATACTGATTTCTTTAGTGGTCGATCATGGCCTTGGACGCCATATCTGGACTGGACCGCCGGACGCCGCCCTCGCATGGGCAAAAGGCCTTTTCGTCTCAGAAATCAGCTACACTTGTGTAATCTGCAGTGTCAAATTCTCTTTGTTGGCATTCTACTGGAGAATATTCAAGCAAAGCAAGATCCGCATTCCCATCTACGTCCTTGGGGCGATAGTTAGTTGCTGGGGAATTGCTGTGGTGAGTCCCTAAAGCCTTCGCCGCGAGCGTACATTACCTTTTGACACTTCTCTAGATTCTTATCACAATCTTCCAGTGTCAGCCTGTGAGCGCATTTTGGAGACGATTTTCGCCGACGCCGCCTACACCGGGCAGCTTCAAATGTGGCGTCAACGTCAACCAATTCTTCGATGGAAATTCTATTCCGAACATCATTACAGATGCTGCACTTCTCGTCTTACCCATGCCATTCATATGGCAACTCCATCTCCCTCAAGCACAAAAGCTCGCTCTGAGTAGTATCTTCGTTCTCGGTATTTTGTAAGTCTGCGCCTAACCACCCTTTGCGACGACCTGTTGTTCTAATAGCCATGAAAGTGTAATCTGTGTATCGATAGCGCGTTTCACCTACATCATAAATTTAAATTTAATATCACCTGATATTACATGGAACTTCGTGAACGTGCAAATTTGGACCGGCTTGGAGGCCCACATAGGCATTACTTGCGGTAAGTCTGTCCTTAGCACCGCAATCCAGAGCCCAGCTAAGCCAAATACTAAGCATGTCTCCCATCCCTCCGCCCAATCCTCAATCTCGTCCTCTTCGGCTCTACCGATCGCACTCATCGCCGTAGCCGGAGTACCCCATCGGGCTCCGGGGGTCCCAAAGGACAGTTCTCATGGAACTCCCAGTTAAGAAACAAGGCGGGTAGTGGCAAGAATGTTTCAGTGTCTTTGGCTGAGGAAGGGGAGCATGGGTTTATCAGATTAGCGGACCGAACGCCGGACGGTCCAGTCGTGAGTGCTGGGACGCCTCCCCAGCCGTTGTTGGATAATGATGGCGGGATTCATGTTAGAACTGATTTCTATGTTGGGGCTGATGATGACAGAGCCAGATTAAAATGATCTGCTAATTAGATGTGGGCAGGTTACGAAAGTGCATTTCTATCATTATAGTGGGATATGTACGGCTTTGTACGGCTTTGTAGGCTCCATAATACATGTATTGTAGACCCCTTGAATTAAGATTGTGGTCGATTGAAGGAGCTGCCAGGGGGCGACGGGTGTAGAAAGCATACGATGATCATCGGGCCACTACAATCAGCATTGACATACATTTGCAAGTCGTCACGTAGTGCGTCTCATTTTCTAGCCCCCTATCGCAACTGCACTTGGATAAAGAGCCCTGTTCCCCCTTATCAACCACAATTCCGTTTATTCCAGCAACATTTACCTTCATGACCTTAATTCATCCTTGAACTTCAACTCCTCAGCTTTCTCAGCTTCCTCCTCGAGACCAACATCATACAATCTTAGCATCAATGCCCTCAGACCCATCACCATACCCTCTCTCTCGTTCCCATCTCTCAACCACACGTCTAATAGCGCAGCACGCCCTCTGGCAACACGACCTACGCTTCCTCCTGCACCCCATCATAACCACCTCCCTCTTTCCCAACAATTCCTCTCCAAGCCTCCCGCACACCGCCGCTTCACCTTCTAAACCCGCAACATCCACATCTTCTCCGCCCGCCCCCTCTCCCCGCATAGCAGACCTAGCAACAGGCACAGCCCTCTGGTCGCTCTCTCTCCTACACCAATATCCCCATGTGCACATCACCGCATCTGATATCTCTCTCTCCCAAACCCCGCCACGCGAATGGCTATCTCCAGGTTTGGACGTTTGCGAATGGGATATGTACACGCCTATCCCAAAGCATTGGTTGGGGCAATTTGACGTAGTGCACATCCGTCTTGCTCTCCTTGCGATAAAGTCCAGCGATACGTGTACGGTGCTGAAAAGCGCGTGGGCGATGCTGAAGCCTGGGGGGTGGATGCAGTGGGATGAGTTGGATCCGGAGGGCGCATACACCATCGTTGCGGAGGACGCGGGTGTGGAGGATGGGGATGTGAAGCAGTTTCAAAGGATGCAGGAGATGACGGATTTTAAGGGGTTGAAGTGGGTCAGGGGGCTAGAAGGGGAGTTCGAGAATGTGGGGTTTGAAGATGTGGGGAAGGAGGTATTTGAGGGGGATAAGAGCGTGGTGGGGCTTTTCCAAAGTCTGCAGTTTCTGGTTATGGAGGAGGAGGGAGAAAGGAGGGGAAAGGAGGCGAGGGAAGGGGTGAGAAGGGATGTGGAGTGGGGGGTGAAGGTTAGTCAGAGGGGAGTTGCGAGGGTTGTGCCGAAGGTTGTGGTTTGGGGACGGAAACCGCTTGGCGAGGGAGAGAGTGGAAAAGATGGCTGATGTTCTGTACTGGAGGGCACATAGGATATGGTAGATGGCCACGTCGGATAAACTTCATCTCGGCTGACCTGGTGAGTGGGGTGCTGTAATTGTACATCGTACAAAGTTCCTCCAGTAACCTCCAGGGTTTAACACCATCTAATGGATCCCCGTGATGTCTGGCTATGTGCAGCAAGGCGTTTTGCGACAGGGTTGATACGCGTTTCGGAGTCCTCGTTGCACTGACTAAACGGCATCGCTGTGGCGGTGGAGAACGGTTGAAGCATAAGCAAAACGCCATATAACCATTATAACGAGCGTTAGCTGACTCGGGAGTCTCATCCGGCATGGAAGGAATCATATTCAGATCTGCACGCGTCATGAGCGCGAAAAGGAGCTTTCGGGGCTGTGGATGGACTCATCAAAAGTAATTGGAAGAAGAGAAAGTGAGTATGGTCACCTGACGAGAATGTTTTGACCACCCAGTCTTCTGGTCACATTTCAGTAAGAATCCCTATTAATCATATGATGCATATTGAATAATGCAGCACTTCCGTTCACGAATTGGGCCAATTTTGGCCCTAGATCTTTTCCTTTCCATCTCATACATGCATAAAGTCCGAGTCACATCGGATCCTCTCCCTATTCTTCCAACAGTTGTGCTAGTTCCCGGTGTTTGCCATTCACCTATCCACTATGAGCTGCTGTTTTCTCAACTCAGACTTTTTCGCTATCCGATCGTCTCTGGCCCTCTCCCGAGCTGTGACTCCTAATTTTCGAATTGAAACGGCCACCGGTGATGCGGATTACATTCGAGAGACGCTTTTACTGCCGCAAATAGACGCGGGCAAAGACGTAGTCCTCGTAATGCATTCTTATGGGGGATGTCCTGGGTCTGCGGCCGCGGCAGGTCTCAGTAAGGCCGCGCAGATGGCTACCGGCAAACAAGGGGGTATCATTGGATTGATTTTCATGTGCGGATTGATTGCACATGAGGGAGAGTCTCTGCTGAGTACATTACCTGGTGAAAAGTTTAATCACTGGGTTATTGAATATGTATGAGACCGTTTCCAGATTTTCAATGATCCTAAAAGTCGTACAAATGACTAACAATTTTGACCCATAGGGTGATGGTCAGCTGGGGGTTCAGAATGCAAAGGAGATCTTTTACAACGACGTGATTCCCTCCCTAGCCCAGGTAGCAATCGACGAACTCAGAAATCAGTCTCAAAATTCCTTAGAAACACCAAGCGGACCGCCCGCTTGGTTAGAGCCATACTATGACGGCCGTCGAGCCTATCTCGTCTGCACAGAGGACGATGCAATTCCCCCGATTGGGCAAGAGATCATGATCAGCCATAGTAAAGTTCCGTGGGACGTTCACCAAATTGCCGCAAGTCATAGCCCGTTCCTAAGCCAGCCGTCAGTTGTCGCACCTTGGATTGAATATGAAATATCAAACTTCCAAAGTGTTGCCTCGATTTCAACCAACACCTCTGATTCAACCAACACCTCTGATTCAACCAACACCTCTGATTCAACCAACACCTCTGATTCAACCAACACCTCTGATTCAACCAACACCTCTGATTCAACCAACACCTCTGATTCAACCAACACCTCTGATTCAACCAACACCTCTGATTCGACCGTAAGAGCGAATGCGATATTACCGTTAATTATATCGCCAGCAGAGCTGAATATAACACTAGCCGCAGTATCATAGGAGATCGGTTCTTATGGCTTGGTTGCATGCTTCGGACTCTGGGAAGGAGAGGATTGGCGGTAGGTTAAGCGAGCGGTGTAACTGGCCTCGGAGTCATGGTTCTCATCAATCGAGATAAGAAGGATCGAGTGGTCTTACGCTAGTATCTAGACACTCGTAAGATGCGCTCCGAGTTCGAGAGTATCAACCCTATGAGCCTCAGCGAAGATGTGTCGAAGATACATTACGCTTAAGGGTCTGTACGGAGGATGCGTCTGACTTCACCGAAGGTAGGGCGGGTCAGATGTATCTTAACTTATTGTTAGACAAGCTAAGATGAACACTATTAACCAATCCTCGTCGACCATCAAAGAGCGACAGAAGTCAGTAGACCTATACGAGGTTCATCCGGCCTTATTTCACCATCCATGTAGGTCTACTGACTTTTGGATTTTGCTTGGAGCCTTCACCGCGAGGCAACGGTGTTTACAAAACAAACATATGAATTTTTCGACCAAGTCCAATAACATCTTGCCTGACGAGCGTAGTGTTAATAATCTCAGGTCAAGCTTCATCACTTTGTCGAACCCTCTCAAAAGGTCAAAAGTCAAATGTTAAGCCAGGCGGAACGGGTGAATAGCGTTGACTCGACGAATGAAGAATCACAACAACCAACAAATGCAGCGCTGGCGTACTATTACCACTACCATCCTACCTCTCCATAATTACCCGCAAAAGCGATCAGTCTTACTGCTATCGGCTTCCTGTCACACCATCTGTTCATATTTGTTATCTTGGTTGCGTGTGTTATCGCAAGTGTCTTCACACAAAACTCGGTTCCTTTCTGCGGAACCTTGGGGACGATGGGCAGAAACAAGCGTCGAAAGGACAGACCCGAGCCTCTTGATCTAAGCGTTGATTTTGAAGCTCAAAATAGACCTCGGTACCACCACGACTTACCTAGTCCTTGTTCTGCAACCGCACCCTCGACGGTGTTTCCTAGTTTTACAATGAGAAGTACGGTCACTAGCACCATTGAAATGGACGATTTGGCTTCGAAAATGCTGCGGCGAGTTGTGAGCTCGTCGGAATATGTCCAGGGGGGTCAAGAAGAGAGTCTACTGGGACTTAGTCGGTACTTCGTTTGATGACGGGATTGGAATCAAGCGATATGAGAGCTGGAAGGTTGAGATCGCTACCGGAAAAGAGGATTGATGTGTGGAGGCTGAATATTTTCTAGGAGCTGTGCTGGGGATCTGATGGCAGCGGAGAGACGAACAAGCCTGGGTTGTCGGTAACCGGTGAGATAGCATCAATCAGACGCTAGGGAGCAATGAGACCAGAGTCCCTGTTGTTCAGTCTGTGGTGGAGACTGGAAAAGGCATTGCCGAATACAACAATAGCTCTGAGTAGACCGAAGTCTGGCAGACGATCAACACGTCTTGCATGTTTCCAATTGGGTTTTTGTAAGGGTCTTATTTGGTTCAAGGAGAGGTCTTTTGTGCAGTGGACCATCACTAGCGCGCTGAATCATGGACATTGGCCAGTTGATCAACAAATTCTCAGGCAATAAGGTATTTACTTAATCGAAGGCATCTCTACTCTCGCAAGTCCCATTTTAGATCGTTCGTACTGTCATGCTTATTGTGGTTTGGGGTGGTGTTTCTTCAAATCTTCCAGGCCAACGCCTTCAGTCGAAACTTTGTACTGGCTGAGACCAAGAATACAGTAGAAGTTTCCCTCAAGGGTATTGAGAACACTGGCGAAGAAGCTCGGAATTGAGTATGTCGTAGGCGATGGAAAAGGGCGTGGATCTTACCATGTCATGTGTGTTGTTCACACCGCAGAGACAACAAGACGATATAGGAATATACTTTCCTTGGTGGACTTATCGTAATGCGCAGGTATCTCTCAGCAACACGCACAAGTCTGGCAACTAGGTACTAGATGAAAAGAACGGTCTCAGTGGTTGATACAGAGTATGGACAAAGCAACGTCCTAGCGCAAGCATGCCACGGGAGCCAGTGGCCTAGGGTAACCGTCTAGGGGCCACTTGCGCCAAGAGATAAGATTCATTGACACCAAAAAGCCATACAGTTCAGTGGTAGTCCACCTAATACCGTGGCCTTGTATCACCATATATGATATCAAAGTCCCTAGCTGTGCAGATTATGAAGCTAGTTATTGAAATCTTAATACTTAGACAGAAAATAAGATACTAGGTGAGATTATAGATCTACTCTTTGGCTGCATCGAAAGCCCAGTAGTACGCTCGCCCGCGCTCACATAAATTTAGCTTATAGGGACCTTAATAGCCAAGATCGGGCTCTAAAAATTAAGACCGTCCCCTAAACCCTAGCTCTTTAAGGACTGCGGGAACTAAATTTAGGGGCTTTGGGGTTTAAGAAGCGCAGGAGCTTGGGCGTTAATTTAAACGCTAGCTTTGGTTAAAAACTACAGCTGCTACTGACTGAATTGTAAATATAAAGTGTTCGTTGTAGTGGGCCACAGTGAGAGAGCTAGCTATCTCAGGTATCCTTGCTTACGCATTGCGATGGGTACGATTTGTTTAGGGCAAGAAGATCTGGCACAGCGGCCTAGGAGACCAGCCCTAGAGGCAAGTTCGGCAACTGCACCTCGACCCACGATAAGTGACCCCCATTCCTCAATTATTCGAAGGTGACTTTCATCCAAGGTTTCGCAATTACATAGCTGCGTGTAATCACAAGTGGTTGGGTGAACACAGGCGAGAAGAGGACCAGGATTAGTATTGTGGCATGGGTCAGTCGTCAGAGCTTCTCCTCAAGCCACCCCTGAGGCCTCCCTTCAGCCAAAGCGATAACCTTCTTGCGGGTTGTCCTCCTGCATGCCTTCACGGCAAACTTCCATGTCATCGCAGGAATCCATCCCAGGTGTCTTGCTCTTCCGAGAGCCGCACGCCATTGACTCTGCCAGCGGTATATCACGACTGGTCACACAGCCTCCATATCATCGAGGAGACCAATGAACATAGCATCCAAACCTATCTCGAATGGGAACTCACCGTTCCACGTTTGAATGAGATTCATGGCAACCTTTGGCTCGCTGGGAGACCGATGGGTGCCCGGCCTTTGCATCGCCAGGCAATGCTTGGCCGTGATCTCATCATCACAGAACAAGTAGATTTACACATGGTGCGGCAAGGGACACGAATCTTCATCAAGCCGATGCCTGATTTCCTCTTGGATTACGAGTTTTGGAAAGACCACATTTGCAGGGAGACCAACTTATATGAATGCGGCTGTGGTTTCCTTCTCTCATACGTGTGGCTAGTCTGCTCTAAGAGCGATCTGAAAATGGCACACGACGCCGGTCTACTTGGCCCTGAAATCAACTGGGAGAACTGGACGTCATTTACCAGATCTCTACTACGAAATATAGACATCCAGACACTCGAACAGGTCAATCAACGATACCACTATGGAGAGCTTCGACTTTCCCGCCTCAATTGGATCTATCGACTTACTTCTAAGAACAGAAGTCATGTTACGTTGATCAGAGGTTATATGTATGGTTATACAAGATACTCGGAAGTCGTACAACGTAATTTTGCTTGGGTGTTGGCCGCATTCGTATACATAACTATTGTTCTTACTGCTATGCAAGTGGGACTAGCTACTGATCGGCTTGGGCAAAGTGATATGTTTCAAAATGCTTCGTATGGTTTTACAGTGTTTTCGATTATAACGCCGCTGATCATCATCGCTATCCTTGGTTTGAATCTGCTTAGCTTGTCTGCATTCAATGTGTTTGCTACAATGTCCTTTAAGCGGAGAACAGAACGTGCGAGGCAGGGGCTTCTGGGAGGGAAGGTCTCTGAGGCACCGTAGCAAGCTTCGCGCAAGTATCGAAATTTACGTTTGTTAGTCGTAGTTTGCAACCCAAGCGAGAGGCAAATAGATCTTTCTGAAAAGGCCAAAGTCATCGTGTTTGTGAATCGTATGGATGTGAGCTGAGCTCGTTCATCAGAATCATGAATGCATCTTCTCAAGACGAGTCGTTTCCCTACTAGCACCTCCTGTGCACGCTTTTTGATCTGTAGAATCCGATCATTGGAAATTGCGGAGGATTGAGGCTAGCCGTTTCGGCATTAATTGACAGCGGCGACCTCCGAGGCAGTACTTGCGTCTCTAGCTTAGGTACGGAGAATGACACGAAAAGTCCTGATTCACGCCAAGCAATTATCGTAAGCCCTAACCCTAACCGGCTACTGATACCCCTAGAGGGTGCCGGGAACTTAGGGGGCTTAGAGGACCCCTAAGCTGGAGTTTAAGCGGCCATTTATAGGGGTCTGAACCCCAAGGGCTTTGTTTATTAGGCTAAACATACGCTATCGCCTGGGCCCAAGCGGCAGTTGTCTAGGCACCCTATTTAGGGGGGCTTCTATAGGGCTGAAGTCTTGGCACCTTAAAATTCTTGGCATAAATCAGGACTTTTCGTGTCATTCTCCGTAGAGGTACGTAGTCTCCGACTCTGCGCTATTGGAGCACCACAAGAGTAGCCTAAGTAAGGCTGGTGCAGGTGTGCCAGTCTAATGATTCAAAGTCCTCCAGCCCCAGAGGAAGCACCCTGCACAGCTCTTACGGGTACATCAAAGCTTTGGAAGGCGCTTGAGGATGCGGGGCCTTGACTGGGAACTTTATGTGACAGCATTCTGCGCCGCCTCCACGAACGTCCTGCTGCCATGCAGGAGGCACGACCTATGCGACCATGGACCTTTCGGGTTGAAAATATCCCACCAAACACAACTGCAGAGAGATTGAAAGGCTATTTTCATACAGAAGACCAGCCGTACATACAAGTCCGGTCGATCGTGCCGGCCGTTGATTGCGAAGATCTGAATGTGGAACTTACGGCAACCATATCATTTCAGACACGGGATGAAACCATCACGGCCCCCCGTATTCTGGACGACACGATCAGTGTGGACAGTGACTTCCATGGCTTTACCCCTCTAAGCCAACCAAAGGGACCTATAGCAGCTGAGTGAGCTTTGGATTAACATAAATTGACCTCGCTGACTATCTTCGTCCCCAGTGTCATCGCTGTTACTGGCCTTGCTGCACATGCCTATGGCTCCTGGGCCCATTCCTCCCGTAACATGTGGCTACGAGACTACCTACCGAAAGATGTAGCCAATGCAAGAGTTCTCATATACGGATATCCCTCACAGTTGCAAGGAAGTGCATCGAGTGGCATCCTGGCCGATCACACCAATAATTTCATCCATCGGTTATTGTCAATGCGTGAATTGGACAGAGTGAGCATATGTCTGTTCGACTTGACTGTAACAGAAATTAAAGCGCTCTAGTGTCAGGACCGACCTATAGTCTTCATCGGACACAGTTTGGGTTGTCTGATCATCAAGAAGGTATCATCCCTGTAATTGACTGCCTCTCAGTTATTGGGTATATCGCTTATACCAGTTGATCTCTCCAGGCACTAAGTGACGTTAACGGATCTGTTGGGAGATACAGCTCTCGTCTCCCAGTATGCGCTATTATCTTTTTTGGCGCTCCCCATCGTGGTTTGCAGACAACAGCGCTTGAAACCCTAGTGAAGTCTCAACCTACCGAGGACATGCTAAGAGAGCTACGAGCAAGATCTCCAACTCTAAATGAGTTGAATGATAAATTCAGATTCGTTGCCAATGATATTGATATCCTGACCTGTTTCGAGCTCTGGCAAACTAAAACAGCTGTTGAGGTACAGTCAAGTTCTTAATGATTACATCGCAACAGCTGATCTTCCATCAAGATGCCAGATGGCTCCTGGAAACGTGATGGCGAACCAGAGATGATGGTCTACCGAGATTCTGCCCAATTAAACTTTCCCAAAGAGAAAATGGTATCATGTCATGCAGATCATAGTCAGATAGCCAAATTGAGACGCGGTGAAAGTGGCGCCTACCCAGATATTAAGCGGGCAATCAAGCAAGCTCTCTCACAGGTGGCGGAAGAGCAGGCGAACGTTAGGCTGTCCCGCCTTCAGTTCCAATCGGGCGTCAAAGCAGTTGTCGAGGAACGACCGCGGCACAATGGAGACTACATCAAGGGGTCTGGACCAGAGCGGACACCGGTTCCAGCAGGAAAGTCGCCTCTGGATGATGCTCGAAGCCAAGGTAGCTCTATTTCAGGGCCGCAGGAGAAGACAGCCGACGTCCTCCATGACAACGACGTAGTGTCAGCTCCTATTTCTCCAGCCTCCGACGGTCGTGAGAATGGATTCATAGTCCAGAATAAACAAGCCATCTCGGATCCTAACATGACTCCTCCCAGCGCCCAAATTATTTCGCGAGATGTCGAAGAACTACCTAAAGGTGATACAGAGGCTCCCGAGCCCTCAATGCAACGTGCAACAGATGCGTCATCAGACCGCAGCAATGCACCTGCCTCACCAATGGAGAAGACAAGTCCCGACAAAGCCATGGACAGTGTCAAGGATCCCAAATTGCGATCGAAACTGTGCTCCGCATCGAAAGAAGGCGATGCCGAGAGAGTAAGAAGTCTTTTGGCTCGAGGATTTAGCATCCATGAATCCTCTGCGGACTTGGTCGATCATAAGAAAGACGCTTTCCTTCTCGCTGCTCTCAACGGAAGACTTGACGTACTAAAGGTCCTATTTGAATACAGCTGTGATGCCTCTAAACGTGATCTAGATGGCTTTACGGCCTTGCACCTGATAAGTTTTGATCCAGAGATTAAACCGAAACCCGTCATAGAATCGCTGGTGACACTTCTACTAAAGCACGGAGTGCCACTCGAAGCACGAATTTCCGATGGAAGTACTGCCCTCGTATTGAGTGCGTATCATGGGAAGATCTCCACAGCTGAGTGTCTGCTGGATCATGGTGCAGATATGCACTCCTCCGACAGTGCTGGTGCTACTGCACTGCACTGGGCCGCAGACAAGGGTCAACACGAGATCGTGGCCTTGTTGATCTCAAAGGGTGCAAATATCCATTCCATTAACAATTATGATAGAACTGCCCTGCACTGTGCCGCAGAGCATGGTCATCACGAGGTCGTGGCCTTGTTGATATCAAAGGGTGCAGATATCCACTCCACTGACAATGATAGTTACACTGCGCTGCACTGGGCCGCATTCAAGGATCATCACGAGATTGTGGCCTTGTTGATCTCAAAGGGTGCTCGCTTAGAAAGTCGCACAAAAAAATTTTCATATACTCCTCTTCACTGCTCATGTCTCAAGGAAAATGGTTCTGGAGAAAGTACCAAAGTACTGTTGCAAGCTGGGGCAGATAAAGAAGCTATCTCAGGTTATTATTCAAGCAGACCTCTGCACTTAGCCAGTGGGGGGGGGCCCTTGAGGTCGTCAATGAACTGCTAGCCTTCGGAATTGAAATAGACGCCGCGGCTGAAGACGACTATTGTGCACTTCACTATGCAAAAAGCTGGGGCCATTGGCGAGTACTCGAAGTACTTCTCGCTAAAGGTGCTAATCCCTTACTGTTAACCAAAACTGGTAACCGCCCTTCGAAAGTCCGTTGGCATTCGAAAGCCGATACATCTCCAGAAGATAAGGAGAAGTGTATGAAACTACTGGAAGATGCCGAGAAAACTTGGGAAGAGAAACCAAAACCAGCGAAAAGCGATTCAAGGAAAAGTCGATTCGCCAGACTCTTGGGTAGAGGTATAAGCTGAACAAGACGCGTGGCGTATCCCGGGCTCAAGTCCACCGGATACGCAGCATGGTGGTATAAGGAAACGGAAATAGGCGACCAATACAGAGCGGATATGCGGATTCAGCATAAGCGCCTCGCACTATTTGAGGCGGTAACAGTAAATGACTGGTCTGGATCGGTCATAAGGCCGAAAGAAGGTGGTGTGCATGTGAACGTGGCATTCGGCTTGAGACTTTTTTTTTTCGAATTGGGAAAAGACTACAAATTTGGCTGGTTGGAGCGGTGGATGGAAGGATGATGGAGGGGGTAATGAATGTTATGATATGATGTTGAGGTGGGGAGTTTTTGACTGTTTTTCTTTTTTTGGGGTGCTTGATGTTGGTTACGTCGCTGTTTTTTGCTGATTGTTTTTTTTTTCTTCCTTTTTGGATCACGGTGCACAGAGCAGGTGTTACGAGAGCGAATTTATTGGGTATCAAATAGCTCAAGCAAGCTAGGATCAGGAAAGGACTTTTGGGTTTGCCATATATACAGTACTTTTCTCCGGATATGTATTCCAATTTCTCCGTCGCGATACTTACACAGCAAATAACCATTAAGCGTCAGCAGCGCTCTGATGCCGTCTCAAAATACTCTCCGCTGCTTGCACGTCTCTCGCGTTATCATCATCATCTTCACCACCCCCCTCTTGCTCGTCCTCGTCTTCTTCTTCTTCGTCGCTGCTTTCGGGCCCCGCCCCGCCATGTTGATACGGTGATGCAGGTACGGAAGCACCTGGTCTTCGTTTCCTTTCGAAGTCTTGAGCATGTGCTTCTCCCATCATGGTACCCACGCGCGCAATACCGCGTTGAATCGGAGTATTGTTCGGAACAGCTCCACGGCGGCGAAGCGAGCCTGCTGAGGGCTGTGCTTCGAGGTTGGAAGTGGTTGCAACTTGGGAAGGTGAGTACCATGTAGGAGAAGGAGCAGCCTGCCCTTCGACTGGATGTGCCGGACCATGAACCTCGGTCTCTTCCGGCGTAGGTGGTGTAGGTGGCATGATTTCATATGGTAGGGGGACATCTCGCGAAGCGCGGAAGCGGCCGACGTTCGTGCAGTGTTCGTTTTCGACGCGGAAAAGGGTCCACATGCCTCTGCGGCAGACTTCGGAGAAGCCGACGAAGAAGCTGAGGAGGGCTGAATGTTGTAATTCGTTGGAGTAGATGGCGTAGAAGATCCAATTAAATCGGAGGACTGGGTCGAGTATCATGGCTATATAGTAGATCCAGGTGTGTTTGTAGCCTAGGACATCGCGAAGAAAGGGGTGTTCTGCGTACGGATTACATAGACCTGGATATGTCAGTCAGGTTTCGGGAAGACGGACAAGCTGACACGTACTCCAGTCCATGCAAAGATCCCATACAGCTGCACAGATTAGCATCATACTATGACACGGATTTTTGAATGATGACTTACAGCAGTAAGTGGAATTGATAGTGGCGCAAGTTATAAAAAGAGCTTTGAAGGAATCACTCTCGTGGATCCGGTATAAGCTGAGAGACATGTAAAAGAGAATTGTGAACGTGTATTTGCCGCAGTTGACCAGATGAGGAAACGCGTTTCGGGTATCATAGTAACGTCGAATACATTGCAATGCACGCCAGATGCCAGGCACCGTCGAAAAAAAGCCTAGAAGTCGTGAATGGGTCGAATTGCATTGACCCGGATCATTCCAGCCATTCGCATAAAGACAAAAAAACAGCTCAAGATTCTGGACACCTCATTAGTAAGGTCATAATACACATATTGGGGAAGCTTACCCCCATTGAATATGTCAGTGAACAATACATATCACCAAGGAAGAAATCTCTGAATTCTACAGGATACAGACCAGCAAGCAGTAATCGAAACTTCGCAAAGCGTTAGCAAATTTAGTAGAATACAGCTCAAACTACTTACATTCGAATATGCCCACCACTCACGGCTCCTGTGGTAGAGAATGGGGGCGGGAAAGAAAAGAATACAAATGGTCAGTCCGACTAAAAGCACCGGCCAGTATAGGAACATGGGATTCGTCCCAGCTTGCTGAAAATTCAGCCACATACAAAGTCCGAGCAAGAAGAGTAGGAGGCTTGGCATCTATCAATGTTGTGAGTAGACAACCTCGAATTTAGATCTGATATCCTACCTCGGCAAGCTGGTGCCAATCCAGATTATGGCGACTGTCAAATTCGAAGATGAATGGATAATTTATTTTAGAGTGAGTCCAAACCTTACAGTCCAGGCAGAAAAGAAGGAAGAGGAAAAGGCCGAGAAAGTAACCCGCGTAGATCTATATGCCCCTGTTAACGGTATACGTTCGTAAGGCAAGAGTTCAAACGAACCTGTAATAGATAGCTTGTATCGGTTTGTACAGCTACATTGGGATCTGATAAGTGTTCGGCTCCATAAACGATTCCTTCAATTCCGAACACCAAGCCCGCTGCGAGGAGGAGCCCATTACGGAAAATGCTTCCGGCGTAATCTCCAGATCTTGTACCTTTTGTCCTGAGCTTGCCAACGGCTACTTTGTGGTTCCCACGCTCAAAGTACCTTGCGTATAAATCTTCGACGGCTACAATCTGTCCCTCTAAGACCTCGCTTTGCACGAACCAAGCCTTGTTTACCTTTTCTGACATGTAACGGCCTGTGGGTCGTGCCTTTACAGCTTTGTCATACTTCTTGTTAATCTTGCGGAATGCCGTTCTATTCATGAGTGCGTAGGACTTGAGTAGCTCGAGGCCCCTGTAGAATTCTTGCAAGGCGAGTTTCAGTTTTCGCTTCGCGGCCCGGTACGGAACATCATCACTGTGTGTAGGCCTTCGAGAGAAATCTCGCCATGCGTCGGGTCGACTTGGAGTACCTGGTGGCTGTTGCGCCGCTGGACCAGGTGGCGAGCCCCATTGCTGAAGAGATCTGGTGACTTTCCCAATACGTGAAGGGCCACCCAGACCAACTGCATTCTCAATTGGCTCCATCCATCTGAGAGCAGCGGCGATAGTTCGGTTATGCGTACCAGCCTTCTGATCAAGATAGGCCCCAGCCTGACCAATGCCATGGCGCTCACGATCCTGTCTTACTCTTTCTCGGGCCAATTGCTCTGCACGGACCTCCTCCAATCGCCTGTCACGCATTTCATGTAACTGCTGCCGCAGAAGCTGCAATCTTTCACTCGCCTGGGTCTCTTTCATTCTGTAGAACGATTCTATCTTTTCCAACTCCTTGTCTAGGAACTTAAAGTACTCGGCGTTTTCTCTATCAAACTCTGTATAAGCCTCCAATGGCATGTCTCCACTGGAAGGCGAATCAATACCGGCAGTAGAGAACATTCGTCGTAAGCGGCTAGGACGCGCCGGTGCCAAGCGTCCTCCTGGGGTTGAAGCTGTTCTCCGAGGCTTGAAGATATTACGATTTCTAGGCAGCAGTTGGGAAGAGTCTAATTTGTGAGGTTTCCCAGCATGCGGGTCTCCCGGCCTGCCTTCCAGTCTGTGCGACGGTGGAGTGGTATGCGGATTTGGGTTGAAGCGGCTTTGACGCCACGCGCGATTATGTCGAGGGAATGCCTCTTCGTTTGGGGACAAGGCTGGATCAGGAAGTTCGAGTGAAGGTGGTCCCATTGGCGGACGGTTAGGGGGTGACGATATGATGCTGCCATAATTGGTCATTCCACCACTGTCCCAGAGCGAATCCCCCTCGTCGATTGTATCATGAACAGAACATTTTCCTGGTATTGCCATTGGACCTGTTCCATCGCGGCCTTCTGAGCTTCCTTCCGAGCTACCCTCTTCCTCTGGCGACTTGACCCCAATTTGTGACGATGTAGGTTCTCCTTGAAGAGTGGGTTTGGCTGAACCGTAGGAGGTAAGGTTGGAAGCGCGATAGACGGGAGTTGTCTTCGCGGACGAGTGCTCGAGGGAGGCATGGTTGCGAATGGGCGATTGAAATGCATTGGAGAGGAGGTTGGATGGTAATTGGCGTCCCGGAGTTTTTGGGGTCTGATTAACACTCTTCAATGCGCGAGCCACCGCTTTGACCTTCTTCTTTCCAGTCTGTCCAGCGCAAACCGTCAGCCATTATGTTGAGCCACATGCATTTGGATTTGAGACGAATTGACCTTGTAATCGAAGTATTTGGCTCTCCATTCTGGCACCAGGTCTTGTTCGAGCTCTCTGTTGTGGCGGTTAGTCTAACGCCGCAGCTGAGAGGGCCCTTGCATATACGGCTTACTTTGCAAATTTCATTGCTTGTAGAACAGCGTCTGCAACGTACTGGCAAAAGCATTGCGGAAGGATGGAAGAGGCGAGGAAGGTGACTTATTGCCACCTATGATATTGTTATGGCCGGGGGAACCATTGACTTGATGTACGTAAGGAAAATGGCCTCTAAGTGCTTGCAATGAAGCGCAGTGACCAAAGAATTGTCGAATTGATGAGTTACAGAATGCTCTAAGAGCAATGTCGCATATTGACAAAGTTTTCTCGGGCAGTGACGTTCCCGCAGACGCTTTTCCCTTCTCCCTTCTCCGCATCAGCCCGCTTTGACCCGATACACGTGCTGCTTCCCCAGGAACTTTGCGGAGCAGCTGGAAACCTCCCCTGGACTGGACCTGGAACTCTTCAGGTAACCCCATCCAGTTCCTCCGCTATCTACAACGTTACTGCGAGGTGGTGCAAGGTACAATGCAATCCTCCAGGGAATGAAGCAAGCCTAGAACTAGTTCTATTGTCACCGTCGCCGCCGACCCCGCCATGGCCCACTGCAGAGCCTCATCCCGACGGCTCTGTCTCTGATGAACAACCGCGCCAGGGAAGGGATGACATATATGCTTCCAAACATACTATGAAAAACGTTCTTCTATGTCACACAATACCATCTTCCCACTCCAAAGACCCGATTCCCGCACTAAGTACTGAGTAGAATGATCGGTGACTGCATGTTTCCCACTTTAAGACAATAGCATCATGGTAATGTTCCTCTGGAGCCAGTCACCCAGAGATGAAGCTTCAATTCCCGTCCTGCCATAAGAGACGCACCGCGCCCTGCGTCCCCCTTCTCTGGTTCGTCCATACAGAGTGAATACACAAGGCGAATTGGACAATGTGGAAGCCATGTAACTTCATATAACATTGCGGGTTAGGTCAGGAGAATAACAAGAGTGGAGGCCAGGTTTAGAAAAGCATTGCACTGGAGATGAGGAGTGAACGCCATGATAGAACCTGATGTCACTGTTAGACAAATTTAACGACCCTCTTATGGTATGTAGTTGCCTGCTTCTGCTTCGAATAAGATTTGCACTGCTGAAACAAGGTCACATGTACAATGATATCATATGGACTGATGCTGTAGGCTTTTTTCAACCTATCCTTTCTTGGTATCCCTCGCTTTTCTAGACTATCAGCTGATGCCTAATTGCATGACTAGTCGTCAAGGCTTTCTTCCACCCACATTGCCAAAGCACCCGGTGTCTGCACACGCCTAGTAGCCACCTTGGTTTTGGTTGTAGTAGAGCTGCTGAGGAGGACCGCCAGCATTGGGGTCATACTGGTCGCTGTTGCCATATTGCTGGTCGTACAGGTCCCTAGACTTTTCTTTGGCTTGGTGATGTGCACGCAACTTATCATACTCGTTCATGCCTAAGTTTATCTTAGCAGGAGTCATCAAAGCTAAAGAATTGCTTCCCGCACCATGGGTCTCAGCGAGCTTGTCAATCTCACCACCGGCAAAGCCAGCAAGGAGTTCCTTAGCGAATTGATGATTGACTGGCTTGCCTGTATGTAAACAACGGTTGTTAGCTCTTGAACGGAGTGTTTGGAGGCCGTTGGTCATCCTTACCTTCCTTACGCTGATGATCCTCGAACAGCTTCATGGCCTCGAAAGACGCCGCACCACCAATGAGCTCATGAGAGAACTTGGCTTGGTTATCTGGCTGGCTGTAGCCTCCATCCTGCTGATAAACCTCCTGGTGGGCGTTCTGAGCGTCGTCTATGGTCGTATAAGTCAGCAATGGCTCTCGGTTCTGCTATGCCAAGTGACAGTGGGACGGTGAGGAGGAAGGATATGGCATTACCCCAACCGAACATATTTGCTGATGTCTTAGGTGATTTGTTCTGGCGAGTGAGGGTTGTTATTGATGTTGTTGTAATTGCAATTGATGGGATTGTTATGTTGAATATCGACAGATTGTAGAGGGAGAAGGAGAGGAGAGGAGAGAGAGATGGTGCGTTTATATATTGCTGACACGCTGGACTGGACCCCTTGGATTACACACGCTTCACACCGTCCAACCCAAATGCCCCACATTGCCCCGCCATTCCGGCCATCGAGAAGGGCCCCCCACCTTTTGAAACGGGTAAGGTAATTATAGACCACATCCACCAATCAGCTTGCCCAGACCGATGTTGTGATGTCTTGGAGTACCTTCACTAGTTCTACCCGGAACTTGCCATTGATCATCAGCACGAATCCATATTCATAGCTCTGTATAGTGACGTGAAGAAGATCAATGTGTGCAAGCTCTAGGGCCCAAGAGTTCCATGAATGGAATTGGACCTCCAATTCTGAAACAAGTTGAGCTCACAGAAGTAAGGTAGCTGGTGAGACGGGACAGCACCAGCGGTTATCTCGACTTCTACACATCGTCAATGCAAGCTTCCTACGCCCCAAACGCATGTTCAGACACCCAGGTATAGGCATCCGTGGCAAGTATTGGCAATTTGCAATTGTCAATGGTCTTGGCAAGAACTTATGTGTGACGCAAGATCCTGTACCTTGCCTACAGCTATGATAAATTTAGAGACGTACCCGTTCATTACTTCCCTGCACCTTCACCGTCGTTGAGGCTGTGACAACTGGCACTTGTCTGCATGTGCAGCGTCACGCCCACAATGGTCAAAGCATGACGAAGTGACGCGTATCAACAATGGCCCCACGGCTCCCAACCCTGTCCGACTTCCCTCCCTCCATCCACTTGACCATCACTCCTCCACCTCCTGCATCACCCCAGCTCACCAACGTCCTTGTCCTCCTTCACGGCCTCGGCGACACGTCAGCCTCATTCACCACCCTCGGCCGGCAGTTCGCCCTACCCGAGACCACATGCATCTCCCTCCAAGCGCCCACATCGTTGCCTTTCGAGCTTGGCGGCTTTCACTGGGGCGATGACATACAATTCGATCAAGCGACAGGGAACATGGATTTTGATACTGGATTCACAAAAGCAATCAAGATTATCAAAGACGATATCGTACAGAATGGGCTTGTCTCGAAATGTGGATACAAGCATCGTGAGATAATGTTCTTTGGCTTCGGTCAAGGCGCGATGGCTGCCATTGCTGCTACTACATCTATGACCGAAGAGCTAGGAGGAGTCATCTCCATCGGAGGTCCCATACCAGCCTCTTGTAAACACGCAAAGGGTCTCACGACTTCCATACTAGTACTGGGCGGATCCTCCAATACACTAATTACTCGTACTGCCCTCACCGACTTAAAAGCCTCCTTCCAGAACGTCGAATACCACAAATGGAGCAAAGGAGGAGATAGCATGCCCCAAAGCCGTGAAGAGATGCTGCCAATAATGCGATTTTTTGCTCGTCGACTCAAGAGTCGGAAGGGCGTGCCAGAAGGCAGTGTCGAGATTAGCTAAATACAATACAATACATATTTACAAAGACCTTCAAACTTTCATATTTCTACAATTCCTCATGCCCACCCTTACTCTCTCGGTCTTTAAATTTCTCTGGAAACATCACCATATCCCTCCCCGTCTTCGCCGCCCCCACCGCACCAACATACAACCCCTCAACCTCATCCCTCACCAACCCTTTCACATCTACATACCCCAGATCCGTAAGCACCTGCTCCAACACCCCTTTCATCCCCTGCATCCCCTTCTCACTCGCATCACCCGCCAACACCAACCCTCTCAATCCCACCACCGCCCCATCTTCTTTGACAAGATATTTCCTCAAACTCCCCTCCAACCGCCGCTGAACAGTAAGAAAATACGTATCCGCCGCCTCATCTACAATAGCTTCCACACCTAATTCCGGAAACATGATACGTCCCCTGGGTATCAGAACCCACGCATCATCCATAACCCACACCTCTAACCCCCCTCATTGTACTCCACAAGCACGGAAACACTAAGCCCATTTCCATCCCCTTCCTTATCCCTTTCCCTGTCCCCGAGAAGATCATAAGCCACGCCCACCGCATCCGTGAATTTGAGATCAGCTAGGACATCATAACCCGCTGGTTTCGCAGCGCGCGTTATAGCTTCTACGATGTCGTTTCCAACATGATTAGGTAGCGTGATAACGACGTCTCGGATTTTCTCCCCGAGAGTGATGTCCGCGGAGGATTTTATGCCGTTGAAAGTCGTGCGTAGGATCTTGGGGATGAGGGCGCTGGGGTTGGTTGTATATAAGCATTTGTAGAATTATGCATGGAGGAATCTCATTAGGTGAGTTATTGGGGGGGTGGGGGGTTTCTACGTACGTGTTTGGAGGAGTAGACGCGTCGGGGGGGGCGATGATGAATTGATATGCTGTACTGCCTTTTATAGAGGCGATATTGGATGTGCTGCCATTGGTGTGGGTGGTCGCTGCTGTGCTGAGAGGTTGTGAGTTTTACGTCTTTTAGAAATGGAAAAGGGAATGTAATTAAAACACGTACATGTATTTGGGACCGAGGTGGATGCCGAGTGCTGTGGATCATAATTCACGTATTAGATGCCTTACTCTTTCTGATGGTTGAAACAATAGTGCACCGCTTAAAGAAAAGGGGAAACGTACGAAAGGGGCTTCCGGCGAAAATGCAACAGATAATGCTGGAGATAGCGAATGTGATCTTAAGTAAAGACAGACTATACATTTTGACTACGTATATAATTGACAAAGGCAAGCAACATCCGATTCGGCGACATGAAGAACGTGATTGGAGGTTAAGGTATTGTACGTGGGAAATGCAACTCCTGCCAAGCCGTACCTACATGTCTAACCCTAACCCCGAGTATGAATTTGCTTCTTTTTTGCCAGCAACATGTACTAAGATACCTAGGCTTCGATCATCAATTAGGGCTAGAATTTCTGTTCAAGCAGGATTTACGCCTCCTGAAGCTACTCTATTAATATAAGTCGCTAACATGAGGTGCTAGATGGTCAACCTGAGCTGTCGAGACCCTAGGTAGATGGCAACCCGAAATTTAGTTCAAGGTCGGGGCCGGTGGCGGGGCGGCGCGCATACCCGTTTTCCCACAGAGATAAGATTATCTATAGCGTTAGCAGAAGGAAGGTGTGATTGGTAGGGCTAGCTTAGTTATAGTATTAGCTTAAGTAGGAGTCTCGTTCACTATTAGAATCTAACTATCCTTTTACTTCTATTAAACGTTATTTATTAATCTTTAATAATTATAATATAATCTTTATAAGGCTCTAAAGTAATTATTATTATTCTTATTTATATTACTACTATTACTTATACTTTTAAAGTATTTAATTCTATCCTTAATTAACTTCTAATATTTATAACATTACTACGTCTCTTTATTTATTTATTTATTACGTCTTAATAATCTTAATTATAAAGCTTTAAATCTTAGATTATTATTATAAGGCTATAAGTACTAGAAGATTATTAGATTATATTATTATATTCTTATACTCTTATTATAACTTAGAATATCTTTATTTATATAAGGCCTTACCTTTACTTACTTATATAGTAATTTTAAAGTTTAGTAAGAATTAAGCTTTAAACTACTAAAAAGTATCTATTATTTACTTTTCTCTAAAAATTCTTTTTTTTCTATTCCTTACTTATTAATAATAATACTTATTATTAATTACTATCTCGCTTTTTAAGCTTATTAGACGCTTATTATTATTCTTTATTATATTATTTAAATACTTACTTTTATTTTCATTCTAATAACTTATAATCTATTTTTAAAATTAAATTTATATTATTAACTTATTAATCTTAACTTAATAAGACTTTTATTATTCTTATTAAGTCTATATAATAATATATTATTAAATTAGAATTCTACTATAATCTCTATTATAATATTTTATAAATCTAATAAGTTTTTTTTTAGATTCTACGAAATCTTCTCTAATAAAGGTTTTTTAGTATTTTAATAACTTATAAAATTTAATTATAAGATATCTAGCTATAAAATTAATAATAATATAATATTCTTAAAAATCTATCTTAACTCCCTTAATATACTACTTATTAATAATATTAAGATATAAACTAAAAGCTATTCTAATACTATTATAATTCTAAATAAGAAAGATTTATCTTAGTAAACTATTAAACGTTTTAAATCTTTACTCTATAAATACTTTCCCTTAAAGGCTGTTAATATTACTTTAATATTTTTTAGCGTAGAACTAGCAGACCTCTAGTAATAGTTTAAGGAATTCTTTACTATATATTATAAACGTGTCACTACCCTTATATAACGCGTTGAATTTAAAGATTATTCTAATATAAGTTCCTAAGCTATTTCTATTAAAGCCGAGTTTTTAGATAATATACTATAAATCTTTATTAAAGATATTATAAACTCTATTATTTATAAGGAAGTTATTAAGAGTATAGTATTAATTAACTACTCTTTAAAAAATATCTATAATCTTTTTAAGAAAACTTATTATATAAATATTAAAGTCTAGAAGTTATTAGAGAAAGAACTTAAAATAAATAAATTAATTTTCTTTAAGAATCTTATATACTGTAATATACTAAAGGTTAAAGTTAAAGTACGTTTTATAATTTATTATATCTACGCCGCGTAACGGGTTGAGTCGAGTTAGGATTTTCTTAACTTAATCTAAACTTAAATCTAACCTAAACCCAACACGTCGGGTTCAGATTAGATTGAATTTTTTTTAGTAGATTTTTAAATTAAACTTAATTAATCTAATTAATATATTAAGCTTTATAATAAGGTTAATATCTAATCTAATAATTAATTTAATAATTATAGAAGAGGAGATTTTATTAAGCTTCTATTTAAAATATTATTAATATAATTTCTTTAAATTAAAACTTTCCTCTATTTTCCTCTATAAGGCGTTTAATTAAGTCTGGGTAATTATTATATTATTTAATAAGAATTTATATAATCTATCTAGTATATACTTTATTTAAAGACTATAAAGATATTAATTTTATTAATTTAAAGAGTTTTATTTTAACTTATATTTTCTTATAAATATCTTTCTTAATTATTCTACTAATATTAGGTCTTTTAATTAAATAGTAACTTATTTAATATATATAATAAATAAATTAGTTACTAATAACTAGTTAATTATTTTAAATTTTAAAATAATATAAGGGATAATAATACTTTTAAATTCTATAATTAAAAATACTTTTATAGCCTTTTAAATTATTATTAGAGAACTTACTTAAAATTATAAATTATAATAGTCTAACTTCTAATAAATTTAATAAATAAAATATTAAAAAGGTAATTTATAAATTAGAAAATCTATCTTTTTTTAATAATATCTAATTTCGCGTAAGGTACTCGTTAAAATAATTATTAAATTAATTATTAAATTAATAGACTTATATACTTATTACTAGTCTTAAACTTTTTATTCCTACCTCTAATTTTAGATTTCTTTATTAGAATATTAAAATTTATAGTTTTAAAGTCTTCTAAGTTTTTTTTCTTATAATATTTTTTTATAATAGAGGCTTTTATTAGCTATTTATAAATAAGTATTTTAGTTTTTTTATTATCTAGATTTCTAATATAAGGATTCTTACTATCTTATCTTTTCTTATATTTAGCTTTATAAACTTTAATATACTTACTCTATAATATATTTTAATAAAAAGCTTCGCCTTTCTTACTTTAATTTTAACTTTTATAAATATAATTATCTTATTTCTTAATATTTTTATTATTAAATATATTATCTTTATTATCCGTCTTAATTTTATAGATATATATTTTAGCTTTATTAATATATCTAAAATTATTTTTATAATAGTAATTATATAGATTAAATACTATTATAAAGTAAATAAATAGTATAAAAGATAACTTACTATTTATTAAAATTTTATTATTAAATATTATCTCTAATCTATTAAATATTAAAATAGAAAAGATATTAAATTAAGTATTATATTAATAAGTATTAATATAAAGAGTATTACTTCTTTATTATAATATACCTATCCTTCTTAAATAGATTATTATTATAGTTTATAATATTTACTCTTTATAAAATACTAAAAAAATATAATTATTAAATTAATTATTAAATTATAAAGTAATATAAATAAATTTATTTAAAAATAAGTCTTCTAAAAACATTATAATTATTAAGAATATATAAAGGATTATATTATTCTTATAAAGTATTAATATAAAATCTTAAAGTTATATAATCTTAAATTTA
Organism: Cladonia rangiferina; assembly: GCA_023065455.1. Taxonomy (NCBI): domain Eukaryota; kingdom Fungi; phylum Ascomycota; class Lecanoromycetes; order Lecanorales; family Cladoniaceae; genus Cladonia; species Cladonia rangiferina. Next base: position 15,532 of record JAJREH010000023.1, on the reverse strand, counting down.
AGATAAATATACTAAGTTATTAAATTAATTCCTAGTTTATAGTCTACTACTAAATTATAACTTTTAATATAAATTTTTCGCATATTATTAAAAATATTAGGTTAATAGATAAAAACTTAAACTATATAAAAATAAACTATAAACTCTTTAATAATATAAATAGTTTAGCTTTAAATACTATACTTTAAAACTATCTTAATAATAATTAATATATTAGTTCCTAATATTCTAATTAAAAAAAATAATTAATAATCTTTAATATAATAATATTAAATCTAATAATTAATTTAATAATTATTTATAAGAGTAATATAGGAGTGATTAACTAAATAAAATTAAAAAAATTAAATTTAATATAAACTTTTTAAATAAGTTTTATTTTAAACTTACTAGAATATAATCTTAATAGGCTATAATATATATAAAGTTAGTAATAATAATATAAATAATTAAATATATATATAGAAATAAAAAAAGATAATACTTACTAACTTAAATTAAGATTATTATATACTTTAAAAGGAAGAAAATCAATTAATAAATTAAAATAAGTAAATAGAGTAAGAAGTAAATAATAAATTATTTAAATAATATTAACGCCGTATTTATAGACTAGTATATTATTATTAAAAATTTCTTTACTTATAATTCTTTATTTTTAAGATTCTTTTATTTTTAACTATTCTTATAATACTAGTAAGTTAGTTAATAGCGCGTATTCTTACTATAATAAAGTATAGCTATAAATAATAATATAAAAGAATAGAATAGTAAATATTTTAATATATATTATAAGAATAATATATAGAAATAACGCTATATTAATAAAATCAGAGAAAGATATTATTATAGATAATTTAAATAATATATTATTATATATATATAAGATACCTCGCGATTATTAAATTAATTATTAAATTACTTATTATTTATAACTATTATTTTAGATAATAATAGATAAGAGGAGTTTTAGAATATAATAAATAATATTAATATAACTATTAATATACTCTAAAATTAAATTCTAAGAGTAAAATTTAGAATAGTTAATAAATCTAGAAAAAATCTAGCTCTTTTTTCTAAAAATAAAAATATAATATAAGTAAGGAATTAGGTAATAAAGCTTAAGGGTAATAAACTATTATTTTATAAAATTAAATCTAAGGATGCTTCTATAGTATTAAAATTTAAAAAAAAACTTAAAAATTTATTTACTTATTAAATAATATCTAAAATCTAGAAAAGGAAGATAAAAAAGAATAATAAAAAAATAATAAATTATAAAAAATAAATATTACTTATATTAAACCTAAATTTAATAACTAATTTAATAATTAATTTAATAAGTAGACTTTTTAAAGGATAATATATTAATAATATTACTCTTTTACTATCTTTAACTTCTAATAGTAGTTTAATTATTAAGGTTTATAAAAATAATCCTAAGCTATCTAATATATAAAATATATAGAGAGACTTTATTAAAGAGGAACTAAATAATAATTTATATTATTAAGTCTATTTATTCTATTTAGATAAGAATAAATTCTAATTTATTAATTCTATTCTATTATTAATAAAGGATTATATAAAGAGCGTATTTAAAAAACTAGACTATAATATATTAAGGATCACCTTTATAAAAATTAGATTATATTAATAAAAGTTAATTATTTTACTATAATATAAAATATAATACTTTAATTAAAAGTAATATTAAGATATATTATAATATTATATTAACTTTTATAAATACTAGGAGTTTTTAATAATATAGATATTTCTAAATATTAATTATAATAAGATAATTAACTTTAATAAGCTATAATAATATTTTAAATACTTATAATCTTCTAGGCTAGCCGCTTAATTAATTATAATAATATTATATTTAATAAAATAATAAATTAATTTAATAATTAATTTAATAATTATAATTTTTTATTAATATTTAATTAAACTAAATTCTACTATATAAAAAGATTACTTTTATATAAATATTTTATAATAATAAAATAAGCTATATAGAGAAATATTACCTTATAAATATTAATTAATAATAATAAGTAAATAAAAATACTAGGTTTTATAAATTAATAACTTAATAACTATAATCTTTATAAGTATAACTAGGTACTAGATAAAGATAATAAGAATATAAAACTTATATATATATTAATAACTATAAAATTTAGAAATAAAATTTTTAATAAGTTTAAATATTTTCATCTTTTAAGTACTAAGCTAACTATAGAATAAATTAATACTCTAAAAATAATATAAAGCTTTATTTAATAAATAATTATTATTAATTATTATAATTATCGCGTTAATTATTAGATTAATTATTAAATTAATTAGTATTATTATATAATACTACTCCTACTCTTTATTACTATCTAGTTTAGTAATAATTCTTTATATTATTTATATAAGTATTATATTCTTCTATATAAAAGTTACTCTTTTATAATAAATTATATAAAGATTACTCACTAAATAAATTAATAATAAATTTAAATATAAAGAATATTAAAGTTTATAATATAATTTTATAATAAGATAACTCTCTACTATCTTTTATAAAACTTCTAAAATAGTAAATTATATTTAAAGATTATAAATAAATATTACTCTAATTATAATCTTATAGATAATATAGATAAAAAGTCTTTATAATATAAATAAATTAATTAATTTCTAATATTATTTAATCTCCTTAAGGGCTATAGTTAATAGATAATTAAATTACTTTATATATAAATATTTAAATTATTTAAATTTATTTACTTTCTTTTTTTTATTTATAATAATTATTATCTTCCTTTATATTTTTTTTTATATATTTTTTTATATCTCTCTTTATATTTCTCTTTATATTTTTTATTATATCTCTCTTTATATCTCCCTTTATATCTTTCTTTATTTCTAAATTAAAAGTTTTTATAGTCTTACCTATTACTATAAAGAGACTCTTTTTAATAATTATCTTTATTTATTTTAATAGTTTTTGTTACGGTCTGGCTATTCATTACTTATTTACTTATTTATTAACCTGATATAGCGTTATGTTTATTTAGCTTAGTACTTATAATTACCGCTGCCGTATATTAATATTAATTCCTTACGCGCTTTATAGATTTCTTTTTTAGCTTTATTTTATTAATTATATTACACCTCTATTAATCTGCTCTAGGCCGGCCTTTAATAGTAAAATAAAGCTTATTATTATCTTTACTCTTATAAGTATACTAGTAAGATTAAATAAATAATATAATAACTATTAATATTTAATATTATAAAGAAGTAGTTAAGAAATTAATTTTTAGAATATAGTAATGTATCTAATAGCTAGTATTAAACCACTATTAAGTAAAGATTATTTAGAGTAGTATACTAGTAAGATAAGACTCTAAAAAGAGTTTATAAACTAAGAATAGTATTTACCTTAAGATAATATAAGTATTAATATTAAAATAAAAACTTAAAATCTCTATATAAATCTATAACTATTCGCGATAGTTTAAAGCTATATTAGTAATACTCTTATAAATATAGATTAAGTTTATAAGAAGATTCTTTAGAAGATAAGCTATCATCGCGTTAATTTTCTATTAGAAGATATAACTATTAGCTCTAAAAACGCTGGAACTTTATAGAATATCTAGAATATTAATTAATTATAGTACTAAATAAGAACTAATCTAGCTAAGCTATTATAAGTATTAGGTAAACTTTATTAGAAGCGAAATACCACTCTTTTTTATATAGAAGAATAAAATTTTTTAGTGGATAAAATAAATATAGTTTATATTATAATTTTATTAGCTTAATATCTTAAGAAGATAGTTTAAGAGAAAGTAAGAAATTTAAAAGTAAAAGAGATTCGTTAAGAATATTATATAGAAGAGTTAAAAAAAGAGATTATAAATTTATAAGTAGTTAAATATATATTATCTAGATAAATTACTCTTAGCTTTATAATTTTAGGTATAAAGTATTTATAAAAAATTCCTAACCTACTTTTATTTATTAAAATAAATAGTAAGGTGTCTCTAGAGAATTAAATTTAATATATTTAAGATAAACTTATTATTAATTAGGACTATTATATAAATAATAATATAAAAATTATTTATATAATCTTACATATTAAAGATATTATAGCTTAATATATTTAAATTTATTATATTAATAATCTAAGTTATTTTATTGGTCTAGAAAATATAATTTAAACTCTAAATAATATTATAAATAATTTTTATAAGAAGAATAATATACGCTATAACTTTAAAAGCTTAAGATAGAAAAGTAGTAATTTCTTTATTATTTTTTATTTTAATTTTCATATGTTTACTAACTATTTAAAGTTAAATAAAAAAATTATAATTAATAAATTAAAAAATAAGGTTAATTTTTAACTGTAAAAGATTATTATTATTATATTTATAGAGTTTAATATATTAAAGTAACTAGTAGATTTTTACTAAAAAATTAATTATTAATAATAAATAATAAGTAAGCGTAAGAATTATATTTTAGTAATAATAAATTATTTTATTATCTATATAACTTCTAACGCTATAATTATAATTTAAGTATAAAAGATTATTTATATTATTATCTTTACTTATATTATCCCGCGAAACGTTTCTCTATTAAATTATTAATATCTTTATAATTCTATTATTTCTAGTTATTCTATAAGAATATCTCACCTAGAATAAAAAAGTCAATAAAATATTATAACTATAATAAGAAAGAATATTTTTAGATAGTATACTCTAAGCGTCGTTGTAAGACAGTTAGGGAGATTAATAATAAGAAAAATAGAGAAGAAGACTTTAATAAAATAATTAAGAATTTATTAAATTTAAAAAACTAGCTATTCTTAAGAAAGTCGCCTTTAAAAATTTTCTATTTTTATTATTAATGAATCTATATAATTTCTTTAATAAATATTTATTTATATACTCTATTATATTATTAACTTAAAAAAAGAAATATTAATCTAAAGCTTTTACTAATATTAGTGCTACTATCTACTTATTTATTAATAAAAAAAAAGCGTAAATTTTATTTAATATTTTTAATATCTTATCTTTATTCTTATCAAAACCCCGCTACCTCTACGATTATAATAATAAAATAAGAAAAAAATTTATTATCTATATTATATACTCTTCTATAAGAGTGGGTAATTACTAGAAATTTATTATATTTATATTAATTACTAATCTTAGCAACCAATATATTATTCTAAGAAAATTTTAAATAAATAAGTATAAGATTATATTAGATATAGTTAATAATTATATTATCTTTATTCTAGAATAATATAATTATAAAGATACTTTATAAATTAAATTTTCTATTCTTAATATAATTATTGAAGTTAAATCTAATATAATAAAATCGTCTAAATTAATATTAAGAAAGTCTTTAAAGGAGTTTGCCTTAAATACTAAATTTAAGTTAAATTAACTTTAAATAGATAATTAAATATCTATACCCCCCTTACTTAAAGAAAACAAGTTATTAAATATTTATTAAATTGGTATAACTATCTTTAATATATTAGCCCGTAATTTAAAGAAATATTAGATTTAATACTTCTCTATAACTATTATAGAAATTAATTAAATATTAAAATAAAATATCTCTATAAAAACTATACGCGAAACTATAATATATTTAGAAGATATTATTAGGAGGAAGCTCTCTAAGATATACTATAATTTTATTAATATATTTAATAGAAATAAGATAAAGAAGCTTCCCCTATATTAACTTTATAACTATAAGATTAAGCTAGAGCTAGGTAAAAAGCTACTATAAAGTTAATTTTATTTTATATTTAATTTTAAGCTATAGAAGGTTAAAGAATATTTGAAGAAAAATTTATAGAAAGGCTTTATATTATTAAGCACTATACTCTATACGTCCTCTATATTATTTATTTAGAAATATAATAATAATCTAAGGTTCTATATTAACTACTAGAAATTTAATATTATTATAATTTAGAATTATTATTCTATTTTACTTATAGAGGAGGCACTAACTTAAATAATAAATTATAAATATTTAACGAAGCTTAATATTATCGCCGTATTTAATAAACTTTATATATATTTAAATAGTAAGGATTTTACTATCTTTACTACTTCCTTTAGAGTATTTAAATATTATATATTATTCTTTAGGCTTACTAAAGAACCTACCTTATACTAATAATATATAAATAATAATTTATTTAAATATTTAAATAATTTTTACTAAATATACCTAGATGATATTCTGATCTATAATAAGATAAAAAAGAAATATTAGGAATATATTAAAAAAATCCTACTATAATTACGTAAGGCAGAACTATAGATTAATATAGATAAATATAAATTCTATATATAAAAGATAAAATTCTTAAATCTTTTAATATCTACTATTAATTTAAAGATAGATCTAAATAAAATTATAATAATTACTATATAAAAAATCTCTATATATTTTAAGGAGATATAGTTCTTTATAAAGTTCTATAACTTCTATTATTATTTTATAAAGGATTTTTTAAAGATAGTAAAGCCCCTAGTAGCTCTAATAAAAAAGAATTATCTATTTTTATAATTAGAAGTCTGCTAAGCCGCGTTTAAAAAAATAAAATATCTAGTTATTAATACCTCGATCCTTTAATATTATAAGAGGTCTTATTTTATAGTATTAGAAATAAACTCTTTAAACTATATTAATAACGGAGTTCTATTATAAATATCACGTGAATATATATTTACTAGGTAATAAAATGAATGGATAAGATGTTTATGCGATTAGTATGTAGTTTGGTAAATATAATAAGAATGATAGAGCTATAGTGCGCAAGAAGCTCGTCTATCTAGCTAGTAGCGCCGGGTGATGACTAAGCAGCCGTCTTGGCATCAACCATCAAAACATGCGGAGCAGCGATATCGTGACAACATGCCCGCAAAAAAGACAAAAAAGCAATGCCCTCATTGCCATTGCGCGATCCATTGCGCATTCCATGTCTGCATTCCATCGACCAATAAGATTCTGCATAGCCCGCGGTTGCTAGGGGCGACGGGGTGTTGTTGGTCGAGCAGGTGCGGGAGCTGGTGCGGAGTTCCAGGATGCCAAGATCTCTTCTCCGGAAGTTAGGATATGGCGACAGCGATGTAGATGACCACGACCACATAAAAGACTTGTGAATAGTGGCTCCGGTGCGTCGGATAGGGTGTTGCTTGCGACGAGCGATGGTCGATTAAGGATTAGTTAAGTAGAAGGTAAGAAATAAGCGACTGCGGTCGCAAGGTCGAAAAAGTTGAAAAAGTCGAAAAAGTTGAAAACAACGCAAGATTTTAAGCATTTGAAATCGCAGGAATCTGGCAAGCAGATTTGGTGGCGTCCAGCTGCATAGAGCTAACCGTAATCGGCATGGTCGTCGTCGTCGTCCGGATCGTCGTCTTGCCACTGCGGAGTGCCATCTTCTAGGGTGGTGACCATGTATGAATAGCTATCTTTGCCATTCTCTTTTCCACGCCACATTCTAGGTCGTCGCTCGAATTGGACATGCTTCGGTCCGGATCCATCCGATTGAGTAGATGGGTGAGTGGTAGGACCTGTTGAAGCACCGCGGTGCGGATCTCGCGGGCGATCTTGCCCTTGGGAGGCACGAGTATGCTGCTGCTGTCGCTCATTCGCGCGATTCTGCCATACAATGGTCTTTGCGTCAACATCTTTCAGAAAATCGCTGAGCAGGGTAGTAGGTGACGGCTGCGCTAGCTGTTCCTGGAAATAGGGGGCCATTTGGTTCCAGATCATCGTCAATTGATTGTATGTGGATCCAAGATCTGCAGATCGGGCTAAGCTTAATTGGCCATGGATCCATGTCCGCGGCGACATGCCATGCTGCAGGTCTCGCATGGTATATCTGGATCGGGTCAATACCGACAAGGCCATTGCAGGATTCATCCGGAACTGCTTGACTAAGGTGTTGATCCATAGGTCTAGATCTTTCGAAGCTTCTAGAATAGTCTTTGCAGAATCGTCTACCTCGGTGGTCCACCATGTTAGGGCTGATCCTCGCAGACAGCTTGGAATCACGTCTTGCACAACGGTAGGGCCATATTTGCGCGAGAGCTCGTTCAGACGATCCACGAAAACAAAGATGTCGAGATAGTACGCATGTTTACCAGCGTTTACCACTGGGCCAGGTGTAGTTTTCCCATGCTCTTGTTCTGATGCTTGGAATTCTGGATCGAAGAAACCAACATCTTCTGCTCGTAGCAGTCGCTTGGCTGGAGACCATGACGTCGGCGGTAGCGGTGGAGCTGGCGGTGGAGCTGCAGGTGGGGCTGCCGGTTGAGCTGGCGGTGAGGTCTCGACGGAAGGTAGGACTGAAGAAATCTGTTGTTGTCGAAGGAGGCGAAGTATTTCATCGAACTTGGCATCGCTTTCAGCTTTGTGAGCGACTATGGTCGCATTCATATCGTTGAAACGTCGATCAAGGTTAGATTCTTGCTCAGGCGAAAAAGCTCGGATAGCTAGCTGTTGCTCAGATGGTGAGGCAGTGTCGATGTCTTCAGGATCCATAGTAGCTGGTTGCTTGCCTGCTTTTCTCGTTCCTGATGCCATGGCAAATGAGACGGATGTGAGGAAGAAGGAAGACGAGATGCCTAGCAAAAGGATCGTCAATGTCGAATGTGTTGAACACCTGATGAAGGGATTCGGGGCCTGCGCTGGAGGCACTGGTGGATGAGCGGATTATGGACGAGGAAGATTCAGCTCCCGATTTATCTGGATGATCGTTTTGCCGTTGCTACCATATTGTCACGTGGACATGCATCTACTAGGCAGTAGGATGGATGGATAAGGTGTTTATGCGATTAGCATGTGGTTTGGTAAATATAATAAGAATGATAGAGCTACAGTGCGCAAGAAGCTCGTCTATCTAGCTAGTAGCGCCGGGTGATGACTAAGCAGCCGTCTTGGCATCAACCATCAAAATATGCGGAGCAGCGATATCGTGACAATAAATAAATAATAAAAAAGTATTTTACCTAGTAGCTTTCTATAGTAAGAATATAATACCGGCTGAATATAATTATAAGATTTATAATAAAAAACTCCTAGCAATAATCCGCTGCTTAAAATATTAGTATTTTAAACTAGAGTTAATTAATATTCTTATATAAATCTTCACTAACTATAAGAACTTAAAATATTTTATATAGATAAAAAAACTAATATATTATTAAATAAGATAGGCTGAGAAATTAATTAAATACAACTTTAAAATTATATATTAGATAAAAAAGTTAAATAAAAAGATAAACGCGCTAATCTAGATATCTAATTTAATTTTAATAAATAAGAAGAATAAATATCTTAAGTATTAGTATAGAGTTTTATTCTTACTAAAATATTTTTAAAATTATAATTATATCCTCTTAGCGGACTAAGAGACTAAGGGGAGAAGTAAAGCTATAAATAAATAAATTAACGCGATAATAAATAAAGAGCTACCACTATATACTAGAATTATATTAGCGAATTAAGATGACGAGGAATATAATTAAATATAAAACGCGATAGAAAAGAATTTAACTTAGATATTTAAAAGTATTAATTTATAATATTACTTATAATAATATTATATTTTATTCTATAAGAATTATCTTTAAGTTCTTATATTATCTAAGCTATATTTAAATATTATAAGAGAAGATTATAACTAGCCTATAAACAATTATCTAGGAAGGGATTAAATAATAAAAATATTAAAATACTAATTTTATTAGTCTAATATAAAAAAAAAAGTAGCTTAATATATTTATAATTATTATACTTACTAAAGAAGTAAGGCTCTAAGAGATAAGTATAATAAATTATTATAATTACTATTTATATCTAAATAGTGTTAATAGGATATCTTAATAGATTTTATTATTAACCTCTTTATTTTTAAGAGTTAGAATATAATCTATATACTAATAAATTATCTTTTTAAGGAAAAATATTATGCTCTCTATATTATAACTAATAAAAAAACCTCTATTAAAGCTATAATAAATATTTTACTTAATTATATTTTTAGAATCTATAGCTTCTTAAACTTAATTATATTTAATTAAGAATTCTAATTTATATTCTTAGTCTAGAAAGTTTTATATAATTAACTATAAATTATAATTAATTTATCTATAACCTTTCACCCGGAAACTAATAAGTAAATAGAAAGAGTAAATTAAAATATTAAATAATAACTAAGAACTTATTACTTATATATATAGAATAATTAGGTACGTTAACTATTTATAATTAAATTTACTAATAATAATATAGTTATTAATATTATTAATATATTCTTTTTTTTTATTAATAAAAATTTCTACTTTTATATATTCTTCTCTCTATTAGTTAATTCTAGCTTATTAGTTTATAAGAGGATCTAAGCCGCTAAAGCTAATAATATCGCGGATAAGATAGAGGATATTCTAGAATTTATAAAAAAGCAGTCTATTCTTAGTTGAAGATATATAATAAAATAAGTAAATCGCTAGTAATCCAAGATTATTTATAAGATAAAAGACTTAGTATTTTTATTAAGTAAAAATATTACTACAGCGCGTTCTAGTAAGAAGCTAGATAATAAGATATTAAAGCTATTTAAAATTATTATTAAAATAAAGTCTTCCTATTATTTAGAGCTCTTAGCGAGTATATAAATTTATAATATATTCTATTTAAATCTCTTATGTAAAGTTATAACTAATTTTTTATTTAGATAATACGTCGTCTCTTTAAGGCCTATAGTTATTAATAAGAAAAAGAAATAGAAGTTGGATAATATCTTAGATATTTAATAAATAAATAGGAATTATTACTTGTAGTTCTGTATATATTAAAAGAATAAGAAATAACCGGATTAATAATAATATAATATAAATAATAATAAGTTTGAAAATATTATGGATTTAATTATTAATTTTTATTAATAATATTTTAAGAAGTCTAGTAAGCCTAATGGATTATAAACCCTTTATTTTAAATATTAAAATTAATACTTATTTAAAGGGGGGGGTAATATTATAATTTAGTTATTTATTACTTACTTATTTATTTATTAACTTGATATAATATTATATTTATTTGACTTAGTACTTATAGTTATCGCTGTTATATATTAATATTAATCCCTTGCGCGCTCTATAGATTCCTTTCTTAGCTTTATTCTATTAGTTATATTATACTTCTATTAATCTGCTCTAGGCCGGTCTTTAATAATTTTAAAGATATATCTATAATTATTTCTAACCTTAATATAAAAGATATAAAATTAATAGTATCTTTATAAATATTTTATATATTTACTATAGGTTTATCTTTAATAATTACTAAAGATATAGATAATAATAGTTAAGAAATAAAAATTTAAAAGAAAGATTTAAAAGTAGAAAATATAAAATTTAGACTTTAATTAAGCTTAATATTAATAAATTAATTATATAATACCCCGCGGTAATTATAACAAATTATAGTTACTAGAGTAATAAGAAATATTTTTTTATTTTATTTAGCTATAATCTAATAAATAATATAATAATAAAGAATAATCCTTTTTATTTATATTAAGTAAATATTATAACTTCTATTCTATTAGAAAGTAACCTTTAGTTAAGTTAAAATTAATTAATAATAAATATTACTTTAGTTACTATTACAGAGAAATAAGGTTTAAAAAGAATTAAAAAATTAAAAAATTACTTTCTTTATAAGGAGAAGAAAAAAAGTTTTTTCTATAAATAATAATAAAAAATAGAATAATATAAAATAAATAAGAATAATCCTAATAAAACGAAGATTATATAGGGAGGAAAAAAAAAGTTATTTAATAGAAATACTTCTCTAAAGGCGTTGTTATTAGCTTAGGAGCCTTAATAATAATATATAAACTATACTCTAGCTCTCTAAAATATCTTTTATATAAAAATATTAATCTCTTAAGAATAAAATTATATCTAGGTAGTAAGAATTACAACTATATAAAAATAACTTAGGGATTTAATAATAGCCTCTGCCAACTATTATATTATAAATTAATAAGTTATAAATATTAATTAATTATTAGATTAATTATTAAATTAACTATTTACTTATATTATATCTAGCTAATACTTTAATAATTAGATATTAAAAGATAAACTTATAAAATAAAAGCTTTATAATTATTATCTTATCTATAGTAACTAGGATATTTAGATACTTTATATAATTATTTCTCTATAATTATTATTCTATTATATTTAGAATATTAAGCTTTAAAGAGTTTTTAAATATCTTAATATATTTATTAATTTATTAAGCGTAAATACTATTAAGTATAGGATTATAAATTAATATAAAGAAATCTATTTAATACTCTTAGCTAAATTCCTAAGAGATAGAATTAAAATCTCTTTATTATATAATAATTAATTATTAAAAAATAGGTAAAGCTATCTAACTATTAATATATACTTTATTAGAAAAGATTAAAAGTACTATAAAGTTCTTCTTATATTCTAATATATCTAAGGTTATTATATTAAGATAAGGATTATAGATATCCTTAAAAAAAAAATTAATTTTTATAAAATTAAAGATATTCTTAGCGCTATTACTATAGATAATATATTAAATAATAGAATTATAATAAAGGCTATAATAAAAGCTATTTAATAAAAATATAGGTTAGATAATAATAATAATAACCTTTAATCTATTAAATATCTTCCTTATTTTATATATATAATTCAGCTTACTATTAATAAATTACTTAATAAGATTTAAATTACTTTAATAAATAAAAAGCTTTAAGTAACATAGAATAAATATTTAAATAAGTAGAATTTAAAAACTATTATAACTAGGATATTATTAACCCTTATAAAGATAATTAATTTAATAATTAATTTAATAATTACTTTAGGCTAAGCCGTTTATTCTAATAAATCTATAAAATAATAATATATATTAATATAAGTTTTTTATATAAGAAATAATTTATAATTATATAAAGGTAAAGAGTAATAATAAAAAAAATTAAATCTATTACCTTAATCTATAGCTCCTTTATAAAAAACCGCCTTAATATACTAAAGGTCTTAAAGCTTTTCTAAGATATTAAAAGTTAATAGGATTCTATATTATATATACTTATTTATACCCACTAATTAAAACTAGACCTTAAGGTGTTTTTTAATAAGTATAGAGTAAAATTCTTAAGACTAGATAAGAAAAAGTAATTTTAAATAAAATATTTAATTAATATTATAAAACCCTTCTATAGATATATATAGGTTATTAGTACTACTTAATAATTAATACTTTATTAAGTATTTAAAATCTATAATAAACTTTTTAAATATCTAGAAAGGGTAAGTAATTATCTTTTATAAAAAAGGGTACTTTAAAAGATATAAATAAAGGAGGCGCTTAACGCGGTTTATAGAAAACTAGTAAAATACTATATAAAGACTTAATTATCTTTTAGGTATTTTTATAGTAAAGCTATATTACTTTATTCTAAAATAAAAGATATTATTTTTTAAAAACTTTTATAGGTAGTAGAACTCAGTATATAACTATAGATTAAAATATATTAGAAGGTATTATAAGAAGACTTTAATAAATATATAATAAATAAATATAAAGTATCTTCTTTATAACTTATAAATATATTAAAAGTAATGTTTAGTACTCTAAATAATTTAAATACTATTCTTTATAAAGTCTTAAAATAAATTAAGGATAAGTTTAATTATTATTAAAAAACTAATAAATATTATTTTATTTTAATAATTAATTTAATAATTATCTACTAACTCTTTTTAATATATTAGATTTCCGGGACTATACTAGAAATATAGAGAAATCTTATATTAAAACTTTTATAAATAAGATTTTTTACTCGTTATATCCTTACTTTATCTATAGTAGGAGTTAGTTATAAGCGGGTTTTTAATATTATTAATAATATATACTAAGCGAATTAATATTTTAATTTAAATACCTTTTTAATAATTATAGTCCTTAATTAATATAACTATATAGAAAATTTTAATAAATATTATTATATAAATCTATTTAAAGATAATACTCTTAATAAGGAGGAACTTAAATATAAGTTATATTAATATAAGACGGCTTTAGATAATATAATAAAATACTAGTATATTAATAATAAAGATAAGGATAATAATAATAATTAAATTAAAATAAATAGTTCTCCTCTAATAATTATAGACTTATAATATATTAATAATTATTAAAGTACTATAGTTAAAGAATACTAAAAAAGGATTAATTATAGAATCGCCTTAATTTAAAAGAATTTATTTAGCGCAAGTATCTATATCTATAGATAATAAGTAAAAAAAGACGAATAAAAGGATTAGGACTATTATATTTATTAAAAAAAAATAGTATATAAGAACCTTAGTTAAATAGGTAAATAAATATAAAATAATTTAATAATTAATCTAATAATTACTTCTATAACTATATAATAGTGATATAGCCGTAGCTATATAATAGCGATAGAGGTATAGCTATACTAAATAAGATATAATTATACTAAATAATAAAGACTATTAAATTAATTAAGTTAAATCTAAAAACTTATTATTAGATTGGGTTTAAATTAAGTTTTTATTTAGATCTCTAAACTTAATCTAAAATCTAATTTAAATCTAACTTAACTTGAAACCCATCGGGTTAAACTCGACCCATTGCGCGGCGTAATTATATCTTAAAGACTAAGATATCTTTAGAAGTTTATTACCTCTAGATAATCCATATTAATATATTAACTATTAATTCTCTTATATAAGTAATATTACTAGCTTATAAAAATATAATCCTAGTATAGAATCCTAATAAAACTAATAATACTAGTTTTACTAGAACTTTATATTAATAGAATTATTAGTTTACTCCTAGAAATTTATTTAATAAATTAACTTTAAAGAATCTCTTTATTAATAGTAGTAAGCCGTTTATAATTAAGAAAAATAATTAATTATATATTAAGTATAATTATTTAAATTATATCTCTAAAGAATATAATAATAAAGTATTACTAGTATAAAAATAAATATATTTAAAAAAGCTTATATTTAATATTTATTTATAAGTTAATTTTACTACTACTAGCTATAAAGAGTTTAATAGTAAAATATATCTCTTTAATACCTTAATATTTTTAATCTTTACTAGATTTAACTCTTTTATTTTATAAATATCCTCTATATCCTTCTTTATAATATTTAATACTTTAGTAATACTATCAGCCTTACTAAATATAAATACTATTACTTTTAATTATACTAGCTTATTATAATAACTTACTAGCTAATTAAAACTATGTTATGGGATTTTGATATCGATGTGAGATCGAGCATATATTGCGGATTATATAATATAGCTAATTCTTTAGGAGAAAAGAAAGGAGATGCCTGCTGAGGGCATTCAT